>OX589606.1:3936058-4592068 GCA_951329385.1 Polia nebulosa | reverse complement strand
GGGCCTGCCAAGGCCGGTGCCTGCCCGGGGGTGGAGGATAAATTCGAAAGAGTTACCTCGCCCCCGGGCACTCGAGGCAGGGAGGAACAGGGGTGGGTTTTAGTCAGTAAGAGTCTGACACACCCTTCCGCTCCACCCTAGAGCGGAAGAAGTCATAGGATGATTTCCCACCCCCCAAAAAAAAAAAAAAAAAAAAACCGCTAGTAGACTATGCGGATGTCTGTTTTCTAGATGCAACGGAGGTAATCCTTAACAAACTCGAGCGGCTGCAGAACTTATGCATCCTTTTCATTTTTGGCCTCCGCAAGTACGACCATGTGCCGAAGTTTCGGACCAGATTGAGGTGGCTGCCAATTTGGTATCGCCGAGATACCCCTATCCTATCTCTTCTCTATACTATCCTGCATAATCCTAATTCTTCTCAATACCTTCGTGAACGGTTTGAGTACTTCGTTCCGAGGGGTAAACCCTATCGCACTGCCAATTCTCTTCTCCTTCATATTCCGCGTCACACTTCCAGCCGCTATAATGGCTCCTTTTCTGTTACTGCATTGCGTCTCTGGAACTCTCTCTCACACTCCCTACGCGACAGTCCTTCTCTAGATGTCTTCAAGAAGAAAATAAAAAAGCACTTCCTTTCAAATTGACATAATATTAGTATTATATTGGTATTAATATGTATAATATATATTTAGAATTATTTATGTAGGTTTATAAGTATTGTACACTGGATCCTACCCTCAACAGTGATCTCTCTCTATCACTCAAAGGTTTGCTGGGAGAAAACTCAACATTGAGTTAAGCTCGCCTTTGTACATGAATTGTGTAACCATATGTAATATGTAAAATTTTTGTGTACAATAAAGAATTAAGAAAAAAAAAAATTGCAAAAATATTTCCAAGTGCCCTTCAAAGGATTTAGACAAATTTTTAGAGTTTTTTTTTTTAACTGATTTCAGCCATTTTTATTGTAGCACTTTATTAACCTTGTCCATAGAAACCATTTAATTTAAGGTCTGAGAAGCATGGCCCTCCGACGCACCGTTTCCGAATTACGGGCCTCCAAATTTTATATTATTTTTTAGAAAATAAATTTAAGTTTGGAGGAAAAAGTAAAAAAAAAGGAGTCTAAACCACCACATCTAGTGGAAAATCCACTGAGTTGGCAACACTGTGATGTGATAACACTTTTAAAATGGCGTCGTTTCACGTTTGGTTTCATTTATCGGCAATAGCCGGTAAATTATTGTAAGTGTTAATTTAAATAACACTTATTTATATCAGCGAAAAATATGTAATAATAATAAAATATGCCTAAAAATTATCTAAATCACTAGATATACACAAATCAGAAAGACAAAAAAAAAAACGAACTAACTGATGACTAGGCAGCATGGTCTCTGACCGTAGTCTGTTCCACAAGGAACAAAAGCCAAAAAAGTGACAGACGTCAAGACGAGACAGTTATTTTTTTCTTTCGGAATGGTAGTTTTTACTAGAAATAATGTTCCAACTATATAAAAATACTTAATAGATACTAATATCCGTTTAGTGTGTATAAAGTGCAATTTTTTGTGTAACACGAGTTCAAAAAGCTTGTGAGAATTGAACCTTTGTGGTATGGATAAAAATAGAAGGAAATGTTTAAGTGTGACTGTTCACCAGCCAAACAAAACGAAAAACTGTTCCGCTTTCCTAAAACCCGGAGTTAGAAACCTTCGTATTCTGAGGCTACTGCAAACAGATTGTAAATAAATCATTTGAATACATGAACATAATATGCAACTTGGAGAGACTGTGGTGAGTGCCCTCAGAGATGTTGTTGTTATTGTTAGGTGACCTTAAAAAGGGCTGTTGTACATGGCTCTGAAGAGAACTGTTTGGATTTACCATTGTGGTGAAAGGAATGATCAGCTAGACTCTGCGTTACCAGCTGCTAGCCATCCAGGGTGTGCAGGGCGTTTGGAATGGCAAAACGATATAGTTAACACCACTCGGGAAGGCTCCTTTAATGCACCCCTGAAAACCATGGGAAGACCAATACCACCCAGCTCCTGACTTCTTAGAACCCAGGGAACACCTGCCACCTGGACGTGAACTGCAGTGGCCTATATGGAAATCACTCAATGGGTTGCAAATTTAGGTAGGCCGCTGCAAATACAACTTGGTAAAATTCATAGACTGGTCTGATACCCAATGTGAGTGCGGTGCCCCTGTCCAGACCATGAATCACCTACTGGGTATCATCAACGACAACAACAGCCCCGGTATCTGCACACCTTAATAATAAATAATTATTTTACAGATCGACTCTAAAGTCAGACAAAAATGTAAAAAGGCTGAAAGTAGATCGGAATTGGCTTCAACCGTTATAGGAGTAGAAACCGAAAAATGGACAAGGAAGTTCGTCCTTTTCAAATTGACAGTGATGGCCATCTGCTGCCAAAAATAATTTTACCACAAGTATGTACATCTACACCTAGTTCATCACCAAATCTTATACAAGATTTTAATGTTGGTAAGTAACAAAGTTTGTCACTTGTAAGAAAATATAAGATTTCAAAATATTTGTCAGCTAACTTTTACTATGGGACCAACCTCAAAATAAATAAAATCTATGCATATAATATTTAATATTATTTATTTATTTTATCAGACAATTAAGTTATTATTTCAGTAACAATAAGTATTCACAAAATTATTACAATACATAGAAATATAAAAACTTAAAACTTATCAGCCCGGGATTGAGTCTGACAATTACTTGACCATTTTTTACCCGCAATTTTGAGGTTGATTCTTTAGCAAAAATTGCTTGTGTTGGTAGGTTATGTCACCCCCTAATATAAAATACGACAATCCTACATCCTACTAATATTATAAATGTGAATGTTTGTATGTTTGCCTGTCAATCACACAATAACGGCTGAAGGGATTTGAATGAAATTTTGCACACGGGTAGGTCACAGCCTTTTTATTTTTGAAGTTATAATAATAATATGATTATATTATATAATATTGATATGGGTATCGTGTAGGTTTTCGGGGGCGCCGATTGCAAATCTGACAGTCATTTTAAAATCAAAGATGGCGGATGCAACTTTTACTCAAACATTCGATATGGGTATCGTTTAATAGGTTTTTGGGAGTGCCGATTACAAATCTGACACTTATTTTGAAATCAAAGATGGCGGATGCAACTTTTTCTCAAACATTCGATATGGGTATCGTGTAAAAGGTTTTTGGGGGTGCCGATTGCAAATCTGACATTCATTTTAGAATCCACGATGGTGGATCATTGTTTTTCTTAAAATTGTGAATTTATTTTACTTTAAATCTATCAAAAGAAACAGGAGTAGACATACTGTTTTTGAAGTTATACTTCTTTAGGTACGTTAGGGCAAAATGATGAGAGTAAATTTTTACGATGCTCGCGCACACCGTCACAAAAACCTACAGCCTGAAGTTAGCTAGAACCGACACCGTTAAGTTAGCTATGGTCTGTGGTTCATGAAGAATGATTGTTTTCGTTTTGTAAACTTTGTAACAGTTTGGTTTTTTATCTGGTTTTGCCAAAGAAGTATAACTTCTTACGTGCGTGCATAAGTACACACACACTTTTTTATATTGTTTTGGAATCTTCTATCTAGGAAATGTATTACTTTATTATTATTATTATTTTAGATGTCATTGCCCAATGTCTTGGACACATTCAAACCGCAATGGAGGACCTGAAGCAAACTCAAAATGATATTTTACTGAGAATATCACTCTCCTTCAACACATGTGTCTAGTGCAGCCACTTTGCTGGTAGATATATACATACCATTAAAATCACTTGACGATATTAGATAAATAGAAAATTGGCTTGAAGATGAAGAACACAAAGAACAATATTGGTAAGTACAATATTCTGATAGAAATATACAAGCTTTACAAGCAAACAAGACCACTGGACGTACTGATGATATACTATGTAGTTATAATACTACTATTATATGAAATTTAATAGATAAACGAGTATACATACATTGTTTTACGTTTATTTATGATTGCTTATTGACTATGAGCCGATAAATGTTTTGGCCTATGTTGGTGGCAAAGGAACTGCCACAATTACCAGAAGAAATCTGGAACGGGTTTTCACCAACTCTCTGGCAATTCAATGCAACTGGACTGGATAATAAGTTTAGTTTGAAAAATTTACAATTATTGTCAAAAGTCATTGAAAGTAGGTATGACTATGAAAATTACAGATAATATTAGATATATTTATGTAACCATATTAGATTCATTTATTTATGGAGAAGCTCGTGGCTTAAGTAATAACAGCTGCACGGGCCGATCCATCAGTTTAAGCTACGTTTGCTGGGATTCATGGATGGGTGACCATCTTTACATACTGAGACTCCTCCGTGCCTCGGAAAGCACGTTAAGCTGTTGGTCCCGGCTATCAATCGTGGATCTTTAACAGTCGTTACGGGTCGTCAGAAGCCCGAAAGTGACAACCAGTCTTATCAAGGGGTATCGTATTACCCAGTAATATTATTTGTGGTTTATTATTTATCGATTGTGTTATTCTAAATGAAATGCTAAAGTACTGCTTCGTAATATTTACAGTTGCAGTGTAAAGAAACAAGTTGGCAGAGACAGCAACTGATGTTGGAATCACAGGTGTCATAACAAACTGGTTTAGATTTGCTAGAGATCGAGATGGCGGAAGAGATAACAGAAGAATATGATGAAGCTAATAACAGCAGCTCTACACGACAATATTCTGGACTATCTGCAAGAACAAAGAGGCGTCATCTAAATGCAATAAAAACTGAATTAAGAGGTAAATTAAGGATCAACGATAAAAGTAATGTTACTAGTAATAATGCAGGTACTAATTCATCATTTATTAATGAACATCATAATAATTGTATATCAGAAAATTATACTGATGATTTTAATGCCGAGGAAATCACTTTCACGCGTAATATATCTACTGGTTAAATTGAAAATGCTGATTTTAAGGATACTGATCTTACCTGTTTGATCTATAATTAAGGAGGTGGTAATTTGGAGGTAAAATTAAACACTGCACCCGCGGGTTTTAATGACTTAGCGTCATATTAACAAATGGCAAACATACAAATGACTCATTGTCCTCAAAATTAGGTAGAACTAAATGATGCCCTAAAAATCTAGAAAAAAAAATATGTTTAAGTGTCAAATAGGTACAAATTTTTTAAAGGCGAATTGAAATTTTGGAGCCCTTACGTGGAGATTCTAAATGTGGGTAGTCATCTTGACATCAGAATGACTGCCCAATTTTTGAATTCATTTTCTCAGTTATTAATTAGGTACCAATTATTTAAACAAACGTATCAAATAGTAGCAAATAGGCATTAGATTTTAGTAATATTTTAAAGCTGATCGGTCATTTTGGCCAGTCATTCTGATGTTCACAAGTGTCGTTAGTCACGTTTTGGTCTGTATTAGTGTCAGCCACTATTTATTTTTCTAATAAAAAAGTTTCTATGAATGTATGATTTTCTGCATTTTGTAATTAAACGCAAAAATAGCATTTTTTTCTTTATACGAGTAAGTTTATTTTTGTAAAGTGTCATTCTTATGATTGTGCTGTATTCGTTTCTGTTTCATTTAAAAAATACGACTATTTTGAAATTCAAAGTGACGTTTGTCAGTCACGTTTTGGTCTGTATTAGTGTCAACCACAATTTATTTTTCTAATAAAAAAGTTTCTATGAATGTATAATTTTCTGCATTTTGTAATTAAACGCAAAAATAGCATTTTTTTTTATTTATATGTTTATTTTTGTAAAGTTCCTATGTTATGATTGTATTGAATTCGTAATGTTTCATTTAAAAATACGATTATTCTGAAATCCAAAGTGACGTTAGTCAGTCACGTTTTGGTCTGTATTAGTGTCAGCCACAATTTATTTTTCTAATAAAAAAGTTTTTACGAATGTAAGGTTTTCCATTTCAACACATCCCAATATTTTTTTTCATGTACAAATACAAACACAAATTACGACTACTATTACAAATTAGTTATAAAACATGCATCGAGAAAGATCTGTAGTTCAAAAACACTTCATCACGAGTTCATTTTGCATGAAGTGTCAGTCACATTTACATTTGTTTAAATAAACCTTAACTTTTTTAACCTCTCAAGTCCGGGACGTGTCACGTTTCAGCATATGTCAGTCCCCGTTGACAGGCGGCCATCGTGTAACTACAGACTTGGTCAGGTTCCGTGTGTATGAACCTTGTTACAGGTCTAAAGACCTTGGCTAATAGTGATAATAGCGGTTTAAAACGCGTGAATCGGGTTTTTGGCAAGGCAAACTAGCGGAAAACTAGCGGCACACATGAGAGCCACCGGGGTTATAAAGTACACATTTATTACCACGGAGGTTTAATTAAAGGATATTTATACAAAATTACTGAAATTAGTACTATAAAAATAGTGGAATTCGTAAAACAATGCAAAATAAAACTCAAATCGTGTCAAATGTAGAGTTAGTCACATATGGCATTACCCTAACATATTTTTTGGAACAGTGGTGGCCCAGTGGTGACTGTCGCGACTTACAAGTTGTAGGTTGTGAGTTCAAACCCAGGCAGGCGCTTTACTTTATGTAAATTATTTCATCACTACTGCTCTCAAAACGGTGAAGGATAACATCGTGAGGAAACTGGCAAGTCCTAGTACCAAAAATTTGAAGACATGTGACATCCATCAATCTGCATTGGGCCCGCGTGGTGGATTACGGTCCACACCCTCTCACAGAGAGGAAGCCTGTGTTCTAGCAGTGGGGACATTAAAATGCTGATGATGATGATTTTTTAATTCTAATTATATTTGTACCACAGCTGTAATTCTAAAATACTACACTTAAGGCTAGCTTCACAGCTATCCGGGAGACCCGTACGGGCCGCCTGTAAGGGATCCCAGAACGGAGACTTACGTAGGCGCTAGAACATCGTTTCACAGCGACGCGGATTGGTCCGTATGCGACCCGCTCCGCGTCGCTGTGAAACAATGTTCTAGCGCCTCACGTATGTCTCCGTTCCGGGTGCCAGTACGGGCGGCCCGTACGGGTCTCCCGGACAGCTGTGAAACCAGCCTAACCAAACCCTAACCATTTGTCAACTGTAGGCTCTACAATGGCCCCCCCCAGGCCCAGTTGTTGGCCCCCCCCAGGCCCAGTTGTTGGCCCCCCCCAGGCCCAATTGTTGGCCCCTTTTTGGCCATTTTTTGTGGGCCCTTTGATGTAGGCCCTACCTCTATTAGATGGCCAAATCTAACAGTTGGCCAACCCACGAAGTGCACGTGGCCCAACTGAATGCCCACAATAAATGCTATTAGGGTAGTTTCATTCAGTGAGGCAGGAACAGATGTTATCTCTTTCTATTAAAATAAGTCAGAACAGAGGAGAGCTTGTTCCAGAGAACAGATGCTATGTCTGTCTATTACAATAAGCCAGAAGAGAAAAGAGCTTAAAAAAAACTGTTCCAGGTCAGTTTCGTTTGTATCTCTCTCTTTCTAATAACGTAAACATCCGTAAGCTAGATAGAAAAAAACTTTTTTACAAAAAAAGCAACCGACTTCCAAAAAAGAAAATAAGTAGGACACTAATAATTAAAAAAATACTTTAACTTCGGAAATCGGTGTTTGTATTTTATTTCTTCGTTATTTGACACCCACTTCCGAAATAAAAGTTATTTTTTAATTTTTAGTGTATTTTCTTTTTTTGAAGTCGGTTGTTTTTTTTTGTAAAAAAGTTTTTTATTTTTCACTTTTTTGTTGTTATACCCCAGAACTAAACACCCCAATAACATGGAACGTGGAATTTAAACATATTCGTAATTGGAGAAAACCAAAATGTCATCGAGGTATACCTATTTTTCGTTTCTGTTCAGTTTTTAAAAAAGCGCTGAAGCAATTTCGATAAAATTTATATGGGACCACCTCGGGAGTATATTCTTTCGGATCAAAAAAGAATTTTGAAAAACTTTTTAACAAAAAATTCAACCGACGAAAAAGAACTAAAAAGAAAAAAAGAAAATAAACCTTTTAAGTCTTGAGTATTGAGCTTATTTACCTACATAAAATATTAAATTTTATGTACCTAAACTAATTTTGAGTCGGCGCCAAACATCAATCTGATTATTAAATATCTAAATTTTATATGTACGTAGAAATGAAGAAGGCTAGATGTAGGTAAGTAATTAATAATTTTATTATGGCGCCGACTCAAAATTAGTTTACATAAAATTTAATATTTTATGTAGGTAAATAAGCTCAATACTCAAGACTTAAAAGGTTTATTTATTTTTTTCTTTTTAGTTCTTTTTCGTCGGTTGAATTTTTTGTTAAAAAGTTTTTTATTTTATGATTTTTTGTGACTCGCATCATCTTTTAATACTCTGAGGCTAATTTCTAAACTTTCATCATTCGTCTTGGCACTGAGGTTCCCAGGATATTAACCAGTCGAGGTTACCTCCAATATTCTAAAGACGTCTTTTCTCAAAGCATATTAAGTGGTATCTGTCACTAAAACCAGTTTTTTATATCTAACTTCTATTGTTTAGGAAAGGTATGGTTTCCATCATCAGCTCAGTTTCATGTGTGATGATTCCTAAATGCAAATACCTGATTACGTTATGTGAAGTAAACAGAAACAATATTTGTGCCCAATTTTCGAGGTTTTCTCACAATTTTATCAGGATTCCATGATCAGATCCTGATTTCCTTGACATGGGACCACCCTTGAGGTATACCCAATCTAAGAAAAAAAGAATCATCAAAATCGGTTCATAAACAACGGAGTGAGGGCCGAACATACGTACAGAAACGCTAAACGTGCCCACAATTTTCGAGGTTTTCTCTCAATTTTATCAGGATTCCACTATCAGATCCTGATTTCCTTGACATTGGACCACCCTTGAGGTGTACCCTATCTAACAAAAAAATAATAATTAAGATCGGTTCATAAATGACGGAGTGAGGGCTGAACATACACAAAAAAACTTGAGAGGTGTCAAGGGACACCCGGATGGAACGAAGTAGCTTGCAAACTTTGTACCTACCCACCAAAAATACAAGAAGTTTTTATTAGATTTTTTTTCTAACACAATCTTTTTGGATGGACAGCCTCATTAGTGTCGTGACAACTTTTCGTAAGAATTTTTTTTATTAGATTGTTTTGCCAACACAATCTTTTTGGATGGACAGCCTCTTTAGTGTCGTGACAACTTTTCGTAAGAATTTTTTCCGTCTAGCCCCCTTTCACAACGCGCGATAAGGAACTTCGTTCCAAAAAAAAAAAAGAAAATAAATATATATACGGTCGAATTGAGAACCTCCTCCGTTTTTTTCGTCGGTTAAAAATCGGTCCACAAATGACAGAGAAATCAGTGGATTTACCTACATAAAAAAAAATCATACATTCGAACCTATAGCCTCCTCCTTTTACGAAGTCCGTTAAAAAGAGCATACAGACACCAGTTACGGCAATATTTTAATTTGGTCTGTTGTAGGTTGTGGAACAGGCTGGAACTGGAACTGTATTTTTGTTTTTGCGATACCTGTTCCGTATTGTACTTATAAAAACCTGTTTTTTTTTAACTGTTCCGATAAATACGCCTCACTCCTATCCATGGGCCATCTCACAGAAGGTAGTCTCCTCAATACGGCACGCATTGTGAGGAGGTTCCTTTCTCTGGAGCCCTAACCACCGGTAGCTTGGACCCTGCTCCCGACACCGGCGGACTACTAAATTTATAATTTTAAATGTTTTTTTTTGTATTCAGATTTGTAAGAAATATTTAAAATTATAATTTATAAGTATAGAAAATGAATAAAATAATATTTTCGAAATATGTTTATTTCACAATTTCACAGTATTACGTAGGTACACAATATAAAGGCAGTCGTCAGCTTAGTTACCTACTAAACTTCAAAGATACATTTGGCACATGCAAATTGGAACAGCAAAGTACAAAAATACACAGAAATTACTTTCAACAACTTTTAACTATACATTCTAAAATGGATTCAAACATAACTAAGTAAATACATACATCGTTACATTCATTGATTTAAACTCTACATAACATTTAAACTTTTATGATTATTTCCTGTTTGAAGTGTAACTTACACAATTTTTCTTTGAGAACAAATGAGCCGATTTTATATTTAAAAATTAAAATTATTTTATATTTAATTTAATTTTTATTATTTTAATAATTTATCTTATATTTTGAACATTAACTTTTTTATTTAATTTACTTAGGTATGTAAATATATTTATCGTCAAGTAGGTCCATAAATTTCCTTGATACTCTTTAACAATTTTCGCAGTCCCCATAACAGTTTTGCAAGCAAAAGAGTGCTTATAGTCATGACTAAATACAAACTTACATACTTAGAACATTAAAGAAGCAAACATTTTATTGTTTTGAACATTTTTTTTTTCTAAATAATCAAACCTCATTATTTACAAGGTTATCAAGCACCCTTTTGCTTAGAAGCTCTCTTCATCTAATTTTACCCTATTCAATTTTATTATATTATTATAGCTAGCCTGTACTGTCCCACAGCTGGGCAATGGGACAGCTCCCTCCATTTATTCCATTTTATTCTCTGAAAATAATTTAGGTACCTACTAATACTTTGGGGCTTTTTTTACTGATTTTCTTAACGCTATTCGTGTGCTAATTCAGCTAATTCAGCTCTAAAGTAGGTATTAGAGTTAAAAAGTATGCATCAGTTGGCCATCTGTATATTCTGTATGGGTACGAACTGGCGACAGGCAGGGCAGAACAAAACCATAGATACTTATATTTGGATTCAGAATTCGAGATACTTTTCAAATTTTGGAACAACAAACTCAACTCTATTTCATACAAGTCAAAGTTCATTTTTTTTTTAAAGTATGTATTACTTTTTTAAAGCCCCGAAACTCACCGGTGAGTCGGACCAAAAAAAAAAAAAAATTAAAGAGAATACAAAAAAAAAAAAATCGGCTGTCAACCCGGGTTGTCCTCGGGGTTTAATTTGACAACCCGGATTTTGCCATGGGGCTTCACAGGTTAATACAAATGTTCACATAAAATACACTACGATACAGGCTAAAGTCGATACCCAGTTGAGTTAGTGAATTATGTATCTGGAATAATAAATTCAAGAATAGACAGGTTGATTTTACAGAGAATGTTCTATTTACAGGCAAAACAAATAAAAAAATTAATTATAGATGTTGCGTATCAGTTAATGAATGCCACGACTCGTGACGATGGTCGGGAAACTTTATACAGTCCATCCAGTGTTTCAATCTCCGTCCTTTTGAACTTGCTCCTAAAACTAGGCTGCCTAAAAAGTCGTTGGGTTTGCCGTAGTCCTTGTCCCAAACTGTCAATGTCAAATTTTGGCGGGAAAGTTCGGTTGGGCGAGTTTCGAAAAGAAATTCTTCGTTCCACACTGGGTTTAGATTCCGCCATTTTATCGATGTTTTGTGCTTCTTGTGGTAAGGGTCCGGGTCCAAATGCCTGGGAAGAGAGAAAATACATTTAAATTGACCTAATGTATGGTATAGTTTTTGGTAGAATAATTTTGTAATATGTAGGTTAGGATTTGTGGTAAAAAAATCAATCTCAACAAAAATACCAAAGTACCATAATATTTTAGAAAGTTAACTTAGAAACAAAAGCAAAAAGTAAGTAGATACGCCTCAATAAGTTTTATCAAAGTCAGAGAGCGCTAAAGTTTACCGCAACTTTGGCCAAGTTGAAACGTCAAAGAATTTAAAAAGAGAATTAAAGGATCCATTTTTAAAAGAAAGAAAGAATACCTAACGTTTATTTGACACAGTTAATGAGGCACGATCAACAAAAATTTACAACCTTTTTTTATATCAGGAACAGAACTTACAATTTAACAAACGGATCGGAATATCCATTACTATCTTGCGGCGGCAGATCAGCTCCTCGGCAGATGGTCACAACTAGAGCCCTTCTCCTGGTACTGTAGCACAAAGCCAGCAGCACCCTGGGGCCTGTGGGCTCGGAGCCGGAGGATCCTGAGAGGGCCAGGCGCAGTTGTGCTGGGGACTTCGTGCATTCTCGTAGGGCTACGGTCGCTGAGCCCATTTCGTCGCAGCCGTATCTGAAGATAAGAGAGATTTTTAAACGTTATATTTTATTTGGAAGTCTACTATGCACCGCTTGTTTTTATTTTAGATGACGATAAAGCTGGTGTGATTCTTCGAGAATTAAGGCGCTATTAACTGCCAACGACCTTGAGTGGTTAGCTTGCGTGTTCTGTGCTGAGCTCAAATAATGCGTCATACGTCCACAAAGTAATAGGACTCGCCCATCAAAGAGCGGTGTCCGAAATTAGACGCATTATTAATTTATTCTAAATAAAACAACAGGTATTATACTAAAACACGTATACTAAAATATAAATAATTAAATAATCTTTAAAATAGTGGCAGTTTCATAAAAATACGTTACATAATTTTTTCGTGATTCTTAATTTTTTATCCGCGACTTAACTTTACAAATTAATTACACTATGTTATAAAAATATAATTTCAAATATTCACATATCAAATTACGCCTACAGCAGCGTTTCCCATTTGCCGGGTCGCGACCCGGTATCGGGCCATCAAAATAAAATACCGGGTCGCAACATTCCCGCTTTGTTTTAAAAATAATACCTACTACCGATCGACGGATTGTAAATATTCGTAAGCTGTCGACTGACACAGCACTCAAGGATATATTTGACACAAGATCATTGATAGATTTTTGGTTATCTTGTCGTCAAGAATACACAAAATTAGCTCATCAAGCAATAATGTTTTTAATGCCTTTTAGATTAGATTAGATTTCATTTATTTGCTTGACATTTATTTGCTTTATTTTTTTGTCACAACTTATAAATGTGAAGTTGGATTTTTAACACTAGTTTACTTTAAAAATAAATATAGAAACCGACTTGAACTGGCACCAGACCTTAGGATAAAAGTTTCGTCAATTTCCGCGAACTTGGATTATTTAGTAAACAAAGTCGATGTCAAATAACGAAGAAATAAAATACAA
Organism: Polia nebulosa; assembly: GCA_951329385.1. Classification (NCBI taxonomy): domain Eukaryota; kingdom Metazoa; phylum Arthropoda; class Insecta; order Lepidoptera; family Noctuidae; genus Polia; species Polia nebulosa. Next base: position 4,578,943 of record OX589606.1, on the reverse strand, counting down.
ACACCGACTTCCGATATTAAAGTTATTTTTTAATTTTCAGTGTATTTTCTTTTAGGGAAGTCGGTTGTTTTTTTTGGTAAAAAAGTTTTTATTTTTCACTTTTTAGTTGTTATACCCCACAACTAAAAACCCCAACAACATGAAACGTGGAATTTAAACATACCTACTCGTAATTGGAGAAAACCAAAACGTCATCTAGGTATACGTATTTTTCGTTTTTGTTCAGTTTTTAAAAAGCGCTGAAGCAATTTCGATAAAATTTATATGGGACCACCTCGGCAGTAAATTCTTTCGGATCAAAAAATAATTTTGAAAATCGGTCCACAAATGACAGACAAAACGGTGGAAAAAAATACATACAGTCGAACATAGAACCTTTTTCGAAGTCGGTTAAAAATAAGCAGTAGCTCCATAATTCGCACTAAAATTTAGTGACTAAATAGGCGATACCAAAATATGTAAGTAGTATTAATAAAACATTTTTACTATTAATAAATGTGTATTATTAATTATTATTTTACCTAATGGAACCAGCTTGGGTTTAAAAGTATTAAGTGGCTCACGAAGGGGCAGTGTGAAAATTACCGGGCCATGGTAGAACAATGTTTGAGAAACACTGGTCTAGACGTCTAGAGTAACATATATTTTTTTCAAAGAAATAAAATCAGTCGTTTACACGTGATCTTCAATTAGAATCAATATAAGTCGTATAACTGCACCTTAATAATATCTACCGACCAAGTGCATGTCGAACTTCGAACATTTAGGGTTCCATACCAAATGAGGGAATGTTCAGAGTTGTTGTTGGGGTAAAACAACTAAAAAGTGAAAAATAAAAAACTTTTTACAAAAAAAAAATACAACCGACTTCCATAGATAATACTAAAAAATGCAAAATAACTTTAATTTCGGAAGTCGGTGTCAAATAACGAAGAAACCAAACTAGAAACACCGACTTCCGAAATTAAAGTTATTTTGCATTTTTTAGTATTATTTATGGAAGTCGGTTGTATTTTTTTTTTGTAAAAAGTTTTTTATTTTTCACTTTTTAGTTGTTTTACCCCACTCTAAAACTAAATTAATATTAAAGTTATGCCCGAATTGATAGCCCCAAAATAGGGAATTTGAACGTACTCGTAGTTGGTGAAATTAGGGTGTATCAGGGTGAACTGTACCAATCTGAATACCCTTTCAGAGCGTATTAGCGTGATGTATTGTTGTGAAGTGGTGAAAACAATATACAGACATGCGATTGCAGCAATTCTGGAAAGTTTGCTATCATTTATTGAAGAGTTCCATTGTGTATCTCCGAAGTCCTTCATCAGATCTTCACCAAATTAAAATGGGACCAAATGTGAAGCAACAGCTTTCAAATAAAATAAAAATCTTCAAAATCGGTTCACGTAGTAAGAAGTTATGAGGTAACACACATAAAAAAAAAAAAAAAAATACAGTCGAATTGAGAACCTCCTCCTTTTTTTGAAGTCGGTTAAAAAGTGCCGTAGACGCCCGTTACAACACAAATTGTGTTAAGTAAGTTTTCGAAGTTAGGTACAGTTATAGTTGGTCCATCTCACGAAGGCGGGTTGGTCTTGGATCTGTGAGAAATAATGTGCATGTTAATCTATACACATATCGTAAAAAACCGGCCATCGTGAAATATTATATCTATAGGAGATGTCAGGTTTAACAGTAGGTAAGAATAATTAGCCTGTAACGTTCCCGCTGGTTTTTTTTTTTGCGTCCGGGAATCGGCTTGCGACTCCCGACGCCCAGGGCATCTCCTGCGGCGACTAGGGGCTTGTTTTTCAATTTTCTCATCTCTGTAAGAGATGAGGACAATGAGGTGAAATTAACCACGCGGGCGCAGTGCGGATTGGTAAATGTCAAACTTCTTTGACTTTTTAGTTCATGTGCTGAGTGTAGTCATGCACTTTCGTTTAAAGTTTCGTGGGTCTACTTATGAACTTAAATAATATCTTGCAGTCATAAACAAGCTGATATGTCTGAACTGCACACACGCTTCGCTCAGTAAATATCCCAACTGAAAACTTTGCTCCAACCAATGCCGGACATGCCATGAGTGTTCCGTTGAAGTTCGTGCAATAAGTCAGTTGGAGAATTATTAATCTCGAGGACATATTTACCTAACTAATTAAACTTGATGTGTTAGTATTAAATTCCTAGCTCAGAGAGTAGTGGTGACCGAGAGCAGTGGTGGCCCAGTGGGTAACAGCCGCGAGTTACATGTTGTAGATCATGAGTTCAAACCCAGGCAGGCGCTTTACTTTCTTTCACACGATATTTTACTTTGAAGGAAAACATCGTGAGGAAACCGGCATGTCCTATAGAACCAAAAATTCGAAGACATATGACATCCACCAACCCGCATTAGGCCCGCGTGGTGGATTACGGCCCACACCCTCTCACAGAGAGGAGGCCTCTGCCCCAGCAGTGGGGACAGGTGATGACGATGATGACAGGGTCTGGGGTTCGTGGTTAAGTGGTGGTTAAGTCGCAATTAAGGGTTAACCTTCAAGGTTGCTGAGGTCGGTCCGTGGATGGGTGATCAATCATTACACATCGAGAATCCTGCATGCCTCTAAAAATACGTTAAGGCAGATGACCCACCGCCGGCGAGGAAGCGACTTACTATCGGCTATTTTGACGTTCAAGAAACTTACAGTAGAGATATACATATATTATAATAATAGTTGATCGCTGACTGTTTACACTGCCGGGGAGGACTGGCTCCACAAGTTTTTCGCTGAGCGATAATTCAGTCAGCGATGCTTGCTTGGCGGTCAGAACTAACGCCGAGAGGACTAGCCGCACCGAGCGAGCGGTGCGAGTATTCGCCTGTCGCACTCGCACACTCGCTTAAAACCTAGCGACAAAACAATCGGTACTGCACACTCGCTCCTCGCCGCTCGCCAACTCGTTTTTACTCGCTATTCGCTCATCGTTGGTGGAGGAACAAGTAACTAAGCCGTTGGTCCCGGCTGTCATTTGTATATCTTTGACTGTCGTTACGGATAGGCAGTAGCCAGAATCTGGCCAAGGAATATCGTGTTACCCAGTGACTGGGTTGTGGAGGTCTGATAGGCAGTCGCTCCATGTAAAATACTGGTACTCCAGACTTTTTTACAAAAACTTTTGTAACTTTTTTACAAAAAATAGAACCGACTTCCAAAAAAAAACAAAAAATAGAATCAAATACTTCCAAAAAAAGTGCAAAATAACTTTATATTAATTTCGGAGGTTTTGTGTCTTCGTTTATTGACACCGACTTCCGAAATTAAAGTTATTTTGCACTTTTTTGGAAGTCGGTTCTATTTTTTTGTAAAAATGTTTTTTATTTTTTAGTTGTGGTCCCCATTAAACTGTGTTAACAATTCATTGATATACGATCGCAGTAATCGCGGTTGATGTGCTGTCAATTTTTGAAGAGTTCCGTTGTCTGTCTCCGAAATCCCTCATCAGATCTATATGAAATTCAAATGGGACCATTTCGGAACAAACCCCTCTCGAAAAAAAAAAGAATTTTACAAATCCGTCGAACATACATAAAAAAAAATATATATGAACTAAACATCCGAATTGTTAACCTCTTTCTTTTTGAAGTCGGTTAAAAACCAGAGACACCGGTTTTTTTGGAAGTCGGTTCTATTTTTTGTAAAAAAGTTTTTTTACTGATCGAAAAGTTTTATCGAACTTCGTTGGAAAGGATTATAATTTTGATTAGCATATTGAATTATGTGACTAAGGTATTCGCTGAGCATGTGTCCGGGTTACCCGAGTGGAAAAGTTAAGTGTTCTGTTTGACCTAGTTCTTGACGCATCGGGCGACGTTCGAGGATTATCTTACAACAAAATATTCAGTTTGTAACTAATATTTAAGCATGGTCAGTGATGATAAAAAGTCGTAAACTTGTCTCATAATATTCCACGCAAAAGCTAATGAATTTTTTTTTTACTTTTTAGCTAGCTCTTTGAAAAGTCTCTGCGTGACTGAAGGTATTTACTCCCATTAATATAAAAGAAATATTGGATATAGCTTCATCTGCACAACGACGACCTAATCTATTTTAAGTACTAGTTGGTTATATTTTACATTTATATTGGCAACTCCGATCTATGACATTGTGGTCTATCTGTGGTCCAATACTTTAATGGCGTACGTTCTGTGTAAAATGGTGTAAAAGAATTGTTTCTATAAATAAATCATGGACATACAAATTATGAACAGTTGTTTAAATTGAATATATTATTAGGTTTAAACTATAAGGTTTTATTATTAATATAACTGAAACTAAACGGTTTAAAATCTCCTAATTAAATAGATCTACGTAGGCGTAGGGGAAGGCCAAAGAAACGATGGATGGACTGTGTGAAAGAGGATATGGGTAAAAAGGGGGTGATTAAAGAGATAACGACTAATACAGAAGTATGGATGAAAAAGACATGTTGCGCCGACCCCAAATAAATTGGGATAAGGGCAGAAGAATGATGATGAAATAGATCTACGTTATTTCTGAGATATCATTTAATACAAGGACTTTAAATATGATACTCTAATAATTGTAGATAGGTGGGTAGGTATAATATTTTTCTTTTCACGATCCACGAGATCGATCTTTTTTAGGCACGTGAGATTCTAAGCACGTTCCAGTAACTTTAGCGACCCAAACTTGTCAAGTTTAAGTTACTTCTGTCGTCTGTAGACTACATAAGAGTTAAGTTGATAGCTACTCCCACGCTTTATTCTTCCTTCTTTGTATATGTATACGTAAGTTTTGGCTCACTTAAGTATCTACAAGCTGAAACGCAAATGTGTGGCCGTATTTTAATACTGCTTTTTAAGGTTCAGTTGAAAACCAGCGTCAGGCAGTTGCCTGAACTCAACTGAACCTGAGCAAAATGCCAGACAACTAGTAGTTACTAGTTGTCTGGCATTTTGCTGAACTGGACCTATTTGGCGCAGCCGCGGGGCACACAATGTAATTGTTTTAAAATTAAATTGATTTTTATTATTTATTGGAACCTACATTGTGTGTATCTGTGTGTGCGTGTGTGCTAAATAAACTAGTTTTCTTTCATTATTTTGCCCATAGACATGAATAAATTTCTATAAGAAATTTATAGGCGATTCTGAAATTTTCAATTCTCATATTAACTCGTTGTCGACCAAATTGGGCATTGCTGTGGCTGGATTTGATATAATAATAATAATCAATTTAATTCAAGTATCTAAGACTCATATCAAATACAATAAATAATATACACATTAGTCACAATTACAATGTAAAAAAATAAACATGTCATGTGTGTGTGAGTGGCTGGGATGGCGAAGACGGCAGCCAGCTCTGATCAAACAACGCTCCACCGATAGCGTAGCGCTTGACCACAATCTCACCTGATGGTAAGCGATAATGTACGTTATGTGTGTCAGGTCCAGTTGAAAACCAGCGTCAGGCACTAGTTGTCTGGCTTTTATGCTGAACTGGACCTATTTGGTGCAGCCGTGGGCACACACTTTTTCTTTTTTGTTACTTTTTTTTTCTTTTTATGTGCCTAAGAGTTGTTTGTGTGTGTGTGCCTTTAAAACGTGGCAAATAAATGCTTTTCTTTCTTTCTTTCTTAATGTTGAGATGGAGTACGCTTGCCTAGCAGTTACCTATTTACTCAGAACCTCAGATTGTAGCTATCAGTATCAGGAAACTCACGACTCCGGCAGAGAATTCCACTCCTTAGCCGTACGTATAATGAATATGTTCCCAAAACCGGTGTACCGGTGCGGCATCGCCGTACGTCTTGTGGTTCTTTGATGGAACGGGCTTGGCGGAATTAATATATGAGATTGCGACGCACACTCCCCTAAATACAGGGTGTAAAAAGACACATCACAGAGCCGTTAACAACTCATACTGTACGTCTAACAAAGTAGTTTTGCGTAAAAATGATTGCTGGGAAACGACTTTTATTTTTAGGTACTCGTATGAAAAACAAAACTATTTTTTTCCGCGCAATGTAACGCAAACACAGGCAAGTGGAGTTACACCCCGCCCCTTCGCTCTAAGCCACGTAGGTATATATGAATACGTTTGATATTCATTGCGTTTTCGTAACTGCAAATTCGTAATGTCGAAAATAAAAATCGAAAATTCAGGTACTTAATTGTTAATTTGGAAAAAAGTTTATTAATAACACTTATAATTCATTTTCGTAGAAAAAATCAAAAAAAATTGCTACTTTGACCTTCAATATCTCCAGAACCAGTGGTTTTCCAGATATGGTCTTGTGGAAAAAAAATGATCCAAAGAATGGGTAGAATATGTGGCTTTCGGCTTCGGAAACTGTCTTTTTACATATATAACCGATAGAAAACCGACAGGCTAGCAACTCGGCGTAGATGGTCAAGAGTTTAAAGCTTCAACTCGACAAGTGTATCATTGCCGATGATCCTCTTGGCTCGTTTTTCTATAGACTCAATCACCAACCATTGGCACCAGCGGCATAAATTCCGCCCCATCACAAAACTCACCCCTATTGGCCCTAGTCTCATTTAAAATGATGGGTTTTACCTGTCATCATCAAACAGCACAATCTCCAGTGACTTGACGGCCAGGTCGGACTCCGTGATCCCGAAGAAGTGCAGCGTCTCGTTGAACTCCGGGTTCTTGGTCTTGTGGACTGTCTTCGTTCGCAGTCTGTTGGAGTAGGATCCTTCTGGAAGATAAAGCAAAGGTTTTAGACTCTTTTCTTTATTGGGTGGAATAGGAGGGCGTGGCAGACTCTTACTGACTAAAACACGTGTTCCTTCAGTTGCCTGTGCAAGAGCCACGGTGACTCCTTTGAACACTTCTGCGACCCGGGCAAGGTTCATAAGACCATAGACTACAAATTTTTCAGTTCTAATATAAAGCTTTTGAGGAGCTTGGCATAATAACCTATTGTCCTACTTGATATGAAATGTTACAGAGCAAAAACGTTCGAAAACAGAATGCGTTTGATTGCAGAATGTTTTAAAAAAGGAAGTGGTAATATCTTTATGATCTTTGTGTACGAGAAGACGATCTATGACGAGCCACCATAGGCACATAACAAGCAAGAAACGAAATTCTACAGCGAATTCAAAACGAAGGGAACAGTCTTTTCTAATTTCAAACGCTTTGTGTCAATCTGCCCGCGCCTTTTCCCAACTATCTCGGGATCGGCTTCCAGTCGAACCGGATGCAGCTAAATACCAGTATTTTACATAAAGCGACTGCCTATCTGACCTCCACAACCCAGTTACTGGGTAATACGATACCCCTTGGTAAGACTGGGTTGTCAGACTTTCGGGCTTCTGACGACCCGTAACGACTGTCGAAGATTGGCAGCCGACGTGCTTGCCAAGGCACGGAGGAGTCTCGGTATGTAAAGATGGTCATCCATCCATGGACCAACCACGGCAATCGTAGCTTAACATGATGGATCGACCTGTGCGGCTGTTATAATACTTTAGCCACGAGCTCCTCTAAACTCTCAAACGCTTTGTGTATTTGAGGAATATATTTATTAGATACAATAGCGTCCCAAGCGCATCTCCTATCAAGCCAATTAAAGTTCAAACTCACCTTTAGGCAAAACTTCTAATCTACAAAACGGATCCGACAGTCCAGTCATATCCATGCCAATAAGACCCCTAGCTCTAAGAACCGTCACAGCCAACGATGAGGTCGCATTCTCATACGCCAGCTTGATCTCCAAGGTCCCAAATCCTGCATCAGGTATCGTGGGAGGCCTTTCAACTTGTGTGGTAGGTTTTGTCATCTCTTTCCTCATGCTGCGGAGGCTGTAGGCACTGCCTTTGCTGCCGGTCCTCTTGAGAGCAGCTAAGGGTCGCTGGGTGAGGCTGTCCTGCCGGTGAAGACTTAGGCCGCTGAATCCGTGGGATAGGATGTCTGTTTCACTCCATTCGTAGTGGGCGTCCTGGAAAGGAGATGAAATAGATTAAGTAAGGGGTCGATGTACGGAAGATAAGGACCAAACATAAAACGACTAGTAGTGAATGGGACTCGTGCGCTAAGGGCATACAAACAAAACCATAAAGATTTTATCAGCATCATCATTATATCAGCTAAAAAAACTTTTTTACAAAAAAAAAACAACCGACTTCCAAAACAAAAAAAAACACTAAAAATTTAAAAATAACTTTAATTTCAGAAGTCGGTGTTTGTATTTTATTTCTTCGATATTTGACACCGACTTCCGAAATTAAAGTTATTTTTAAATTTTTAGTGTATTTTTTTTTGGAAGTCGGTTTTTTTTTTTGTAAAAAAGTTTTTTATTTCTCACTTTTTAGTTGTTATACCCCAGAACTAAAAACCCCAATAACATGGAACGTGGAATTTAAACATTTGGAGAACACAAAAACGTCATCAAGATATGCGTATTTTTCGTTTTTGTTCAGTTTCTCAAAAAGCGCTAAAGCAATTTCGATAAAATTTATATGGGACCACCTCGGGAGTATATTCTTTCGGATAAAAAAAGAATTTTGAAAATCGGTCCACAACTGACGGAGAAATGCGCGGACATACATAAAAAATAAAGGTGTGTGTGCGATTCACACACGATAGAAGTGAAACTTCTATGCAAGTATTTTTCCTTTCAACAAGACTTGAGACTTCAAAGAATTTTACTCGGCTGGCGACCCTACTCCGTCGACCCTTCACGCAATTCTGCTCTTTATTTATATTAAGTTACAGATCAATGTTCTATGCAAGTATTTTTCTTTAAAGGTTTGGTTGGAAGTATTTTTTGTACACGCCATTCTGCTCCTTATTTTTATTAGGTTACAGATCAATGTTCTATGCAAGTATTTTTCTTTAAAGGTTTTGTTGGAAGTATTTTTTGTACACGCCATTCTGCTCCTTATTGTTATTAGGTTACGGATCAATGTTCTATTTGTGTCTCTTACCTGTCGTTTTTTCCGTTGCATCCGGTTTGAAATCACAACGATTCTAAAGAAGTTTCACTTCAAAAAAAACTTACATACAGTCGAACATAGAACTCCTCCTTTTTCGAAAGTCGGTTAAATACGTCCACTGCTGGACATAGGCCTTCTCCAAGTGTCGCCACAACGTTCGGCGTCCACGTATTCCCGCGATCCTCTCCAGGACATGGGTCCACCATGTGGGAGGCCTTCCAACGCTACGTCTTCCGGTACGCGGTCCCCACTATATAGAACCCTTCTGCCCCATTGACTATCTGTTCTGCGAGTAATGTGCCCTGCCCACTAGAGTTTCGCGATTCTTTGGGCTATGATTTGCTTTATTAACTGGCTATACATCAAGTTCTTGCCATCCAGCGGTGAGATTGTTGCTATCGCGGGCAGAACCTGAATGAGGTTAGCACAGGAGCGTGGACATTCTTGTTTTTTTAAAAAACGTTGCCCCACACTAGGAATTATTCCTGTATCGTGGGTGCGTTCACAAACATGTAAACTCACATACACAAGGCACCCAGACCCGGAACAACAGATCTGTATATAGGTTATACAAATAATAATAATAATATTCCACAACTAACACACAACGCCATCTAGTCCCAAGCTAAGCAGAGCTTGTGTTATGGGTACTAGACAACTGATAAACATACTTATATATTTCTGAATACATAAATATTATAGATAAATTACACCCAGACACAGAACAAAATGATCGTGCTCATTACACAAACATTTGTCCTGGGTGGGAATCGAACCCACGACCTCCGGCATAGCAGTCAGGGTCACTAACCACTAGACCAACAGGCCTGTCTATAAAATATTTGTTCCGTGCGGGGATTGAACCCGCGACAGCAGCCGAACGCTCAACCACTGCACCAACCTTGCCGTCAAACAACAACACATTGACACAAGAAAAGAGAGGCCTATGCTCAGCCGTGGGTGACACCGGGCTCGGGGTGATGATGACGGCTATCAATTATCTACTATAAAATAAAGTATTAAAAAAAAACCAGCCAAGTGCGAGTCGGGCTCGCGCACGAAGGGTTCCGTACCATTATCTAGAAAAACGACAAAAAAATCATGTCTATTGTATGGGAGCCCCCATAAATATTTATTTAATTCTGTTTTTTAGTATTTGTTGATACAGCGGCAACAGAAATACATCATCTGTGAAAATGTCAACTGTATTACTATCACGGTTCATGAGATACTGCCTGGTGGCAGACGGACAGACAGACAGACGGACGGACAGCGAAGTCTTAGTAATAGGGTCCCGTTTTACCCTTTGGGTATGGAACCCTAACAAGCTTTAGACCCTCGTCAATCCATGTCCCTGGAAGGTACTCACGATAATAAAACATACTAGCCTTAATTCAACTATCCTACCATTTGCCACCACGAAGTTCTAGTCCCTAACATCCTGGCGCCGGGTCCATCTTTTATAGCAGAACTTTTTATGTCATAATATTATTTTGCATAACAGCGGATAGCATAAACATCATTTCGCAGAAAATCGTTTGGCAGACACTCATTTAGCATACATTCAAAACGCATAATTTTGTATGGGAGAATTATCTTTAGGCATTTTCATATCCATAATAATTAAAAAGTAGAACTATCATATCACACAAAGTTCACAGTCAGAATCGTCTTTTGGCATACATTTTCTATCTATAGTCATTAAAAGGCAGAATTATCATATCTCAGAAAGTTTATAGTTAGAATCATCTTTTGGTACACATTTCATATACATAATAATTACAAGACTCATCTATCACATTAGAATAATTTTGTATTTCTTACCACACCAACAAAATTGATTTAATTTACGTGAATTGTCTATATGTTTTGTTTAATTAATTATTTAATAATTTTTCTGCATGTATTATTATCACTAAATAAAACAGTTAATTGTGAACATGTGGTTTTTAATTGTACAGGCAATTAAAAACCACATGTTCACAATCGATGTATGCAAACAAGTATACACCATGCATGCAGCAAGCATGTAGCAAGCATGTAGCAAGCATGCAGCAAGCATGCAGCAAGCAAATAAGAAAACAAGCATACACCATGCATGCAACAATCATGAAATATGAAAACAAACATATACATGCAGCATGCATGCAGTAAGCATGCAGCAAGCATGCAGTAGGCATGCAGTAGGCATGCAACAAGCATGCAGCAGGCATGCAGAAAGCATGCAGCAAGCAGGCAGCAAGCAACCAGCATACATGCAGCAATCATGCATCAAGCATGCAACATGCAGCAGGCATGGTATCTGTCACGGCTCCGGCGCTGCGGGGCTCTGGCGGTCCCAAGCGAGCTTATCGTCGCAGATGGTTTTAACGTCCACCACCGCAGCTTCGGCTTGCTGGCCGGCTCCGCCGGCCAGCCTTAGCCGCGGCGGCGAGCGTGCCAAAACCACCTGCTCCTCAGCTCGCAAGCCGCCTCGCCCCTACGCACCGACGCGGTCTTAAATTACACTCAAGTATATACAATATTTAAATTTAAATTTAAGGTTAAAAATGCTATTGTATAGTAATGGCAATATGCCTAGTAAAATTATTCTAAATGAAATTCTGCCATCCTCATAGTATACCAAGTGAAATTGTGCCAAATACTTGTCGCTCTAAATAAACGTTATGCTTAACAAAATTATGCGGAACTTTAACTTTGCCAACGGTTGTTATGCCAAATAAAATTCTGTCATCTTAAAAGTATGCCATTGTAAATTCGGACATATACACATTCGGCCAGACAATAATTATAATTAATCATTTTTATGCCTTTAAAATATTCGTTTATAGAAGATTATGCCAAGTGTGTTATACCAAACAAATTTCGGAGCAACAAGATTCTGCCAGATAGAGGGAACCCCCTGGCGCCATCCTCGAATCAGCTCGATGATATCATAATATTGAATTGTCATCAGACTTACATAAATATGACAAATTTCAGCTCTATCGGAAACCAACAAGCGGTCGAAAAATGCTTTGCTAATTTTGATGCTGACAACTTATATACGAGCATTGGAAGTTATTCTTATTCTTAACTAAATATTATAAAACAAAGTCCCTTGCTGCGTCCGCCTGTCTGTACGCGATAAACTCAAAAACTACTGAACGGATTTTCATGCGGTTTTCACCAATAGACAGAGTGATTCATGAGGAAGGTTTAGGTGTATAATTTGTACCCGTGTGAAGCTGGGGCGGGTCGCTATTATTCTTATAAATAAAAGCTTGTCAAAAATACAGCTGTATGACAGACAGAAGTAATATGATTGCGTAACCTTGATTGACCCCTTAGGTGCTTAATCTTGAAAAGATCAATAAACTCTGAATGCTGACAACTCATCTTAAGCAATCAAAAACTAAGTTTCTTCTAAAGTGTCAATCTAAAGGTCTTTCGACCTCATGAATAATGGAACTTCTTCAAATAAAGCTGAATGAGCGCCTCAATACAATTCCGCTTCGCTGTATAACTGATTTGCATATAAAATGTACTGAGATACTTTACAGGCGCTGTCCTACTGGGTTAAGCGCTTTCTGCGCTGGTTTAGCATATTCCACCGATAAGTTACGCGAGGGTGATACGGATGGTCGTAAATAACATGTGTTTTAGTACTGGCTGGAAATATCAATCGATTTTTAGTATCACGATAACTTTGATGTTGAATTAATTTCTTGACGCAGGCTAGGTTTTATTATAAAGACTTGAATAACGACATTAATAGGATCTTGGGAATTAAGAACCTATGCTCCATTAACGAGGGTTTCCTGAAATGACGTATACCAGATGGCAACACTGAGGTGTCGGGTACAGACACCTGTCAAAACGCTTCAGATAATGTTGTCACTAAAAACTTTGTTACAAAAAAATAGAACCGACTTCCAAACAAATTTGCAAAATAACTTTAATTTCGGCAGTCATTGTTTCTGGTTTTGTTTCTTCGTTTTTTTTTTTGACACCGACTTCCGAAATTAAAGTTATTTTGAACATTTTTTTGGAAGTCGGTTCTATTTTTTTGTAAAAAAGTTTTTATTTTTCACTTTTTAGTTGTGATTCCCCATTAAATTGTGTAAACACTACATAAACATACGATCGCAGCAATCGCAATTGATTTTCTGTAATTTTTTGAAGAGTTCCGTATATGCCCGAACATACATAAAAAAAAATAACCATCCTCCTTTTTGAAGTCGGTTAAAAACTGACTTTACTTAAATTGACGTCAACGTCATGTTTACGTCATTATGTTTCGCAGACCGAGAAAGATGAAAGTTGAAATGTCTTGCTGATTCTGTTCCATATGAAACGACCAATCGGAAACGTGTGCCAGGCTTCTGACGTTTCATAAGTGTCCCTGTAGGATTAAAAAAAACTTTTTTACAAAAAAAACAACCGACTTCCAAAAAAAAATACAATAGAAATTTAAAAATAACTTTAATTTCGGAAGTCGGTGTTTGTATTTTATTTCTTCGATATTTGTCAGCGACTTTCGAAATTAAAGTTATTTTTAAATTTTTTGTGTATTTTTTTTTGGAAGTCGGTTGTTTTTTTTTTGTAAAAAAGTTTTTGTTATTTTTCGCTTTTTAGTTGTTATACCCCAGAACTAAAAACCCCAATAACATGGAAAGTGGAATTTAAACATTTGGAGAAGACAAAAACGTCATCAAGATATGCGTATTTTTCGTTTTTGTTCAGTTTCTCAAAAAGTGCTAAAGCAATTTCGATAAAATTTATATGAGACCACCTCGGGAGTATATTCTTTCGGATAAAAAAATAATTTTGAAAATCGGTCCACAACTGACGGAGAAATGCGCGGACATACATTAAAAAAAAAACATATATACAGTCGAACATAGAACCTCCTCCTTTTTCGAAAGTCGGTTAAAAATAGGAAGTCAGCCAGTTAGAGGAAGCTTTAAGTACCCAATAACAATCAAATGTTTGCTGCATGCACCTACCATCATAAAGTCTCGTTCAAGTCAGGCTCGTTTGACGTTAGCAAGACCTCTTAAGGCGCAGTTATACGACTTTTAATGGTTTTTAATTGAACATCACGTCTAAACGACTAGTCTTATTTCTTTGAAAAATATATATGTTACTCCAGACAATTGCCGTCGTAATTTGATCTGAGAATATTTGAAATTATATTTTTATAACATAGTGTAATTAATTTGTAAAATTATGTCTAACACGGATAAAAAATTGAGAATCACGCAAAAAATATAAAGCGTATTTTTAAGAAAGCATTTTAAAGATCATTTAATTATTTATGATTTAGTTTAAGTGTTTTGGTTTAATACCTGTTGTTTAATGTGTAATAAATAAATAATGAGTCTAATTTCGGACAGCGCTCCTTGATGGGCGAGTCCTATTACTAGGTGGGCGTACTACGCGTTACGTGAACTCAGCACAGAACACGCAAGCTAACCACTCAAGATTACGGCAGTTAATAGCGCCTTAACCGACAAATTGCACAACACTGACGGACGCTTAACGTCTACGTTAAAATTATGTGCGACTGGCCATAAACGGTTGGTTAAGAAGCCATTATCTTACGAGACGTATCCAACAGTTGCTCTTAACGAACTCATTGAGGCTTTATGAAGATGGTGGAGACATCAATTTTATTGTATCAATGGGTCTTAACTACCAGAATGGTGGGGTTTAATCAATTAAGGATAGGGTAGAATATTAATCGTATTGATACCTACCTACCTACCACCTGGCAATGGTGGCCCAGTGGTAACGACCGCGACTTACAAGTTGTAGGTCATGAGTTCAAACCCAGGAAACGCCCGGGTCTCTCCACTGTGAGGATCGCCCAGAGGACATAGTGAAGCATATGGTGGAGATATCACTTGGGCGGAGCCCCGCCGTGTCTTCGTGGAGGCGATCGGCGGCAGCGACCCCTCGCGACCGGCCCTGATCCAGGCCATGGTACGGAGCGAGAGGGAATGGGAAGCAGTCTCCTACTTCTGCGAAGCAGTAATGTTTACGAAGGAGGAGGTGGAACGGGTGAGGGAGGGTCAACAACAGAGTCGCCCTCACGTCCTCAGCAGCAGCCGCCGCAGGTGACGCCCTGGGCGTAGGACGTCGTGAGACGATCTCTGGCTACCGTAGACCCGGGCCTGCGGACGGCAAGCAGTGGGAGCTCACCTAGCTATAATATTTAATTTAACTATAATAAATAGGGTGACTCGTAATTAGTGACCGATACTTAAACACGTGATTGTACTCATGATAACAAACAACTTTCCCAAAGAAACATTTTTTTATACTCATTTTCTTATATCACAATAACACAGACGTATAAAAATCGCGCGCGCGCGCCTGTGTCCTATCAGCTGTTAGGAGCGTGACGCCGTTCTGTCTCACTCTAGGTTTCTTTGGGAAAGTTGTCTGTTATCATGAGTACAATCACGTGTTTAAGTATCGGTCACTAATTACCAGTCAATATTTAAGTATAATTTTTAACTATAATATTTAATTATAGCGAAATCGTCTAGATTACAACGAAGCAGACGCTCCTAGTACATATCTCTTCAATTATTCATTGTAATAATATTTCCACATGACACAGTCGTCTGAAACCTCTCACCATGTTAATATTATATAACTAATGTTTTCTTTTCAATCTATCCCACGTACGAATAAAATACCTTGAAAGCTTTGCAAAAATACAATCGTACTTGTAATGAAAACACATGTATTTTAAAGAAAAATAAACGCTATTTCTAGAACTTAATACTGGGTTTTCAATAATTTATGTAATTGACGGCACGGTTGGCGCAGTGGTTGAGCGTTCGGTTGCTGCGCTGCGGGTCGCGCGTTCGATCGCCCATTTGGCTCGATGCAAAAAAAAAAACCGGTTAAGTGCGAGTTTGACTCGCACACGGAGGGTTCCGTACGATTTTTATTATTTGTTGTTATAGCGGCAACAGAAATAGACATTCTGTAAAAATTTCAATTGTCTACCTATTACGGATCGTGAGATACAGCCCGCTGACAGACGGACGGATAGCGGAGGCTTAGTAATAAGGTCCCGTTGGTTACCCTTCGGGTACGGAACCCTAAAAATAACTAGGTCACCATGTTTAGGAGTGCGCTATAGTGGATTTAGAAGAAGTGGCCAACAAACTCCCCAGCAACACATCTGTCTGTCAAGTTTGGAGAACTTGAATCTATTATATGCAACAATCTTAACATACAATACTAAAGTATCAATACGTTACAATCAATCACGTTCAATCACGCCAGAGCCTTTAGACAAAATACTTTTCTGTTAACGTTAACGCTAACGCTTCGTGTAAAATGTATGGCAACGACATTACTGGGCGTGAATCACGTGACAGTTCTCTCCGCAGGTAATTTCCTTGCCATACATTTAGCACGAAGCGTTCGCGTTAGCGCTATTACAAAAGTTATTTGGCTAAGGAGGCAGAACGGCTTAGCGGATCTGGATACAATTTGGCACAGAGATATATTATATAGTCTAGAATAGCACATAGGTTATAAGGGAAGTACTAATTCCACGCGGGTGTAGACGCTGGCAGAAGCTAGTCATTCATATTTTAGTCGAAAGATGTCCACTGCTGGGCATACTCGTAGCATAGCATAAAAACTTAAAAAAAAAAAAAAACAACCGACTTCCAAAAAAAATACACTAAAAATTAAAAAAATAACTTTAATTTCGGCAGTCGGTGTTTGTATTTAACTTCTTCGATAATTGACACCGACTTCCGAAATTAAAGTTATTTTTCAATTTTTAGTGTATTTTTTTTTTGAAGTCGGTTGTTTTTTTTGTAAAAAAGTTTTTTATTTTTCGCTTTTTAGTTGTTATACCCCAGAACTAAAAACCCCAATAACATGGAACGTGGAATTTAAACATTTGGAGAACACCAAAACGTCATCGAGGTATACGTATTTTTCGTTTTTGTTCAGTTTCTCAAAAAGCGCTGAAGCAATTTCAATTAAATTTATATGGGGAAAAAAAAGACATACATACAGTCGAACATAGAACCTCCTCCTTTTTCGAAAGTCGGTTAATAAGTTGTTCCTGCTGTGACACAGGCCTCCTCTCTAGAAGGATAGGGCCTTAATTCACCACGCGGGCCCAGTGCGGGTTGGTGGATGTCACACGTCTCCGAATTTTTCATTCTAGGTCACGATATTTTCTTTCACGGTTTTGAGAGCAGTGATGATGAAATAATTTACACCGAGAATACTGGACATTGGCCTCCCTAAAGGTCACAGCACACATATCAACTCGGAAAGGGATCATCACCGTATCGCCTTTCATCTCGTCGTTAAACAGGCGTCAACCGAACGTAAGCACGTAACCAAAGCGGATCAGCAGCTCCGGTACAACGACTCGGCTACGGCTAGGCGATGCCGCGCTTACGGCTCACCGACCGCTGGTTGATCTGGCTGACACACAGTTTGAACTTGTTTCGTTAGTTTGAAATCTAATCTACAAATTCAATAAAACACGCGCGCAATATGAATAGAAGTTGCCTTGTGAATGACATGAGTTGACATGACACCACGTATATACGTATATGCACAGAGGGCACGGAGAGACGTAAGCGCGGTGACGACGAGCCGTAAGCGCGGGGACGACAAGCCGTAAGCGTCGGTACCGTAAGTTAAGGGTCTACTACCGGCCAAGTGGCGCCCTCATTGAATAAAAAGTCGTAGCATAGCCTAGAAAATAAATATTAAAGAATCCAACGACACGTTTATTACAAATAGGATAAAGTATTTTTACGTTGTTAAAACAGGTCTCAGAATGTTTCGTATTCAAAGTAGTAGGCAAAAGTGTCAGAAATGGCCGTTTTTGGCACTTTTGCCTTTTTATTCTTTCAGCCTCGGCATACTTTTTGTGATTCTGATCTCTGGTAGTGCGTGAATCTATATCGCTCGGACTTCTTTACGATTCTGTTCTCCTGGTAATTTGTGAATCTTCAAGATAGGTACCCCGACACACTGATCGAGTGTGTGTGCGCCTATGTAGAACTTTGAAGTTCAAAAAAATCTGGCTTTCAACCTAATTTAAATAATTTTTGATTTTGATTTCTACAGGGTTTATTTAACGTGCTACTCTCTGGAAATACCACTCAAACTTATAATTACATTTTTTACGTGGGCGAAGCCGCGGGCGGAAGCTAGTATTTAATATGAAATAAAATTAATAATAAATCTTTTTCTGAAAACTCATCCAAATTGGTTATTAAATGAAGCAGCAATTAACATTTCAAATAATGGAATAACTAAGAGTGGGAGCGTGGCGGGGATATCTCTTTTGTACGCGCGTAACCTAATGGCGATGACGTCATGCGTCAGTGTGTCCATCCTTTTTCTGTAACTTGACAATGGCACGGATTCTCTTGTTCAATATCTAAACTAAAATTAGAGAATTGCTATCTTTTACTAAAAGGCAGTGCGGGAAAAGGACGCCTATAGCTATGCACTAAGTTAGAGATGTCAAACTAGTTTACGCCTTGCGCTTCGCCGTGTTTTTAGACGACATGTTTTTACGTGTACCCTTAATTTGTATGGAATTATTAGTTCAAACTAAATTTGACAGCTCTAATTTACGTCCGTCTCTTTCTTTATTAGAGAGAAAAAGATAGCAATAGCCTAAATTAAGTTTAGTTTGTGCATAACAGAATCAACACCATTGTCACTTTCCACCAGATTTGAAAGTTTTCTAACTTATTTAATTTTGAACGGATTTAAAAAATTCTTTGTATTTTAGATTTTGGGAAAAACCTAAGCTAAGTGCGTGTCGAACTTCGCACATTTAGGGTTCCGTACCAAATGTATTTTTGACTATTTGTATGGTTTTGGGTCAACATGATGCTTATACTGTGATTTGAAGACTGTAGCTCCAACCGTTTGGCTGAAAAACCTGTGTGACAGATGACGGACATACGGACATGTGAGTGACAGCAATAAGGCTCCGTTTGGACCCTTTGGGTACGGAACCCTAAAAATGTGTCAACTACCCTATTGAAAACCTTCTTACAACGTTAAAAGTACTAGATAAACTGATCAGTTAATTATCTACAATTATTCTCATTTCCCCACTTAAGTTTAGTAAATGAAGTTTCTATTTCTGAAAATACTTTAATCATCACAAATCGACTTCTAATTCCGGCCCTAATTACGAGAAATACCGACTTCAGTCTGGGACGACTTTAAATAGCGCGTTACTAAACGATTACAGGCTTCTAAGAAGGTGCCTTTGAATACCAGTTATTTGATTACTTATTAGGAGCTGGTGGCTTGGTAATAACAGCCGCACGAGTTGTTTTTCAAGGTTAAGCAACGCTTGCTGAGGTCGGTCCGTGGATGGGTGACCAGACCGTTAATTACATACCAAGACTCTATCGTCTTTCGGAAAGCATGTTCTGTCCCGGCTGTTATTTGTAGATCTTTACAACAAAACTATTTTAATACCCTGTCCAACAATACTTCACGCTTTAGGATAGGCAAGAGAAAAACCAGTCAAGTGCGTGTCGAGTTCCGAACCAAATAAGGGAATTATCAAAGGAAAAACTTTATTTAACAATATATTGGTTTTTGTTAGTAAAATATAATGGGGGCGCGAGGGCCACTCCGTTGAGTCTCCCTCACCAGTTCCGCCTCCTCCTTCGCGAGCATTACTGCTTCGCAGAAGGAGGAGACTGCTTCCCATTTCCTCTCGCTCCGTACCATGGCTTGGACCAGGGCCGGGCGCGAGAGGTCGCTGCAGCCGATCGCGTTCACGAGGACACGGCAGTGCTCCACCCAAGCGGGGCAGATCTCCACCGTATGCTCCACCGTGTCCTCCACCGTGTCCCGGGCGTTTCCTCCCGCCTTATCCAACACAGGAACCTTCCAAAACAACCGTATCCGGTGAGGACCTGCGTCAGGTGGAAGGCGAGGACGCCGTGGCACCTCTCCAGCCACTCCTCAAAGAGGGGCACTATCTCCGAAATTGTGGCGTACCTAGCGCTGGGTTGCAACAGTCGCTCTCTCTATGCCACCATGAGATCCTGCCGGAGCTCCGTCCGCCGAGCCGCGAGGTGTCGCGGCAGCGGCGTTTCGCCCCGACGGTTGACCTCCTAGCGCCACTCCCAGAGGAGCACAATGCAACATGAAAACACATGGCCTCGGACTTGTGCAATGCCACCTCGAGTCCAAGATGCCAGATCCTCTCTACGACTAAACCCCGACAGCCGACCTCGGTCGAGTCGGCTGCCGCCTGGTGCGACCTCCCCTGCGCCAGGACCAGCGTGTCGTCAGCGTAGCAGACTACGCTGACGCCGCTAGGGAGGTCGGCGCGCAGCACCCAGTCGTAACCGATGTTCCATAAAGGCGGCCCCAGGACCGATCCCTGTGGGACACCGCACGACATCTCTCGCCGGTTCCATTCTCCCTGGTGACCGGGATACATGACGGCCCTGTCCTTCAGATAGGCCTCGACCACGCGACGGAGGTAGGGCGGCACCCGGTGATACCGGAGTGCCTCCACTATGCAACTCCAAGGCATTGGCGATGGCGATGTCCAGAGACACCGCCAAGACGACCACACCCCGGGCCACTGCATCCCCCGTCGTGAGGGCTCGCACGCGCATGATGGCGTCCACCGTGGAGCGCCCCTGCGGCAAATAAAAAAGGAATACATATTTTCAAAAGAACCCAACTGCGAAAAATGTTCCAAAAAAGCCATTTTTCAAGCAGTCTGATGCAGTTGGTGGCATGCAATCTATGATCGAACTAAAATAACTACCACTTTTCAGTTGCTGTTATTGCAGTTTCTTTTTTCAAAAATATTTTTTTTTTACTCGAGCGACTGCCTTTCTGATTTTCACAACCCAGTAACTGGGTAAACGATACCCCTTGTTAAGACTGCTGTCAGATTTTTTGGCTTTCCGAGGCATGGAGGAGTCTCGGTATGTAATGGAAGCTCACCCAACCACGGAGTCCACGGACAGGCCTCGGCAACAGTTGCTTAACTTAGAAGTTCAATCCGTTTTTTTGGGAAATCATCAAATGAATTCTCCCGCTGGGGGGGAGCGAGAGGGCGTGTCAGTCTCCTGCTGACTAAAGTCCACCCGTGTTCCTTCAGTTACCTGTGACGGGGCCGCGGTGACTCCTTTCATCACTCTGTGCCGGGGCCGCAGTGACTCCTTTCATCACTCCCGCAACCCCAGCAGTCTCAGTATAAAAGGATGGTCACCCATCCACGGGCTGACCTCGGCAAGAGTTGCTTAACCTAGAAGTTTGACACGTGCGGCTGTATCACTTAGCAACGAGCTTCGAGAATATTTACCGACAGTCTGCAAATGATTAGCGTTGACAGGCCGTCTCGTATCCAGCGTTACCATGGCAACGCAGTTATTGTCGTCTCGTTCGTTGCTAACTCACTGCTTAACTACCGAGTTATATCTATGAGAAATGTTAATAAAGAGGCCTCTTTTATTAGAACTTAAATTAACTTGTTTTGTTGTTTTTCTTTGAAATATTTTTAGGGTTTGATTAAGCCTACAGAAATGAATGAAAATAGAGATGATTATTAACGGTAAAAAAATTATATTTCTTTTTAGTCCGTTAGTTAGATTATCAAAAAATATTGTTCACGTATTTTTTGGTTTATAAAATCAATCAAAAATGACAAAGATAAAACGCATCATAGTTCAGGTGGTTCAGCAGTGGGGGCTTGTTACGTCACTTTTGAGTAAAAAAGTAATAAAACTTTAACTCAAGTGTGACGTCATGCGAAATTTCAACGCACTGTATCGTCTTCATTTTTAGAGTTCCGTACCCGAAGGATTCAAACGGAGCCTTAATGTTGGCACTCACGTGTCTGTCTGTCCGTCCGTTGTCTGTGGCAAAATTTTGTTACGAAGAATTTTTTAACTTCCCATTGGGCTTTTTTTTTGTGGGATGCAAAATCATCCAATGACTTCTCCCGCTGTGGCTGGAGCGGGAGGGCGTGTCAGACTCTTACTGACTAAAACCCACCCCTGTTCCTTCCCTGCCCTGAGTGCCCAGGGGCGAGGTGACTCTGTTTCGAATTTATCCTCAACCCCTGGGCAGACATCGGCCATGACGGGCCCCGTCTCTTGCTGACAACTCTTTGAGGCGCGCGTGGAACACTACGCGCCGTTGACTTTCGGGCCTGGTGCTGTTCGGACGGCAAGCTACCCATTACTCGCCGTCCGCAGGCCTAGGTCCCATTGGCCTATGACCTTGAAATATGGCGATAATGGTGCCGATTCTCTTAATAATAACTAAACTAAAATTAGAGAATCGCTGTCTTTTACTAAAAGGCAGTGCGAGAAAAGGACGGCTATAGCTATGAACTAAGTTAGAGATGTCAAACTAGTTTACGCCTTGCGCATCACCGTGTTTTTAATCGACAAGTTTTTACGTGTACACTTAATTTGTATGGAAATATTACTTCAACTAAATTTGACAGCCCTAATTTACGTCCGTCTCTTTCTTGTTTTATTAGAGAGAAAAAGATAGGAATAGCTTAAATTAAGTTTAGTTCGTACAAAACAGAATCCACACCAATGTTTATTATTACGTACGAGTATACCTACTTTACTAACAAATACCAATATTTGGTACGGAACCCTTAATGTGCGAATGCCGACACTCACTTGACCAGTTTTTTGTTGACGTGATAAAAGACAAAATACATGTCTAATATTTTTTGGTACCTAATCTAACTCGACGTATTAATTAGATTTTGGTACCTAATCTAACTCGACGTATTAATTAGATTTTTTTAGTCAATCAATGTGCCTGCCTAGCCTAATCCCAACTATCTTGGGGTCGGCTTCCAGTCTAACCGGATGCAGCTGAATACCAGTATTTTACATGGAGTGACTGCCTATCTGATCTCCACAACCCGGTTACTGGGTAATACTATACCGGGTGTAACGAAATGTGTGGTCATAATTTTCCCACAGTACACTCCTTATACCGGGTGTAACAAAATGTGTGGTCATATTTTTCCCATTGTACATTCCTTATACTAGGTGTAACGAAATGTGTGGTCATATTTTTCCCACTATACTTATATATCTGACCTTCAGAACCCAGTTACTGGGTAAATAGGATACCCCTTGGTAAGACTGGTTGTCAGACTGGCTTCTGACGACCCGTAACGACTGTCAAAGGTCCACGATTGACTACTTTGGATACAAAACATTATGAGACCTGTTTTAATAACGTAAAAATTCTTTATCCTCTTTGTAACAAACGTGAAGTTGAATTTTTTAATATTTATTTTTTGTGATAAGCTACGATTTTTTATTCAATGAGGGCGCCACTGGACCGCGAGAGGGGCCTTAACGTGCTTTCCGAGGCATGGAGGAGTCTCGGTATGTAAAGATGGTCACCCATTCATGGACCAACCCCGGCAAGCGTAGGTTAACCTGTGCGGCTGTTATTATTTTAGCCACGAGCTCCTCTCTTTCTTTTTTAGTCATGTACCCAATTATTTTTGTCTATCTTTTCCCATTTCAAGCAGTATAATTCCACTTCTGTTCCAATATCTTTATTCCTAACTAGTTTTTCCCGCCTTATAATGTTCCCACTGTTGGTACTCAGGCCTTCTCTCTAGGAGAGAGAATGGGCCGTATTCCACCACGCAGGACCAGTGCAGGGTTTGGTGGATGTCACATGTCTTCGAATTTTTTAACCGACTTCGAATAAAAAACTTTTTTACAAAAAAATAGAACCGACTTCCAAAAAAAGTGCAAAATAACTTTAATATCGGAAGTCGGTGTTCCTGTTTTGTGTGTTCGTTTTTTGACACCGACTTCCGATATTAAAGTTATTTTGCACTTTTTTTGGAAGTCGGTTCTATTTTTTTGTAAAAAAGTTTTTTATTTTTCACTTTTTAGTTGTGGTTCCCCATTAAACTGTGTTAACAATTCATAGACATAAGATAGCAGCAATCGCGGTTGATTTGCTGTCAATTTTTGAAGAGTTCCGTTGCAGACAACGATGAGATGATGATGTGATGATGGGTTTCGGAGACAGATCTCCGAAACCCATCATCAGATCTATTTGAAATTTAAATGGGACCATTTCGAAATAAACCTCTTTCGGACAAAAAAAGGATTTTGCAAATCCGTCAATATATGACGGAGTTATGCCCGAACAAACATAAAAAAAAAAAATACAAACATACGAATTGATAACCTCCTCCTTTTTCGAAGTCGGTTAAAAACGAGAAGGTTCTATGTTCGACTGTATACATGTATGTTATTTTTTATTTTTTTTATTTATGTCCACCGATTTCTCTGTCAGTTGTGGACTATGAAGTTTTTTGTAAATAGTTTTTATTTTTCACTTTTGAGTTGTGGTTCCCCATTAAATTGTGAAAAAAATGTATCAACTTTTTTTAAATTATTACAATGTTTAAATAATGTAAACACTCATGTAAAAATGATATTTATTCTTCGGCATGAAATAAAAGGCTTTTTTATTTTTTATTTTTATTTTATTTATTTATTATTAAATTGTGTTAACAATACATAGACAAACGATCGCAGCAAACGCGGTTGATTTGCTGTCAATTTTTGAAGAGTTCCGTTGTCTGACTCCGAAACTCTAAATGGGACCATTTCGAAATAAACTTCTTTCGATCAATAAAATAATTTTGCAAATCCGTCAATATAATGATGAAGTTATGCTCGAACATACATAAAAAAAAATATATAAAAATCCTAATTGATAACCTCCTTCTATTTGAAGTCGGTTAAAAAACTGAATATTTTCAAAAAACCGACTATAAAAAACAACTAGAAACCGGTTAAGTGCGAATTTAACTCGCACACGAAGGGTTCCGTACGATTTTTATTATTTGTTGTTATAACGGCAACAGAAATACATATTCTGTGAAAATTTCAACTGTCTACCCATTACGGATCATGAGATACAGCCCGCTGACAGACAGACGGCCAGCAGAGTCTTAGTAATAGGGTCCCATTGGTTATCCTTTGAGTACGGAACTCTAAAAAGTACCAAACAAATCACTTTTCAAGCAGTCTATTGCAGTTGGTAGCATGAAATCAATAATTGAACTAAAATAACTGCCACCATCACTGCATTAGACTGCTTGAAAAGTGACTATTTTGGTATTTTGTAGTTGTTTTTTACAATCGGGTTTTTTGAAAATATTAAATTTTTTATAATCGATTCAGTACCTTCATCCCTTCCAGGTATTGCTTTTTACAAATCTATAAACGAACATTTTTCCTCTTGGTATATATATTTTTAGTTATATTTAGATTAAAGAAGCACGATTTCTTTGAAATTTCCTTTTGATTTGGTCGGTCTTTTATGTAATGTTACACAAAATATGGTCCTTGAGGTGGAAGCCCGCGAAATTCAAATTTTCTTAAGTTTTCTGTAATTTGCAGGTCAGCCGCTACCACCACAGGAGAGGTACTGGGCGTACTGGGCGTAGGACGTCGCGAGACGATCTCCGGCCACCGTAGAGCCGGGCCTGCGGAGGGCGAGCAGTGGGTAGCTCGCCGTCCGATCAGCACCAGGCCCGTGAGTCGACGGCGTAGTGTTCCACGTGCGCTTCAAAGAGATTAGTGTCAGCCACCACTGACGGGTCCCATCGTGGCCGGTGCCTGCATGCCTAGGGGTAGCGGATAAATTCTGAAAATGAGTTACCGCACCCCTGGGCACTCAAGGAGGGAAGGAACAGGGGTGGGTTTTGGTCAGCCCTCCCGCTCCACCCAGAGCGGGCGAAGTCATTGGATGATTTCCCACACCACAAAAAAAAAGCCTGACCTAACGGGAAATTATATGAATAATAAATTGTCATAATTAGTAAGTACAGCACAACTATTTTCTCAATGTCCCTCGGCAATTATCGCCTTTCCGAATACAAACAGTCGTTTGTAATTTCCCTGTCTATCAATTATTAGATTTATCTTGTCACAATCGTGTATAATACTTTGATTAGTTCTGAATTCAAATTATTATCTATACTAATATTATAGAGGTAAAGTTTCTGAGTTTCTGAGGTTGTAGGGAGTAATCTCTGGATTTACTGAACTGATTTTGAAAATTCTTTTACCAATAGAAAGCCACGTTATTTGTGAGTGTCATAGGTTATAAGTTTTTGAAATCCACAGACACGAATCGACAGACGGACAGCGGAGTCTTAGTAATAGGGTCCCGTTGGTTACCCTTTCAGTACGGAGCCCTAAAAAGTACCAAACAAGTAACTTTTCAAGCAGTCTGATGCAGTTGGTAGCATGAAATCAATAATTGAACTAAAATAACTGCATCAGACTTTTGCTTGAAAAGTGTCTTTTTTGGTACTTGTTAGTAGTTTTTTGCATTCGGGTTTTTTGAAAATATTAAATTTTTTATAACCGGATCATTAACTTAATCCCTTCCAGGAATTGCTTTTTACAAACCTTTAAACGAACATTTTTCCTCTTGTTAAGTATATTTTTTTGTTATATTTAGATAAAGAAGCACGATTTCTTTGAAATTTCCTTTTGATTTTAACGGTCTATTATGTAATGTTACACTAACTATGGTCCTTAAGGTAAGCCAGTTGGAACAGACTAGGGATTTGGATGGGGATTCTCTTTACTTTCTATAGATACCAAGCCTAACCTAAAGGGAAATTATATAAGTAATAAATTATCCTAATGAATACCGTACTACTATTTTCTCAATGTCCCTCGGCAATTATCGCATTTCCAAATACAAATGTTACATGCTAATTTCCCTGTCCATCAATTATTAGATTTATCTTGTAACAATCGTGTTTATAATTCGTATTTATGTCTAGGTTGTATATAGTCTGAAAGGCTCGTTGAGGTGACTCCAAAAATATAACTCAATTTCAATTCAATTTTCAAATATCTTTATTTAACATAAGATCAACAAAATGCACTTACCTAAGATACATTAACACATAAAAACTGGAAACACTTTATGAGGCTAGCGATTCACCTTTCAAAGTCTACAAGAGATTGTTTTCATTGATCTGATTACAACATAAAACTCGCAATAACATAGAAAAACAATCAAGTTAACGCAAATTATTTAGTCATTTATAATTTTGCTTTTTACATGTGGGTAACTGATCGCACGGTGTACTGTACCAGTTAGTAAAAATATAACTAATACTGTGATTGATACATACTTTTCAAGCAGTCTGACGCAGTTGGTAGTAAGTTTTATAGTTCAATTTATGCCGCCAACTGCATCAGACTGTATCATTGCGGCCATAATGTTGGCATTATAACGTACTACGATCTGCCAGCGGCTTCGCCCGTGTGGAATTAGTACTTCCCCCGTCATAAACTTTCAACCCGTTTTTCACCCCCTTAAGGATTGAATTTCGAAAACCCCTTTCTTAGAGGATACTAAGAATTGGGTTTTTGATAATCATCGCATTTTCGAATACAAACGAATGCTTATTTCCATGTCCATCAATTATTAGATTTTAGAGGAGTATGGAAGAATAAGACATGTTGCGCCGACCCCAAATAAATGGGATAAGGGCAGGAGAATGATGATCTTGTCACAATCGTGTATAATAATTTGCTTAGAATAGAATAGAATAGAATACTCTTTATTATGTTTTGTGTGTTGTGTGTGTGTTTATGTATGTTGTGTGTTTATTATGTGTGTTTGTTGTGTGTGTGTGTGTTGTGTATGTGTGTTTTGTTGTGTGTTATTATCTATACTAATAATAGAGAGGTAAAGTTTGTGAGTTTGTGAGGTTGTAGGGAGCAATCTCTGGATCTACTGAACTGATTTTGAAAATGCTTTTGCCAATAGAAAGCCACGTTATTTGTGAGTGTAATAGGCTATAAATTTTTGAAATCCACGCGGAAGAAGTCGCGGGCGAAGTGCTAGTACACGATAAATATAATATTTGAGGGACATAGAAATTAGCATTCGTTTGTACTCAGAAAAGCGATGATTGCCAAGGAACATAAAGAAAATTGTTTAACTGTACTAGTACTTTCCTGTGATTTCTTTCCCATGTATGGTGTTTTTACGTGTTTATTAAATCATCGAACACAGTAATTAGGAAGTACACTCCAAGCATACCCAATCAATTCCTCAATTTCCCAAACAATAAGCAGCAACACCCATTAGAGACAAAACAATTAACTTTAATCGTTATAAATCCATCTAAGTATCTCAAATCAATCAAGCTCGCCTTATTGGCAGCCAGCGACAAATTGCGTCGACCTCAATCAGCAAGGAATCAATAAAAAAGTAGGATTGTCCGTCCGTCCGTCCCCTCTGAGATGATATGACGTAGCAGTGACGCATTATGCGACGGAGAATGGGAATTTTACTTGTTATTGCAAATACTTTCTCGACCATTTGGTAATTTTTATGGTAGTACTGAATAAGAGGATGGTTTATTCTCTAGTTAAAGTATACAGGGTGTAGAAAGACACATCACAGAGCCGTTAACTACGCATACTGTACGTCTAACAAAGTAGTTTTGCGCAAAAATTATTGCTGGAAAACGACTTTTATTTTTAGGTATGAAAAATAAAACTATTTTTTATTCCGTGCAATGTAACGCGAACACAGGAACCCCGCCCCTTCGCTCTAAGCCACGTAGGTACTTGTCGGATACGTTTGATATTCATTGCGTTTTCGTAACTGCAAATCCGTAATTTCGAAAAAAAATCGAAAATTCAGGTAATGTTTGTTTGGAAAAAAGTTTAGTAAATAACACTTAGAATTCATTTTCGTAAAAAAACTTTAGACTTTGACCTTCAATATCTCCATAACCAGTGGTTTCCCAGGTATGGTTTGGTGCAAAAAAATGATCCAAATAATGGGTAGAATATGTGGCTTTCGGCTTTGGAAACTGTCTTTTTACACCCGATATGTAGGTAGTAGTCTACAGTCTAGTTACTGAGCCAGGTTTGAATTATGGTATAATGTGTGTGTGTAATGATGAAGAGGAGGTCGTGGCTAAAGTAATAACAGCCGCACAGGTCGATCCATCAGGTTAACGCTACGCATGGTTGTTCCATGGATCTTTACATACCGAGAATCCTCCGTTGCCTCGGAAAGCACGTTAAGGCGCTATTAGCTGCCAATGACCTTGAGTGGTTAGCTTGCGTGTTCTGTGCTGAGCTCACGTAACGCGTCGTATGTGCACCCAGTAATAGGACTCGCCCATCAAGGAGCGCTGTCCGAAATTAGACGCATTATTTATTTATTACACATAAACCAACAGGTATTAAAATAAAACACTGAGACTAAATTATAAGTAATGAAATGATCTTTAAAATGGTGAAGGTTTCATAAAAATGCGCTTTATACTTTTTGCGTGATTCTCAATTTTTTATCCGCGTTAGACATAACTTTACAAATTAATTACACTACGTATTCTGAGATCAAATTACGACGGAAATTGTCTAACGTAACATATATTTTCTTACTACATCAATTTTTTTCAAAGAAATAAGACTAGTCGTTTAGACGTCAATTAAAAACCATTAAAAGCCGTATAATTACACCTTAAGCCGTTGGTCCCGGCTGACAATCGTGGATTTTTGACAGCGTAACGACTCGACACAAAATCCACGATTGTCAGCCGGTCGTCAGAAGCCCGAAAGTCTGAAAACCAGTTTTATCAAGGGGTATCGTATTACCCAGTACTGGGTTGTGGAGGTCAGATAGGCAGTCGCTCCATGTAAAATACTGGTAATCAGCTGCATCCGGTTAGACTGTAAGCCGACCCCAAGATAGACGATAAGACGATACAGGGCGTTGAAATTTCGCATGACGTCACACCTGAGTTAAAATTGTAAGTATCACCTTTTATTCAACAGTGACGTAACAAGTGGGACTCCTGAACTTTGATGCGTTTTATCTTTGTCATTTTTAGGGTTCCATACCCGAAGGGTCCAAACGGAGCCCTATTGTTGTTACTCACGTGTCCTTGTGTCTGTCTATCTGTCCGTCCGTCGTCTGTAACAAAATTTTGTTACGAAGAATTTTTTAACTTCCCATTCTCCTACGGACGGAACTCTTAATGTGTGAAATCCGACACGCATTTGTCCAGTTTTTCATTGATTTGATTTTGATAAAGCAAAAAATACGTTTCTAATATTTTTTGATAATCTAACTTATGGACTAAACAATTTTTTTTTTTACCCTGCAATCATATACTTTGATCAGCTGACTAAAAATATGATAGGTCCAATTTTTTTTTTTGAGTATTGTCTATGAAATCCTTGAAGAAAGTTGTTCATTTCCATGGGGAGAAGCTGTAGGTATCTAAAATATGACCACACATTTCGTTACGCCCTGTATAAGGAGTGTACAGTGGGAAAAATATGACCACATATTTCGTTACACCCGGTATAAGGAGTGTACAGTGGGAAAAATATGACCACACATTTTGTTACACCCGGTATAAGGAGTGTGCAGTGGGAAAAATATGACCACATATTTCGTTACACCCGGTACAAGGAGTGTACAGTGGGAAAAATATGACCACACATTTCGTTACACCCGGTACAAGGAGTGTGCAGTGGGAAAAATATGACCACACATTTCGTTCACTCTGTATAAGAAGTGTACAGTGGGAAAAATATGACCACACATTTCGTTACACCTAGTATAAGGAGTGTACAGTGGGAAAAATATGACTACACATTTCGTTACACCCGGTATAAGGAGTGTACAGTGGGAAAAATATGACCACACATTTCGTTACACCCGGTATAAGGAGTGTACAGTGGGAAAAAAATGCATATTTTCAAAAAACCCGACTCGGCAGTTATTTCAGTTCAATTATTGATTTGATCCCACCAAGTGCATCAGACTGCTTGAAAAGTGACTTGTTTGGAACTTTTTAGTTGGTTTTTACAGTCGGGTTTTTTGAAAATATATTTATTTTTATTTTTTACATTTTAGAGAGTTATATTGTTGGAATCGCCTCCTCGAACCCTTTTTTTGATACCCCACTTAATACAGTTCGTCGACTTTATTTTTTTTCTTTTTCACTATAAGGCGTCTGGTTGTCGCCATATTGTATTTTGATTACTGTCATGTCTTTATAGTAGTACTCGCAAGAATATGACGAATCAATTGACGTAAGAATGATCAAAATCGGCCGACGCGTTTGGTCTCTAAAGCGCCATAAAGGAACAAACAGACATACATACATAGGCTGATAAACACATAACCCTCCCTTGCGTCGTGCAGTCGGGTAAAAACACAGAATATGTTTTCACCTTATTCGTGTAAAGGCTCAATTACTCCTTTCGATTTCAAGGGACCCAATTTAGGAACAATCTAAGTAGGAAGTCGGAAGCTAGCGATTACACTATCCTAAATTGGACTCCTAAATCAGAATCCTAAATCGGAAGTGCTCTTACAAGAACAAAAAAGAAAAAGAGCGGACTCAGATTTTTTTTCTGGGAAAGGGACCTTGCGAAATTTAATTTAATTTTAAACACATATAAAAATACTAATAGCCCATTTGTAGCGACAAATTCGCTTAATTGGCAACACTTAGCTCTAAATCGTAGTGATGCGATTACACTATCCTAAATCGTACACAATTTAGGAAGTCGAATCGAGACCTTCCAATCTCACTAAATCGGACACTAACTACTCTGTCACTACACCTTCCTGTTTCCTAAATTGGCTCCCTTGAAATCGGAAGGTGTAATTGAGCCTTAAAAATAGCTGTTTGCCCGTAGCAACCCCTAGTTAAGATAATTTGACGTCGGAATGACGCAGAGACGCGACGTAGGACGCTGAGGCTGGCACTCAATTATATCATTGCATTGGAGATAATTTTATTATTTCTTCGCGACGAGTTGGAAGAGTTTTTGTTAATTAATGGGCATCTAACTGTTTATGTGCGTTTTAAGCCCTATTGCTGTCAATAACGTGTCCGTCGTCTGTTACAAAAAAAAATTGTGCCGAAGAATTTTTTAACTTCCCATTGACCTATGAACTTGAATTTTGATAATAATGTTTAAAATTACGTATATTTTACTAACAAATACCAATATATTGATAAATCAGATTTTTTCTATGATAATTCCCTCATTTGGTAAGGAACCCTAAACCCGCCGGTTTAGGCCAGTGGGACAAATTACAGGTTCATCATATTTCTATTCATTCATATAAAATTAAATCCCAGATTCCTAACACCAAGATCTCAACACACAGGGTGACCGGAGAGGGTGACAGATTTAGACCATCCCATGAATACTATTAGTGCGAAATTACTAAGTTAACACGATTTAGTTGGAGTGGGCGTTTGCTATCTACATTTACATAGGTATTTAATATTATTTAGTTGGTTTCAGAATTCTGTTTATTTTGGTAATAGTGAACAGGGCTACAACCCATATGGGGCCCAATTCTGTAACTTTGAGTTAAGCAACACGCCATCGACACTATCGACACACAACAGACATCATTTTGCCACTGTTGCAAATTTGGTATTCTGCAAAAACTTCCAAATGCTATTGACATACTCGTATTATAGTAGAGCAGACTACCAATTATTACAATAGTCTTATTATGGGGTTTCAATGGCACTACAGTGGCCAGTCAATGACCATAAATAATTTGTAGAATACCAAATGTCAATGACTATTCTATTGAGACACCACTGACACACTACCGACACACTATTGACAAGTTAATTATATTACAGAATTGGGCCCCTGGCAGAAGTTATCGTGCTGATTACCAATGCATAGCCAATTTTAGAGGGAAAGTTAAAAGTATATACTGTCACAGAATACATAGATAGTAGTAAATCCTGTTTGGAATATGAAAAAAAATGTTGCTTGGCGACAAATAAGCTAAAGGCAGTTTTCGTTTTGCCCCAGACGGAGGGTAGGTAATGATTTTCGAGAGTTTGTATGTACATACCTACGAGTATCTCTATCTATATGAGAGACTAGCACTTTGCCCGCCGTTTCGCTCCCGTTACCTGTCCCGCGGGAACTGCTATTTTTCCCGGCATAAAAAGTAGCTTATGTTACTTGCTGATAATGTATTGGAGAAATTTATTTAAAATCGGTCCAGTAGTTTTGGAGCTTATGCGGTACAAACAAACAAAAAATCTTTCCTTTTTTAATCGACGAAAAAAGGAGGAGGTTCCCAATTCGACCGTATATGTTTTTTTTTTGTGTATGTTCAGACCTCATTTATGAACCGATCTTGATGATTATTTTTTGTTAGATAGGGTATACCTCAAGGGTGGTCCCATATCAAGGAAATCAGGATCTGATTATGGAATCCTGATAAAATTGAGAGAAAACCTCGAAAATTGTGGGCACGTTTAGCGTTTCTGTACGTATGTTCGGCCCTCACTCCATTGTTTATGAACCGATTTTGATGATTCTTTTTTTCATAGATAGGGTATACCTCGAGGGTGGTCCCATGTCAAGGACATTAGGATCTGATAATGGAATCCTGATAAAATTGATAGAAAACCTCGAAAATTGGGCACAAATATCTCTCTCTGTTTACTTTTC
The DNA here is from genome assembly GCA_951329385.1 of Polia nebulosa. NCBI lineage: Eukaryota > Metazoa > Arthropoda > Insecta > Lepidoptera > Noctuidae > Polia > Polia nebulosa. Next base: position 4,545,403 of record OX589606.1, on the reverse strand, counting down.
ATAACTTTATCAGGTATTTGCATTTAGGAATCATCACATCATGAAACTGAGCCGATGATGGAAATCATACCTTTCCTAAACAATAGAAGTTAGACACACCCTCCAAATTTCATGTCTCTAGGACCAGCGGTTTAGGCTGTGCGTTGATATATCAGTCAGTCAGTCAGGGCTTGCTTGCTTGGCTTGGTTAGGGCTTTTTTTTTCTTTTTTTGGGGTTGGGAAATCATCCAATGACATCTCCCGCTCTGGGTGGAGCGGGAGGGCGTGTCAGACTCTTACTGACTAAAACCCACCCCTGTTCCTTCCCTGCCTGAGTGCCCAGCGGAGCGGTAACTGTGTTACGAATTTATCCGCTACCTTGGTTAGGGCTTGCTTTGTTTTTTTTTTTTATCTATGATACTAACTGATATTGCTAAAATCCTAATAGGTGTCACAGATAATAATTATAATACTAGCGATCGTGTTAAAAAACCAGGTTGTATATCACTAACAGTTTTCTCCTCTCACCAACAAATCTGTAACATTAACACCGCAAACATCACTTAAGAAGGAATAAAATATAACCGAGATACAACGTTATAGTATTACAAGTATATAAATAGCTTGCGTCAGCCACAGGCCCGGCTTGTCCGCGGGAGACCACTGTTACTACAGGTATTAAAGTATACTTGATATAGTTACAAGTACAGGTATATACCGGTAGGAAGCAATAAGAGAACGGGCTATTGTTGAGCTTAGTTATTGGGTAAGGTAAGTTATGTGATATTTAAAAAAAACCGATCAATTGTGTGTCGAATTTCGCACATGTAGGTACCAATCTTTGACAATTTGTGTGGCTTTGGGTCAACAAGATTATTATCTTATACTGTGAATATTTGAAGACTGTAGCTCCAACCGTTTGGCTGTAAAACCTGTGTGACAGACGATGGACATACGCACAGACAGACAGACGGACACGGGTGCCGTTTGGACCCTTCGGGTACGGTACCCTAAAAAGTAGTCTAAAGTACTTAGCGATAGTGAAAAATTCTATCAGTGACCGATTTTCATGATCGTGTCAGGGCTTTCAGGGACTACTTTTATAATCGGATCAGTGCTTCCACGGACCACTTTTATTATTGTATCAGTGCTTCGTTCCTTCCTTTACACAACCACAGTAAAGAGTCATTGTAAAACACTTAAGGTGGAAGCGCCAGGGTAGTCCGCGAAATTCAAATTTTCTTACGTTTTTTGCAATTTGCAGGTCAGTGTCAGGTTGTATCTTGGTCAAAATTTGATTCGCGGCCGTAGCAAGTACGTATTTATAGAATTATAATCATCAATACCACTCTTTCAGTTAGAATTGATGCCAAATGTAAGTATGTCAAATGTAAGTACCTATTTCATGTTATAGGTAAGCGATGATGTTGTCGAAGATGAAGAAGCACGATTTCTTTGGAACTTTCTTTTGATTTTATCGGTCTTTTAGATTAGGGATGCGTACCAATTGGCTTACCTTTTGAACCATGGTACTACAAGCCCAGAGCCCTACGCCCCAGTACTCAAAAGTTATTACCGGTTCCTAAAAGTACCAGTTTCTTTTAGGAAAGTAGCTTTTTGGTGTCTGCAAAATATGAAAGTAAAGTTACAATTCTAGGGACCTTTTCTTTTATGTTTTCCTTTCAGACCCATACGACATTTACGATGAGAATTTGAATCTTCATTTGATAAATTAGGATTCCGAGTGTGTGATGTGTGTGTGTGTGTGTGTTTTGAGTTCCGTCAGGCCCCGCGCGTCTCCAATCAGAGACGCGATAATAGGTTTCTAATTGTGTCTGCTATACCGGGGTCTGACAGGCAGGCAAAAGTAGGGGAAGACCATAGAAACGATGGATGGACTGTGTGAAAGAGAAGAAGAACAAATGTTGCAACAACCCCAAAAAAATTGAGATAATGGCAGGAGAATGATATGATTTAGCGACCCGCTCCGGCTGCGCACGGGTGTAAATTATACACAAACCTTCCTCATTTATAGCTCTTTCTATTATTGAAAACCGAATTAAAATATGTTGCATGGTTTAGAAGGAGTTAGCGATCTAGCGGATAAACCGACAGACGCGGAAAGCGACTTTGAATTGTACTATGTAGGTAGAAATAGAGAAAACATACTCCTAAAGTACCATCATAATAGTCAAGCGAACAGTTGTCTATATAAAACTATGTCAAAATCATTCCTGATGTTTTCCCGCAAGGGTAGGGTTGCCAACTTTTTTTTAAAGAAATAGAGTCTGATTTCAGAGACGGTAAATAAAGAGTAACAACTTATAAAAAAAAAAACTTACATTTATTACATACTTACATTTATTTTAATTTTTGCGGCACAACAAATTTCATTATTTTTATAAGAATTTTCTGTCATTTATAAATTAAAGTTAACGCGGATCAGGAACTCATCCTGAAGCCCGGTTCCTCTGTGCCCGCCATTTCGCATTCATAACCGAAAATACTCTCTCTGTAAAGGCTGAAATGGTGGGAACAGTGAGTATGGAAACATGTTTTTTTTTTAAACTAACACAATCATTTGGACATTTTATTTTATTAAAATTAGTACTCCAGAATGTAAACAGTCCATGTGTATATATATTTTTTGTAGATTATTCTTCCATTCTATTTTTATAATTGATTAAATTTTGACTGTATGCATGACTGGTATTAGTATACTAAACATTGTGTATAAAACTGGACAAGTGCGTTTCGAATTTCGCACATTAAGGGTTCCGTACTACCTAAATATTGGTATTTGTTAGTAAAATATACGTAATAATAAACATTCAAGTTCATAGGTCAATGGAAAGTTAAAAAATTCTTCGTAACAAAGTTTTGTGACAGACGACTGACGGACAGGCAGACAGCCGGACACGTGAGTGACAACAATAGGGCTCCATTTGGATCCTTCGGGTACGGAACCCTGAAAAGAGTATTTTAGCGTACTCTATTAGTGTTACAGATTATAACGTACACCTACATGAAATAGAGTACAATAATTTATTTTAGAGTACGGTTGGCAACCCTACCCAAGGGGCCAGTCGCGGGTGGAAGGACGAAAACTTCCTCTAATGTCGGCGCGAACACTGAGGTCGAACAATGTTCTATTTGTGTTTGTAAATGTGTGTATTTGTGTTTGCTATAGAGTTATGGCAAAATAGAGGTGCCTCTGCACATCATTATCTCTCTTATTTTCATTTTGTTTTGAACATAATCTGTCACGAGAGTTAAGAATTTATTCTGGTGTTACTGATTTATACCACTGTGTGAGAGTAAGTGTGATTAAAAGTTCCAAGCATAGGCAAAAAAAAATATCAAAAACGAGATTCAGCGACTTGGCCATGTACTTGTATTATTGGTTATTGCTAATCTATTTATCTAGTCAATTGACTAGCTTTTGCCCGAGGATTCACCCGCGTGAAATTCAAAAAGTATCCCGGGGAACATACACCCGGGACAGAAAAATACACATACCCTCGTATGTGTAAATGTAAGGAGAGGTTCTTCGACCGGCCGAAGGTGCTGTTCGCTGCGCCGAGATCACTGATGAGGTTGAAGTTGATGAAAGAGGCTGAGGATGCTGACCAGGAATGCGCGTCCGCTGCATGCTGGTGGTCAGGTGGCCGTTGGTACTGGCTGGCTGTATGACTAGGCTCAAGAGCTTGAAGGAAGTGATGATGATGACGTCACGCTGGAGTAGCTGAAAAGTCCCACAACCTCCATTGAAAAGGGAGGATCCTCCGACCAGACGAGTGTTGTGTCTGGTCCGGGCAACTGCCCGATAGTCGATTTCGAGCTGTTGTATATGTTCAAATCGCGCGGAGAGCTCTGCTTGCGCGATGTAGGATTTTTGTTATTTTAGTTCGTGTGCGGCGTCATAGATGTCGCTACACAGAACATATCCTATGCCCTATTCTAGGACATGGTCTACCCATGTGTCTAGTTTCATCCAAATCCGACCAGCCGTTAAGGCGTGAAAGTGTAACAAACAAACTAAAATAAAGTTAGGATTCCAGACGTTAAGAATCCTGGATCAGTGGAATTCACAGCATTTTATGACTACAGATTATGTTCGCAATACTTTTAATAATTCGTTCATTAATAGGTTTACTGCATACCTAAAAATTACGTAGGTACCTCTACATTTTAATTGCTCTGTGGTTGCTAATTACCGTTAGTCAAAGAAAAAACTGGCCAAGTGCGTGTCGGATTTCGCACATTAAGGGTTCCGTACCAAATATTGGTATTTGTTAGTAAAGTATACGTAATAATAAACATTATCACCTTTCAAGTTTATAAGGTGAATGGGAAGTTAAAAAAATCTTCGTAGCAAAATTTTGTGACAGACGACAGACGGACAGACAGACGGACACGTGAATGACAACAGTAAGGCTTCGTTTGGACCCTTCGGGTACGGAACCCTAAAAACCAGCCAAGTGCGAGTCGGGCCACGCGCAAGATAGGGTTCCGTAGACCGTACTTTACCTAAGTAATTTTTTGCCAAGGATTTTGTATTTTATACGAAATTTATCATGCCGAAACATTTTATAAGTTGGGCGACTTATAACTAATAGAGCTAACTTAACCGTGACAGTTTTCCTTTAAAGTTCATTATACAGGGTGTAACGGAAAGGTGTGGTCATATTTTAAGAACCGGTTCTGCCCGTGGTACTGAACAACTTTCTCTAACAAAAAATTGAAAATTTTCAAAAAAAAAAAATTGGACTTTCTATACAAAGTTATCATCAGCTGATCAATATTTGTATGAGAGGTAAACATTGTTTTTGAAAATTTCATCTTGTTTTCTTAAATAAAGTTGTTCATATTGCAGGGCAGATGCAGTTCTTAAAATATAACCACACCTTTCTGTTACACCCTGTACAGGGTGTAAAAAGACACATAGCCGTCAATTACGTAACTGTACATCTAACAAAATAGCTTTGCGCAAAAATTATTGCTGGAAAACCTGGGAAACTACTTTTATTTTTAGGTATGAAAAAAAAAACTATTTTTTATTAACGCACGCAATGTAACGCGAACCCAGGCAAGTGGAGTTAAACCCCGCCCCTTCGTTCTAAGCCACGTAGGTACTTGTCGGATATGTTTGATGTTCATTGCGTTTTTGTAACTGCAAATGCGTAATTTCGAAATTTCGAAAAAGAAAATCGAAAATTAAGGTAATGTTTGTTTGGGAAAAAGTTTACAAATAACACTTTGAATTCATTTTCATAAAAAAGTAAAAATAAAAATGCGACTTTCACCTTCAATATCTCCAGAACCAGTGGATTCCCAGGTATGGTCTAGTGGAGAAAAATGATCCAAATAATGGGTAGAATAATGTGGCTTTTGGCTTCGGAAACTGTCTTTTTACACCCGAAATATGTCGCAGCCATCTGGTTGAATTAGCCAGTTAATTGAATGCCTAGGCCGCTCATTAAATTCAATTAAATGGCTATCCATGCAAAATTGCAGCTTTCTAGTACTAACAGTCTACTACTACTTTACTTTATTCTTTTTTGTACACATAAAACATATACAGAAAAAAACACAATGGGACAGTTAATTACAAAGGCGAGCTTAACCCAGCGTTTGGGGTTTCTTACAGCAAACCACTTGAGGTAATTAAAAACTTAAAAAAAAAATACAACCGACTTCCATAAATAATACTAAAAAATGCAAAATAACTTTAATTTCGGAAGTCGGTGTTTCTAGTTTGGTTTCTTCGTTATTTGACACCGACTTCCGAAATTAAAGTTATTTTGCATTTTTTAGTATTATTTATGGAAGTCGGTTGTATTTTTTTTGTAAAAAGTTTTTTATTTTTCACTTTTTAGTTGTTTTACCCCATTCTAAAACTAAATTAATAGTAAAGTTATGCCCGAATTGATAGCCCCAAAAATAGGGGATTTGAACGTAGTTGGTGAAATTAGGGTGTATCAGGGTGAACTGTACAAATCTGTATACCCCTTCAGAGCGCATCAGCGTGATGTAATGTTGTGGAGTGGTGAAAACAATATACAGACATGCGATTGCAGCAATTCTGGAAGGTTTGCTATCATTTATTGAAGAGTTCCGTTGTGTATCTCCGAAGTCCTTCATCAGATCTTCACCAAATTAAAATGGGACCAAATGTAAAGCAACAGCTTTCAAATAAAAAAAAAATCTTCAAAATCGGTTCACGTAGTTAGAAGTTATGAGGTAACACACATAAAAAAATAAAAAAAAAAAAAAAAAAAAATACAGTCGAATTGAGAACCTCCTCCTTTTTTTGAAGTCGGTTAAAAAAATACAGTCCAACTGAGAACCTCCTCCTTTTTTTGAAGTCAAAAAAATACATAATTGCTTAGGATTATCATAAGTGCACAACAAAACTCAAAAACTAATATTGTTGCTTAAATAATCTAAACAAATATGTGATACACAACTACTACTACTACTAGCTATGCCTCGGACTAACAGACGGACATACCGAGTTTCGGTAATATATAAAAATAAGGGTTTCTTGTCCTTGTTAGGACAACGAAACCCTAAAAACCGCGGACGGACAGACGGACATGGCAAAACTATAAGGGTTTTTTTTTTATTATTGTTGATAGGCACGCGTTTGACCACTGTCTGTCTTTTTTTTATGTTTGATAGGCTCGCGTTTGACCACTATCTCACCTGATGTTAAGCGATGATGTGGTCGAAGATGGAGCACGCTTGCCTAGAAGTAACCTATTCACTCTTGACTTAAAGACTCCCAGGTTGTATCTTACAGGAAACACAGACTCCGGTAGAGAATTCCACTCTCTAGCTGTACGTGCAATGAATGTTTTCTCAAAACGCTTTGTGCGTATGGATGGGATGTCCACCATGAACCGGTGGCACTTCGCCGTACGTCTTGTGGTCCTTAGATGAAACGGGCTTGGCGGAATCAAATCATGCAATTCCGTCGCACACTCCCCAAAATGTAATCGATAGAAAACCGACAGGCTAGCAACTCGGCGTCTATGTTCAAGACTTTGGAGTTTTGACTCAACGAGTCTATCATTGCCGATGATCCTCTTGGCTCGTTTCTCAATTGACTCAAGGGCATCAAGCTGGCATCTTGCAGATCCGTCCCAAAGATGAGAGCAGTACTCCATACACGATCGGACTTGCGCTTGATAGAGTTGGAGCAGCTGTTCCGGCGTGAAGTATCGTCTCACCTTTGCGAGGACCCCCAACTTTTTGGCAGCCACTTCTGATGTCGCGCGCTTGTCTAGAAGTAACCTGTTCACTCTTGACTTAAAGACTCTCAGGTTGTTGCTAGGGTTCCTTATTCCAGGGTCACGGGTGTGTTTAAAAGAGTCACGGCGGCCGTAAAACGCTAAGGGAAACTGAAGGAACACGGGTTGGTTTTAGGCTTTTTTTTGTGGGGTGGGAAATCATCCAATGACATCTACCGCTCTAGGGTGGAGCGGAAGGGCGTGTCACACTCTTACTGACTAAAACCCACCCCTGTTCCTTCCCTGCCCTGAGTGCCCAGGGGCGAGGTAACTCTTTCGAATTTATCCTCAGCCCCCGGGCAGGCATCGGCCATGATGGGCCCCGTCGTGTTTGCTGACAATTCTTTGAGGCGCGCGTGGAACACTACGCGCCGTCGACTCTCGGGCCTGGCCCTGTGGACAAAGTAACATCGCTTCGTAGCGAAACGATATCTAAATTCGTCATCGTCTCTGAGATATCGATAAACATTTCCTAGCGTTAGCGTTCCTTCGTTATCTTTTTTGGCGAACACGATCGAGGCGAAGGCGAACTCTGAAAGCGCTGCTTGTCTACGCATTTGTATGGGATAAACACGATAGCAATTCGTTTCTTTATGGTTTCGTTACGAATTATAACATTGTCTACCAACTTGCGATAACGATGTCGACAGTCGACTGACCACGTGACTTAGCGCGGTTTATGTCAATCTCATACATTTTAGTCTTTTCTAACTTCGTTATCGTTTTTAAATTGTTACTTTGTCTAAGCCCCCAGGTGCTGATCGCACGGCAAAACCCACTACTCGCCGTCCACAGGCCCGGGTGTGTGTTTTAGGCTGAGTCTGACAATCCCTATCTCTCCACCCAGAGCGGCAGAAGTCATCTGATGATATTCAAGAGTAAAAAACCTTGTTAGAACAACGGAGCCCTTTGAAGTGAAAACTTCTTTAGGCGCGTTGGGCATTTTTGTTCAAGTTTTCACTTCTGTCGGCACTCCCGGAGTGCCACTCTTTTTTTTTTTTAACCGACTTTCGAAAAAGGAGGAGGTTCTATGTTCGACTGCATGTTTTTTTTTTTATTGTTGGTAGGCACGCGTTTGACCACTATCTCACCTGATGGTAAGCGATGATGTGGTCGAAGATGGAGCATGCTTGCCTAGAAGTGACCTATTCACTCTTGACTTAAAGACTCCCAGGTTGTAGCTATCAGGAATTCAGGAAACACAGACTCCGGTAGGGAATTCCACTCCCTAGCTGTACGCACAATGAATGTTTTCTCAAAACGCTTTGTGCGTATGGATGGGATGTCCACCATGAACCGGTGGCACTTCGCCGTACGTTTTGTGGTCACACTCCCCAAAATGTAACCGATAGAAAACCGACAGGCTAGCAACTCAGCGTCTATGTTCTAGACTTTGGAGTTTCGACTCAACGAGCCTATCATTCCCGATATGATTTTTATGTATGCCCGCCGATTTCTCCGGTCAGTTGAGGACCGATTTTCAAAATTCTTTTTTTATCCAAAAGATTAAACTCCCGAGGTGGTCCCATATAAATTTTATCGAAATAGCTTTAGTGCTTTTTGAGAAACTAAACAAAAACGAAAAATACGTATACCTCGATGACGTTCTTGGTTTCTCCAATTTGTTGTTGGAGTTTTTAGTTCTGGGATATAACAACAAAAAAGTGAAAAACAAAAAACTTTTTACAAAAAAAAAAAACAACCGACTTCCAAAAAAGGTAGGTACTTATTCTACACTAAAAATTAAAAAAAAAATACTTTAATTTCTGAAGTCGGTGTCAAATAACGAAGAAATAAAATACAAACACCGACTTCCCAAATTAAAGTTATTTTATAATTTTTAGTGTACTATACGAGTAAGTACCTTTTTTGGAAGTCGATTGTTTTTTTTGGTTAGCTACTCTCCGAATTTCGGGAAAAAGTAAGCATTTTCTCATTAGAAAGAAGTTAAGAATTGGATTTATACTTTGCCGAATTGTAACTAGAAGTTTAGGAACTTTTGAAGCAGTCCTTTTTGTGAGGCGATAAAAGTTTATTTTCCTCTCAGGTAGGTAAAAAGAACAAGCCATTTCAAAAATATTCGTCTTTTTACTACAATGCAATATTTCATTGCATATATGTATATTTATGACACGGAGGAGCTTGTGACTAAAGTAATAACAGCCGCAGGGGTCGATCCGAGTTACCTCGCCCCTGGGCATTCAGGGCAGGGAGGAACGTGGGTGGGTTTTAGTCAGTAAGAGTCTGACACGCCCTCCCGCTCCACCCAGAGCGGGAGAAGTCATTGGATGATTTCCCACTCCCCAAAAAAAAAAGAAGGGGTCGATCCATCAGGTTAAGCCACGCTTGCCGAGGTTGTTCCATGGATGGATGACCATATTTACATGCCGAGACTCCTCCGTGCCTCGGAAAGCACGTTAAACAGTTGGTCCCGGCTGTCAATCATGGATCTTTGACAGTCGTTACGGGTCGTCAGTAGCCCGAAAGTCGAAACCAGTCTTACCAAGGGGTATCGTATTACCCAGTAACTGGGTTGTGAAGGTCAGATAGGTAGTTGCTCCATGTAAAATACTGGTATTCAGCTGCATCTTGTTAGACTGGAAGCCGACCCCAAGATAGTTGGGAAAAGGCGCGGGCAGATTGATTTGTTTTTGACACACTTTTATTAGTTTCACGTGTAATTATGTAAAATAGAGCGGGAGATGTCATTGGATGATTTCCCACCCCAAAAAAAAAAATAGGGAGTTAGCTGAGAAAAAAGCGAAAAATAGAATGACTTCACTCAAACCGTGTTTTTTAGTTTTTTTTAACTACTTATATTAATTTTACCACAACCGTTTTCGTATTTGTATTATTTTTTTAGCAAAGTTTGACAGGTTTTTTAGAAAATTAGATTTTCCAAATACTCAATTTCTTATTCTTAATTCAACAATCGGCGGCGCTCTTTATGCAAAACCTTATAGTTACAACTGATTTGCTGGTATGTACATAATTCGATTGCATCTATAGTGCGATATCCGAAGAGACGTATCATGTGATCATCTGCATAATTACACAATTCCCATTTAACCGTTAATTGTCTATACTTGAGTGATTGCCAACACAAAGGTTAAACGATAGACAGAGTGACATTCTATCAGCGGCCGTCGACGGTTACAAACTGACAAACAATAGTTCATCAACATCATCATCAGCCTTTTAATGTCCCCACTGCTGGAGCACAGGCCTCCCCTCTGTGAGATGGAGTGGGCCGTAATCCATCCATTAGAACACAGATGTAACACATTCTAGTCAGTCTTCTCGGCAAGCTTCGCTGAGGTAGTCTACTACGACAAATTCTCAGCTTTATTTTACCGAGATCGCGCCTGTTTCAATGATTCCACATGTCAATTTGCGAATAATTAAAACAGCCACTGCACTTCACTGTCGTGTTATTTCCTGAGCCACGGACCGTTTTAAAATGCCACGAGCGTATTGCGCAGTGTACTGTTGTATGAATTCGGCTTCTTCAAATCCGGGGCTTTCGTTTTTTAAACTCCCTGCTGATCTTGAAAGGTACTGAGGTAATGATTTAATTATGAAAAATAATAACGTTTTTTTAAAATGTTAATGGTTTTTCATTTACATCACACGCATTTTCAGGTTGAAACGCGGTAAAGTGCGCTGCCGCAGGGTTAAATAGCTATCGGCTGAGCGCCGCCCATTTTGACTTCACTTTAACACCCTCGAAAACCATGAAATGATTGCGTGACGTGAAAAAAAAGGGTACAGGCCTTTGTGGGATATCTTAATATTTTTCAAATTGCGCGGCAAAAACATTGACAGTGACAACCCTAGCTCTCTAATGGAGCGTAGGTAATTATCTCAACAAATAGGTATAGTTTCCATACTGTCCATATTTATACTGTGGTAGAGGCCTGTGCCCCAGCAGTGGGGAAAGGCTGATGATTATGATGATTATTTTTGTAAAAGAAAGAAAGAAAGAAAATACGTTTATTTACGGTAAACATGACGCAAAAAGCAGAGAAACACAAAAACAAAGAAAAACTGGGGGAAAAAATGCGTCACTTCCTCGCAAAACGGCCATCGCTCAGCTTAAGTGCTATGACCCTATGCAAGACAGAGCCCCAGCGCTGGTTTTCAGCGACAGCCGGCGCCGACGTCATGACGTCAACCGGTGCAGAAAACAATGAGTAAAACTTCTAAATATTATACAGCGTAAAAAATATTAATATTTAAGTGGCAACATTCCGTTTCCTGCAACATGACGCACGCGCCGCCGGCTTTGATTTCCATTCCTATTGTCAAAAAGTCTTAAACAAATGGGATTGCCATGCGATACCGAAATGAAAACATGCGGTCAATCTCCAAGTTTTGGCATTTGCATTGCATAGTCGCTCTCGTTGATTGAATGTAATTAAATCTAGAGTTCAAAATGCCACCTGGTCCTGACCATGAGTCCAGCTACCAGCTATACAGGATTATTTTTCAATGACCAGCCAATTTTATTACAGGATTTAGGTAAGTATCATAGAGACATTATTGATCCAAATTACACTCACAAAAAAACAAAAAATATTGTTCCCTACATTTTTAGGATTCCGAAAGTCCGAAAGAAAACGGGAACCCTTATAGGATCACTCGTGTGTCTGTGTGTCCGTCTGTCCAAACATTCCTCCTCCCCCTTATCTCCAAAACCACTGGGCCTAAAATTTTGAAAAAAATACAGGTTGTAGTTTCTTCACTTATAAATTATAGGAAAACCTATAAGAAGTATATAGTTTAAAAAATACCTGAAAAAAAAAAATGATTTGTTCGGAATGCGTGCGAGTCCAACTCGCTCTTGGCTGGTTTTGTTTTTACTTTACCCCACACTAGGAATTACTCCCGTATCGTGGATGCGTTTACAAACAATTACACGCACACAAGACATCCATAGCAGAAACAACTCTCTGTAAGCCAAACAAATATTTGCTCCGTGCGGGTATCGAATCGGCGACACACAGCGCAGTAGTCAATCGCTCAACCACTACACCACCGTATTTGCTTATGCGAGCAAAAATAGACTGCACAGCTGTGTCACCCTAAGGGCGGTTGCGCACTACGTCCGATACTTATCCGATACTTATCCGTGAAAATACGGTCCGGGCGTGTTCGTAGAATAATTTGTATGGTAGGTTACGCACTACCGATCTGGCCCTGGCCCTGCAGTCTCGACATTGGTAGCGATCGCTACGTCCTAACGATTGGTCGCTACGTCGGAAAAATAATTGATTTTCTTGGAATATGTACAGAGACGGCGTAATTTTTAACTTGCAAGCACTATTTTTCATGAAAACTGATCAACTGATCTGCTGGTCTCTCTACATATTTCAAGAAAATCATTTATTTTTCCGACGTAGCGACCGATCGTTAGGACATAGCGATCGTTAACTAAGTCGAGACTGCAGTCTCGACATTGACAGCGATCGATATGTCCTAACGATCGATCGCTAAAAAAATAATGTTGCAAAGAGACAAACATTTTTGTCCTTTTATATTTTGACAAGTTAATATAGTTGTTACAAGCGGTAAATATATTCATTAAAATTTAAATAAATTATAAGTTTTCATGTAAAATAGTGCTTGCAAGTTCTTTCGACATTGATAGCGATCGGTAGCTAACGTACCGATCGCTATCAATGTCGAGACTGCAGGCCCTGAGTTCGGTCCGAGTTTTCTATAGATCTATAGTTTGACGGATAAGTACCGGATAAGTATCGGACGTAGTGCGTAACCGCTCTAAGGCTCCAAGCGGAGCCCTATTGCTGTCACGTGTGCGAAGTCCGACACGCACTTGACCGGTTTTCTCTTTTTTAACAGACTTCAAAAAAGGAGGTTATGTATGTTTGTTTGTCGCGATTTTCTCTAAAACTACTGATCCGGTTTGGATGGGGTTTTCGTTATTGAATTGCATATTTTCAAGGAAGGTTTTAATAAATAATACATTAGGATCTGATTAAGATCTTCGGAGATAGACGGTGGAACTCTTCAATAACTAACAGCAAATGACTCGCGATTACTGTATGAAAAAAAAATTCATAAAAATATTTCATAAAAAAAAACAAAACCGAAAACATCGACTTCCGAAATTAAAGTTATTTTACGCTTGTTTTTGTTTTTTTTTTGGAAGTCGGTTCTATTTTTGTAAAAAAAAAAAATCTCCTTTCTTTTTTTTTATCTTTCTTACTACAAGTTGCAAATTCGCCAATTCTGTCTGTTACAAATGGACGAAGGCTATAGAAAATGAGTCTGCAATCCGCCGGTACAATTACAGCCCGACGGTGGTCCTCAAAGGGATTAGCGGGGACATACTGACCTATTTTTAAAGGGAAGGGGCGCCTTCGCCCTTGGTTTGCATAAATGGCCAAATCGTTTTGTTGGAAATACATTGGCAAAATAGTGTAGGATAGAAAAATAAATCGGCCAAGTGTGTGTCGGACTTTTAGGGTTACGGTGTACCAAATTTATTTTTGACTATTTTTGTGGCATATGGAAAACAAGATGTTTATACTGTGAAAATTTGAAGACCGTAGCTCCAACCGTTTGGCTGTAAAACATGTGTGACAGACGACGAACAGACAATGGACAGACAAACACGTGAGTGACAGCAATAGTTTGGACCCTTTGGGTTCGGAACCCTAAAAAGGAAGGCTAAATAAATAATTAAGAAATGAAATTGGGTTGAGACATAATAGAATTACAGGGAAAGAAAGTGGTCTTTAACTAAATTATTGAAAGAAGTAAGCGATTGGCTTGTCTTACTGGCAACGGTACCGCGTTCCACAGTCGTACAGCCTGGACTGTGAACGATTTGTCGTAAAATTTAGTAGAATGCGAGGTCGTCAAAAGTCTCAATTCTCCGATGATAAGCTATATTCTCTAGAATGATTCATTTAAAACATGAAAAATCAACCGACTTCCAAAAACAAATTGGAATTGAAACATACATCACATTATCAGCCTTTTAATGTCCCCACTGCTGGGACACAGGCCTCCTCTCTGTGAGAGGGTGTGGGCCGAAACCCACCACGCGGGCCCAATGCGGGTTGATGGATGTCACATGTCTTCGAATTTTGGGTTCTAGAACATGCCGGTTTCCTCACGATGTTTTCCTTCACCGTTTTGAGAGCAGTGGTGATGAAATAATTTACACAAATTAAAGCCTGGTTTGAACTCATGATCTACAACTTGTAAGTCGCGGCAGTTACCACTGGGCCACCACTGCTGCAATTTAAACATAATTGGAGAAAACCAACACGTCATCTGTGTACGTATTTTTTGGTTTTGATAATTTTTTTAATAAGCGCTAAATGAATTTCGATGGAACTACCACTCAATTACGACCTGCCAAACAAAAAAAGAATCATCAAAATCAATTCATAATTGGTGGAATAATCTCCTGAACCTTGTTTGGTAAAGCACACTAAATACCATGTACAAGTTGAGGTGAGCTATTTTCGACATTTCCTCGCAGATTATCCTTAAAATACGAATAATCAACAAACCCCCATGAACCCACCTACGTTTAAATCTATTTCGGTCGTCACGAATGCGATGCGATTTGAATTAATTAGGCCTTCAGTCAGATGTTTACGGTTTCCGACACCTTGACTTAAGGCGCTATTAACTGCCAACGCCCTTAAGGTGAAAGCGCCAGTGTAGCCCGCAAAATTCAAATTTTCTTACGTTTTTTGCAATTTGCAGGTCAGTGTCAGGTTGTATCTAGGTCAAAATTTGATTCGCGGGCGTAGCAATTATGTATTTATAGAATTATAATCATTAAAATCATCAATACAACTGTCTTACTTAGAATTGATGCCAAATGTCATGATTTCATGAATACTCACACTTTATTCCAAAAAACGTAAGAAAATTTGAATTTCGCGGGCTACCTTGGAGCTTTCACCTTAAGTGGTTAGCTTGCGTGTTCTGTGCTGAGCTCACGTAACGCGTCGTACGTCCACCCAGTAATAGGATCGCATCATTAATTGATTATACATAAAACAACAAGTATAACACACACACAAACACGTTTCAAAATATAAATAATTAAATAATCTTTAAAACGGTGAAGGATTCATAAACATACGCTTTATAGTTTTAGCGTGATTCTCATTTTTTTATCCGCGTTAGACGTAACTTTACAAATTAATTACACTATGTTATAAAAATATTATTTCAAATATTCACATATATCAAATAACGAAGAAAATAGTCTAGAGTAACATATATTTTTTTCAAAGAAATAAGACTAGTCGTTTAGACGTGATGTTCAATTAATAAAAAAACTTTTTTACAAAAAAATAGAACCGACTTCCAAAAAAAGTGCAAAATAACTTTAATTTCGGAAGTCGGTGTTCCTGTTTAGTGTCTTCGTTTTTTGACACCGACTTCCGAACTTAAAGTTATTTTGCACTTTTTTTGGAAGTCGGTTCTATTTTTTAGTAAAAAAGTTTTTTTATTTTTCACTTTTTGGTTGTGGTTCCCCGTTAAACTGTGTTAACAGTCTGTTCATAGACACACGATAGCAGCAATCGCGGTTGATTTGCTGTCAATTATTGAAGAGTTCCGTTGTCTGTCTCCGGAACCCATCATCAGATCTTTTTGAAATTCATATGGGACCATTTCGGAATAAACTCCTTTTGAACAAAAAAAGAATTTTGCAAATCCGTCAATATATGACGGAGTTATGCCCGAACATACATAAAAAATAAATAAAAAAAAAAAATAAAAAAAAATACAAACATCCGAATTGATAACCTCCTCCTTTTTCGAAGTCGGTTAAAAACCATTAAAAGTCGTATAACTGCGCCTTAATGTGGCGCGATAAGTGATGGTGTACTCTTTAATGATGAGTTTACGCAGTTTTATGGCTACCAGGGTCGTGGGAGTGTTTGAAAGAGTCACCGCGACCCTGGCAACTAGAGGAACGCAGGTGGGTTTTAGTCAGCAGGAGTCTGACACGTACTCCCGCTCCACCCAGAGCAACAGCTCACAATTTTAGGACCCATTAATATTAGTGTTTTTAACCAGTCGTGCTTGGCAACTGGGCTTACCCCAGTTGTAAAAACCCCCTTTTGTGCCTAATGGCCTAGTTTTGTTCTGTCTCCCGCTTGATTAGGAGGGAAGTGGAAATTATGTTTTTCTTACTCCTCCGCTGTCTTTTCTGATTAGTTTCGTTGCGGGACCCAAGACAGTTTAATCGTTTCTCTGGGACTCGTCGAGCTTCATTGCGGCGGCGTTTTTTCTGGTGGTCGCCACTGTTGATTCTGGCTTACAGAAGTTACAGTGGTTTGGGAATAGTGTGGCGGGCTTGTCCACCCAGAGCAGAAGTCATTGGATGATTTCCAAAACTTCAAAAAAAAAATCGTGGGTTTTAGTCAGTAATAGTCTGACACGCCAGCTTCCACCCCGAGCGGGAGAAGTTATTGATTGATGATTAACCAGTAACCACCTTATACAAAAAATGTTGGTCCTATAGCAAAACATATCATAATTATATGTACAATGACCACTTTTCATGAATTGCATTGTTTCTTTGCCACTCTGTGTGTATGGATATGAAAAGAACACTCAAGCTTTTATGTAACTTACTTAACCATCATTTCCCAAGACTTAGGGCCGATTTCACTATTCGCTCTGTAAATTAAGTTTTACTGAACTAAGCTTAGCGTAAAAAACAAAACTATAAAAGAGATTATAGTGAGTTAACCTTAAAAGATAGACATATGCTGTAGCAAACTTTTTTTGCATAACTTTAACCGTTTATGCAGCGCTCGCAACTGAAGCTCACAAAATGATTTTTTTTCCCGTTTTTGACATATTTTTCATTAATGCCCCTGTTGGTCGCAGCGTGATGTTATATAGCTTACAGCCTTCTTCGATAAATGGACTATTCACCACAAACATAATTATTCAATTCGATCCAGTAGTTTCTGAGATTAGCGCGTTCAACCAAACAAACAAACTCTTCAGCTTTATGACAGCGGCTAAACGCGAGCTTATACGTCGAAAACTTGGCGTTTAGAATTGGTGAAATCGGCCCTTAGGGTGCGTTTCCACTGAAGCGGAGCTGGGCGAAGCGGAGCGGAGATGTGCAGTTATCGTTCAATCACAGATGAGACGAGTGACGCGATGAGGATTTCAACCATTGTGATTGGTCGATCCTTGCACGTCTCCGCTCCGCTCCGCTCCGCTCCGCTCCGCTCCGCTCCGCTCCGCTCCGCTCCGCCCGGCCCCGCTTCCGTGGAAACGCACTCTTATTGTACGCCAACTTCTATAAAACGTAATGCCTTTCCAGACCACAGACGACGTCTGAGGACTTGGACGATAAGCGGCTTATGCACTTTACTACCTTCATTACGTTTGTAGATAAAATTGAAAGAAAACTCCTTTCATATTTTATTGCTTTTTACGAGTATCTATCTAGAAAGAAGAAAGACAAGGAAAAAGTATTTATTTACCACAACCATACCAACCACAACCAACCACAACCACCACACAACAACCATATGATTTTGCTTAAAAATAAACCCTTATCGTTAGTGTTAGTAGTTCTTATATTATGTTAGTAGGTATAGACAATTATAAAATAGAATAAACAAAAAAATGTGAATATAAAATAAAAAACTTTTTTTCAAAAAATACAACCGACTTCTAAAAATTGCAAAATAACTTTAATTTCGGAAATCGGTGTATATATTTTTTTGTTTATTCGTTATTTGACACCGAAATCCTAAACT
Organism: Polia nebulosa; assembly: GCA_951329385.1. Lineage (NCBI taxonomy): Eukaryota > Metazoa > Arthropoda > Insecta > Lepidoptera > Noctuidae > Polia > Polia nebulosa. Next base: position 4,527,345 of record OX589606.1, on the reverse strand, counting down.
AAAGTTATTTTGCAATTTTTAGAAGTCCGTTATATTTTTTGAAAAAAGTTTTTTATTTTTCACTTTTTTATTTTTATTTTTGTTGTACATCAGAAGTAAAACTAAATATTAAAGTTATGCCCGAATAGATAACACCAATAACGTGGAATTTGAACATTTGGAGACAACCAAAACGTCATCTGTGTATATATATTTTTTGTTTATGTTGATTTTAAAAAAAGTGCTGAATTAATTTCGATAAAATTTATATGGAACCACCTCTGAAGTAGGACCATACAAAGAATCATCAAAATCTATTCACAAATGGCGGAGATATCACGTAACAAACATACAAAAAAAAACATACAGACGAATTGAGAACCTCCTCTTTTATGAAGTCGATTAAAAATGTGAATATAAAATAAAAAAAGCATGTCGTGGTTGTGGCAAGAAGGCTTCCACTCACCATAATGCTATGCCGTGGGGGACCCACAGCACGGCGCTGATTTTCAGTGGTCGCCTAAGACGTGACGTACCTACGTATCTATGAACTTAATTATCTGTGGCGATTGAGTTGGCGCGTTTTTGCGAAATGTTGGCTGTTTACTGCCTGTGTGTGTTTAATTTAACGAGAAATCGATGTTGGCTGTTTACTGCCTTTGCCTGTTTGGGTTTAAGGCGCTATTAACTGCCAATGACCTTGACTGGCGAGCTTGCGTGTTCTGTGCTAAGCTCACGTAACGCGTTTTACGTGCACCCAGTAATAGGACTCGCTCATCAAGAAGCGCTGTCCGAAATTAAACGCATTATTAATTTATTACACATAAAACAAAAAGTATTAAAACAACATACTGAGACTACATTATAAATAGTTAAATGATCTTTAAAATGGTGAAGGTTTCATAAAAATATGCTTTATAGTTTATGCGTGATTCTCAATTTTTGTCTGCGTTAGACATAACTTTACAAATTAATTACACTATGTTATAAAAATATAATATCAAATATTCTCAAATCAAATTACGACGGAAATTGTCTAGAGTAACATATATTTTTTTCAAAGAAATAAGACCAGTCGTTTAGACGTGATGTTCAATTAAAAACCATTAAAAGTCGTATAACTGCGCCTTAATTGAACTGAGAAATCTGTTCGATATTTACATGTTGCTAATGGTTTGTTTGTTGGATGCAACCATGGATTTTTTAATTTTTTTTTTAATTTCAATGTATGTGAGAAACACAGATGGTCGATTTAGCAAATCTAGGAGGCCTATGTCGAGCAGTGGAAGTCTTTCTGAAATTATAATGATGATTTTTATTTGGAACTACGACAGCAGGTATATATTCTTTATCCCTTGCTGATGGTATGAAAAGTTTTAAACTGTTGCGGTGGTTGTAATTTTTACCAAGTACTTAGATCACTATTATTTCCTAAGTACCCAAGTATCACACGCATACAAAATAAATAACAGAGAATAATATAACATATTCATACATTATGTTAACTCGTGCGTTAAGCTGTTTTCCCAGACGAAAGCACCTACTCGTTCTATTTAGACACACTGTGCCTACATTTCTCATCCAACTTTCCTGTCACAGGTCTACTGATTTCTTTGAAATAAGCAGCACCTTTGTGCTCTTCTAGCTGTATTTGTTCTTTTCTCTTTTTTAGGGTTCCGTACCCAACGGGTAAAAGGGGACCCTGTTACTAAGACTCCACCGTCCGTCTGTCGCCAGGCTGTATCTCATGAACCGTGATAGTTAGACAGTTGAAATTTTCACAGATGATGTCTTTCTGTTGCCGCTATACCAACAAATACTAAAAAACAGATTAAAATAAATATTTAAGGGGGCTCCCATATAATAGACATGATTTGTTTGCCGTATTTATAGATTATGAATGGTAAGAGGAGCTCGTGACTAAAGTAATAACAGCCGCACGGGTCGATCCATCAGGTTAAGCTACGCTTGCCGTGGTTGGTCCATGGATGGGTGACCATCTTTACATACCGAGGCTCCCTCGTGCCTCGGATAGCACGTTTAGCTGTTGGTCCCGGCTGCCAATCGTAGATCTTTGACAGTCGTTACGGGTCGTCAGAAGCCCGAAAGTCTGACAACCAGTCTTACCAAGGGGTATCGTATTACCCAGTAACTGGGTTGTGGAGGCCAGATAGGCAGTCGCTCCAAGTAAAATACTGGTATTCAGCTGCATCCGGTTAGACTGGAAGCCAACCCCAAGATGGTTGGGAAAAGGCGCGGGCAGAAATAGATGATGAATGGTACGGAACCCTTCGTGCGCGAGTGTGACTCGCACTTGGCCAGATTTTTTTAGTGTTTTGTGTGTACTGTGACGATTGTAGACACAGCCTAATCTGAGCGGGTCTGCACCGGCCTTTAGCTGGCAGTTAAGAATGTTGGAGAGTTGATGGAATTATGACTAAAGAATAGATGTCAATTTTGTTTTATGTCAGATAGGAGTTTTGCCCTTGCAAGTGGGCACACATGTATTTTTCTGGGATTACCAATATAGTTATTTAAAGTGCCCTCAGCTCTTTTCTTATCCGCCCGTAGCGAGTTACCCTTTTATGCACCGCACTCTCTCGTTGCCAGTGAGTGAGACGTCTACCCTGAACTAACGAGAACGTCCCAGGATCCCTGCAGGCCGTACTGGTGCCTTGGGGTCCTACAGTACCAATAAATCTCTACATAGTATAAATAAATAATAATATAATATAATAATAATTATCTGCTTCAGGGAGGGCAACACTCGCCCAAGAGTGATGCGCTTTGTGAGACGGGCGTTTTCGGGGACTGGTGTCAGCTCCCGTGACTATATGTCCCGTGTCACAGAGCGTATCGACTTCCTGAAGCAGAAAGTATATGCATGGGCAAACCGTATTCGCAGGTATAAGCGGCGAGTGGAGCGCTACATCCAGAATCGCACATTCCGAAGTAATGAAAGGTGGGTGTACAGGGATTGGGAGCGACCGGACCAAGGTGTGACTAATACGCACCTGCCGGATGATGACGCCATATACTCTTTCTGGCGCAGCATCTGGTCGGTGCCTGTCTGTCATACCGAGGGCGATTGGATTCGGGATGTTGAGCGCGCGTGCGATCTAGTACCAGAAATGGGGGCAATTATCATCAGCCCCCAAGATATAGCTCGTGCAGTCCGTCCGTTAGCTAACTGGAAATCTCCAGGGCCGGACGGGCTGCACAACTTCTGGATAAAATGGTTTACAAGGTCGCATGCCCGCTTGGCATCTCAGATCCAGTCTGCCTTAGAGTCAGGGTCGCTGCCCCAATTTCTGACTACAGGAATAACCCACCTGCTCCATAAATCAGGTAGTACTGCGGAACCTAAAAATTATAGACCGATCACGTGCTTACCGACGGTCTATAAGGTTCTTACATCCATTTTGAGAGCTAAGATTAACACACATATAGATAGTAACTATATCATGTCTGCCTCTCAAAATGGATGTAGGAATGGGTCCCGCGGTACTAAGGAGCTTCTCCTCATAGATATGACCATTAGCCAACAGGTTCGGCGTTCTCGAAAGGATCTGTCGACATGTTGGATAGACTATAAGAAGGCCTATGACTCAGTTCCTCATACATGGCTCATGAGGGTGCTAGAATTGTATAAAGTTGATGTAACGCTACGCACCTTCCTGATGTCATGTATGGGGCAATGGAGGACGGTCCTTCGCTATCCAGGATGTCGACAAATCCAGAGGAATAGCGAACCGATAAGGATCGAGCGGGGTATATTCCAGGGTGACAGTTTGAGTCCGCTTTGGTTTTGCCTAGCCTTGAATCCTCTAAGCACACTGCTGGAGAATTCAGGACTAGGTTACCGGTTGAAGAGAGGTGGTCAGGTTATATCTCACCTGCTTTACATGGATGACTTGAAACTTTTTGCCCCCAACAATCTGCAACTGATGGAGCTACTCAAGGTAACTGAAACCTTCAGTAGTGCCATCAGGATGGAGTTTGGTGTGGACAAATGTGCAGTCATGCATGTAAAGCGAGGGGAGATTGTGGAATCCGTGGGAACTCAACTCTCGGATTCCATAAACCTGAGATCCCTCTCTCCAACCGAAACCTATAAGTATTTGGGTATGTCGGAAGCGTTAGGTATCAATGTTACTGACATGAAGCAATCGTTGAAGGAGCGCTTCTTTGGCCGCCTGAAGAAGGTATTTAATAGTCTTCTATCGGGCGGAAACAAGGTGCGCGCCTTCAACGGTTGGGTCATGCCGGTATTGATGTACTCTTTCGGCGTACTCAAATGGACTCAAACAGAACTTGACGCCCTGGATAGGCGTGTCCGTACACTGCTGACTGCATTTCGAATGCATCACCCACATTCTTCAGTGATGAGACTGTATATCCCGCGGAAGTGTGGAGGCCGAGGCTTTTTAAATGCCAAAACCCTCCACAACCGCGAGGTATGCAGTCTAAGGGAATATTTTCTAGCTGCTGACGTGGGTATGCATCGAGATGTAGTGGCGGTGGACAAGGGCCTTACTCCACTCTCCTTGGCTAACGAGAACTGGCACAAACCTCTAGTGCTTGACACTAACGATCGCAGAGAAGTATGGCAGAGTAAGGAACTTCACGGACGCTTTTTCCGGGCCCTACATGGGCCCGATGTAGACCAACTAGCGTCCGTAGCCTGGCTGCGTGTCGGTGACCTCTTTGGGGAAACCGAAGGTTTTGTCTGTGCAATTATGGACGAAGTTATCATGACGAAAAACTACCGGAGATTTATTGTGAAGGACGGCACGGTTGACATATGTCGGGCATGTCATCGTCCGGGAGAATCAATCCGCCACATAATCTCTGGTTGTTCTCGTCTAGCTAACGGTGAATACTTGCATAGGCACAACCTTGTAGCCAGGATTATCCATCAGCAACTTGCTCTGAAGTACTCTCTTGTGGAATCGGAAGTGTCGTACTACAGATATGCGCCCGACCCAGTTCTCGATAATGGTCATATCTCATTGTACTGGGATCGGTCCATCATCACTGACAGGACTATTGTAGCCAATAAGCCTGATATAGTGGTGGTGGACCGAATCGAGAGGCGTGCAATGATTGTTGACATTACCGTCCCACATGACGAGAACCTCGTGAAAGCCGAGAAAGATAAACAAATCAAGTATATTGACTTGGCTCGCGAGGTTGTCGACATGTGGGATGTGGACTCAGCGATCATTGTACCGATAGTCGTGTCAGCCAATGGCTTAATAGCCACGAGCCTCGATCAACACCTCAGGAGGCTCTCGTTAGGCGACTGGATCAAGGGCTTGATTCAGAAAGCAGTACTTCTGGACACGGCTCGCATTGTCAGGCGGTTCCTCTCTCTGGAGCCCTGACCGCCGGTAGCTTGGACCCTGTTCCCGATACCGGTGGGCTACTATTTTTTATATTTTTAAATGTTTTTTATATATTCTTTTTTAAGAAATATTTAAAAATGTATTTAATATGTTTAAAAAATGAATAAACGAAATAATAATATTCCACGACTATCACACAACGCCATCTAGTCCCAAGCTAAGCAGAGCTTGTGTTATGGGTACTAGACAACTGATAAACATACTTATATATTTCTAAATACATACATACGAGTATTATAGATAAATTACACCCAGACACAGAACAAATGATCGTGCTTATTACACAAATGTCTACATAACATAAATAAATGTCTACATAGTATAAATCAAAGTCACTTTTCGTTTCTGTCTGTTTGTTTCTCCGCTAAATCCTCCAAAATCACGCAACGGATTTTGATGCGGTTCACTAATAGGAAGAGCGATAAACGAAGGTTTGTGTGTAAAATTTGTACACGTGCGGAGCCAGGTTGGGCGGGTCGCTAGTCATCATACTCCTGCCCTTATCCCAATTTATTTGGGGTCGGCGCAACATGTCTTTTTCTTCCATACTCCTCTATTAGTCGTCATCTCTGTAGTCACCCCTTTTTACCCATATTTCAACAGTCCAACCATCGTTTCTTTGGCCTTCCCCTACTCTTATAGCCATCCACATCCATACACAAGACTTTCCTCACGACATTTTCTTCATTCCACCGCATCACATGCCCATACCACGACAACCGATGTCCACACCACTTTTCAGTCAGCGGTGCCACTTTCAGACTTCCTCGGTCGCTAGTAATAAATACTAGTTTTCGCACATTAAGGGTTCCGTACCAAATATTGGTATTTGTTAGTAAAGTATACGTAATAATAAACATTATCATGATCACCCAAGTTCATAGGTTTTTTTTTATTATTGTGGGCTGGGAATCATCCAATGACATCTCCCGCTCTGGGTGGAGCGGGAGGGCGTGTCAGACTCTTACTGACCAAAACCCACCCCTGTTCCTTCCCTGCCTGAGTGGCACCCAGGGGAGCGGTAACTCTGTTGCGAATTTTATCGGTACCCCTAGGCATAAGCAAGTTCATAGGTTAATGGGAAGTTAAAAATTTCTTCGTAACAAAATTTTATGTCAGACGACGGACACGTGAGTGACTACAATAGGGCTCCGTTTGGACCTTCCGGGTACGGAACCCTAAAAAAAAACATTGAACTGTAGGTACCTCACAAGAATAACTCACAAGGTCATCTGGGTTGCTGATAAATTTGAAAGAGAGTTACCGCGGCCCTTGGCACAGGTAATTGAAGGAACAAGGATGGGTTTTAGTCAGTAAAAGTCTGATACGCCCTCGCGTTCCACTTAGAGCGGGAGAAGTCATTGGATGTATTCCCACCCTCCAAAAAAGAAAGCCTAGTAAAATTTAACATCGATTTGATACAACAAAAAGGTAAGAACCAAAGAAGATTATCCTTGAACAGGTTTGGGAAAATAAAAGCAAATGTCTGAGGAAAATAACGTTAAACAACAAGCCTGACCTTGATTTTTGTGAAGGACTTATTATTGTTGAAATGCTGGTCCTTTAGCCCGAAAATAAATATTTTAAGGCGCTATTAACTGACAACGACCGTGAGTGGTAAGCTTGCGTGTTCTACGCTGAGGTCACATAACGCTTCGTATGTCCACCCAGTAATAGGACTCGCCCATCAAGGACCGCTGTCCGAAATTAGACGCATTATTAATTTATTATACATAAAACAACAGGTATTATACTAAAACATCTATACTAAAATATGAATAATTAAGTGATGTTTAAAATGGTGAAGGCTTCGTAAAAATACTCTTTATAGTTTTAACTTTACAAATGAATTACACTATGTTATATAAATATAATTTCAAATATTCACTTACCAAATTACGAAGGAAATTTTCTACAGTAACATATATTTTTTTCAAAGAAAGAAGACTAGTCGTTTAGACGTGATGTTCAGTTAAAAATCATTAGAAGTCGTATAACTGCGCCTTAATTAATAGACTGAATGGAAAAACTGGAACTGAATAGAAAAGAAACGCAACTTGAAAGCTGAGATATTTTCTATTATATTATTTAATTATTTGTATGAAGTAATAGCTTCATACAAATAATTTGTTATTGTTCTGGAAAGAAAGAAAGAAAAACTGTTTTTTCACGTGAAAGCTACGCACATACATTTTATACATAAAAACTTTTTTACAAAAAAATGCATCTGACTTCCAAAAAAAGTGCAAATAACTTCGATTTCGGCAGTCGGTGTTTCTGGTTTTGTGTCTTCGTTTTTTGACACCGACTTCCGAAATTAAAGTTATTTGCACTATTTTGGAAGTCGGTTGCATTTTTTTGTAAAATAGTTTTTTTTTATTTTTCACTTTTTAGCTGTGGTACTCCATTAAATTGTGTTAACAATTCATAGATATACGATCGCAGCAATCGCGGTTGATTTGCTGTCAATTTTTAAAGAGTTCCGTTGTCTGTCTCCGAAACCGGTCATCAGATCTATATGAAATTTATATGGGACCATTTCGGTACAAACTCCTTTCGAACAAAAAAAGAATTTTGCAAATCCGTCAATATATGACGGAGTTATGCCCGAAAATACATTAAAAAAAGAAAAAAATACAAACATCCGAATTGATAACCTCCTCCTTTTGGAACTCGGTTAAAAAAAAAATGAATAAAAATTTATCCTAGACGGAAATATGCCTCTACCACGCGATACGGCTAACGCTCAGCATTTCGCAGCATTCTAGTGAGCGCTATGTACGCCTTAACTGTCATGTGCATTAGTTCTTTTGTTATTAAAAATGATATAAATTGTAAAATGTATGTGATGTACTTAGTTTAAATAAATATATAATATTACGGTTTAAAAAAAAAAATACATACTAGTCTTCATGAGACAATCATAAAACATGATATTTATATTAAAACTTCATAACGTACTGTCTTTATCATTTTCAAATCAATGAATCAAAAGGGCAGTATACTATTAAAATAGATTTAGATAACAAAGATGTTTATGAATAAGTGCCTAAATATTTTCCATTCAGTCTTTCATTGAACGTGTCTCAAAAAATTGTAAGCCGATGCTAAATATAAAGTGGGTGCTACTTTAATCTCTCAAACGTCGAACACACCCATGGACTTAGGCACTCCGTAGACAGAGCAACTTTGATGTCCAAAATGCGGCAACAGTAGGCAGCTCGCAAAGGTTTATGACGCCTAACCATAAAAAGTGTAATCAGCCTATAATGATACCACTGTTGGTACACATGCCTCCTCTTTGAGTGGATTGTAATCCATCGCGCGGGTCCAGTGCGGGTTCGGATTGGTGGATGTCACATGTCTTCGAATTTTTGGTTCTAGGACACGCTCGTTTTCTACGATGTTTTCCTTCGCCGCCGTTTTAAGAGCAGTGATCGTGAAATAATTAACACAAAACTCCTGCCTGAGTTTGAACCCACGACCTAGAACTTGTAAGTCGCAGCCGTTACAACTGAGCCCCGCAGACAAAAAACTTAAGTTGTGAGTTTTGCTGATCTGTTACCAGTTTTTGGATTGCTGTAGTCGGTCATTAAATCAATTCCAAATTGCCGAAACCAGCAACTGACGAAGTACCACCGTTGTTAAGTTTCTGATTTTCACAACCAGCAACCGCGTCGTGCAATTTCACTCCTTCTCCTTCAACGTCAACAATTGCGGCAACCGTAAACTGGCCCTTTTAGCTGCTGCAACTGGCAACCGTTAGCAAATATTTGAAAAAAAAAATAAATTTCGACAATTAAAGTTGCTCAGTCTGTGGAGCGCCTTAAGGGATGAATGTTATTCGTAGGCGAAGTCTTTGAAGAAATACTTATAAGCAACTTACAATGGCAACTTTTAGGTTTTCAAGAGCACGTGCTTAAGAAAAGCAATAAAAAATCTTTAGCAAAATGAGCTTGAATTTATATAATAATGTTTTTATGAAGAACTACCCGCGTGAAAAGAAGTTTAAAGACAAAAAACTGCAACTTAAGAATATTTTCTTTATAAAATGTTTTAAGCCCCTGTCTATGGTTCTTGTTTTTTTTCTCATAGCGGTGCCCGAGGCTCTTTTCTTTTCCAAGACTTTAAGTAGGTAGGTACCTAAGTACCTTTTACGTCCGTCAGATGCCATATAATCTTTGCAAAATATGTTTATTCATTTGTTAGGAAACCCTTGTTATATTTATTTATTATAATAATATGCTTCATTGTGCACGTTCTTACATTTAGGTAAAGAAAACCGGCCAAGAGCGCTTGTTTAGAAGTAACCAAATGATTACTGAACAACCCACTAGAGCAACTTGTTACATGATTGACATTAACTTTAAAATAACTAGTTCCCACGACATGCGACACAGGCTATCCCAGTGTGGGATCTAAGGCTTAGTTTATTCCGGGTCTGCGGATTCTTCCGGACCCTTGAAAAGTCAGGGACAAAGCTGCAGAATTTTTTTAGAGGCTGTGTAAAAGTTTTATCAATAATTGAAGTCGTCTCTTTCCTTTTTATTTATTGCTCAGAAAAGCCAGGTGCGTAGTAGGTACCTTCTCACAACTGCGTGCGTGTATGACAAGATGTATGAACGCACAGGACCTTAGGACCCAGGATTTACGTTACACCTCCGCGTTTGTGTCCCAGATTCCAGATTTCTCCGATCAGCACCAGGCCCGTGAGTCAACGGAGCATAGTGTTCCACGCGCGCCTCAAAGAGATGTCAGCCAGGGCCCATCATAGCCGGTGCCTGCATGCCCATGGGTAGCGGATAAATTCGTAATAGATTTACCGCTCCCCTGGGCACTCAGGCAAGGAAGGAACAGAGGTAGGTTTTAGTCAGTAAGAGTCTGACACGCCCTCCCGCTCCACCCAGAGCGGGAGATGTCATTGGATGGCTGCCCACCCCCCCAAAAAAAAGGTTATTTTATTGCACTTTATCTTTATTTATTTCTTTTTGTTATCTTTTAATTAATGGGCTTAAGATGTCAAAAAACGTGTCTTAATAAATTTATCTTTAGTTGCTTTACTTCACTTATAATTAACTATGTAGTTGCCGATTTATACAACGGGTCACTTTGAGCTGTGATAACTTCGGATGGACTAAAGATTAAATTGTTTCTACGGATTTTGTGCGTTCTGTAATATCGCTTTTTTTTCTCGATCTGTGGAGGAGGTCTGGTGGAGCGGGAGGGTATCAGACTCTTACTGACTAAAACCCAACCCTGTTCCTTCAGTTGCCTGTGCCAGGGTAAGGTGATTCATTAAAACTCTCTCGCGATCATAGGGTATTCTCCTGTGTTTGTTTTAATATCATCATCACCATCATCAGCTTTTGAATGTCCCCACTGCTGGGGCACAGGCCTCCTCTCTGTGAGATGAGAGGGTGTAGGCCGTAATCCACCACGCAGGCTCAATGCTGATTGGTGGATGTCACATGTCTTCGAATTTTTGGTTGCCGGAAATGCCGATTTCCTCGCGGTTTTGAGATCTAGTTTTAACTTGTCAAGCCCCTCATCAGCAGACACAATTAAAAACCTATATCGTTTTTTTTTAATTATTTCAACCGTGGAAATGACGCGTTTCAAACGATACGCAATATAAATGACATATACAGACTTAGAGCTGCCAACGAATAAGCTGTTTGTTTTAACCGCTTTCGTTTGAGAAAACCTCTCAAATTTGCCTTATTTTCCGGGCGATACTCTCCTTTCATTTTGATATGTCGCGCGATACAGTTTAAATATATAAAAAACGGATTTTTCCCCCGAAAGTGGCCCCCATACGCCAAAATTAATTTATTTAAGTTACACATCCCGTGTTTGGATCACAGATATTCATATGTTCTCTTTCTCTTTTTTTCCGGGCGATCCTCCCAATATACTCCTTTCATTTTGATATGTCGCACGATACAGCCCCCATACGCCAAAATTCATTTATTTACGTTACACATCCCGTGTTTCGATCACAGATATTCATGTGGGACCTTTCAACTCAATCAGTTCAGTAAATACGGAGCTAAAATGATTATGACAGACGGACAGACAGACAGGCACACGAGTGATCCTACAAGTAGGGTTCCGTTTTTTCATTCGCACGTTCGGCACCCTAATAGAACCTCTTGCCTAATGGTGTGAACTGAGCCAGAAACAAAAGTGTATTAAGTACTAGTCGTAAGTAAGAGCCCTAAAATGGTAAGTATTAAATGTTACTACATGCTTACTTAAGTGTAACTTAATGTGCAAATAGCATTGACCTTTACTTAGCGCACACTTAGAACACTCAACGTGGAGCTTTCATTTAAATAATATAAGTTGGACTTGTAAGTACAATTCGTATAATATATTTCTTATGTACGTTTGGTTGGTGTATTTTTTTACCCGATTTGCGTAGAACTTAGGCAGCGTAAGGGCGCTATCACATTATCGGTTCGTACATTACAGAATAAATATAGCCGGAAGATAAGGGATAATAATAGGGTATTTTACTAGATAAATCTAATTAGTCAGTCAGTTAAATAACCAAAAATTATTGGACACGTATTTTCTGCTTTACCAAATCAATAAAAAATGACAAAGATAAAACGCATCAAAGTTCAGGAGTGGGGCTTGTTACGTCACTTCTAGGTAAAAAGTGATAAATTTTTAGGGTCCCGAAATTCCGAATGAAAAACGAAACCGTTATAGGATCACTCGTGTGTCTGTCTGTCTTTCCGTGTGTCACAGTCAATTTGCTCCAAATATACTGGACCGAATAAGTTGAAATTTGGTACACACATGAAATCTGGAATCGGAGGGCAATCATCCAATGACTTCTCCCGCTCTTGGTGGAGGGGAGGGCGTGTCAGACTCTTACTGACTAAAACCCACCCCTGTTCCTTCCCTGCCTGACTGGCCAGGGGTGCGGTAACTCATTTTCAGAATGTATCCGCTACCCCTAGGCATGCAGGCATCAGTGGTGGCTGACATTTATCTCTTTGAGGCGCGCGTGGAACACTACGCGCCGTCGACTCACGGGCCTGGTGCTGATCGGAGAAATCTGGAATCTGGGACACAAACGCGGAGGTGTAACGTAAATCCTGGGTCCTAAGGTCCTGTGCGTTCATACATCTTGTCATACACGCACGCAGTTGTGAGAAAGTACCTACTACGCACCTGGCTTTTCTGAGCAACAAATAAAAAAGAAAGAAAATAAAAATGAAAGAGGCGACTTCAATTATTGATAAAACTTTTAAACAGCGTCTAAAAATATTCTGCAGTTTTGTCCCTCACTTTTCAAGGGTCCGGAAGAATCGAATATAACAAGGTTGAAGAACAAAGTAAGTTGAAGTTTGATTTTTTTTTGTGAATTACTTTAATTTTTAGGGTTCTGTACCCGAAAGGTTCAAACGGAGCCCTATTGCTGTCACTCACGTGTCCGTCTGTACGTCTGTCCGTCGTCTGTCACTACCGTGAAACGGGGTGAATAGGAACGCCGGGGTGAATAGAAACAACACTTTGAAGGGGTTTTTCACTTTATTTAGAAATTGTTTGTAGCATTTATGTACTCCAATTTAATAATAATAATAATAAGCTGTCGTTGCGCGGTTGGATCAAGGGCCTGATTCAGAAGGCAGTACTCCTTGATACGGCTCGCATTGTGAGGAGGTTCCTGTCTCTGGAGTCCTAACCACCGGTAGCTTGGACCCTGCTCCCGATGAAAAATGTTTTTTTATATGTTTTCTTTTAAAAATATTTAAAAATGTAAATAATATGTGTAAAAATAAATATACGAAATAATAATAATAATATTCCACAACTATCACACAACGCCATCTAGTCCCAAGCTAAGCAGAGCCTGATTTATTATTATTTATCTATTTATGAATTGTTATAAAAACTAAATTGATGCTTTACTAGAAACCAACATTAGGGTATCTTAGTGAAAATCCTACTTAAAGTATTGTTTCTATTCACCCCTTCGTTGCTATTCACCTCGCAGGTACCGAAGATTTTTTTAAATTCTCATTGACCCATAAACTTGAAATTTGGTGATAATGTCTATAATTACGTAAATTTTACTAACTAATACCAATATATATTCGACTTATGGAGCGAAACGTGGTCGCTCACAATGGGCCTCATCAGAAGGCTTAAAGTCACCCAAAGGGCAATGGAGAGGGCAATGCTTGGAGTTTCCTTGCGTGATAGAATCAGAAATGATGATATCCGCAAGAGAACTAAGGTTACCGACATAGCCCGAAGAATCGCCAAACTGAAGTGGCAGTGGGCAGGGCACATTGCTCGCAGAACAGATGGTCGATGGAGCCGAAAAGCTCTGGAATGGCGACCGCGTACTGGAAGACGCAGCGTTGGAAGGCCTCCCACAAGGTGGAGCGATGACCTGGTGAGGGTCGCGGGTAGCCGATAGATGCGAGACGCACAGGACCGATCATTGTGGTGACACTTGGGGGAGGCCTATGTCCAGCAGTGGACGTCTTGCGGCTGAAATGATGATGACGATGATGAGTACCAATATACTGATAAATCAGATTTTTTCGTTTTAATTCTAACATTCGGTACGGAACCCTTGCGAAGTCCGACATGGGTGTCGGACTTCGTCAGTTTTTATTCGACCTACTTCTGTTTTGGATATTAGTGGTGTAAAAGTATGGGCAAGACGTTACAGAATCCATGTTTTATTTGTTACTTAATATTACATTCGAAGGTCACGTTATATTATTTATTAGGTACTTAATATAACATTCGAAGGTCACGTTACATTATTTATTAGGTACTTAATATTACATTCGAAGGTCACGTTATATTATTTATTAGGTACTTAATATTACATTCGTAGGTCACGTTATATTATTTATTAGGTACTTAATATAACATTCGAAGGTCACGTTACATTATTTATTAGGTACTTAATATTACATTCGAAGGTCACGTTATATTATTTATTAGGTACTTAGTATTACATTCGAAGGTCACGTTATATTATTTATTAGGTACTTAATATTACATTCGAAGGTCACGTTATATTATTTTTTACATGCTTTCATTAGCAACACTGTAACTATGTAATAAAATCTTAGAAGTTAAATTTGACCCACTTCCCGGTTTTCGATTGAGCTGAAACTTTGCATACATGTTTAGTTTGGATGACAATGCATGGTAAGCTAAGTAGTAGCGGATTACCTAGGGGTAGCGGAAAAATTCTAAACAGAGTTACCGCACCCTTGGGCGCTCAGGCAGGGAATTAACAGGGTGGGTTTTAGTCAGTAAGAGTTTGACACGCCCTCCCGCTCCACCCAGAGCGGAAGATGTCACTGGACGATTTCCCATCCCGCCAAAAAAAAAAGGTAAGCTAAGTGACGTCATTCTAAATCCAATATGGCCGACTACCAAAGATGGCGGACTAGTTATTTTGAAGCATTACCATGATATTAAGGGTATAAAATCAAAGAGTTTAATAAAATAACGTAACTAAAGCGTGTTTTTAAATTTCTTAACTTTTATATTATTTAATACCTACTACGTGGTTCTTGTCAATAAAACTATAATTTGTCACAAAACCAGGTATAGTTGGACTAAATGCGCGCCAAGGGTTCCGAACAAATCATACTGTTTTCAGTTTTTTTTTTAAACTCCCTCCAACTTGTAGGCTTTTCTGTAATCTCTAAGTAAAGAACTACTTTCTGTATTTTTTTTTTAATTTTAGGCCCCTGTCTGGAGAATCGTCAGTTTTCATCTATTTTCTTAAATAACTTCAATATAATATATTTTAAAATTATGAAAAATATAAATTCGAGATCCTCACGATGTGTCCTTTCATTTCATATGACACTGTTTGAATGAGATTTTTAATTTTCCGATTTTCACCCCAAAAGTGACCCCCATATTACAAATGAATTTATTTAGCGTACACAGTGTAGTAGTGAGTGTTTGGGCCACAGATATTCATGTGTGTACCAAATTTCAACTCTATCGGTCCAGCAGATTCGGAGCAAATTGGCTGTGACAGATGGACAGACAGACAGACAGTCAGGCAGACAGACACACGAGTGATCCTATAAGGGTTCCGTTTTTTCATTTGGACTTCCGGAACCCTAAAAACATACAGTCGAACATAGAATCTCCCCTTTTTTAAGTCATTTAAAAAGAGCCTATAAAAAGGTTACCTTTGATCTTTGTCAAATATAACATAGCGTGTGTTATTCCAAAATTAGACAATTATTTGGATTTTTTAATTCAAAGGTAAGTACAAAATTTCTTTTTAGAGTTAAAATTGCTTAATATTATAATTATAGTGAACATTATGTCTGAACCTTTACCAAGAATATAATAACCAGAAATAGCCCCAGGCTACTCTTTATACCTCAAACAGAGGTAAGGGGATATTATTAAAGCCGTTTTCATATTTTTCAGAGAAATTCCACGATTGTAAGTTATTCCGATAAAGCCTTAAACTGTTCAAAAGGATATTCTTTAGACTTTTAGCGCTTGAATGTGAATATATAGGATTTTAAATAAATGTTATTTATAGATGAACATTGACCATTCCCCAAATCATGATCAGCCTTTTAACGTCCGGGCGTAGGACGTCGCGAGACGAATTCCGGCCACCGTAGTCCCGGGCCTGCGGACGGCGAGCAGTGGGTAGCTCGCCGTCCCATCAGCACCAGGCCCGTGAGTCGACGGCGCGTAGTGTTCCACGCGCACCTCAAAGAGATGTTGTCAGCTACCACTGACGGGGCCCATCGTGGCCGGTGCCTGCATGTCTAGGGGTAGCGGATAAATTCTGAAAATGAGTTACCGCACCCCTGGGCACTCAGGCAAGGAAGGAACAGGGGTGGGTTTTAGTCAGTAAGAGTCTGACACGCCCTCCCGCTCCACTCAGAGCGGGAGAAGTCATTGGACGATTTCCCAACCCCACAAAAAAAAAAAAGAAAGCCTTTTAACATCCGCACTGCTAGCTAGGGCCGCAGTCTAGAGGGGCCGTAATCCACTACTCAGGTCCAATGCGGGTTGGTACCCCCCCCCCCCCCCTCATATATCTCCGAAAAGAATCCTAAAATTTTGAAAAAAATACATCAAATAGTTCTTTGCTTATACAGGGTGTAACGGAAAGGTGTGGTCATATTTTAAGAACCAGTTCTGCCCATGGAAATGGGCAACTTCCTCTACGAAAAAATAGAAAATTCCCAAAAAAAAATTGGACTTACCATACAAAGTTCTCATCAGCTGATCAATGTTTGTATGGGAGGTAAAAATTTGTTTTGAGAAATTCCTCAGATTTTCTTGAAGAAAGTTGTTAAATGGATAGGCAGATGCAGTCCTTAAAATATGACCACACCTTTGTGTTACACCCTGTAGATTACAGCAAAATCTGTTTGAGGCTTATGTTTTTTTTTTAAATAGTTAAAAAAATATGATTCATTCGGAACCTTTTGCCCGTGAGTCCGACTTAACCGTGTTTTTCCTAAAGCATTCATGGAAGTTTTATGATTCAAAAATAAACATTACTAAACGATTTTTTTAAATTAAAATTGTAATTTCGCAATATAATTGCTATTCTATTTTGTTGCCGACTGGACAGACCGTACATACATACACTAAAAAATATGCTATTAAAATATTTTATATTTAGTTAACAGATTTTTATCAGTAACGTTCGTTATCTGTATATTAAACACGTGAAGGAAAATCTTTCGACCCCTTTTTACGAAATTTACGCGGACGAAGGAGAATGAAATTCGGCACGGTTAAATTTTATATCGAGGAGTGGAGTTGCCCAAGCGTGTAAATAGCTGTGGTTCTCGGCAGGATGCAGGACATTAATTACGGCCAAACACTTGGAGTGAATGCTGGCCCAAAATTGCCTATATTTGTCTGTATAACTTCAAGTTAGGAGTGGTTGGCAGTAGACGGCGCATGTGGCCCAACTCTAAGCTAGTAAGAACAAGCGGTACCTGACTTTTCCTTTGGCAGCCTCGCAGAATTCCGACGAGTGGCCAGTCGATTCTCTTCACACCAACACTCCTGGTTATTCTTGTTCACTAGTTACACGGACGCGGTAAATATGGGTTATTTATTATTCCCGGAGAATCCCCAACGTTTACGGGATATTACTCGGGATTTTAGTGTATTTGCGGGGACGATGTTAATAAGACATTAATTTAGTCTGCGGTGAGATGCGCTCGGCTTCGCAGCGGAAGGCGCACTGATTGCCTATGGTTCCCGTAAAGCCGGCTACACACTTGCCTCACATGCTAAAGCAAGACACACACGCCGTGATACCACACCCCATCCAACTTGCAGAGTGGCGGCAACTCGCCACACCAAGGAGTGCAGAAACCTAATATTTTTTATAAAATGTGCATTAGAAATAAAATCCCTACTAATATTATAAATGCGAAAGTAACTGTCTGTCTGTTATGCTTTCACGCCTAAACTACTGAATTGATTTTAATGAAATTTGGTACAGAGTTAGACTAGACCTTGGGAAAGGCTATTATCCCGGTCTACGCGGGTAAAACCGCGGGCTAGAAAATAATAAAAAAAAATTACATTCATTACTATGCTTTTGACACGTATTGTATATACTCTTTTGTTTATGGTTTGCAGTCATTTCGTCATGTCATGATTATGGTTTTTGACATTAAAACGTTATTGGTCGAATTTCGATCACCGGACGGTGTGCAATAAATAATCAAAGGCTGTGAATATTTTGCTGAATTTAGTTATTGCACAATTTCGTTCATCTGTAGTGAATTGCAATAACTGGACTGGAAGTAATGTTACACGTGTAAACATTGGTCGGTTACACGTGTGAATAATTCTGTGATTTTGAAATTATTTACGTTGTAGCTAGATTAATTGTCGTAGCCTGATAATGGTTAATGCGTATTAAATTATTTTTCCATATTATGATCGTGAAATAGTAAATTTTAAACCCCCGACGCAAGAGGGGTGTTATAAGTTTAACCGCTATGTGTGTGTGTCTGTCTGTGGCACAGTAGCTCCTAAACGGGTGAACCAATTTGAATGCGGTTTTTTTATTTGTAAGCAGGTTTTCTAGCGTTGGTTAATAAGTAAAACTTCATAAACTAAGTACTATTTAGTAACAAATTATTGTGAGAAATGACACGCGGATTATTAGGGTTCCGTCTGTCCATCTGTCCGTCCAAAGTCACAGCGTAGAGACTGTTAGTACTAGAAAGCTGCAATTTTGCATGGGTATATATTAATCACGTCAAAAAACTAAACAATATATTTTTTTTTATTGTAGCTCCCCTACACGTAAAGTGGGGATGATTTTTTTTTCTCGCCTTTCCTGTTGTGTAGGATGTCGTTGGATAGGTCCTTCAAAATCATTGAAGGGTTGGGGGCCGGTCGTGCCAATACAATACTCAAATAAATCCAAAAATATAATCTCCGCGAATACCAAAAAGGTTAATCCGCTAATAGTTCAAGATAACCGCTGTGAATCGGGTCTGTGTTCATCTACATGTGTATTCCAGCAATCCTGCCATCAAGATCTCTTGACAGTTGAGCCAGGTGAGTACACTCAAGGCGCCCATCATCTTTTGCCCCGGGCCATAACTTCATAATCGCTTCACCACTGCGTGTCATAAGAGCTGACAGAATAAGAAACGCCACGCTACGCTTAAGACGCAGTTATACGACTTTTAATGGTTTTTAATTGAACATCACATCTAAAAGACTAGTCTTATTTCTTTGAAAAAAAGGTATGTTACTCTAGACAATTTTCGTCGTAATTTGTTAGGTGAATATTTGTATTTTAAATTATATTTTATAACATGGTATAGTTAATTTTTAAAGTTAAGTCTAACGCAGAAAAAAAATAAGAATCACGCAAAATTACATAAACAAAGCGTATTTTTATGAAACTTTCACCATTTTAAAGATCACTTAATTATTTATATTTTAGTATACGTGTTTTAGTATAATACCTGTTGTTTTATGTATAAAAAAATAATAATGCGTCTAATTTCGGACAGCGCTCCTTGATGGGCGAGTCCTATTACTGGTTGGACGGACGACGCGTTACGTAAGCTCAGCACAAAACACGCAATCATTCAAGGTCATTCAAGGCAGTTAATAGCGCTTTAAAAACAGGGATCTTTGACGTAGGCAAAAAGGCTGCCAGGTTAAAATAGAATTGTGCGACTCACGTCAACTACATGCAGTGACAGCTGGGTAATAGTCTCCACAAAGTGGTGGCCAAAGGTTGGATGGCGCCGCCAAGGCTGGCCCAGGAAGAGGTGGCGAAACTACCTAGACGCCTACCGCAAGGGTTGGTTCAACTTAGCTCGTGAAAAGAAAATCTGGAAGGATTTGGGGGAGGCTTTTGCCCAGCCGTGGGACAGTATGGATTAAAAAAAAAGACGTGTGGCACTCGGAGACTGCCGCGGTAAAGCTATTGCATAGCATTTTTTAGCAACTTATGCAATTATAATTTAATTATTTATTTATTTTATTTATGCAGTATTTTTTTTTCCTTTTTTTTTCTTTGATATTAATTCAATTTACACTTTTTACACGCACGTAAGAAGTTACACTTCTTTGGCGTAACAAGATAAATATCATCATCATCACCGTCACCGTCACTGTCACCGTCACCATCATCGGAGTGGGGGGTGTTAGGTTATTTTTCGTTACGGAATTTCTGGATTCGGTCTCCACGCTCAAGGCCCGCGATAGAAGCTATGCAATAGCTTAAAAAATTTCCTCTACTCATATGACAGTACAATTTTTTGCTGCAACTTTGAATAAATATCAAAATGGCGATCAATGCCGTTACGGATAACAATACAGATTAGAATGCGGGCGTTCTTAAAAATATTAGAATTGCACCTTTTTTTTTGGGGTGGGAAATTATCCTATGACTTCTCCCGCTCTGGGTTGAGCGGGAGGGCGTGTCAGACTTTTACTAACTAAAACCCACTTCTGTTCCTTCTTTGCCTGAGTGCCCAGGGGCGCGGTAACTCTGTTACGAATTTATCCGCGACACCTTGGCATGCAGGCGTCGGCCATGATGGGCCCCGTCAGTGGTGGCTTAATGAGAATTGCCCCTCAGAACTA
Source organism: Polia nebulosa (assembly GCA_951329385.1). NCBI lineage: Eukaryota > Metazoa > Arthropoda > Insecta > Lepidoptera > Noctuidae > Polia > Polia nebulosa. The sequence continues at coordinate 4,506,835 of OX589606.1, read as the reverse complement.
GATTTCACGAATTCCCTAGGGATGCCAGGAAATCATGGTAGATGTCGAATTTTCTTGTTTATTACGTGTTCTTACTAAAAATGTTTTAAAGATCATGGCTCGGCTCATGATGAACGTCTGCTACGATGTAGTAGCTCGCGTAGCAATTTCGTAGACCGTCGTTATATTGGCTACGAAAACTCGTAGCCAATATAAATCGGACTTTATTTTGTTTAAGTACGAGTATATTAATTTAAAACTTTTAAGATTTAAGCAGGATTTCAATTTATCACTCGGCATAATTATACATGATTAATCACCTGAAACCTAGTTCCAAGAGCCAAAAACTTACTTTCAGACTCACAAACTTAGTTTTGTAAATAAAATTTAGCGAAATCTTTACCCGAATTGCCGCTTGTTAGCTAGTTACTTACAACATAATTAAAACAATATAACTCCGTTACAGTTAAATGGAACTATTCCCAGTAATAAATAGACCATTCGTTAAGCAACAATAGCTCACAACATCACTTAAGTACGTTACACTAACTGCTCACCGCGATCATGTTGAGCCTTTAAGCTCTGTTAACGAACTTACGTCATTCACTAATAGAGCCGGTTAGATTACTTCTGTTTTAGGGTTCCGTAGTCCTAACAAATACAAGGAACCCTTATAGTTTGTCTTTTTATTGTGTCAGTCTGTCTGTCCGAGGCATAGCTTAAAGACTGTTAGTACTAGAAAGCTGCAATTTTGTATGGGTAAATGTATGTTACCGCTAATATGCGTAAATCAGTCAGAGTACAGATTAACTTGTTAATCTGCAGATTACGTACCTGGCTGAGACCGTTAAAGTGGAAAAAAAATTGTTTAATTTTTTACAATAACCAGATTACCTGCAGGCTTCCTAGGTAATCTGCAGATTAACGATTAACGTGGTTAAACGCGTGCCTATCACAAAAATAAAAAAAAACCAAGCGTACGATAAATTTAATAAGGTTTTTTGCTTGAATAAGACATTCAAATCCATTGTAATTACTTATATAATTTGTTGAAGTTGAATTGAGTAACTAATAAATAAATTATTATTATCAAATTATTAATAAGTCCAAGAGCGAGCAAAGCGAACTAAGGGACTTAGAGTACCCCGTTAGGTTCCTTTAAACCCTGCAGACAGAAATAAGAGCCCCGCACAGTGGAGCTCCGTCGGGTTATCTTACTTACGACCGTAGTTAGCGTATTGCCTAATATAATACGAACCACTAAAAACTTGTTCATTTCCATTGACAGTTAAGGATGATTCACGTTACACCGTGTCGCGACCGGGTCAGTGCCCCGCCCGGGGCACGTCCACCGTGCGCCGGCCGGGCCAGTCATTCATGCTACAACGGGCTGTCACCGCGTCGCGACCGAGCCGTGTCCCGACCGGGCCACTGTCAAGCATGAATCACTTCATACAAAAAGTATACTATAGATATTTGATCGTGTCCCGGCCGGGGCACGGCCGGGCCCGCCGCACTCTTTCATGTTACAACGTTCGGGGCCGGGCCGAGCCCCGGGCGGAAAACAATACCCACCGACATTTCAAAGCCGTGCCCCGGCCGGGGCTCGGCCGGGCCACGGTCAAGCATAAAAAGTATACTATAGATGTTTGACCGTGACCCGGCCGGAGCATGGCCCGGTAACGACACGGTGTAACGTGAATCATCCTTTACAGTACCTAAAATATGACCACCCATTTCGGTTACACCCTGTATACAAAGTTATCAGTTTCATTTTACTCAGGCTGTTCTAATTTCAGTTGAAATCTTTTCCATCATTGACGGGCTCACGTGTGAACACTCACAGCTTTTTAGGGTTCCAAAAGTCTGAATAAAAAACGGAACCTATATAGGATCACTCGTGTGTCTGTCTGTCTGTCACAGTCAATTTGCTACATACATAAATATCCGTGACCCAAATACGGAGGTGTTACGTAACGTATTTTGAGGTACAATTCGAAAAAAAAAAAATCTGAACTGTACCGAGCTACATATATCTGATAAAAGGTTGTAAGGGTCTCAACTTCTTTTATTTCAAAATTTTATAATATAACATTATTAAGTTATTTAAGAAAATAGATGGAAAATTACCATTACCCCCACCCCTTATCTCCGAAACTCATGGTTCTGAAATTTTGAAAAAAATACTTATTTCTTTATACGCTGAGCCTGTCACTATCGATAACCATCACTTCAAAACCCGTTCCCAGAAAAGGCAATAAAACACCCTTTTCTGTCACTGCCGAAAAAACGAATATGCAAACGGGAATGAGAATCCATCCAAAAAATACACAGTGATATGCCAGCACCGGTGACGTCATTCGCAGATTACGCTTCTCCGTGCGTGTTGGGACTCGGATTATATAGGTACGGAACGACATAAAATGTATCTGATTGAGTTATATTGTACGCATAATTTCTATAGATAATATTAATGTTAGTCTGACTCCTGGTTTTTGAATTTAGAATTGTTTTTTTTTTCTTTTAACAGTTGTGGCTCTGCCACTGGCTTGGTTACAAGACCTTTAAGCCAAGTCTTAATTTGATCACTATCACTTTTTTTTTTCGCCCATTAGAATGCAGATGTTACACATTCAAATTTTTTTGCAGTATTTGGCAGAAAATGTATCGAGTCAGCCTTCTCGGCAAGCTTCGCTTGGTTTTGGCTGACTCGACTATGGGTACAAAGATTGCCGAGTCCATATCCCATAATTATGTCGACAACCTCGCGAGCATAGTCAAACTATTATTATTATAAACGGATTTAAATGAACACGGAGGCATACGGGTATTTCCACATCTACGCATAACCACTGGCAAACGTTATTAAGTAGGTATTATACGTATAAGTTATTATTTGTTTACACAAAACTTTTTTTACGGTTTTCCGTACAATTTTCCCAATTCTTCTCTCTATTAGAACCTCAACGAAGAGTTAAAAAAAAAAGTTCATCCAAATTGATCCAGCCGTTCTCTAGTTTTGCGCTTAGCATCACATTTTGTTTATATTTCATTTATATTTTTATAGAAGACTAGCTTCTGCCAGCGCAGCGGCTTTGCCCGCCTGGAAGTACAGTAGTACTGCCTCTCATTATAGAAAGAAAGAAAGAAAAGAAAGAAATCATTTATTTGCTGATAATGTAGGTATACATATAAGTTGGAAGGTTTCTGAATTGTCCCGATACATTTTGCCTTACGGCATGCAAAATATTACATTTGAATTTTATTAGTTAAGTACAACCATTACAATTATTATTAAAACTAGTCAAAATTTGATTGGTAGGTACAGATCAGCCTAAAAAAATGGATAAATAAAATATAAATCTCGCGCTATCATACAATGAACAATATAAAATGTCGTAATGTGTATTGTTAATCAGCTTAATGTCAAAATGTTTAATGTCAAATATTCCGATACATCCGATACATCACAATTATTAGATAATATAGAAAATGTCATAATATGTCTAATGTCGTACATAGTTATTCCAATATTAATAATCAATAATAGATGCACAAAATAATGTCAATACAGTAATCATAGACATCTGAAATATAAATTATAGCCTATAAGTGGTTCTGATGTATAAGCTCTAATATTGTAAAGTTTCTTCTAAATCCGATCAGCACGTGGAAGAAACCGTTGGCTAAATCTAGTTTATAATTATACATGATGTGTACAAAAGGGCGATTTCACCAATGAAACTAATCGCGATTAGTTAAACTAAACTCAGTTTATGCGTTCAATCGAGATTAGAGCTTCTGTTTGCGTTTAAACACTACAAACTAAACTAGTTTAAGTTTAACTTACTTTAAATTCTAAACGCCCAGTTTTCGGTGAAACGCAAAATGATGCTCTATTTTATTTTTATTGAAAAGGAACAACAAACAGCTACATTATGTTATGTTACAAATATACATACAGTAATAACTAAATAATAACGTAGCTCACAGCGCTGTTCACAGATTATCAATAATAAAAAAATAAACTTTAATTCGCTAGGAGGTAAGCTGTTAGTGGTTGCAATATTATTAAAACAAACAGAAGAGATAAAAAAAAAATAAAAAAAACAGGAAAACATTAAAACAACTGCACAAAAAGATTAATTTGAAAGCGTCCCTAATCTCGATTAAACATGAACTGAGTTTAGTTTAAACTAATCGCGATTAGTTTAATTGGTGAAATTAGCCCTTAGAATATTAAAGTTAAACTTAATATTTTTTATTATAATGTCTATGTATGTTAAGTTATCCGAGGAAGACATGACATATTGTTATTGTATAGAATACATAATGAGACTGTTAATTATATAATTTAGTGATTAAAGTCAAATACAATTTGTAAATTGGTTGAGGAAGCTGTGTGCTTTCTGTTAATGGGTATTTAGTATACAACTACAGATCAGTGTCGTAAACGGTGGTGAACTCACCATTTACGTCAACTTTAAGAATGTTAATAGTCTGGTAAGAGTTTAAACTTGTCAACTTTAACTTATACGTGGACGCTTGTGTTAAGCTAAAACTGTTCTTAAGGCGCCGTTATACGACTTTTAATGATTTTTAATTGAAGATCACGTTTCAACGACTAGTTTTATTTCTTTGAAAAAAATATATGTTACTTAAGACAATTTCCGTCGTAATTTGATCTGAGAATATTTGTAATTATATTTTTATAACATACTGTAATTAATTTGTAAAGTTATGTCTAACGCGGATAAAAAATTGAGAATCACGCAAAAACTATAAAACGTATTTTTATGAAACCTTCACCATTTTAAAGATCATTTATTTATTTATAATCTAGTCTCAGTGTTTTATTTAAATACCTGTTATTTTATGTGTAATAAATTAATAATGCGTCTAATTTCGGACAGCGCTCCTTGATGGGCGAGTCCTATTACTGGGTGGACGTACGACGCGTTACGTGAGCTCAGCACAGAACACGCAAGCTAACCACTCAAGGTCATTGGCAGCTAATAGCGCCTTAAGTCCGGTGACAATGCAATACTAAGATACCATCGAGCTGATCTGATGATGGTGCCGGGATGTAGGGACTAGAACTTCCTGATGGCACATGGTAGGACAGTTGAATTATTTAGGCTAGTATGTTTTGTTATCAAGAGTACTCTTCATTACAAATTAATGTGATGACGAGGGTTTAAAGCTCGGTGTAAAATAAATTAAAAGTTTTTTTTTAAATGTAAAAGCTGTAAATGAAAACTAAACCTGAAGCCCAGCCGGTCGATAAAATACGACATACTAGTCTCGAAGGACCAAATAACACTCCTGTAAGTACCCGCCACGGAATAGTAAAAACAAGTGGAAGTGCCCACCCACAACCTTCGTCAGTTGTAATAAGTCTTAATTTTGTATGAACAACAAATCAGCTTCTCATTAATATTGAATTCACTCATACAAAATTAAGACTTATTACAACTGTCGAAGGTTGTTATTATTTTACATATTTTTCCGCATAATTGTGACACACAGATAGCTGCGTGGGCACTTCCAGAAGGTTCTTATTATTTTACATATTTTTCCGCATAATTGTGATACACAGATAGCTACGTGAACACTTCCAGATGGTTGTTATTATTTTACATATTTTGCCGCATAATTGTGACACACAGATAGCTGCGTGAACACTTCCAGATGGTTGTTATTATTTTACATATTTTGCCGCATAATTGTGACACACAGATAGCTGCGTGGACACTTCCAGATGGTAGTTATTATTTTACATATTTTTCCGCATAATTGTGACACACAGATAGCTGCGTGAGCACTTCCAGACGGTAGTTATTATTTTACATACTTTTCCGCATAATTGTGACACACAGATAGCTGCGTGGGCACTTCCAGATGGTTGTTATTATTTTACATATTTTGCCGCATAATTGTGACACACGCCGGATAGCTGCGTGTGCACTTCCACTTGTTTTTTCTATTCCGTGGTACCCACACCTTCTTCTTTCCGTTTCGGTGTTACATTATAATATACTCGCATGAATCATACTGTTTGGGTTCAGTATGTGGCCACGTTTGTTGCTTCATCGGAGGCATTGTTCAGGTCATCTATATAGGTCTACTTACATGAGGAGATGTGATAGACTTCCTGCTCTCCGTGTTGCTGGCCTGTCTGGAGAAGGAAGGCGCGTGGATGCTGAGCGGGGAGCCCGGCTCCGAGTCCGTCTTGCCTTCGTTGCTGCTGTTACCGGCTTCCTGTTGGTTGGGGTGATTTTATTTTAGTATGAGGTTTGACTAAGAAACGATCGGGTTTAGATTCGTCTTAATATAACTAACAAACTGACCAAGTGCGAGTCCGACTAGCACATGAAGGGTTCCGTATCATCGTACGAGATACTATGTTGGTATTGCCATTATTAAGATTAGCAAACAAGAAAAACACGTTCCTAGTAGGGGAGCACACTTTAATTTTTATTATTTGTTCAGAAATACACATTCTGTGAGAGTTTCAACCGTCTACCTATTTTGGGCCATGAGATACAGCCCGCTGACAGACTGACAGACGGAAGGACGGACAGCGTAGGCTTAGTAATAGGGTCCAGTTGGATACCCTTCGGGTCCGAAACCCTAAAAACCGACGAAGTGCCAGTCGGACTCGCTCGCAACGGGTTCTGAACGAATCATGTTTTTAATATATATTTTTTTAAACAAATTCTTATTATAGGTTTTCCTCTCTTTTACTCGCGATTGGCCAGTTTTTATTTTGCTTTTAATTCAGAATCATTTTTAAAATAATACGGTATATATTTTTTCAGAACAAGCCCCTATCAACCGCCCCACATCTTTCCCTATCTCAAAAGATATACCTCAAACGTAATTATCAAAGGTTTTCCTCACAGCTTTATAATTAGACTTCCCTCTGTAGGAGCCAATGTACATACAAATCACATAGCAAACATCCTGGCACAAACTAATATCCGTCAGGCGCGATGAGGGTCGAATACTCAAGATACAAGGTGGACAGTCCAATAGTGATACAGAATATAGTTTGTGAAGGAATTCGGTCAGGTTTTTAACTGACTTCGAAAAAGGAGGTGGTTCTATGTTCGACTGTATGTATTCCACCCATTTCTCTGTCAGTTTTGGACCGATTTTTAAAATTCTTTTTTTATCCGAAAGTATTTACTCCCGAGAGAGTAACGCTTTTTGAAAAATTGAACCAAAACGAAAACGTTCTGGTTTGTTCCAATTACGAGTATGTTTAAATTCCACGTTCCATGTTATTGGGGTTTTTAGTTCTGGGGTATAATAACTAAAAAGTGAAAAATAAAAAACTTTTTCACAAAAAAAACAACCAACTTCCAAACAAGAAAATACACTAAAAATTAAAAAAATAACTTTCATTTCGGAAGTCGGTGTCAAGAAACGAAGAAATAAAATACAAACACCGACTTCCGAAATTAAAGTTATTTTTTATTTTTTAGTGTATTTTCTTTTTTGAAGCCGGTTGCTTTTTTTTGTATCAATTGTAAAGTAGACTCTGGAAAATTGCCCAATTATTTTGTTAAATCTTATGACTGTGTAAGTCAATGTACATACAAATCACATAGCCAAATATCTTGGTACGAACGTCGCCGGCGATGAGGTTCGGATACTCAAGATAAAAGGTGGCCGGTCCAATGGCGATAGAGTCGTTTTTAGTTTGTAAAGGAATTCGGTCAAGTTTTTTATCAAAGGGAATATGCATGAAAAAAATATTAATTATCTAACCGGTTTATCGATGAATATACAAAAATAGAGTACGAACAGTGAAAGCAGAATCAAAAGTGATCGAAAATTAAACGAGTTATAACAATTTTAAACAAATATATCTGTCCCTCTCTCGAAAACGCTGTTTTCTGTGACAGTTGTATGGGCGTCATGTCCTTTGACGTCAAAAAACACGTCGAACTTCTCTTTCCAATTATCAACTTTAAAGCTTTATAACTTGTCGCTGATGATATTATTTTGAAAATTTCTTCATATTTTGTTCACTCTATTTAATGTCTTCAATTTGAACGAATAAAAAAATATCATGCATATTCTCTATTAGAAAGTAGAGGTTTTGGAAAATGCCTCTATTAACTTACCAAATCTTATGGCTCAATTGGCAATTGGCAGTAACCGCGAGAGTGCGTTCGCGGTGCCCATCAAACGGGGAGCCAACCGCTGGAAATGCGCCCCCAACGTAAACCAAATTGGGTGTCCCCGTCGAGGTTACTCCAACATATCCAGAAGGCATCGCTGCCAGCCCCGTAGAAGATATTTTATTTTATCATTTATAGGCACGCGTTTAACCGCTATCAGTTGGTCGAGCTGGACGAATCAACGACTAGTGGTCTACATTAGCGCTGGATCGAAATAGCTGGAAGTAAGTCATGGAAGTCTTTGCCCAGCAGTGAGATGATGCAGTATAAGTAGTTAGTATTCTCTAAACTTTCGATAAAAGGTGATTTGATTTGGATATAAAAAATACATGTGCAGTAGTGATAGGCGGATATAATGCCATTATGCAGCCTGAGTATTTGAAGAGTACAAGCTGTAGAAAGACCAATTAAAATTTTAATAGACAGACAGACACAAACACATAGCGGTCAAACTTACTAAAACTTGTCAGTTAGAAAACTTTTTTACAAAAAAAAAAAACAACCGACTTCCAAAAAAGAAAACACACTAAAAATTTAAAAATTACTTTAATTTTCAGAAATCGGTTGACATATATAGAAAAAAAAAAACATACGGACGAACATAGAACCTCCTCCTTTTTCAAAGTCGGTTAAAAATACTGAAAAAAATTTGTGTAAAATATTAAAGAACAAAATTATCGTAAAAGGGAAACCATAATGACGTGTACATTGTGTTGAATCTCTACTTTTTGAAGTCTGTTAAAAAGGCTGAGAATTATGACGAAGGTTGACTTCGAGGAACTGCCTAAAGCGATAAAATGCGCCCTTTGTTCTTTTCCATTTTTATTATAATGTAGGTTGTTTTTGTTTCATGTAAGAGGATAATTTTAGAAAAGGGAGTTAGTGATAGCGTGACGGCTGACAGGAAAGAATGGAAGAAAAAGCGTGTTGCGCCGACCCCAAGTAACCTGGGATAAAGGCAGGAAGGAAGATTGTAACAAGATAATTTTAGAAAAGGGAGATAGTGATAGCGTGACGGCTGACAGGACAGAATGGAAGAAAAAGCGTGTTGCGCCGACCCCAAGTAACCTGGGATAAAGGCAGGCAGGAAGATTGTAACAAGATAATTTTTGTTTCATAAATAAGCTACTCCAGTGTTTAGATTTTTTTTTTTCAGTTTGGGAAATTGTCTGATGACTTCTCCCGCTTTGGGTGGAGTGGGAAGGTGTGACTCTTACTGACTAAAACCCAGCCGTGTTCCTTCAGTGGCCCTTTGCGTTTATTATTATGTCGTTTATTCATTTGTATATAAATACAAATTATAAATAATAATTACATATAAATTATATTTTTAAATATTTCAATGAAAAAATAAAAAAAATAAAAACATTTAAAAATATAAAAAATAGTATCCCACCGGTATCGGGAACAGGGTCCAAGCTACCGGCGGTCAGGGCTCCAGAGAGAGGAACCGCCTGACAATGCGAGCCGTGTCCAGAAGTACTGCTTTCTGAATCAAGCCCTTGATCCAGCCGCCTAACGAGAGCCTCCTGAGGTGTTGGTCGAGGCTCGTGGCTATTATTATTATTTTTTTTTTTTTTTTTTTTTTTTTTTTTTTTTTTTTTTTTTTTTTTTTTTTTGTATATCTTCTGAAATTAACTACTATCACTATTAGACGCTTGTTCATCATTATTAGAAAAGCAATTTTATTTAAAACTTTACGCACATACAAGTACAGAGGCGGACTTAATGCCTCAGGCATTTTCTACCAGTCAACCTTAGGGTGATGCAGAAACAAATCCCCCCCCCTTCCCCGCCACCCCTTTTCCCTCTTCTTCTTTTAGCCCTTTGCGTTCCAGTTGGTGTATTCGCTAACTCAGTTGACATCAATTTGATAGGCACTATGCAGTACATAGCTCGGTGGACATCGATTATATTATTATTTATTTACACTTCATGCAACAAAAGTACAAAGGCGGACTTAATGCCTTAGACATTCTCTACCAGTCAGGTCAGGTGGTGGAGAGATAATATGGCAGGTGCATAAAAAAAAACAAACAAAGCAATAACAAGTAGAAATAATAAAAAAAAAAACGAGAACGAAATTATATACATAATAAACATACATATATATTTAATACAGGGTGTAACGGAAAGGTGTGGTCATATTTTAAGAACCGGTTCTACCCATGGAAATGAATAACTTTCTCTAAGGAAAAATAGAAAATTCTCAAAAAAAAAATTGGACTTTCCATAAAAAATTATCATCAGCTGATCAATATTTGTATGGGGGGGAAAACATTTTTTTTCAGAATTTCCTCAGGTTTTCTTGAATAAAGTTGTTCATCGATGGGCAGATGTAGTTCTTAAAATATGACCACACCTTTCCGTTACAATAAATATATATATATAAAGTAATAGAAAAGTTTTTGAGACGACTCTACTCCTTGTGTAGAAAATAATACCGCAACTTCGGCTTAAATACATACTGGCTGGTGGCTGTCCTGATATCGAGAGGAAGCGCATTCCACAGAAGGATGGACTAAATATGAAAGGAATAATTCACTACGGTTTTCCTATAGATACGTCAAAGCAGCAATGTACGGCAAAGTGCCTATCAAATTGATGTCAACTGAGTTAGCGAATACGCCTGCAGGGCCACAGTGATTCTTTCGAACACTTCGGCGACCCAAGAACATTCCCACGACCCAGTGTTCGGTACCTAATGAATAAAAAAATCATTTTACGCTTCGGGCCTTTTTAACCGACTTCGAAAAAGGAGGAGGTTCTGTCTTCGACTGAATGTACTTTTTTTTATGTATGCCCAATTTTTGTATAATTTCGTAGCATTTTCTAATTTTGTAAATGTGAGTACCATGGGGCATTATAATTCTATTATATAACTGTTTTTTTTTACATGAACGAGCATGGCAGTTGAGAGTTTGCCACGCTCACTCAAATGTCTCGCTGATGGTGGCGCGAGTGTCGAGTCATTCGGTTCCCTTTAAAATGGTTGAGCTGAGTGGTGCTGATCCACGCGTCATGTTCGTGAAGGGGCACCGTCAGTTGAGACGGGTCATCTCTTAACTGCCACTGGCTTATTTTAATCTTTATTTTTTTATTATCATTGTTCTCACATAATAGAAGCAACATGATATATGTAACCAGGATTTGTAATAAATGACATGGTTTAAAAGAGTGTTCATGGAGTTTCTTTCACGTTCTTCTCCATCGAGATTTACGCTTTGGAATGTGCAATTAACTTCATCTTTCTGACGGACCGACTTGACAATTCAAAAGTGCTTGCGTAAATGCTTTGAATTTGAATTTGACACCCTCAACTGTCTCTCCTACTTTGTACTTCAAAATTTCCCCATAATAACATGCCCCTAACGTCCTCAGGAAAACAAGGATTTTCTACTTAGCGGCGCACCACAATTTATAAAATTATGTACGTAAATTAACATCACTTGTGATGCAGCGCTGCTTTGAGGCTGGACAAGTTATTACCATAATTCAGTGCCTTTGATCCTCAAGGACACACACATACAGCGAGATCAAAAGGGAAAAAAGAAAGAAACATTTATTGCCAACCAATGATATTTATATCAAAAAATGCAGATATGTTTCTTGCGCGCGCATTGTCAATCTGCCTAGCCTTTGCCCAACTATCTTGGGGTCGTCTTCCAGTCTAACCGGATGCAGCTGAATACCAGTATTTTACATGGAGCGAATGCCTATCTGACCTCTACAACCCAGTTACTGGGTAATACGATATCCCTTGGTAAGACTGGTTGTCAGACTTTCGGGCTTCTGACGACCCGTAACGACTGTCAAAAATCCACGATTGACAGCGGGGACCAACGGCTCAACGTGCTTTCCGAGGAACGGAGGAGTCTCGGTATGTAAAGATACCGATCCATGGACCATCCCCGGCAAGCGTAGCTTAACCTTATGGATCGACCCGTGCAGCTGTTATTACTTTAGCCACGAGCTCCTTGCGCGCGCATTGTGAGGACACGAAAATGTCCTAATTGGGACATTTTGTCTTTAGTCCGCAGATGAAAATCATAATCTATGCCTCCATAAAACATAACATTACTATCTCGATTCCTTACGTGCTTAACCTATCTTTAGTACTATTTATTGGTGGAACTTGTCAACATGTGTATACTATAACGGTATGTACTACAGCCACCAGATTTTAAACGTCGGCAACTATGAACGTAACATATCTTGTGTATCGTGGAGGGCGTGGTGAGCGCTCTGTTCCCCTCGCGAGGGGAACATACTCCTCCGCCTATGGCTCCGTCTCCTGCGGTACCTGACGCGGACCAGGACGACGACGACGACGATGCTCCCGAGGTGACCGAGGTAGAGCTGAGAGCGGCGGTGCGTAGGCTGAATGCCAAAAACACCGCCCCAGGACCCGATGGCTTTCATGGGAAAGCCTGGGTCCTGGCCTTGCAAGAGGCTCTCGGGCCTCGACTCAGAGGGCTTTTAAGCGCATGCTTAGAGAGGGGCCAGTTTCCACGTCGGTGGAAGACGGGGAAGCTGGTCCTGATCAAGAAGGTGGGGCGCCCTGCGGACTCTCCGTCCGCTTACCGGCCCATTGTGCTGCTCGACAAGGTGGGCAAGCTCTTTGAAAGAGTAATTGCAGACCGCCTCGTCGGGCAGTTGGTGCGGGTGGGGCCGGACCTGGCGGAGAGCCAGTACGGCTTCCGCAGGGGGCGCTCCACGGTGGACGCAGTCATGCGCGTAAGAGCCCTCACGACGGGGGATGCAGTGGCCCGGGGTAGGGTCGTCTTGGCGGTGTCTCTGGACATCGCCAATGCCTTCAACACCCTGCCCTGGAGTTGTATAGTGGAGGCACTCCGGTATCACCGGGTGCCGCCCTACCTCCGTCGCGTAGTCGAGGCGTATCTGACGGACAGAGCCGTCATCTACCCCGGTCATCAGGGAGTATGGAACCGGCGAGAGATGTCGTGCGGTGTTACACAGGGATCGGTCCTGGGGCCGCCCTTGTGGAACATCGGATACGACTGGGTGCTGCGCGCCGACCTCCCCGCTGGCGTCAGCGTAGTGTGCTACGCTGACGACACGCTGGTCTTAGCGCAGGGGAGGTCGCACGAGGCGGCGGCCGAACTTATGACACGCGGGGTTGCGACAGTCATAGAGAGGATCCGGCAACTGGGACTCGAGGTGGCATTGCACAAGTCCGAGGCCATGTGTTTTCATGGTCGTCGGAACGCGCCACCTGCGGGTTCCCAGATCACGGTAGGAGGGGTTCGCATCGGCGTCGAGGGTACGATGAAGTACCTGGGACTCGTCCTCGACAGCCGGTGGAACTTCGTCGAACATTTTCGACGTTTGGCTCCCAGATTGGACAGGGCCGGGGCCGCCTTGAAGCGGCTCCTACCCAATCTGAGGGGGCCAAACGCCTCCTGCCGGAGGCTCTACGCGGGGATCGTGCGGTCCATGGCCCTCTACGGGGCACCGGTGTGGGCGCGTTCGTTGAGGCAGCGATCAGCTCGCCTGATGAACGCGTCCAGTCGCTCTCTCCATGTCACCAGGATCTCATGGTGACATGGAGAGAGCGACTGTCGCAACCCAGCGCTGGGCACGCCACCATCGAGGCGGTAGTGCCCCTCTTTGAGGAGTGGCTGGAGAGGCGTCACGGCGCCCTCACCTTCCGCCTGACGCAGGTGCTCACCGGACACGGCTGTTTCGGTAAGTACCTGTGTCGGATCAAGGCGGAGGTGACCCCCGGGTGTTTCCATTGTGAGGATCGCCCAGCGGACACGGTGGAGCATACGGTGGAGGTTTGCCCCGCTTGGGCAGAGCACCGCCGTGTCCTCGTGGATGCGATAGGCGGCGGCGACCTCTCGCGCCGTGCCCTGGTTCAGGCCATGGTACGGAGCGAGAGGGAATGGGAAGCCGTCTCCACCTTCTGCGAAGCAATAATGCTCGCGAAGAGGGAGGCGGCATACGCTAGGGAGGCTCGAACACAGCCGAGTCGCCCTAGCGCTCCCAGCCGCGACCGCCGCCTGAGACGCCAGGGGGTTCGGACGCCGCGAGACGATCTCCGGCCACCGTAGACCCGGGCCTGCGGACGGCGAGTAGTGGGTAACTCGCCGCCCGATCAGCACCAGGCCCGAGAGTCGACCGCGCGTAGTGTTCCACGCGCGCCTCAAAGAGTTGTCAGCAAAGTGTAGGGGCCTGCCAAGGCCGGTGCCTGCCCGGGGGTGGAGGATAAATTCGAAAGAGTTACCTCGCCCCCGGGCACTCGAGGCAGGGAGGAACAGGGGTGGGTTTTAGTCAGTAAGAGTCTGACACACCCTTCCGCTCCACCCTAGAGCGGAAGAAGTCATAGGATGATTTCCCACCCCCCAAAAAAAAAAAAAAACATATCTTGTGTACAATATCATAGTTGCCAACACTGTACAAACGTAACATAGACACAAATAAAAAATTGAAAATATTAAAAAATCCGACTGATAAAAAAGTACTAAAAAATTCCAAACAAGTCACTTTTCAAGCAGTCTCATGCAGTTTTTTTTTATATTTGATAGGCTCGCGTTTGACCACTATCTCACCTGATGGCAAGCGATGATGTGGTCGAAGATGGAGCACGCTTGCCTAGAAGTAACCTATTCACTCTTGACTTAAGGGCCTTCTCGCGGTCCAGTGGCGCCCTCATTGAATAAAAAATCGTAGCATAGCACAGAAAATAAATATTAAAAAATCCAACTTCACGTACCAAAAAACGGCCGTTTCTGACACTATTGCCTACTACTTTGGATACCAAACATTTTGAGACCTGTTTTAACAACATAAAAATTCTTTATCCTCTTTGTAACAAACGTGAAGTTGGATTTTTTAATATTTATTTTCTGTGCTATGCTACGATTTTTTATTCAATGAGGGCGCCACTGGACCGCGAGAAGGGCCTTAAAGACTGGTGGAATTTATTTTAGTTCAATCACAGATTTTATGCCACCAACTGCATCAGACTCATTACTCAAGACTGCATCAGTTAAATATTAAAATAGTTAAACAAACCTAAGAATTATTTAACTATACATATTTTATTATAAAATAGCTGACCCGCAAGGACTCGCGAAGATTAAGTTTTCTGAAATTTTCCAATTGTCTGCGCGGCTGTCTTAATTTATTCTTTCTTATGACCCTTCTCCTGATGATATCAAATACAACAAAAAAAGAAATAGCGAAATCGTTCCAGCCGTTCACGCGTGGACCAAGGAAATAGGGATTCATTTTTGTATATATAGATAGATAGAATTAAGGACTATTGGTAGTTATTGTTCATTTCAGGCATTTTTTGGGTATTCCCAGTTTACAAGTTCATTTACATACTGCCATGGTTTATATGTTTTTTTTTTTACACAACCAGTTGTCGTTGTTTCTGCTAACCACAACAACTGATTAGCGGTTTCATGATGAATTTTGTAGACAATAGTTGGAAGTACCTAAATTCAATAAACAACAAGACCACTAGGTCCGGAATCAAACTACGATTTCTTTACTAATATCGGAAAGAGGGGTTCTTGTGAGATAGGCCAGAGGAAAAGCTAGAAAGATACATTAAACGAATTTAAATTCAGTTATTTTCCGCAAACGCTATAATTCTATTTACGTCCATCAATCAGTAACATTCAATAATCTCTTTAAAGAGGATTTATATCGGAAACTAAATCGTAATCTGTACCAATGGGGTTTGCAATCCGATTCAGTAAATGTTATATTCAGTGTAATCCCCGGAGTATTAAAGCTAACTAGTCGTGTAATGGTTCCGATTCTATTTTAGTTTATAAGTACTGTAATGCTGGCCAACTATACATACATATTTTGACTCGGATTATGCATTTTGGGAACATACGAGTATTTATTGTTCGTACAGGGAAAGAGTCGAATACCCTGCCGGGATCTGTGTTTCCTGATAGCTGTTTAAGGCGCAAAGGCGCAGTTATACGACTTTTAACGGTTTTTAATTGAACATTACGTCTAAACGACTTGTTTTATTTCTTTGAAATAAATATATGTTACTCTAGAAAGTTTCCGTCGTAATTTGATCTGAGAATATTTGAAATTATATTTTTATAACATAGTGTAATTAATTTTTAAAGTTGTGTCTAACGCGGATAAAAAATTGAGAGACACGCAAAAACTATAAAGCGTATTTTTATGGAACCTTCACCATTTTAAAGATCATTTAATTATTTATAATTTAGTCTCAGTGTTTTAATTTAATATTTGTTGTTTTATGTGTAATAAATTAATAATGCGTTTAATTTCGGACAGCGCTCCTTGATGGGCGAGTCCTATTACTGGGTGGACATACGACGCCTTACGTGAGCTCAGCGCAGAACACGCAAACTAACCCCTTAAGGTCGTTGGCAGCTAATAGCGTCTTAAGGCGCAGTTACTCGACTTTTAATGGTTTTTAATTGAACATCACGTCTAATCGGCTAGTCTTATTTCTTTGAAACAAATATATGTTACTCTAGCCAATTTTCGTCGTAATTTGATATGTGAATATTTGAAAATATATTTTTATAACATAGTGTAATTCATTTGTACAGTTATGTCTAACACGGATTTAAAATTGAGAATCACGCTAAAAGTATAAAACGTATTTTTATGAAATCTTCACTATTTTAGAGATGATTTAACTATTTATAATTTAGTCTAAGTGTTTTAGTTTAATACCTTTTTTATGTTTAAATAATTAATAATGCGTCTAATTTCGGACAGCGCTCCTTGATGGGCGAGTCCTATTACTGGGTAGACGTACACGCAAGCTAACCACTCAAGGTCATTGGAAATTAATAGCGCCTTAAGTCAAGAGTGAATAGGTTACTTCTAAGGAAGTATTCTCCAACGTCGACCACGTCATCGCTTGCCATCAGGTGAGATAAAGGTGAAACGCGAGCTTATCAATAGTTAAAAAATATATATTTATAGATTAATGGCCCATTTTAAAATGAACACTACTGAGCTCGTTGCAATAAATAATAAGAGCTGCACGGGTTGATACGAGTAATGGGTAGCTTGCCGTCCGATCAGCACCAGGGGGCTTAGACAGAGTAACAATTTAAAAACGATAACGAAGTTAGAAAAGACTAAAATGTATGAGATTGTCATAAACCGCGCTAAGTCACGTGGTCAGTCGACTGTCGACATCGTTATCGCAAGTTGGTAGACAATGTTATAATTCGTAACGAAACCATAAAGAAACGAATTGCTATCGTGTTTATCCCATACACATGCGTAGACAAGCAGCGCTTTCAGTTCGCCTTCGCCTCGATCGTGATCGCCTAAAAAGATAACGAAGGAACTCTAACGCTAGGAAATGTTTATCGATATCTCAGAGACGATGACGAATTAAGAAGCGATGTTACTTTGTCTACAGGGCAAGGCCCGTGAGTCGACGGCGCGTAGTGTTCCACGCGCGCCGAACAAGAGATATTTGTCAGCCACCATAGACGGGGCCCATCATGGCCGGTGCCATGCCTAGGAGTAGCGGATAAATTCGTAACAGAGTTACCGCTCACCTGCCCACTCAGGCAGGGAAGGAATAGGGGTGGGTTTTAGTCAGTAAGAGTCTGACACGCCCTCCCACTCCACCCAGGGCGGGAGATGTCATTGTACGATTCCCACACCACAAAAAAAAATCAACACTTACCGGGGTCAGTTCGTGGATGGGTGACCATTTACTAGGGTGTTAGTATACCGAGCCGGACCGGTCAACGTTGACTAATTCATTCTACCATCGATCGACCTTCGATGGATTGGTGTACCTAGTAGAATCTATCAATCGACGTCGACTTTTTCATTCTACTATCGATCAATGGCATCGATCGACGATCGATTGATTGGTGCAATAAAAACCTTATACAGAGTGTAAATGAATTGAGGAACTCGTGGCTAATGTAATAACAGACGCACGGGTCGATCCATCAGGTTAAGTTACGCTTGCCGGGGTTGGTTCATGGATGGGTGACGCATCTTTACATATGGAGACTCCTCCGTGCCTCGGCAAGCACGTTAAGCCGTTGGTCCCGGCTGTCAATCGTGGATCTTTGACAGTCGACGTTATGGGTTGTCAGAAGCCCGAAAGTCTGACATTCAGTCTTACCAAGGGGTATCGTATTACCCTGTAACTGGGTTGTGGAGGTCAGATAGGCAGCTGCTACATAAAAAATATTGGTTCTGAAATACATTCAGCTGCATCCGGTTAGACTGGAAGCCGACGCCAAGATAGTTGGGAAAAGACTAGGCAGGTTTTTTTTCTGCGTAAGTTTCATAAGCTAGTCGAGATGCTAAAATTTTTGAGTTGGCTTCGCTTGCTCTGCTATACTATAGGAGTGGTTATTTGTCAGCCGGTGAGTATTTTGTTGTTGCACTTTTATTTTTACACGAGTCATCAAATACAATTACCCACGAAAGGGGACTCCACAAAAAATGTCTGAAATGGACAGAAACTACTAATAGTCCTCAATTCTACTTAGAATAAAATATGTATAATGAAATAATTCTTAAATTTGTTTTAAAATTAGTTGCGGTTTGCTTCCATCTTGACACCCAAGAATTTGTGCATGAATAAGGTGCAGAGATGAGAATTTTCCGTGGGCATGATAGATAAATTCATGGGTGCCGAGATAGGATTAAACCACTCTGGTAATACCTTATAAAGAAAAACAGAAAGCTGTTAAAACCCCCTTACCTGTAACGACCTCGCGAGTTCCGAGTCCAGGTACCGCCCAGTAGTCCTCCTGTCAGGCAGGATGTACTTCGGCAGAGACTTGAAGAACCAGGCACCGGACTTCTTCCACATCTCCCTGGTCTCTGCGCACAGGTTGCACATGTAGGCCTCGCGCGAGTATAGTGGGGATCTGGAGCAAAACAATGGTGTTAACTGGCTTGAAATGGAATCTACTAGCCTGTTATTTTATGGACGGACGGCATTATTGCCATCGCGGGTAGATCCTGGATGAGAACCACCCACTTGGCACGAGAACAGTGTGGCCTATGATGAGCAGTGAACGCCCACTAGTCGTCTGTGGCTGCAGTTGGGCAGTGGATGATGACCTACCATAGGGTAGGTCATCATCATCATCATCATGCTTAGGTTATGCTCATAGGAGGATAACCTAAGCATTTTCTGAAAAGGCTCATGATTTGCCGGATCAGAGGTATAAACGCACTCAAGGCAGAGCATCGGCAAGATGGGCAGACGCAATTAATGGCGTTTAAGGCGCAGATATAATAATAATAATGATTTATTATCATTATTATAACCTAAGCATGTATCTTAAAAATAATAAACTAATACAAAATTGAACACAACTACGACTTCTAGTGATTTTAAATTGAACATCACGTCTAAACGACTAGTCTTATTTCTTTGAAAAAAATATGTGTTACTCTAAACAATTTTCTTCGTAATTTGATATGTGATGTTAATACCTATTTTAAAGTTATGTCGACCGCAGATAAAAATTGAGAATCACGAAAAAATTATTAAACGTATTTTTATAAAACCTACACCATTTTAAAGATATTTTACGATTTATCTTTTAGTGTACGTGTTTTAGTACAATACTAATTGTTTTATGTATAATAAATTAATAGTGCGTCTAATTTGGGACAGCGCTCCTTGATGGCCGAGTCCTATTATTGAGTTGACGTACGACCAGTTGCGTGAGCTCAGCACAGAACACGCAAGCTAACCACTCAAGGCCGTTGGAACATAACTGCGCCTTAATGCCATCAATGAGCGGTAAGAGGTTATCACAATTTTGTTGTTTTCCGGGAACCGCAATGAACGCAAAACAAAATTCCTGCTTCAAGATTCCTTTCTTCGTTTTCTTAGAAATTTCTAAAAGTCGCCCATAAGTTGTTTCAGTATTTACAAAGAAGTTCAGCGTCCATTGTTCAAGGGAACAAGACCGAGAGCAAAGCTACTTATAACTTAGTTAAACTAAGTTTCAATTCAGTGCGGTAACGTCACTTTTGTGATAAGAATACTTTTGTTAAGTTCACTTTCCTTAAACAGGGTTAAGTTTGTGTGTGGGGGTGATTGTATTGAAATGCTTTATCCCATTATATACATATACATAAATGTACATTGTAGATAGGTTTCAACTTTATACAAAGTAAGTTTTGAATGGATATTTGCACTTTTGTGAAGCTACAACTTGACTGTCTCTTTGACAATTTATTATGCGTACCTACAGCTAAGGAGTAGAATTCCCTGTAGGGGTTTGTGTTTTTATAGCTACAACCTGGGGGTCTTAAGGACCCAATTATACGACTTTCAATAATTTTAAAAAAAACATCACGTCTAAACGACTAGTCTTATTTCTTTGAAAAAATATATATTGTTACGTCGACCGTATTACACTGGAACGTTCGAGAATGTGGTCGAAGTTTCCAGAAGTTTCCACTAGGTTCGAGAACATTCCATTGTGGTACTGTGTAGAAGTTCATAGATGTTTCTAGAATATTCCACTATAAGATAGTTCGACAATGTTCTGGAAACTTCCATGACTGTATAAATAGGCCGGACGGCGGGCGAATGAGTCAGTCTGATTTCGACTACGGATGCGAACGGATGCGAATACAAGCGATTACGAAGAGAATAGTGATTATTAGCGAATTAGTGTTTGTGTTTTTAAGTTGTTGAGTTAATAAAGGATATTAGTTAATTAATTGGTGTAAAATAATTTATCCCATACCCAGCTCGTAACAAATTGGTGTCAGAAGTGAGGGATAAATTATGCCAATTTTACCAAAGGACGACACGGACGGTATTCGTACAAGGAGTCAACGGCAGCAAGACATGGATCAGAGGCGGTTTGGAGATTCTCCGATACAGACGGGTGGTGTTCAGCCTACGACAGAGCCAGTCGCTGGCCCATGTGGAGTTTCTTCAGCACCAGCGGTGCCAGACTTGTCTGCGCTAATGGCGCTGTTGCAGGAACAGGCTCACCGTCAAGAAGAGCAGGCCCGCCGCCAAGAAGAACAGGCTCGTCGAATGGAAGAGAAGCTTCAACAAGATAAAGAGGAGCAGGCTCGCCGCCAAGAAGAACAGGCCCGCCGCCAAGAAGAGCAGGCCCGCCGCCAAGAAGAGTTACAGGCCCGCCGCCAAGAAGAGCAGATGCTCCTCATTAAAGACCTTCACTCAACACTTGGCAAAGAGTTCAAGGTGATGAAGGAGCAGGTTCATCAGCATGAGAATCGCATCTCAGAAGCTGAAGTTCAGATTGCCGGGGTGAAAAAGGCTTTAGGTGAACTTAGGGCTGGAGACGGGGTTGTGCCTTCAGTGGTTGCTGCACCTTCGGCACGTGGATTTAAGGTGCCGCCATTCGACGGAACATCTTCATGGTCGGCCTACAAAATTCAATTTGAAGCCGTTATGAAGG
This sequence comes from Polia nebulosa, assembly GCA_951329385.1. Taxonomy (NCBI): domain Eukaryota; kingdom Metazoa; phylum Arthropoda; class Insecta; order Lepidoptera; family Noctuidae; genus Polia; species Polia nebulosa. Next base: position 4,485,237 of record OX589606.1, on the reverse strand, counting down.
CGAATGGGTGGACCAAAGAGCAAGCTATGACCGCGCTCACCTTAGGACTCCGAGACCAGGCCCTAACCATACTTGAGGCTCTTGGCAAGGATGTGACCTACGAACAACTGCTGGAAGCGTTAGAGTCCAGATACGGCGACGCTCACTTGGAGCACGTATTTCGCGCTAAGTTAAGGGATCGCGTTCAACGTAGTGCCGAGAACCTACAGCAGTGGGCCTTGGAAGTTGAAAAGTTGGTTCGGAAAGCATACCAGTCCGCCCCTGCACTCATCAATGGCAATCTGGTACAAGCGTTCATCGACGGAATACGTGACTTGGAAGTTAGAGCCGCTGTAAGACTTGGGCATCATGAGACACTGAAGGACGCCTTGGCCCATGCCTTGGAAGTAGAGGCAGTGAGGCAAGACCATCGAACACACCGTATCAGGGAGGTTATGGCATCACCTGTACGCGATCGTCCGCAAGGATATAGCCCTAGATGTTACACTTGTGGAGAAAGGGGTCATCTTCGGTCAAGATGTCCAAAGCGCAGCTCACTGAGAGAAGATCAATCCCAGCAAGAAAGGGCAACTGATACGACTGCCCAGCAACAGCAGGGAAACGAGTAAACGCCAGGACTGGGGGGCGGGTGCTGGCTGGTATTGAAAGAGCCCCGAGGATCTCGATCTCACAGGCCCATGACGGAAACAGCCTGATCATCAAAGGCGAAGTCAACGGAAAACCATGCAAACTGACGTTGGATACTGGAGCTTCTCACACGGTTGTCAATTCTCACCTAGCAAGTCGGTTCCTTGGGGACTTCTTTAATAACCACGACCGTATACAATTACTGACAGCTACTGGTCAGCACATAATCGTCCGAGGCAGGAAGGAGGTGGAGTTAAAATTAGGTAACAAAATCTATCGGCATAATGTCGTCGTGGCCGACATAGTGGACGATTGTATCCTGGGATTAGACTTCATGCGGAAACATCGTTGTGAGATCGACGTTGATCAAGGAGTATTGAAGTGTGGTACAGAGGAAATCTTCATGGAAGGTGTACCATCAGGAAAAGTGTTCCGCTTGACATTTGACGTGTCAACACTTTTGGAAAACTGCGATTTAACGGAAGTAGAAATGGATAAGGCTAAGAAGACGTTACTTCAGTACGCCGACTCTTTCTCTACAAATGATGCTGACATAGGAAGAACAGGACTGGTTCAGCACAAAATTAATACTGGCATCGAGTTACCAATCCGTCAACGACCAAGAAGATTGCCGGTTGCAAGTGAAAAGGAAGTAGAAAGGATGATTGAGGGTATGGTGAAGGATGGTGTTATAGAGCCTTCATCGAGTCCATGGTGTTCTCCTGTGGTCCTGGTGAAGAAAAAGGACGGCAACACACGCTTTTGTGTGGACTATCGACGATTGAACGACGTCACGAAAAAGGACAGTTACCCACTGCCTAGGATCGACGACACATTGGATACACTGACTGGAATGAGGTGGTTTACCACGCTAGACCTGAAAAGTGGCTACTGGCAAGTGGAAATAGACCCTAAGGATAAGGAGAAAACTGCATTTTCAACAGGAAAGGGGCTATGGCAGTTTAAAGTTATGCCATTCGGATTGTGCAATGCTCCTGCGACATTTGAAAGGCTAATGGAGCAAGTACTTGCTGGATTGATCGGAGACGCATGTCTTGTCTATTTAGACGACATCATTATTGTGGGCCGTACATTTGAAGATCATCTTCAAAACCTCAATCGAGTGTTGTCAAAAATCCGGAAGGCAAATCTTAAGTTAAGTCCGAAAAAGTGCTCATTTTTCAGACGACAAGTAAACTTTTTAGGACACATAGTTTCGGAGGAAGGTGTTCAGACAGATCCGGAGAAAATCGTCGCCGTCAGGGATTGGCCAGTTCCGAAAGACCAGACGCAGGTCAGAGCATTTCTGGGTTTGTGCTCCTACTATCGACGGTTTGTCAAAAATTTTGCCGACATTGCAAAACCTCTACACAAACTCACTGAGGAAAAGCAGCAATTCTGTTGGGACGAGAACTGTAACATCGCATTTCAGGAATTAAAGAAACGTCTGTGCAATACACCTATTCTGGGATATCCTGACACTGAAAATGACTTCATAGTTGACACAGACGCAAGTAATACTGGAATTGGAGGCGTGTTGTCTCAACGGAAAGGAAACCAAGAAGTTGTTATAGCTTACTACAGCAAATCTTTATCCAAACCGGAAAGAAACTACTGCGTTACGAGACGGGAGCTACTCGCCGTAGTAAGGACATTGCAGCACTTCAGTAAATATTTGCTTGGACGGAAATTCCAATTGCGAACTGACCATGCTGCATTAAAGTGGTTATTGCAATTCAAGAATCCAGAAGGACAAGTGGCAAGATGGATCGAACTACTACAAGAGTTTGACTTCGTTACTGAACATCGTAGTGGGAGAACTCATGGTAACGCAGATGCACTGTCTAGAAGACCTTGCCCAGAAGATTGTAAGCACTGTACCAAGCAAGAGACCAAGGAGGCAGTGCCCGTGAGGATGCTAAGAATGGATCTCAGCAATGAATGGAAGGAAACCCTACAGCTTGCTCAGCAAAATGACACGGACCTCAAACCGATCTTTGAGTGGATTAAAGCTGGTGCTCCGAAACCCACGTGGAGTGATGTTGCGGCGTTTAGTTCCATCACAAAGAGCTATTGGGAACAATGGAACAGCTTGGTTATCCAGGATGAAGTCTTGTGCCGTAAATAGGAAAACGCTCGAGGAGACAACTGTCATCTACAAATTGTTGTCCCCAAAGCCAAAGTACCTGATGTTTTACGGCTATACCATGATGGATGTTCAGGAGGACATATGGGGGTAAAAAGAACTCTACTGAAGATACGAGAGCGGTTTTACTGGATTCACTGTCGAGAGGATGTTGAGGACTGGTGCCGCAAATGTACCAGTTGTGCGGCTGTGAAAGGACCCCAGACATGCAGCAGAGGTGCTTTACAATTATACAACGTGGGAGCCCCCTGGGAACGGATAGCACTAGACGTTGCAGGACCATTTCCGGAAAGTGAAAACGGAAACAAGTACTTCATGGTTGTCATGGATTACTTCACAAAGTGGCCAGAAGTCTTCGCCATTCCCAACCAAGAAGCAACAACAGTCGCAGATAAATTGGTTCAGGAAGTCTTCTGTCGTTTTGGAGTACCCTTGGAAATTCACAGCGACCAAGGGAGGAATTTTGAATCACAAGTTTTCCAGGAGACTTGTCGACTGATGGGTACTCACAAGACCAGAACCACTTCTTATCATCCGCAATCTGATGGAATGGTAGAACGTTTCAACCAAACGTTGGAGAGATATCTGGCAAAAGTTGTGGAAAGCAGGCAAAGGGATTGGGACAAGCACATACAGCCATTTCTTCTGTCCTACCGTAGTGCAGTTCACGAAAGTACGACTGTGACACCAGCCTTCGCGAACTTTGGAAGGGAATTACGGTTGCCTGCAGATTTAATCACCGGAACCCCCCCTGATGCCCCACGCAGTGTAACCGATTATGCGAATGACTTGCGTAACAAGTTGAATGATGTATATGAGCATATCAGACAATCCGGCCAACAAATGTCTGATAAGATGAAGACCCGATACGACCGGAAGGCAAACCATAGAGGTTTTGACGAGGGTTCACTGGTGTGGTTGCATAACCCAGTGCGCAGCAAAGGGAAGTCTCCCAAATTGCAAGCAAAATGGGATGGACCATACCGAATCGTGACCAGGATCAACGATGTTACCTACCGAATACAGAAGGGTCCACGAGGTGCGCCTAAGATAGTCCATGTAGACCGATTGGCGCGATACTACGGGACTAATGATGCTCGGGACGAGCATGTCTAAGGAGGGGGCAGTGTTACGTCGACCGTATTACACTGGAACGTTCGAGAATGTGGTCGAAGTTTCCAGAAGTTTCCACTAGGTTCGAGAACATTCCATTGTGGTACTGTGTAGAAGTTCATAGATGTTTCTAGAATATTCCACTATAAGATAGTTCGACAATGTTCTGGAAACTTCCATGACTGTATAAATAGGCCGGACGGCGGGCGAATGAGTCAGTCTGATTTCGACTACGGATGCGAACGGATGCGAATACAAGCGATTACGAAGAGAATAGTGATTATTAGCGAATTAGTGTTTGTGTTTTTAAGTTGTTGAGTTAATAAAGGATATTAGTTAATTAGTTGTGTAAAATAATTTATCCCATACCCAGCTCGTAACAATATGTTATTCTTGACAATTTTCTTTGTAATTTCCTTTGTGAATATTTGGAATTATTAAATTATAACATAGTGTAATTAATTTGTAAACTTATGTCTAACGCGGATAAAAAATTGAGAATGACACAAAATCTATTGAGCGTATTTTTATGAAACCATTTTAAAGATAATTTAATTATTTATCATTTAGTATACGTGTTTTAGTATAATACTAGTTATTTTATGTTTAATCAATGAATAATACGTCTAATTTGCAACAGCCCTGCTTAATGGGCGAGTCCTATTTATTACTGGGTGGACGTACGACGCGTTGCGTGAGCTCAGCACAGAACACGCAAGCTAACTACTCAAGGTCGTTGGCTTATAACTGCGCTTTAAGTCAAGAGTGTCGACATCGACAACATCATCGCTTACCATCAGGTGTGATGGTGGTCAAAAGCGAACATACCAACAGTAAAAAAAAAAAAAATTAAAGTACTTGAGTAGAAATTACTTGTCAAATAACGAAGAAGTAAAAATACAAACACCGACTTCCGAAATTAAAGTTATTTATAAATTTTTAGTGTATTTTTTTTTTATAAAAAAAGAAATAAATAAACTATTTTTCTTTCTTGTCGTTCTAATGATACTTATTTCGCTCTTGCAACATCACGATAACTTCTGTAATTGTAGGAATGATAAAAAGAGATTGAAACCTACACGATGCGGGGTACAAAATTTTATTGCCTTCTAAATTTTATTATGTCTGATTTTCTGCATAAGTTTTAAGAAATGCTCGTTGCTAAAGTAATAACAGCCGCATGGCTCGATCCATCAGGTTAAGCTACGCTTGCCGGGATGGTCCATGGATGGGTGACCATCTTTACATATCGAAACTCCTCCATGCCTCGGTAATCACGTTAAACCGTTGGTCCCGGCTGTCAATCGTGGATCTTTGACAGTCGTTACGGGTCGTCAGATGCCCGAAAATCTGACAACCAGTTTTACCACGGGGTATCCTATTACCCAGTAACTGGGTTGTGGAGGTCAGATAGGCAGTCGCTCCATGTAAAATATTGGTATTCAGCCGGTTAGACTGAAAGCCGATCCCAAGATAATTGCGCAAAGGCTAGACCGACGCCTAGGCCGTTCATTCGTTGAACGCAACGTTTTCCCAGATGGCTGGACGTCGTCTAGTCATTTAGTTAAATTGGATATTGATAAGTTTGTGGTACTACTGATCATGATTGTGTGTGTACAAAAGGCAATGTTAGGATGTAAGAGCGAACGTTGCGAGCTCGGGACATGGGGCACCCCGACTACGCCTTTTATAAATGAATTGAATCACTTACACTTACACTTACATTCACAATAAGTAAATCATATTTTTTGAAGTGAAAACTTCTTTAGGCGCGTTGGGCATTTCTGAGATGGGAAAAAGCTATTGAAACGCGCGTCACCGTCACCTTCACCGACCGTCGTAGCACTCGTAGCGGATTTTTTTTTATGAATTTAGATCATATGGATCTCTCTACGGGGTTTTATAATGGGAGCCCAAATTTTGGTTATTTTTGCGATTGGACTTACCGTTTTCGAGATATTTAGTAACCGACGAAAAAAAGGAGGAGGTTCTCAATTCGACCGTATATATATTTTTTTTTTTTTTTTTGTGTATGTTCAGCCCTCACTCCGTCATTTATGAACCGATTTTGATTATTCTTTTTTTGTTAGATAGGGTATACCTCAAGGGTGGTCCCATGTCAAGGAAGTCAGGCTCTGACAGTGGAAACCTGATAAAATTGAAAGAAAACCTCGAAAATTGTGGGCACGTTTAGCGTTTCTGTATGTATGTTCGGCCCTCACTCCGTTATTTATGAACCGATTTTGATTATTCTTTTTTTGTTAGATAGGGTATATCTCAAGGGTGGTCCCATGTCAAGGAAGTCAGGATGTGACACTGGAATCCTGATAAAATTGAGAGAAAACCACGAAAATTGTGGATACGTTTAGCGTTTCTATATGTATGTTCGGCCCTCACTCCGTTATTTATGAACCGATTTTGATGATTTTACTTTTCTTAGATAGGGTATACCTCAAGGGTGGTCCCATGTCAAGGAAATTAGGATCTGATCATGGGATCCTGAAAAAATTGAGAGAGAACCTCAAAAATTGGGCACGAATATTGTTTCTGTTTACTTTTCATAACTTAATCAGGTATCTGCCGCGAAACCTCGCGGCTCGGCAAACAGAGCTCCGACAGGATTTCATGGTGACATGGAGAGAGCGACTTTCACAACCCAGCGCTGGGCATGCCACCATCGCGGCGGTAGTGCCCCTCTTTGAGGAGTGGCTGGAGAGGCGCCATGGCGCCCTCACCTTCCGCCTGACGCAGGTCCTCACCGGACATGGCTGTTTCGGGAGGTACCTGTGTCGGATCAAGGCGGAGGTGACCCCTAGGTGTTTCCACTGCGAGGATCGCCCAGAGGACACGGTGGAGCATACGGTGGAGGTTTGCCCCGCTTGGGCAGAGCACCGCCGTGTCCTCGTGGATGCGATAGGCGGCAGCGACCTCTCGCGCCGTGCCCTGGTTCAGGCCATGGTACGGAGCGAGAGGGAATGGGAAGCCGTCTCCTCCTTCTGCGAAGCAGTAATGCTCGCAAAGAGGGAGGCGGCATACGTTAGGGAGACTCAACAACAGCTGAGTCGCCCTAGCGCCCTCAGCCGCAGCCGCCGCAGGAGACGCCTGGGGCCGCGAGACGATCTCCGGCCATCGTAGACCCGGGCCTGCGGACGGCGAGTAGTGGATAACTCGCCGCCCGATCAGCACCGGGCCCGAGAGTCGACGGCGCGTAGTGTTCCACGCGCGCCTCAAAGAGTTGTCAGCAAAGGACGGGGCCTGCCACGGCCAATGCCTGCCCGGGGGTTGAGGATAAATTCGAAAGAGTTACCTCGCCCCTGGGCACGTAGGGCAGGGAGGAACAGGGGTGGGTTTTAGTCAGTAAGAGTCTGACACGCCCTTCCGCTCCACCCTAGAGCGGAAGAAGTCATAAGATGATTTCCCACCCCCAAAAAAAAAAATCTGGTATTTGCATTTAGGAATTATCACATCCTGAAACTGAGCTGATGATGGAAACCATACCATTCCTACACAATATAAGTTAGATATCAAACTGGTTTTAGTGACAAATACCACATAATATGCTTTGAAAAAAGACGTCTTTACAATATTGGAGGTAACCTCAACTGGTCAATATCCTGGAAACTTCATGGAAGAATGGTTACATCATCAGCTCAGTGGCAAGAGGAATTATGGAGGATTAGAAATTAGCCTCAGAGTGTTAAAAGATGATGCGAGCCACAAAAAATCATAAAATAAAAAACTTTTTAACAAAAAAATTAACCGACGAAAAAGAACTAAAAAGCAAAAAATAAATAAACCTTTTAAAGTCTTGAGTAATGAGCATATTTATCTACATAAAATATCAAATTTTATATAAACTAATTTTGAGTCGGCGCCAATTATTAAAATGATTAATTACCTACTTACAGCCTTCTTCATTTGTAAGTACTTATAAAATTTAGATATTTAATAATCAGATTGTTGTTTGGCGCCGACTCAAAATTAGTTTATATAAAATTTGATATTTTATGTAGATAAATATGCTCATTACTCAAGACTTTAAAAGGTTTATTTATTTTTTGCTTTTTAGTTCTTTTTCGTCGGTTAATTTTTTTGTTAAAAAGTTTTTTTGATTTTATATCTTAATAACCATCGATCTACTTAGTAGGAATTATGTCAAATTAATTTTAAGACTTCGCTCTAGACACTATCCATCGGCGAAGTTTGCATTCCTTATGAATAAAACTGATTCACCGAATTGCAGAGAATGTAATCAGATTGAGGACGTCCAGCATTTGCTGATGGATTGTGTCCGCAACATGCGCGAGAGGGAATCACTTTTTAGAGAATTATACTTAAATAGACTTAACGTGGGATTAATACAGTCAATTCTATCCCAACCAACTTCAGAAGGTGCCAAAAAGCTATGCCGTTTAATAACAGTCCTTCATTGGTAATTCGATGGTTTCTCTATCACAAAATGTTCCTGTTTAGTATAATTTACAAGACTATTACGCAACTGAAAGTCTGATGCAACCAAATTAAATATAAACATAGTACACAAAACTTTTGGTATTCCTCGCAAACATTTACACATAAGCTTGACTTTTTAACGATTTCGAAGTCTGCTGTTGATTTACATTAATTTTAAGTTAATCCTTGTTTTGTTTTTGACTAAATATTCCCTATATCTTTAGTTAATTTTAAGGTTTAGACATGTCCTAATTTTGAGTTAATTTTTCTATTTTATTGATTGATTGATATGCTTTATGATTTAATTATTGTTTTTTGACTACTTAATTACATAATAAAGAGTATTCTATTCTATTCTATTCTAATTTTTCTAATGATATTTGTATTTTTCTTTCTTTTTTTTTTCCTTTGTTTATAAAGTTGTTTAGATTTAAATATTTGTTAGAATTAATTTTTTTACGTGCTAAATTGTAATCATTGAAGAAGTCACTGGCTCCTGAAATACAGGTACTCTACCTAGCTCAGGAGTCAGGGTTTAATTTTTCTGTAAACTGTGTTTGTCCCAATAAAGAATTATTATTATTATTATTATAATTTATGTTAGTTATAAGAGTTAATGTAACCTTATTTATAAAGTGTATCTCCGTTAGGAGTATATGTATTCTGTGGTAACAATGGTAAAAGGTACGATGGGGTTGACATATCTGTATAGATAAAAACCCCAAAACAAATAAAGAGAAAAAAAAAATCTTAATAACCCCTTTCTCTCCCTTAATAACTCTTTCATCATTTTTCATTTAACTTGAAGTTTTGAATCACTTGGCTGAGTCTTGGTCAGTCATCTTCAAAGGGCTAACTATCAACACGCCAAGTTGTTAAACGTTGAGTGATCCTAGTTGAATTAACGATCGGCCTAGCCATTTAATTGAATGGTGTTTAATGAACGGCCTACGCGTCCAATTGAATGGCGAATTCAACAAGATGGCTGCGACATGTATACTTATTGAAAAAATTCTTAAGTTTGTTTAACTAGGTTTCACCCTAGAAAACCCTAGAGTGAAAGTGACTAGGGTAAAGATATTTAGCTTGATATCCGCTTTATAATTTTATTGGAGGTTGCGTTTATTTGACATAGTAAGTAATATTCAGCCAAAGGGGAATCTTCAAATAAACCTTATCGAAATATATTATAGCATTAGTCACAGTTATCATTAATTTAGTATTAATAGAGCTTTATGTACCGTAAATTCAATTAAAATAACACATGCATGTCAACTGTGTATTGTAGGCTGTATAAGTCACATCCTTTGCTTTACCGACAGTTTGACATTACTGCATTTCTTGTTTTTTATTGTTTACTTTATTCATATGGTTTTGCGTTGTAAGGCGGGTACCAAGTTAAATATTTTAGTTATCCTAGTCAAACAAACAGGAGAAGTGGTCCCTCAGTGGAATTGGTCGCGACTTAGGCGCTTTACTTTGTGTAAATTATTTCATCACCACTGCTCTGGAAACGGTGAAGGAAAACATCGTGAGGAAACCGGCATGTCCTAAAACCAAAAATTCGAAGACATGTGACATCCACCAATCTGCATGGGGCCCGCGTGGTGGATTACTGCCCACACCCTCACACAGAGAGGAGGCCTGTGCTCCAGCAGTGGGGACATTAAAAAAGACTGATGATGATGAGACAAACAAACTTAATAATTATTTCATAATACATATTTTATTCTAAAAAGAATTAAGGACTATTAGTAGTTTGTGTTAAGTCCATTTCAGGCATTTCTTATTGTGTGGCTGATCGGCATTCTCCTTTCTAAAAGTCGTCGCCTTTAAAAACAGGGAACCTAAGTAGAACGAGGTGATTAAGGAGGTATGCCAAGATGTATTGAACAATGATTAATTGAGATACATCGTCTAGATACGTCATTGATAGTCAATTATCTCCTAGATCAATAGCATTCATGATCGATTGCCAATTTGCCGTAATGATCTGGCTTATAACTAATGGCTTTCTATTCAAAGTGTATTCATGTTAACACAAGGAGCACACTCATCGGTATAACTTATTATAGTTCAGTATAGTAACATTGGGGTTTTTTTTGTTTGGGGGGTGGGAAATCATCTTATGTCTTCTTCCGCTCTAGGGTGGAGCGGAAGGGCGTGTCAGACTCTTACTGACTAAAACCCACCCCTGTTCCTCCCTGCCCTACGCGCCCAGGGGCGAGGTAACTCTTTCGAATTTATCCTCAACCCCCCGGGCAGGCATTGGCCGTGGCAGGCCCCGTCCTTTGCTGACAACTCTTTGAGGCGCGCGTGGAATACTACGCGCCGTCGACTCTCGGGCCTGGTGCTGATCGGACGGCGAGTTACCCACTACTCGCCGTCCGCAGGCCCGGGATAGTAACATCGGGTCGAGGATAAATTCGAAAGAGAGTTACCGCAGCCCTTGGGACAGGCAACTGAAGGGACAAGGGTATTTTATGTCAGTAAAAGTCAGTGCTAAGAGTTATCTGCTACCAAGGTTGCATATTTATCACCGGGAGAAGTCGTAGGATAATTTCTCAACACCCAAAAAAATGTGGCACTCCGGGAGTGCCGACAGAAGTTAAAACTTGAATAAAAATGCCCAACGCGCCTACAGTTTTCACTTCAATCCAAATAGCGGTGTCGGTGTCGAGTTCAATTGTTTTTTCCCATCTCAAAAATGCCCAACGCGCCTAAAGAAGTTTTCACTTCAAAAAACACAATAAGTACTCGTAACTATTTGCAAGTCCGACTAGAACTGTCCCTTTGGCAGAATGGTTGGAAGAGCTACTGCTGAGATTGAGGTTTTAGGTTCGATTTTTAGGTTTGGCATTTCTTTTGGGTTTTTCAAGAATACCTCAGAAGTAGCAACCCAGGGTCTGGATTTGTACCCGGTTGATGGCAAAAGGCTCGCCTAAACTGGGACCTAAACATTACAGGCCAAATCTGAGTGTACTATCATCATCATCATCTCTAAATAACCGTTCTTCTTAATCCTCGTGTCTCGTGTCGTTCTAATTATAAAAAAGGGTTAACATGGAGCCCTATTGCTGTCACACACGTGTCCAGCTATCTGTTTGTCTGTCTGTCACACAGGTTTTACAGCCAATCGGTTGGAGCTAGTCCTCAAATTTTCACAGTATTAGCATCTGGTTGCTGGACTGCATTCCGCACCAATGAGTCTGTTCTCCGCGACTTGAATGTAGAAACTGTCTGCAGAGAGTCCTGGAGTTATTCGGTCACATTGCCAGAAAAGATGGACATAACCTAGAACAGCTAATGGTTACTGGCAAGGTTGATGGCAAGCGGCTGAGGGGTCGCAGTCCGCTTCGATGTCGGACCAAATTCGATCATCCCTGGACGCAAAATTCCACGAAGTTCTTCACAATGCGAAAGATAGGCACAGATGGCAAAGCATCGTGAAAAAAGTAAGTTCACGTCGGAGGAATCACGACCCTCAGTAATGAGGAACACGACGCGAGGAGGAGGAGGAGGAGCATCTTGTTGACCCAAAACCATACAAATAGTCAAAAATACATGGTACGGAACATGGAACGAAGTCCAACACGCACTTGGCTGTTTTTTTTTGGCCCAATACTTTGCCACTTCCACGGTGTCATCGGTAGCAACGCAGAGGTCACTTGTGCTGCATGTTGTGGAGCACAGAGGTCAGGACAGCAAGTGCCCTGCTACCGTTCCGTCTACCTTGTCGGAACGGTAGCAGGGCACTTGTTCGACACCCCACTATTCGAGGTTGGAGTTACACTTTCCTACTTAGGTTCTAAGGCGGTTCAGGGACTGTGTAACCCTCGGGGATAACAGACGTGATCATACAACGGAACATACAGCGATCATCATTCTCCTGCCCTTATCTCAATTTATTTGAGGTCGGCGCAAAATGTCTTTTTCTTCCATACTCCTCTATTAGTCGTCATCTCTGTAGCCACCCCCTTTTTTCCCATATCCTCTTTCACACAGTCCAACCATCGCCATCGTTTCTTTGGCCTTCCCCTACTCTTATAGCCATCCACATCCATACACAAGACTTGCTTCACGACATTTTCTTCATTCCTCCGCATCACATGCCCTTATCACGACAACCGATTTCCACACAACTTTTCAGTCAGCAGTGCCACTTTCAGACTTCCTCTTATATACTCATTCCTAAGTCTATCCATGCGCGTAACACCACACATCGCTTTTAGCACACAAGACAGCAGGTCTGAACATTGTTTTATAAATCTTCCCCTTAAGTTTAAGGGCGATGCGGGAGTCGTAGATAGTCCCGGTGACCTGCCGCCATTTCATCCATCCAGTGTTAATTTTGTGCCTAACAGTCCGATCTATTTCGCCATCGTTTTGCACGAGTGAACCGAGATACCGAAAAGCGGAACATACAGCGATATTACAGATAATAAAAAAACCCTAATAAACAAATGAAAAGCTTATTTCTTAAAAAGGAAAAGCAATATAAAATCTAAAGTTTATTTGAACTCTAAATTCCAAGTCAATATGAAGTTATCACATCTCAAAGTGAACCGTTTTTAACTTCATAGGTATCGATAAGCCTTTTTCCTGGGAAGTTGCCATTTTAAAATCGGGTTCAGTGAAAAGCGGGGATAATATTGGAAAGCGGGTGTTGTACCTACAACACTCGCTTTTCCACTGAAATCATTGAAATATGTTTTCATGAAACCTATTTGCATTATTCGTTGAAACTTTTTCCAGCTAACGGTAGTTAGTCTGAATATTCCGTTTCCATTGTACCAGAATCACCTCAGAATGCTTTTATTGGAATATCTTGTTACACTAGGTATCATTACGATTCAACTAACCATCGTTTATTCTGTAAAATAATTAGTAAAAGTTATAAACTTTTTTTTTCATTGCTGTTTTTATGTACTGTAATTATTATTTATATAATTAAACTTTATGTAAAATAGTGGTAAATAGGCGGACTTAAAGCAACAAGGCATTATCTACTAGTCAACCGACCAAAAAGTCGTTTTTTAGGGGTTTCGTGCCCGAAGGGTCCAAACGGAGCCCTATTGCTGTAACTCACGTGTCTGTCTGTCTGTCTGTCTGTCGTCTGTCACACAGGTTTTACACCCAAACGGTTGGAGCTACAGCCTGCAAATGTTCACAGTATAACCGGGCCTTAAGGGCCTACCTCCCCATAAGTGGCGCCCTCATTGAATAAAAATCGTAGCAAAGCGTAGAAAATAAAAATTAAAGAATCCTATGTTGCGTTTGTTACAAAGAGGATAAGGTATTTTTACGTTGTTAAAACAGGACTCAAAATGTTTCGTATCCAAAGTAGTAAACAAAAATACCAAAAACGGCCGTTTTTGACAACGTAAAAATACTTTATCGTAGGTGTAACAAACGCAACATAGGATTCTTTAATCTTTATTTTCTATGCTAAGATTCGAATTTTTATTCAATGAGGGCGCCACCTATAGGGAGGTAGGCCCTTAAGAAAGTATTTAGTTTTAGATACAGAATATTGTCACTTTTTTCCATTAGAATGCAGATGTAACACATTCTAATGTCTTTGCAGTGTTTGACAGCAAATGAGTTGAGTCAGGTCGAGTCAGCCTTCTCGGCAAGCTTCGCTGAGGTAGCAATACTACGACAAAATTCTCAGCTACCGAGATCGCGCCTGTTTCAATGACGAGTGTGAAAAAACGTAGACACTTGAGACACAAAACTACAACAATTTTACGTCACAATATCCAGAACGAATCAATTTGGGAATAATTAAAACAGCCACTGAATTTCATTCGAAAAAATCCCGCCACAAACCTCAACCTGTCTATTCAATTATTATGAGAAATGACCCGGGGTTTTCAACCAACTACAAAAGGCAGGCGGTTCTCAATTCGACTGTACTTTTCGTATGTTTGTTATGCGATTATTCCGCCAATTATAAACTGATTTTGATGATTCTGTATTATTTTGTTTGAATTAGTACTATATACTTTAAAGGTGGTCCCGTTTACATTTTGTGTTTACACCATTTCATTTTGCATACATTTTGTATGAAGTGATTCATGCACGGCCGGGGCACGTCCAGGGCACGGCCGGGGCTCGGCTCGGTGGCGACACGGTGTAACATGAACGTGTGCACCGGGCCCGGACGTGCCCCGGCCGGGAAACAATTGCCGGTCAAACAATTCCACGGTCAAATATCTATAGTATACGTTTTGTATGTAATGATCCATGCTTGGCCGTGCCCCGGCCGAGGCCCGGTGGTGGCACGGTGACAGCCCGGTGCAGCATGAATGACTAGCCCGGTGGACGTGCCCCGGCCTTGCCCCGTCCGGGGAACGGTGGCGATACGGTGTAGCGTGAATCATCCTTTATTTATTCCAAACTAGCTTCCGCCCGCGGCTTCGCCCGCGTAAAAAGGGTAATAATAAGTTTGAGTGGTATTTCCAGAGAAAAGCACGTTAAATAAACCCTGTAGAAATCAAAATTAAAAGTTAGGCTGAGATCCAGATTTTTTTGAACGACAAAGTTCTACATAAAGACTGTAGGGGCGCACACACACTCGCTCAGTGTGTCGGGGTACCTATCTTGTTATTCTTACCGTGTTAAATATAATAGTTTACCGAGACAGTTTCATTTATTGGGTCCCGGACATATCCTAAATTAGTGCGTAGCTTCTTGGCCGTGGCTCCGTTCGCGTAGACATTTATGTTAAATTAACTTTTTCATGATTTTGGCACCCTGGTAGTTTACCTGTGGCTTCATCCACATGCAGGTCTAAAAATTTCTCTTCTTCATAATTCTGTTTTCCTGGTAGTTTAAGAATCTATACCGCTCAGGATTCCAGCCCCGAAAATACTTATTCAAGATGTTACCTCTCATGATCTCAGCCTCGAAATACTTTTTGTGATTCTGATCTCATGGTAGAGCGTGAATCTATACCGCTCGGAAATTTTACTTCGATTCTGTTCTCCTGGTAATTTGTAAATCTTTCTGTACCTCTTACGATTCCTGCCCCGGAATAAATACTTTTTGTTTCTGATCTCCTGGTAATTTGTGAGTCTTTATCGCTCATGATTTCAGTCCTTGAAATACTTCTCCTCATGTTTCTGGTCTCCTGGTACTTTGTGAGTCTTTAACTCTCATGATTTCACCCCTGGAAATACTTCTAATGTTTCTGGTGTCCTAGTACTTTTTGAGCGTGTGCGCTCGTTCAGCCTGACTTTGGATTTCTACTTTCACCTCAGCCTTCGCTAAGTCTTGTCATTTACCGGGATAAAAAGTAGCCTATGTGTTAATCCAGGTTATGACCTACGTGTGTGCAAAATTTCATAGTAATCCCTTCAGCCGTTTTTGCGTTACCTTCAGCCAAACATACAAACAAACAAACATACAAACTTTCGCATTTATAATATTAGTAGGATTTAATTAATGTCAAATAGACAATACCTGTAAGAGCGGTTGCGCACTACGTCCGATACTTATCCGATACTTATCCGATACTTATCCGTGAAAACTGCACGGTCCAGCGTGGTCGTAAAACAATTTGTATGGTAGGTTACGTACTACTCCTTCGGATCCGAGTTCGGTCCAAGTTTTCTACAGATCTGTATTTTGACGGATAAGTATCGGACGTAGTGCGCAACCGCTCTAAGTGCTGTGCACACCTTTAAGTGAATAGTTCGCTGGGACGATTTTATGATAAATTTTCTGTTCATGTTTCTGTGAACTATTGGTTGGAGTGCCAAAACAATAAATAAATAAATTTCTCTTTGAGGAGTGGCTGGAGAGGCGCCACGGCGTCCTCACCTTCCGCCTGACGCAGGTCCTCACCGGACACGACTGTTTCGGGAGGTTCCTGTTTCGGATCAAGCGGGAGGTGACCCCCGGCTGTTTCCACTGCGAGGATCGCCCAGAGGACACGGTGGAGCATACGGGTGGAGGTTTGCCCCGCTTGGGCAGAGCACCGCCGTGTCCTCGTGGATGCGATAGGCGGCAGCGACCTCTCGCGTCCGGCCCTGGTTCAGGCCATGGTACGGAGCGAGAGGGAATGGGAAGCCGTCTCCTCCTTCTGCGAAGCAGTAATGCTCGCAAAGAGGGAGGCGGCATGGGTGAGGGAGACTCAACAACAGAGTCGTCCTCACGCCCTCAGCAGCAGCCGCCGAAGGAGACGCCAGGGGCTTACGGCGCCGCGAGACGATCTCCGGTCACCGTAGACCCGGGCCTGCGGATGGCGAGTAGTGGGTAAGATTTCCCACCCCCAAAAAAAAAAAAAACTCGCCGCCCGATCAGCACCGGGCCCGAGAGTCGACGGCGCGTAGTGTAAATAAGCGCAAAAGAGGTTAAAACAAAAATGTCGAAAGTTTTTGATCTTTTTTGCAGTTCTTTAGTATCGTGTGTGTCCTCGTCTTTTTCGAACACATTCTTGAAGCCTGGTTGGCACACTCTCCACCAAATGTCGCACTGTCTCTTCTGAATTTTGTCCCCAGCTTGATTTGAGCACGTTAATGAGCTGTCGTTCATTATGTTCGGGTTGATTTGTGTCCCGGATATTTCTTTTTAACAAATCCCACATGTGTTCGGGTTAAGGTCCGGACTGTTGGACGGCCACGGCAAGACACGTATACCAGCGTCGTCTAGGCCTTCCCTAGTGGCTCTAGCTGTATGAGCGCGGGCATTGTCGTGCATTAATGTGAATTTTGCACCAATTCATTGTACAAATGGCACCACATGAGGTTTTATGATCTCCTCAATGTATCGCACAGCCATTATCGTGCCTCCACTGAGTTTTGTGAGTTCGATTTGACCTGATAGAGAGATTCCTCCCCATACCATGACATTGGGACCCCCAAATCTATCACTTTCATGGATACAACCTTCTAAAAATCGCTCACCTTCTCGTCTCCATACTCTAATGCGACGATCATCACTAAAAAAATTCACTTTACACTCATCGGTGAACAATACTATGCTCCATTCACTTATATCCCAGTCCAGGTGCAGCCTTGCGAATGATAATCGGTTTGCACGGTGTACACTAGTCAATGAAATCCGCACTACGCATCTCCTAGAAAACTGCTGGTCTTCATGTAACCGATTTCCAATGGTTTGGTCAGTCACGCGGGTGCCGGTCATCTGGCGCAAGCGATTTTGTAAGGCGCGGGCGTTGACGACGCGCTCTCTTCGCCCAGTCAAACGTATGTAGCGGTCTTTCTGTCAGGTGGTTGCTCGATTCCTGCCACATGGCCCGTCTTCTGGTTACACACCCAGTCTCTTGAATGGAATCGCCAAGCTGTAAAGCTATAGAACGCTGCGAAGAGGGGACACTCTTGATTCAATGCGATGGCTCTAGTTGCGGTTTGCAGGCCCATATGTCTTCGAATCCTCGCCATAGCGCTTTGAAAATGTTTATCCACGTTCTAAAATAGCAAATGTAAGACTGTTCACAAAAGAATCCACAATCTTAGAATAGGGTAAATTCAAATGGTTACAAAAAAAAAGTTTCAAAATACCCACTTCAAAAATTATGCATGTGGTATCCTCATATTATGTTTGTTAACACTTCAGAAAATACCACACAAAAGATATGTGGTTTAAGAACGCTTTAAAATAATTAAATCAGTCCGGATGTTAAAATTCACAAGTGAATATTCTATTTTGTTTTGACTAGTATATATATTTTCATATTAAGTAGGATTCGACAGTAGGCTATTAATTCAAAATATTATACATAACTAAACTAATAAATAACTTAATAAGTAAAATATGTACAAGCGTCATAAAGGATCCGGGAGGAGTATAGCTCATTGGGCATCGAAAAATTCGTCCACATCGCTGTCAATGGGAAAAGTGCCCAGAACGCTGGCAGCATTGCTACATTGAATGGCAATGCTGATTCTTTGGCCGAAATAAGGCCAGCCCTCTGGTCACGTGAAGAGTCGACTAAATGTTTGCTGATGTTACGGAAAACTCGATGAGCACTCGTAGCAGCCGCCCCAGCACAGCCCGCCGTGCTAAGAAGATGAGATGGCCCAAGGGTGTCGACACATGTTGCGTCCCACAAAAAAGGCCCACCCATCTTCCAAGGCATTATGGTCATACCGTCTGGCCTCTTTCTATCGTCACGCGGCAGGCCATGAGGTTTTAAAACGGCTGACACACCCGGCGGTGACAAGAGCCCGACGGATGATGTCATTAATGATGGCGCGCCGTGCCATACGACCCGCGCTCCTACTACAGGATATGCCATGGTGTTCGAGGTGGTCGACTGCTTCACCACAATGGCAGCGATGTGGAGCTCCGCAAGGAGCACCCAGACGCAGACATGTAGCGATCCGGAAGGTGGTGTCACTCAGCATAGTACCTATGTTGGGTGACGGTAGTGCCTGCAGTCAGAGGCCCGACTCCCATTCACCCACAGCCAGCAGGCGGACGCGCTCAGCAGTATTGGTTGACGTATTTAAGAGATTATTCCGTACCAATCTACAGAGCGGCTCGTCCCACTATCTCTGGGAGAATGGGTTCTCGGGCAACGCCGTGTCCGGGTAAGCCATTTTCCAAGCGTTCATTGCGTCGGTTAACCAGTGATGGAGTCAAAATTCTTTTGGTTAACATTTCAGTGCTGTGGACCGAGGACAGGAACGCCAGTAGGCTTATATACTAGAAATTTTGCGGATGCCGAGCCCACCATACGAATGGGTAGTGTGGTTTGCAGCTACGCTCGGTCATCCAAGGACACATTTAAAATGGTTTTAAGAGTGCATCGAATAGTTTCATCAATTTTGTCCAGATGTGAATGCTTCCATAGAGAGCAAGAGCGGAGAAAATATATACAATTTGGTCCAAAACAGCAATAATCGACAGTTGGTTTTTATGTTCGTAAGTTCAGTGATATCGTCATCTAAGTACACATCATTTAAGCCACTCAAAATCTTTTTGTTGATCCTCATCATCATCATCATCATCAGCCTTTTAATGTCCTCACTGCTGGGGCACAGGCCTCCTCTCTGTGAGAGGGTGTGAGCCGTAATCCACCACGCGGGCCCAATAGAATAGAATAGAATAGAATAGAATAGAATAGAATAGAATAGAATAAACATTTATTCGACACAGACACAACACAACAGCAACAAACAAAAGGTAAAGAAAATAACAGTAGGTACACAAAGATACAATAATACAATACGGGTTGGTGGATGTCAAATGTCTTCGAATTTGTTCTTTTTTTTGTTAATCCTATTAGGCAAAAAATAGGTATATGCAAAATGTTCACATAAATACTCTTGTTACTGTACTAGTTCAAGTATTTATAATGCAAACATCACTTGCGGTCTGCAAGGTAAAAGGATTACATTAAGAGGATAAACCGGAATGCGGTTTCAATGAACACTCTGCGGTAAGTAACAGCACTAATCCTTACGTGTGTGGCATTGTGGTTCGTTATTCACTAAAACCAAAGCTGGTTGGTTTTAGCAGGCAATCCGGACAAAGCTAAAAGATTATGTTAGTAGGCAAATAATTAGACATGTGGTGTTTCTAAACGTCACATTTCGAGATGACAACATGGCCAGTATTAGACAGGACGCACTTAAGAGGGAACAGGGGTTTGCGATTCTCTATACAAATGTATTCCCCTTTTTTCTTCCTGAATAATACTTCTAGAGCAATCTTTTTTTTTTCATAAACTCAAAGTCTGCTGTAGACACGTCCCTGTCATTTATTTTTTTCAGCAACAAGAGAGTATATGATATTACCCTCCAAAAATTATAAAAAATGGCCGATTTTTACCGCCGTTAGAGGACAACCAGACAAATTCGAAAAGTGTTTAACATAAAACACATAATAGGAACCTAGAAACACTCTTTTTTAAATTTTTATGCCAAAAATAATTGAATCGGCTCAGTTTTCGAGGACAAAAAAAGGGGAATACAAAACGTCGATCTCGTCAAAAAATTTGTGATAAATTCGGTCTGAATTGCAGCTGTCTCTATTGTACTCTACGGGGGCAGGCTTGAGGCAGCACGACAGCAATATTTGAAAAATAATAATTTCTTCTTATTTTTCAAATTCCCCGCAGGCCCCTCTTATCATTTCAATGCATCAGTTCTTTGATAGTCTCCTCACTTCTTCAGGGATGTGCCCTCTGCTTTGTGTCGCGGATAAATTCGAAAGAGAGTTAGGCCCTGTACGCACCGTGATATTTCACCGCGCGTTTTTTTTTCTCGTAATTCCGTGACACATTGAATCTTGAATCGCACCGCATCGCGTTCAATTTGCATGATATCACAGTTTTTTTTCCGCGCGAATTTTTACCGCCAGTGCTACTCTAATATGATTCAATGTGTAAAATGTACAGAATTGCGATAAAAAAATCGCGCGGTGAAATATCGCGGTGCGGACAGGGCCTTACGGCGGCCCTTGTCACAGGCAACTGAAGAAACAAGGGTGGGTTTTAGTCAGTAAAAGTCTGACACGCCAAGTCATTGGATGATATCCCACCCTCCAAAAAAAAAAGGATATGTCATAACAGGCGTTGTACAAACACAGAGGGGGTACCGGGGTGGCCTTGTAAGAGGTGACGGGATCCCTTCCATTTGTGGATGGTGATCACCAGGGTGCTTTTAGAGAGGTAAAAATCACAAACTCTCGGGTCTTTTCCCCCAAAAGTCCAAAAAGAGTGGCACTGCGGGAGTGCCGACAGAAGTTAAAACATGAACAAAAATGCCCAACGCGACTAAAGAAGTTTTCACTTCAATCCGCTACGCGATCCGTTACGACGGCTTCCTAGCCCGAGACCTACGCGTTGTAGCACTCGTAGCGGTGTCGGTGGCGCGCGATTTCAATAGTTTCTTCCATCTCAAAAATGCCCAACGTGCTTATAGAAGTTTCACTTAAAAAAAAAAAGATACAGTTTCTCTAATAAGAGGTATTTTTATACTTGTTTTAATTTTGAATGTTTTCGTATATTTTGTTGAACCTCCTGGCGCCCATGCATACAAAAAATCTCGGTTTTAATAGCTACAGGAGACTAACTTACCTATGTGTAAGGTTTTCTATGACACATTTGGAGCAGGCCGTGTGTCTGCAGATGGAGCATGTTCTGAGTGGTGCGAGGAGTCGAGAGGCCTCGCCACAGAGAAGGCAGGTGCGGGGCGCAGGTCCTTGTGCTGAGCGGCGCATTCCTAGGTAACATTAGAATAAATTTGGGTTTAATATTTCATTTCAAAGACTTATTATTTATAGGTGTTGCTTAAAGCCAGGCTTTGTGAATGCGATTGTAATAAGAATTGGGCAATAATATTACAATCGCAAACCCTTCAACCCCCGCGGCCAAATCCGGGTTGTCAAATTGAACCCCGACGAGAACCCGGGTTGACAGCCGATTTTTTTTTTTTTTTCTCTTCAATTTTTTTTTTTTTTTGTCAAACTCACCAGTGAGTCGCAGGGCTTCACAGGTCAGCCCTGCGACTCACTGGGAACCCGGGTTGTCGTCGGGGTTCAATTTGACAACCCGGATCTGGCCGCGGGGGTTGAAGGGTTAACAAAACTTAAAATTTAAATTTGTCACCACATTTGTGAACCATGGCTAATTATAATACTAACTAGGCTGCGTTAAAACGAAAAAAAGATTGGGATAAGACAACAATTTAATACAACCGGTCAAGTGCGAGTTGGACTCACGCACAAAGGGCTCCGAACGTATCATATTTAAACATGTTTCTTTTTAAAATCATAGACTTAATTTACATCTTACATAACTATAAACGAAATAATTCAAAATGATGAAAAAAATATATTTGATATTCTCTGTAAGCCTTTTCATCTGATTCGGCGGTCGCAAGGTACAGTTTGAAATAATTTTTTTTTATTATTTTCTAGTTTTCCCCCAAAAAGAGCCCCATATTAAAAATTTATTTACGTTAAACGACATGTTTGGGTCATCGTGTGTACCAAATTTCAACTGAATCGGTTCATTTAGAGAAAATTGGCTATGACAGACAGACAGACGTACGAGTGATCCTGCAAGGGTTCTGTTTTTACATTCGGATGTTCGGAACCTTAAAACATTGAACATATTGCTACACTAGTGGATTTCTCTTAGGGTTAGGCAGAAACCTTAAAAGTGCAAAATAACTTTAATTTCGGCAGTCGGTTTTAATTCTTGTAAAAAAGATTTTTATTTTTCACTTTTTAGTTGTGGTTCCCCATTAAATTGTTAACAATATAAATTGTTATATGTTAATAGACATACGATCGCAGTAATCGTGAGTCAATTGCTGTTAGTTATTGAAGAGTTCCACTGTTTATCTCCGAAGATCTTTATCAGATCCTAATTTATTATACAGGGTGTAAGGTACATGTACGCACATACGTGTACTAGTGATTCAGTACATGATTCTGGACCCCCTAGCGTTGGAATTTTTCGTCGGCCTTTTCCTAATATTTGAAAAAAAAAAAAAAATTCATTTCACTCACAACACCCCAATGACATTTTAAATGAAAAAATAATTAATTAAATTTTTTCATTCAGACTCAGTATTAGTGTTCCCTTTACGAAATATGGTTATGTTATATACAAGGTGTAAAAAGACACATCACAAAGCCGTTAACTACGCATCTAACAAAGTAGCTTTGCGCAAAAATTATTGCTGGGAAACGTCTTTTACTTTTAGGTATGCAAAAAAAAACTATTTTTTATTGCGCGCAATGTAACGCGAATCCAGGCAAGTGGAGTTAGACCCCCCGCCCCTTCGCTCTAAGCCACGTAGGAACTTGTCGGATACGTTTGATATACATACATATACGTTTTTGTAACTGCAAATGCGTAATTTCGAAAAAAAAATTGAAAATTCAGGTAATGTTTGTTCCGAAAAAAGTTTAGTAATAACACTTGGATTTCAATTTCGTAAAAATGTTTAAAAAAAATTGCAACTTTGACCTTCAATATCTCCAAAACCAGTGGATTCCCAGGTAATATGATCTAGTGGAAAAAAATGATCCAAATAATGCGTAGAATGTGTGGCTTTCGGAAACTGTCTTTTTGCAACCGCTACAAAAGCCAAGTACATTTATATGTTTTACAAGCACTGAATGAGGAAAATAGTTCTCGGAAAAATATATGTGCTAGGCCATTGCCAAATTGCGGCACAGGATAGCATAAAGGGAAAAAAATGTCCGTACATTTACTAGAAATTACTTGATACGAAGCCTGAAAAGGTGATGTTTTTTTTTAAAACCTTACCCTCGTTTTAGATCAGTTGGGTAAAAATATATAGGACAGTTATGCGACGTAAGTACGTGACGTTTTGGTAGCGCATAACAATACAATACGCGCATACAATTGTCTGATAAAAACAAAAAAATGATTTTATTTATAGAAATAACGTAAAAGATATATATACAAACTAACAATAATACCTAACATGTACAAATGCGTATGAAAAAACAACTCACTGGGCATCAAAAAATTCATCCACATCGCTGTCAATGGAAAAAGTGCCCAGAACGCTAGCAGCATTGCCACGTTGAATAGCAATGCTGATTCGTTGGCCAAAGAAAAGCCCAGCCCTCTGGTCACGTGAAGAGTCGACTAACAGCTTGCCGATATGCCGGAAAACTCGATAAGTAACAAAAAAATAATATTTTTTTTTTTTTTTTTTTATTGTTTTTTATTTTTTATTAGTAATTGTTTGATTGTTGTTCAATTGTTTGATTGTTGATTGTATTGTATTCATTTGTATGCGCTACACAATTTTTTTTGGTATTTCCAAATATTTAAACCGACTTCAAAAAAGGCGGTTCTGTATTCCACCGGTATGTATCTTGTTTGTACGCGATTTTCTCGAAAACTTCTGATCCGATTTGGATGGGGTTTTCGTTATTCAAACGCATTTTTCTAGGAAGGCTTTAGAATGGTAATACATAAGGATCTGTTGTAGATCTTTGGAGATAGACAGAGGAACACCTCAGTATCTAATAGCAAATGACTCGTGATTGCTGCGATTGTAGGTCTATGTTTTTTAACACGATTTAGGGCCGATTTCACCATTCACTCTATAAACTAAGTTTTACAAACTAAGCTTAGCGTAAAAAATAAAAACCATAAAAAAATTATAGTAAGTTAACCTTAAAAGATAGACATATGCTGTCGTGGTCTTTTTTTAGAACATTAAAAGGAGAACAATTCAGTCATACCTAATTTTTGCGTAACTTTTACCGTTTACGCAGCGCACGCAACTGAAGCTATCAAATGGACTTTTTTTCCCGTTTTTGCCACATTTTTCATTGATGCTCTGCTCCTGTTGGTCGCAGCGGGATGTTATATGTATAGCCTATAGCCTTTTCAATCCGGTATCGATCCAGTAGTTCCTGAGCATAGCGCGTTCAACCAAACAAACAAACTCTTCAGCTATACGACAGCGGCTAAACGCGTTTAAGCTCGCTTAAACGCGTTTAACTTGGCGTTTAGAATTAGTCAAATTGGCCCTTAATGGGGAACCACACCAAAAAGTGAAAAATAATAAACTTTTTTACAAAAAATAGTACCGACTTACAAAAAAAAACAAATAAAGTGCAAAATTACTTTAATTTCGGAAGTCGATGTCAAAAAACGAAGAAACAAAACCAGAAACACTGACTTCCGAAATTAAAGTCATTTTGCACTTTTTGTTTTTTTTTTGGAAGTATGTTCCATTTTTTGTAAAAAAGTTTTTAACTCTAGACAATAGGATGTCACTTTATCCCAAGCCCCAGATCTCTGTTAACGGATTAGATAATCCAGATAGAATGCATGGTATAAATAATTCATAAAACATTCTCTTTTCAGTCATTTTCTGGAGATTCCGGTGATTAATGAGTGAACTGAATTCGCAAGCGACGAATGATTAATTAACTGTTTTATCCTTAATGGCCCGAGTCGTTGAGTTTAATTGAGAGCTGGGCCTTCAAGAGCTCTTTGCAGACTTTAATAAAATGTTAGGAATTGGCTTCAACTAATTTTTCAATGGTAAGGTGCGGCGATGGCTCTAGTTTATCACTTGTGGCTTCGAATCACGGACAGCCCTTTGTTAGATTCTACCGTTGCATATGCAAGCAGGAACCACTCGTTATCTATGGAGGCTTATTTAAATTGGTTTAGTGTTTACGCTTGAGTTTTTTTTTTTCGTTTTTTATGGCTTATTGGAGTGAGCTAGCTAAAAAGTGGCGGATAATTTAATTTTGGACGATATCTTTATTTTTCTGTATGATAGGATTGTTGCATATAATAATACAGATTCAAGTTCTTCAAACTTAACAGACAGACGTGGAGTTGCTGGGAAGTATGTTGACCACTGCTTCTTCACAGACAAAACACTAAGAAGTGGTGACGGGTGGGGTTTTTGGGGGACAGTCTTTAATGTACAACTTTGACGTTAAAAAGTGCTGGCTCTCAGCCTAGTCTGAATAAATGATTTTTGATTTTGATAGGGAGTAAGGCGGTGACCAAGTGGCGTCCAAGGACTGAAAGATGAAATGTTGGTCGTTCGGCGAGATGGGCAGACGACATTGTTACCATCGCGGGTAAAACATGGGTGAGACTGGCATTGGAGCATATGGATTGGCACGAGAAAGGAGAGGCCTATGCTCAGCAGAGATCGAAGTTGGGCTGTGGATGATGATGATGATTTTTCGATCTCGATGGAAAGTGATACACGAGGCTGATGATGGAACGGGCGTGCTAAGATGCCAGTGCCATACTTTACAAACTTTTTCTTTTTTGTGGGTTGGGACATCATCTTATTACTTCTCCCACTCTGGGTGGAGCGGGAGGGCGTGTCAGACTTTTACTGAAAAAAACCTTTGCTAACATCTCTTTAAGGCGCGCGTGAAACACTACGCGCCGTCGACTCTCAGGCCTGGTGCTGATCGGACGGCGAGCTACCCATTACTCGCCATCCGCAGGCTCACGTCTACGGTGGCCGGAGATCGTCTCGCGACCCCCGACGCCCAGGGCGTCTCCTGCGGCGGCTGCGGCTGGGGGCGTGAGGGCAACTCCATTGAGTCTCCCTCACCCGTTCCGTCTCCTCCTTCACGAGCATTACTGCTTCGCAGAAGGAGGAGACTGCTTCCCATTCCCATCTCGCTCCGTACCATGGCCTGGACCAGAGCCGGGCGCTAGAGGACGCCTCCACGAGGACACAGCGGTGCTCCGCCCAAGCCGGGCTGATTTCAACAGTATGCTCCACCGTGTCCTCTGGGCGATCCCCACAATGGTGGCACCCGGGCGTTTCCTCCCGCTTTATACTTTACATACTTGTATACCTTATCCCGCGCTCATAATAAATGTGGAGAAACAGAACTGAGTTGCTGAAATCTAGTGGAAACCTAAGTGAGGTGACGTTTTTCAAAATAGTAATGTTACTACTTCATAAAAAATCGAAGCATATTACGCCATCTATTGACATTTATTTGAACTAAATTTTCTTTTTCGAGATGAGACCCCGTGACTAGGGAAACTAACTTCTATGTGTCATTTCTATATACAGGCTGTAACAGAAAGGCGTAGTCATATTTTAGATACTAGGGGGTGACTACAGAGATGACAACTAATAGAGAAGTATGGAAGAAAAAGACATGTTGCGCCGACCCCAAATAAATTGGGATAAGGGCAGGAGAATTATGATGATTTTAGATACCACAACTTTCTTCAAAAAAGTCAATTATATCCGAATAAAATTTGGACCTTCCATACTAATTTTGATCAGCTTTTGTTATTTGAGGGCGGGCAACCATCACATGACATCTGCCGCTTTGGGCGGAGCGGGAGCGCGTGTCAGACTATTAGTGACTAAAACTTACTCGTGTTCCTTCAGTTGCCCTTTGCGTTCCAGGGTCGCGGTGACTCTTTTAAACACTACCGCGACTATTTTTATATATTTAAATTTTATTGTCAAAATAACTTTAAACAATTTTTGTCCATCTTGTGTTTACTTGTTATTAAGTTGCTCTGTATGGTTGTCTCATGTTAAAAAGATGAATAAACGAAATACATACACACACACACAAAAAAAACAAAAAAATACATACATATTAAATACATTTTTAAATATTTCTTAAAAAAGAATATGTAGAAAACATTTAAAAATATAAAAAATAGTAGCCCACCGGTATCGGGAACAGGGTCCAAGCTACCGGCGGACGGGGCTCCAGAGAGAGGAACCGCCTGACAATGCGAGCCGTGTCCAGAAGTACTGCTTTCTGAATCAAGCCCTTGATCCAGCCGCCTAACGAGAGCCTCCTGAGGTGTTGATCGAGGCTCGTGGCTATTAAGCCATTGGCTGACACGACTTTATTATTATTTTGATCAGCTGATAATAACTTTGTACGGAAACTCCAATTTTTTCTTTGAAATTTTCTATGAATAGGGTATTTTTCTGTATATGACAAAAAAAAACTAAAAATATATTATTGAGATAGCTTTGGCAAAAAGCTGTCGGAAAATGTTAGTTCATGAAATAGCAAAACAATTTTAAAATTCAATTCAAAGTTTTCAGTTTTTTTTAATCTGTTTTTTAACACCAAGGAATAGTAACCGCCATGTTATACGTCATACGGCTGTGTAAACTATAAAGTGTCAACTGATCAGCGTATCTATGATTTGTACTTTTATTTACACAGTCAACTGACGTCATAGGGCAATATGGCGTCCACTGCGTCCAGCGTTTTCGTCAAATTACGCGCGTTTGAAAATATTAAATTTGAATGCATTTTTAAGGCACTTATTAATTGAATAAAAATTTTGTGAATTTTTTAAATTGGTTTTTTAGCATTATATAATCTAATTGAGACACTTTTCAAAAATGGGTGTACTTAAAATACCCTATTCCTTGAAGAAATTTGTTCATTTCCATGGGCAGGAGCAGTATTAAATATATGGCCATGCATTTCCATTAACGTACACATGTATAGTGTACGGTTCTTGAATTTTCAACAGTTGGTTCTAAAATCACGGGCCGTCACCTCAGCCGTAGCGCGCTACGCTGGAAATGCTACGCACCGAGCTACGTCGTAGCAAGCTCTGTGCTACGTCTCAATTAAATGTCATACATGTTTGTGAACGCACCCACAATACAGGAGTAATTCCTAGTGTGGGGCAATATAAAAAAAAAAATCGATGCATGTGCCTGAGAAAACTCTACAATCAATATATTTTTTTTTTACATATTTCACCTTTTCACCTGGCAGGTACCCTGGTCCAGGCCATGGTACGGAAGCGAGAGGGAATGGGAAGCCGTCTCCTCCTTCTGCGAAGCAGTAATGCTCGCGAAGAGGGAGGCGACATGGGTGAGGGAGACTCAACAACAGAGTCGCACTCACGCCCTCAGCAGCAGCCGCCGCAGGAGACGCCTGTTGCTTCCGGCGCTGCGAGACGATCTAGGGCCACCGTAGACCCGGGCCTGCGGACGGCGAGTAATGGGAAGCTCGCCGTCCGATCAGCACCAGCCCCGAGAGGCGACGGCGCGTAGTGTTCTACGCGCGCCTCAAAGAGTTGTCAGTGTTCATGATGGGGCCCGTCATGGCCGATGCCTACCCAGGGGTTGAGGATAAATTCGAAACAGAGTTACCTCGCCCCTGGGCACTCAGGGCAGGGAAGGAACAGGGGTGGGTCAGTAAGTAAGAGTCGAGAGAGTGTAGTCAGTAAGAGTCTGACACGCCCTTCCGCTCCACCCTAGAGCAGGAGATGTCATTGGATGATTTCCCACCCCACAAAAAAAATAGGATAAGTTATATTAGGGTGACTGGTAATTAGTGACCGATACTTAAACACGTGACTGTAGTCATGATTATAAACAACTTTCCCAAATAAACTTTTTTTTAATACTTATTCACTTTTATCACAATAACAACAGTTTGAAATAAGCGCGCGCGCGAGGCAGTGACCGCCGCAATCAGCTGTTAGACGCGGTCCCGTATAGAGCACGGCTCGCAAGCCCGCTCGGCCGGGCACCGCGTGCCGTTTTCGTTGTATCTAAGCACTGTAGGTACTCGTACCTACATGTTTCGGTTGTAGCTAAATTAAAAAAATATTTTCAAAGACAGCTTGTTTGACTAATACTTTTAAGATGCAACGTATGTCCGCATAACTACAAAATATCTAACAACGCGCGAGCCGTAACATTAAAAGTAGGCACGATCTATCAGCTGATAGTCTGACCTCGGGAAAGGGCAAATGTACTAGTAGTAGCGTGTCACGCTCCCCCACCGCCCGCACCGCACCCTTTACCTCAGTGCTAACAGCTGATTGCGGCGGTCACTGCCCTCACGCGCGCGCGAATTTCAAACTGTTGTTATTGTGAAAAAAGTGAATATGTATTAAAAAAAAAAGTTTGTTTGGGAAAGTTGTTTGTAATCATGATTACAATCACGTGTTTAAGTATCGGTCACTAACCACCAGTCACCCTATGTAATCAATTGTACAGAAAAATCATATTTTATTTTATTTTCTATTTTATTGGGATTGAATATTAAAAAAAGCAATTGACGCTTCACCAATAGTTTTGCAAGCATCTGGAAAAGTTGAAAATACAACTAAATTATCAAGCCAGATTATTTAGTTGTATTTTAAACTTTGCAAACTATTTATTTTTTTACTCTTTATATATATTCATTAAAAATTTATGATTGTCTCAAGGATCATCATCATCAGCCTTTTAATATCCCCACTGCTGGGGCACAGGCCTCCTCTCTGTTAGAGAGTGTGGGCCGTAATCCACCACGCACGCGCAATGCGGGTTGGGGGATGTCACAATGTCTTCGAATCTTTGGTTCTAGGACATGCAGGTTTCCTCACGATAGTTTCCTTCACCGTTTTGACAGCAGGGGTGATGAAATAATTTACACAAAGTAAAGCGCCTGCCTGGGTTTGAACTCACGACCTATAACTTGTAAGTCGCTGCCGTTACCACTGGGCCACCACTGCTCCCCCTGTCTCAAGGATATGTTTTGCAAAAAAAAATGTTAACTATGGAAATTTAAGGGTTGATTTAGCCCCACTACTCAGCCAGGTCTGCAGTTCTGTGTTAGGGTATTATAGGAGAGGTATATGACAAGTTATAAGCTTGCTTCAAATAACTAACCAAAAATGTCTACCAGCACTCGGACATTAGCATTAGGATCATTTGGCATCCGTGCGTAGCGTGGTCGTAGCGAACAGTAATAAATAAATGATAAATGATCTTTATTCAGTAAATAGGTTACAAAGCCCTTTTCTTTAAAACAAAAATTGTCTGAATATCGGCAGCATTTCCCCACAACAGAATGCCGTACGACATCACACTATGAAAATAACTAAAGTATACTAAACGAGCTGTCTCTAAATCAGTTAAACCACGAATTTTCCTTACGGCGCGGCGGCGTATGCTGCAGAGCTAAGTTTTTTGGACAATTTATCTATATGGGGGCTCCACTGAAGCTGCGCATCCAAAGTTAAACCTAAGAACACTGTGGAATCCTCGGGTTTCAACTCTTCACCCTTTATTGACACACTAGTGTTCACTTGTGTTACATTGGCTAATGTGAACTTTATGCATTTTGTTTTTTTTCTCGTTAAGGAGAAGATTATTGATATTAAACCAGTTAACTACAGTTGAAAGAGACATTACGTCGGTGCGCTTGCCAAATCTGTTATGTGCATTTGAAGAACTTTTCAGGACAACAAAAAAACTGTTTTTTTCGTAATTTATTATCTTCTGAAAATATAAAAATACAACAAAGTATGGCAAAAAATATCTAATTTAGTCTAAGATAATAAAAAAGGTATTACAATTCGTGTATGACAGCAAAATATTTTTTTTTGTTGTTTTTCATGCACATGTCAAGTTTTGTTTGCTGGCTAATATAATGATATGTGCACAAGTAGCACATGTAAGGTAATCTTTGACGTTTGTTTTTAAAATTATGCATGCTATGTGCTTAAACATTGGAACTTTGTTTTTTGTTATTGAGTTTATAATAATATATAGATTCATAATGACATGTTATAATAAACATATTACGGAATAAAACTCTGCGCTAATTAAAAGATCTTTATTTTGCTACAAAATTGAAGAAATCAACATAAAAAAAAATCAAACAAAAAATACTTTCGAAATTATTTCTATGCGACGTTATGATAAGCTTTAAATACGAAGGTATTTAAAATACCTCAATTGAAAATTTTAATCTGCACCAAAACAGTACCTACCAACAAAAAATTTAAACTTATTATCTATTACAATGCAATGTAACCTCAACTTCTTAACTACTAGGTAATAAATAATATAAAAATATAGCCAAATTTGAGGCGTTATTATCAAATAGTTTTATTAAATTATGTAAGGCACAAGATCAGTCTCATTATTGTCACTTGAGATCATTCATTTAACCTAATATTAGGAACCAACATTAAAACAATCAATAACTCTAAAAAAAAATTAAATTGTACGTGTTTAAAAAAAAGAGAACGAAACAAAAAACTTCCAAGATTAACAATTCTTAATTAATGTATTAAGAGCAGAAAAAAAAAACACTTCTAAAACGACTTTGTTTACATTCAATTATGTTGAAGCCCGTCATAAAAGTAATGGTAGTCTCTGTGCATATATTTCTTTAAAGACTGCAAACTATCAAACTTAGTCTTTTCTATTTTTCTGGGTTCATCGTAAAGGCTTACGAGGTTACCACCAGGAACACGAAGTCTTTGTGGTAACAATTGCCATTCGTGGGGCTGCCGCAATTTATAGTAAATTTGACCATTTTTGTATAATAATCCTCTGATGTCGGTGACTACAGGATCTCCAGCTCTTTTCCCTGGTCTCAATGAATCTAGCTGACATATCATTTCAATTTTTTTAAAAAATGTTTAGTCTAAATGGTGAATTATGTAAGGTTGGCTTGGGCGAGCTTGTGTCATTTTGTTTATGTAATCATTCGGGGAATAAATAGGCGGTCTAAAAAGACGTTCTAATGTGGAATGGACACTATCCACCTCCATCATTGTGTGCCCCTTTTCCAAAATAATTTGTTCTATTTGAATTGAATTGTTCTCTTTAGTAAGATGTAGTAAAGCTGAGGATAGTACCTTGTTTCTATTTTGATAGCCACATCCATCTGATATGAGTATTATTTTTTTATAGTTTTCATTAATTTTTGTATTTAAGAAATCTATCAAACAAGTTGTAAATTCATTGGCAGTTACTCCGCCATCACCTTCATGCCACACATATAAATGTACCTCCTTATCATTGTTCACATAAAGGGTATAATTATGAATTTGAAGTTTCTGTTTGTAGTATTGAACAGAAACCTGCAATTTAGGTGATAATAAAACACTTTGCACGTCCATAGTCACTACTAGTACATCGGAGGAACACATTGATTTAGCGTTTTCTTTAGCGAGGTAAGCTTCTTGTTTCATCTGGGTGTGGTGTTCATATTCTTCTGGTGTACAATTGCCTTCCTTGAAAGCAGTACAAGTGTCGCATTGATCTTTTCTGGGTTTGAATATAGATATTTTCTCATTTTTTAATACTGAACAGAAGAGTTTGCGTTGTGCTGCTAGAATATTCTTACTGGAACACCATTTTTTATATTCTGTAAACATGTGAGTTTTGTTTCTGAATGTATCCTCTACATACACTCTATTTGAACTGGATCTGCAATAGTGGCTGGGTACCTTTGGCAATAAACCCAACCATTCCTTTACATCTGATTTAATTGTTACAGGTACTCTTGATTTCTTGTTAGATTTTGTGACAGTATTTTCATTTGATGCTGGTTTCTCATGAATCGATTTTACCCATTCACACAGTGTTTCATTATTCATGTCTATTGTCTTTAATAAAAAATGTTTACATACTCTAACAGGTTCATTGTCATCATTAGTTAAAAAGCAGTCAAATCCCATATGTTTAGTTAGCTGTTGAGACGTAGAACTTTTACGCCTTCTCATAATCGGCCGAATGCGAACAATATTTTTTAAATAAGCCTTTTTAGCGACCCACGAATCTAAACTCCAAAAGTATTTAAAAATATTATCCCTTTGATCTTCGTTTATGGTCGCACAAAGAAAAGTCCTAGGTGTTTTTGCTTCAAGTGTATTATGACTACACAATTTAGCTTTCTTAGTCTTTCCTAACTTAATAACAAAATTGGTATGCTGCTTATCATCTTGACTTTTCTCTATTTGTCTGCCAACGTATAGTTTCCCCTTTACTCTCTGATCTTTATTAAATGCTCTGTCCTTTTTTTTATCGAAAATATCCATATCAAAGTTCTCTTCAGATTCATTTACATTATTATCCAACTCAATCATTTCACCTGTTTGATCATCCAATATAAAGTCAGAACAAGAACTGTGTGTTTGTGTGTCGACAAAATTTACTTTAGTCACAAATAATCCAGTAGTTTCATCTAAAAAGTGATTATTTTCATTATATTTCATCTGGCTAACTGTTGCGTAAGTTTGCTTTGTTCTTTCTATGTTGAATTGTGACGAACAGGGAGACAAAATATCAATTTGTTTTGGGCTACATTGAATACCAGAAGGACCAGGCTGAATTGGTGGTGGTATATTATAGTCCTCATTATATGATTCATTATAAAAATGCGTTAAATCCAAATCCGGTAATGGTAAATCGGTTGACAAAATTTCACTGTCTGTGGAACTGCATGCAACCATCGGATTCGGCTGAATTGGTGGCAACGGTGTACTCATTTCCATTGAACATGACTCTGGAGAATTTGAAGAATAGCCCTGTTTCGGATGTTCATTTCTTGTTGGATCATATGCGTTCGAAATAAATATATCTGAACTACCCTCCTCAGGTTATTCAATAACAACATATTGTCCAGTGCATAAGTTCACTAACAGTTTTCCTCTATGAGAAGTCATTTTATTAATGATATTAATTTAGAGTAATCAGTCTGAAAACAAAACACAAATAGCAAGCTTAAGCAGTGCATGGTGTAAAAAATATTAAATTTTATATTATTGTTTTAGGTTAAGCCACAAAACACGTGCAACAAAGTCATAAATACGTTCAGTCAGTTTCCGTGAGTCAGAAAATATGCGGAATATAAATTAAATCCACTCACCTGTAAATATTTTTATGAATTTTAAACAGTTAACTATCATTTCTTAAAAAAACTAACTACATTTAACCTCAAACTTGTTAGTGGCACGCCATTGTCCACGTGGTGTCACATTCTGATATGTGCATAACAAACCTGACATGTGCAAAAAAAATCATCGACAAACTTGTTATGTGCAAATTGAGCACATGACAGTTTTTTCTGACTTAATAAAGACACATATAAGATATTGCAAATTTTGTTCCAGTTATAATTTTCACATAACAGTTTTTGCTATCGATGTGTCGATAAAAAATAATGCCATCTAGCGAAAAAACGAAAAATCAAAAAAATGCACATATCAGGTTTGGCAAGCGCACCGACGTAATATTTACATCATCAACAACCACCTGCTGACGTTTGAGTTTAAATAAAAATGAGGTGTCGTCTGCAAACAGCACTATATCATGTTTATCCTTTATGAGGTAAGGCAAGTCGTTGATATAGATTAGAAACAAAAAAGGACCCAGAATTGAGCCTTGAGGAACCCCCATTCTGACTATAGATCCGGGAGACCTTTTGCCGTTCACGTCAACTCTCTGAATCCTATTACTCAAGTATGAAGTAAGAAGATCCAGAGAGGCGCCCTGGACTCCGTAGTAGTGCAGCTTCCTGATCAATGTATCATGGAGCAGCCTTATACAAATCACAAAAAATGCCCAACGCATTGCATTTATCTTCCCATGCATTATAATTGTGTCCCAAAAGTTCAACACCAGCATCAGTTGTTGAACGACCCTTTGTGAAACAAAACTGTTTGTTATGTAATAATTTGTGTTTATTAAAATATCTTTGAATTTGATCTAAAATAATTTTCTCAAAAATTTTACTAAAAGCAGGTAGCACTGATATAGGTCTATAATTAGTAGGGTCTGATGTACTACCCAATTTAAACAATGGTACTCGTATAATTTTACTATATTTCATTAGATCAGGAAACTCACCACAATCTATACAATTACTAAAAAATACTGCTAAAGTAGGTGCTACAATGTTTATAATAGACCTAGCAACGTCAACAGAATTACCCCATAGATCTGCAGTCTTTTTAACATTTAAAGTATTAAAAGTTTTAATTACATCATTACAAGTGACATATTGGAAATTAAATTGGGATTCACAAACGTTTTCTTTATGTAATATTTCTGCAGCAGTTGGTGATGAATTTAGAGATTTTGTAGTCGACACGGTAATCTCTGCAAAGAAATTTTCAAATGCCGCGGTGACTTGCGAATCTGATTTAATGATACTGTCATCAATAGCAAGGCTGTAATCACTACTTCGGTTGCAAGACAAAGTGGTTTATAGAAAACGAAGCAAAGTCCACGTGCGTAGCTTTTTTTTTTCTTTGCTATTATATTATGATTAAATGCTACCCGTGGGTAAGCGCACGAAGACATGTGACATCCACCAACCCGAATTGGGCCCGCGTGGTGGATTATGGTACGGCCCACACTCTCTCACAGAAAGGAGGCCTGTGCCACAGCAGTGGGGACATTAAAAAGCTGATTATGCTGATGATGATGACGAAACATGGCACAAGACAAAACGCCGAACGTCGATCGCACAAAACTGGCTTCTTCTCCACAAATCGCACAATAATGGCTTTCTCTCCAAACTTAGTAGGCGTGTGAGAAACAGCTGGCCAGGCGGCGCGTAATAGCGCGAGCCGGCGCGAGGTAGCGCTGGCCATCGCGAGACGGCGCGGTATTGCGATGGACACCTTTCGGTGTAAAAGGGTAAATATGATTTCAATTCTCACCTATCCCATCCACGCCTCACCTCGCCGGTGTAAAACCACCTTAAGACTTTAGAAAGACTAGACTGATTTGGTTAATGTTGTTTTGATGTTCGCAATCGACCGACCAATGAAGACAAACCCACATTAGGCCCGCGTAGAGGATTACGGCCCACACCCTCTCATAGAGAGTAGGCCTGTGTCCCAGCAGTGGGATCATTATTATTAATATGTAATCGACCGAAAAAGATGTAAAAAAATACTAAAAAGACTCCGGGGAAATTTTTAAAAATCGAGAATAATAGGGAGCGTGCAGGAACTATAGATGGCGGCACATAAATGTCAATGTCAAGTATTTATACAGTAAAAGTTGCGGATTTCACTCACTAGATGCCAGTCTACGTTACGCGTGCTGTATGTGTGTATTATGAGTGTGTATATGGCACGGAAATGTCAATGACAAGTTTTTAAAGAGTAAAAGTTTCAAATTTACTTCACTAGATGGCACAGACTACGCCGTGCACGTTCCCTATAGTGCTTTTTTATTGTATGGCGGGCGGGACACTACCACGTCTTTTGAGCCGTCTAGTATGTTAATACGTGAAAACTTACCATCCCTATTTACTAAAAATTACGCGAACGGAGGAGAAAATTTGGCACAGTTATAGTTTATATGCAGAAGGAGTGCAGAAAGCTAATATTTTTATATAATATGCATTAGAAATAAATATGCATTAGAAATAAATTAAATGAATAAAAAAAACATTATGATACGTTTGACACGTACTCGTAATTGTTTCGTTTTACAGTCATGTGTTATGTTTATGGTCTTTGACAGCGCACACTGCCCAAAAAGGGGGGCCTTTTACAGCCTGGCCACGGGAATGGGCGATGCGACCGGCGCGGCGGTGCGTCTGGCGGGGCGTCTATTCACGCGGCACAGTTTGCAGGCCACGGGCAGTAGCGTTCGCCGCCGCGACCAGTATAGACCGAGAGCGAAATGACATTTTCAAAGTTTATCTCGCTATTGCTTGGAAAGTAGTAGTTATTTGGTTCAATATTTGGAAGAGATTGTGGAGTATTTGAGTAGGGATCGGGGTAAAAATGGAGAATTTCACAAGAAGTACGATAAATACAGACTGTATCGAGATTTTAGAACTGAAAACTTCAGTTTTCACTTCTGTCGGCACTCCCAGAGTGCCACTCTTTGTTTTTTCAATTATACCCGCATGAGTGTCGAAATCTTTGATTATATTCTTATAAATATACAACCAGAACTGGAGAAAACAGTAAATGCAGAGCTGCAGAAAAATTGATTTTGACGTTAAGGTATGTACACTACATACGACATAATGTATGTAGCTATAAAAAATATTTAATGATTTAGGGACACATATTTAGACAATTATGTTATTTATTTGAATAAGTAATCTAAATTATATGACATCGACTCATCGAAAATAAAATTATATCTAACTGTTTAATCAGCCTGGTTCCTGCACTATATGCCACGGGGCATGCGCCGTACTGATCCATGCATTTGTTTCAGTGGCCCGCAGCGCCGCCAGACGCTCTTGCGATTCGCTCGGCAAACTTCGCCGGTCGCGCCGCTGGTCGCCGCTACGCGTGGCTTGATTAGTACATTTCTATTCATTTGTTTTAGTCGCCAGACGCTACGCCGGTCGCACCGCGCGAAAATTCGCAGCAGCGAATGACCCGTGGACAGGCTGTTTGATTTTAAGTTCTTTCAGTCCATCCCAAGGTTGTCTGGTAGACATCACTGTTCAGCGATAAGACCGCTGTTGTACCCATAGAGCTCGTGTAAAACAATTGTGTGACTGTTTTGGTGTACAATAAAGTTTTATTCTATTCTATTCTATTCTTAAAAAACTTTTTTACAAAAAAATATAATATAATAATATATTCCACAACTATCACACAACGCCATCTAAAAAAGAAAAAAAAAATAGAACCAACTTCCAAAAAAAAAAAAACAAAATACGTACAAAATAACTTTAATTTCGGAAGTCGGTTAAAAAACGTTCAAACTTACAATTTAAAGGAGGTCGAATTTCGACCTACGAGTGACTATGTTAAAAATGCGAAAGTTATTGAACCTTTTCATAAATAAATAACCATTTTTTTTTTAATTTATTGGTTTATACACTGATACTGACTAGCAAGTTCGAGGAGCTGGGTAAAGTAATAACAGCCGCACGGGTCGATCTATCAGGTTAAGCTACGCTTGCCGGGGTTGGTCCATGGATAGGTGACCATCTTTACATACCGAGACTCCTCCGTGCCTCGGAAAGCACGTTAAGCCATTGGCTGTTAATTGTGGTTCTTTGACAGTCGTTACGGATCGTCAAAAGCCCGGAAGTCTGACAACAAGTCTTAATAAGGGGTATCGTATTACCCAGTAACTGGGTTGTGGAGGTCAGATAAAATACTGGTATTCAGCTGCATCCGGTTAGACTGGAAGCCGACCCCAAGATAGTTGGGAAAAGGCGCGGGCAGATTGAACTGACTAGTTCTTAAGGCCCTTCTCGCGGTCCAGTGGCGTCCTCATTGAATAAAAAATCGTAGCATAGCACAGAAAATAAATATTAAAAAATCCAACTTCACGTTTGTTACAAAGAGGATAAAGAATTTTTATGTTGTTAAAACAGGTCTCAAAATGTTTCGTATCCAAAGTAGTAGGCAAAATTGCCAAAAACGGCCGTTTCTGACACTTTTGCCTACTACGACATGTTTTTACGTGTACCCTTAATTTGTATGGAAATATTAGTTCAAACTAAATTTGACAGCTCTAATTTACGTCCATCTCTTTCTTGTTTTATAAGAGAGAAAAAGATAGCAATAGCCTAAATTAAGTTTAGTTTGTGCACAACAGAATCAACACCATTGTCATCCAAACTAAATATGGACCCAAAATTTCAGCTTAAACTCTTGCGTGACAGGCGGACAGCGCATGGGCCGTAAACAATTCAAAATCTATTGTGTCTGCTAACTAGACGCGCGGCGGGTTAGTCGGAAACCGGAAAGTGGGTCAAATTGCAGTCTTAAGATTGATAAATGATGTTTATTCAGTAAATAGGTTACAAGGAACACTTTTACACGTCAATTGTTTACAATTTTTACACGTCGATTTGTTTACATAGTAAGTTAATTACAAGTAAGAGCGGTTGCGCACTACGTCCGATACTTATCCGATACTTATCCGTGAAAATACGGTCCAGCGTGGTCGTAGAACAATTTGTATGGTAGGTTACGCACTACCGATCCGAGTTCTGTCCGAGTTTTCTATAGATCTGTATTTTGACGGATAAGTATCGGACGTAGCGCGCAACCGCTCTAAAGATAATAGGTATAAGTGTGTTATTAAGGCTGATTATGTCAGGTTCTGCCTTACCTTCAAGCCTAGCGACGAGCCTGCCGACCCTCTTCGCCTCCACCTCTTCTATTTTCTCGGCCCTCTTCACGACGGCTGCTATGGCCTCCCTCTCGCTCGGAGTGAGAGGAGGCTCGCTCCGGGCTGCACTCCATCCTGTTCGTAACCTGAGAGACAACAACAAAAAGTTACTGTTAAGATTTCGGTCTTTGTTACGCTTTTTTTTGAGGGTGGGAAATCATCCTATGACTTCTCCCGCTCTAGGTGGAGTGGTAGGGCGTGTCAGACTTACTGACAAAAACCCACCCCTATTCCTTCAGTTGCCTTTGCCAGGGCAAGGTGACTCTTTCAAACACACCCGCTACTCAGTAGGCGTATTCGCTAACTCAGTTGACATCAATTCGATTAAAAAAAAAAATTTGTTTATTTTGATCAAACACTTTCACGTGGCTAAAACAATAACAGCCGCACGGGCCGATCCAGTAGGTTAAGCTACGCTTGCCGGGGTTGGTCCGTGGATGGGTGACCATCTTTACATACCGAGAATCCTCCGTGCCTCGGAAAGCACGGTAAGCCGTTGGTCCCGGCTGTCAATCGTGGGTCTTTGA
The DNA here is from genome assembly GCA_951329385.1 of Polia nebulosa. Taxonomy (NCBI): domain Eukaryota; kingdom Metazoa; phylum Arthropoda; class Insecta; order Lepidoptera; family Noctuidae; genus Polia; species Polia nebulosa. The sequence goes on along the minus strand of OX589606.1, from coordinate 4,444,996 downwards.
AAGTCATTACGGGTCGTCAGAAGCCCGAAAGTCTGACAACTAGTCTTACCAAGGGTTATCGTATTACCCAGTTACTGGGTTGTGGAGGTCAGATAGGCAGTCGCTCCATATAAAATACTGGTATTCAGCTGCATCCGGTTAGACTGGAAGTCGACCCCAAGATAGTTGGGAAAAGGCTAGGCAGAACAGAACTTTTGCACATTTAGTTACACCCACCAAACTGCGTACCAGTTTGTCGGCGGGATTTGCGCTCGTAATAACTTTTAGTACTTAATTACTGTTAAGTCACGTTTATAATACTATCAAAGCTTAGTACATACCGTTCAAAAATAAAAGGAAATATTGTCCTGCGAGCATGAAGCTCGATAACAGTAATTATACACAAGTTTAATCAAGCATAATTAATTTAAAGTATCATTTATCATCACAGTTAGCGCTATTTCCTTGAGTAATACATTTTTCAATTAATTGTTTAAAGTATATACACACACACACACTTACACACATATTTCCATGATGTTTTTCTCTTTCCCTACAAAAAGTTGCGGAGAATTTTATTGTTTACATCTAGATACTGTTACTCGGGGTTGAGACCTGGTGACATGAAACACAGGCTTCCAGCCTAGCTTAGGCACCAGTCTCCCACAATATTGTAGTGTTTATTTATATACTCGTAGCTTACTTTATTAAGGAAGTTACGATTGTAATCTTTAAAATATTGTGGAGAGAAAAATAAACATTTTATTATTTATTTTTATTAGTTCTCTTAGTCGTCTTCACATTTTCTTTTCGTAGCCAATCCAGGTCATTAAAAATTGCAGGGATCAGTTACCTGTTAGTTCTCTCACTATAATAATTTTACTGGTGCTCGCACGAACTTACGTTCCCTCACGCTTCTGGTATTGTACGTGTTTTGCACATAATTATACCCTATATCGGTCGTTATAAAATTGCTCGAGAACCACTAAGTATCTGACCTTCTCATGCACAGGAAGCACCTTACATGCAACAAAAAGCCTATCATAATTCTCCATACACTCAAGTTTAACTTTACGGTTAACCAGATACTTCATAAAGCGAATTTGCAGCGATCTTATGCTATTTAGATAGGTTTTAAAGGTGCGACCATACGTTTCTAATCCATAACTGAGCAAGGACTCGGCGAGGGCAAAATAAATAACACGCAGCGTTTTCTTACTCAACGGCGCCTTTAGGATGTAGAACTTACTCAACACTGACCTAAGCTTCGTACACACTGTGTCAAGCTGTGTCTTACAATTCATGTTATGTATCAAATTAATGTCAATTTCGAATTAGCGAATACACCTGCTGGTAGGCCTTACCCTTTTTTTGGGGGATGGGAAATCCTCCAATGACTTCTCCCGCTCTGGGTGGAGCGGAAGGGCGTGTCAGACTCTTACTGACTAAAACCCACCCCTGTTCCTTCCCTGACTGAGTGCCCAGGGGAGCGGTAACTCATTTTCAGAATTTATCCGTGGCCGGTGCCTGCATGCCTCCCCTAGGCATGCAGGCACCGGCCACGATGGGCCCCGTCAGTGGTGGCTGACAACATCTCTTTGTGGCGCGCGTGGAACACTACACGCCGTCGACTCACTGGCCTGGTGCTGATCGGCGAGCCAGGGTCTGTTACTCTAGCTTCTAATCTAAGAGTTCTTAACTAGTTGTTTTGGCCAAGCGCAATCGGGAAGCCATTTAAACATTTTCAAAAAACTAGACACCAAAAATACAGCCGACTTCCAAAAAAGAAAATATATTAAAAATTGCAAGATAAATTTAAGTTCAAATACAAACACCGACTTCCGTTTTCTTTTGGAAGTCGGTTGTTTTTTTGTAAATTTTATTTTTTTATTTTTCACTTTTTAGTTGGTGTACCCCAAAACTAAAACTTAATATTAAAGTTATGCTCGAATTGATAACCCCAATAACATGGAACCTGGAATTTGAACATAGATAATTGGAGGAAACCAAAACGTCATCTGTGTATACACATTTTTTATTTTTGGTAATTTTTTTAAAAACTATTTAATTAATTTGCAGCAGAATAAACTACCAAACAAACAAAGAATGATCAAAATCTATTCACAAATAGCGGAGTAATCGCGTAACAAACATACAAAAAAAAAAAACTTGAGAGGTGTCAAGGGACACCCGGATGGAACGAAGTTCCTTTCGATTAATTAGTGAAGGAATTGTAATATAATTTTATTTTTTTTAATTTATAATATTTTTTTATTATTAACTACGCACACACGCACGCACGTAAGAAGTTATACTTCATCATCTCATCTCATCTCATCTCATCTCATCTCATCTCAGCTCAGCTCAGCTCAGCTCAGCTCAGCTCAGCTCAGCTCAGCTCTGCTCAGTTCAGCTCAGCTCAGCTCAGCTCAGCTCAGCTCAGCTCAACTCTTTAGCAATAACAACAACTATAACATTAATGCTTGATCTGCTTGAAAACTTTGTACCTACCCACCAAAAATACAAGAAGTTTTTATTAGATTGTTTTTCCAACACAATCTTTTTGGATGGACAGCCTCATTAGTGTCGTGACAACTTTTCGTAAGAATTTTTTCCGTCTAGCCCCCTTTCACAACGCGCGATAAGGAACTTCGTTCCAAAAAACACAGACTAATTGGGCAACTCCTCGTTTTTGATGTCAGTTAAAAACACTCCACGAAGACACGGTCTCACAGTACGAAAAATTATGTATGTAGGAAAAATATGTCTATACGAGTAAAAAAAAACCGGCCATGTGCCTAACGGATTTCGCACATTAAGGGTTCCGCACCAAATATTGGTATTTGTTAGTACAATATACGTAAATTTCAAGTTCACAGGTCAATGGAAAGTTAAAAAATTCTCATTAAACTCAAATATCTCATTTCTTAATTTCAAGTTTTCTATTCAAAGTAGTTTATAATCAATTTAAACGTCTAAAAGGTGTATTAAGCAGTGGCCATTGTCTGACGTAAAAACTTTTTTACAAAAAAATAGAACCGACTTCCAAAAAAAGTGCAAAATAACTTTAATTTCGGAAGTCGGTGTTCCTGTTTTGTGTCTTTGTTTTTTGACACCGACTTCCGAAATTAAAGTTATTTTGCACTTTTTTTGGAAGTCGGTTCTATTTTTTTGTAAAAAAGTTTTTTATTTTTCACTTTTTAGTTGTGGTTCCCCATTAAACTGTGTTAACAGTTCATAGACATACGATAGCAGCAATCGCGGTCGATTTGCTGTCAATTTTTGAAGAGTTCCGTGGTCTGTCTCCGAAACCCATCATCAGATCTTTTTGAAATTTAAATGGGACCATTTCGGAATAAACCCCTTTCGAACAAAAAAAGAATTTTGCAAATCCGTCAACATATGACGGAGTTATGCCCGAACATACATAAAAAAAAAAAAATACAAACATCCGAATTGATAACCTCCTCCTTTTTCGAAGTCGGTTAAAAAAAACCGGCCAAGTGCCTAACGGATTTCGCACATTAAGGGTTCCGCACCAAATATTGGTATTTGTTAGTACAATATACGTAAATTTCAAGTTCACAGGTCAATGGAAAGTTAAAAAATTCTTCGTAACAAAATTTTGAGACAGACGACGGACGGACACGTGATTGACAATAATAAGGCTCCGATTGAATCTTTCGGGTACGGAACCCTAAAAACGACCAATGTCAACACAAAATACTGCGAAAGAAACATGTTACTGCACCAATTATCTGATAAGAGAAGAGACGTAACTAAAACAAGCCAGTCATTAGAAAAACGACACATATAATTAAACACATAAGACCGAAAGTTCCTTTACCGCTCTAGGTTGGTGACCTCTACTCTCTGTTCAAAACGTGCTTAATCACCAAAAAGCGATTAACTTAATACCTTTCCGTCTCATATCTGTAACATCAAACACGAGTCAGTACACGCCGGTGCACAGTTATCGGGCCACGGATTAGTGTATCTTGTGATCAATATTATGACATAAATAGCGAGGGGAACACGGCCATGTGAGTTACGTCGATTGTTTGCGTGGTTTATTTTGCACGTATGTTTACAAGGTTACTGGTATTTTCTATAAGAGTATACTGCGTTTTCTGAAGGATGGTAATCTTCAAATCTTCTGTTGCATTTGATTGAAGGAACCTTGAGCATCGTCGAGTTGCTAGCCTTTCGGTTTTCTATCAGTTGCATTTTGGCGAATGTGCGACGGAATTGCATAATTTAATTTCGCCAAGCCCGTTCTATTATCGGACCAAAAGACGTACGGCGATGCGCCACCAGTACATGGTGGACATCCCATACGCACAAAACGTTTTGAGAACACATTTATTGTGCGTACAGCTAGGGAGTGGAATTCCCTGCCGGAGTCTGTGTTTCCTGATAACTAAAACCTGGGCGTATTTAAGGCGGAGGTTCCCAAAAATTGTCAAAAAGGTGGTTTTTTAAAGCAGTGTATCTCTTAAACCGTAAGTTTAGAGAAATAAAAAAAATATGATATTTTCAAGTCCTACTTGCATACAGTGATGGAGCTAGAAACATAATTTAACATACTTTAAGGCATCAAAAAATCTTCTAACATACTTCTAAATTATCTTTAAAAGCAGTTTATCCCTTCATTAACAATTATAATCATAATAAAAAATATACCATAAAATTTCAAATGCTAAGTTGCATCCAGTGATGGATTATTTTTTATAAATTTATTAGTAAATCCTAAGTAAATCGATAAAATACTTTATATTTTGCAATAAATTGCGACCATTTGTCGTAGCGCATCTCTTTCTTTTCTGTGCAATCCGAGAGTGACCGCGCTTTATAGACATCTGGGCCTTAAGTCAAGAGTGAATAGATTACTACTAGGCAGGCGTGCTCCATCTTCGACCACATAATCGCTTACCATCAGGTGAGATAGTGGTCAAAAGCGTGCCTATCAAATGTAAAAAAAATAAGAATCACTTGGCAATGGGCATAACATATTGGCTATAAGAGCTGAGCTCTTCCGCTGCTTTTATAGCCAATTATCGCATGTCAATAAGCCATAGCCATTATACCTTTGGTTTTTCAGAGAAATGAAACATGCACCATGAAAGATGATAAGAATAGATAGTGACTTCGGAGATGAGAGCTAATTTAATAGAGAAGTAAATATCCCACTAAAAACATTTTCATGTAAAATGTTGCCAAGACGAGACCGTATGGCTCGCACTGTGAAAAAGTTATCAGATCTCTTGTAGAGCCAAGCTAACTAACTCTACAAGCTCTAACTTCACAAATTCTACACCTTAGTCAAAATATGTGGCTTGGCCGTTTCGTTACTACAAGAACTATAGTATATAACAGAAAACTATTATATAAAAGACACAAATTTAAAATTTAAATTTATATTGTTAGTATGAGTTTAAAAACTATGTTAGTACCTAATAACTAAGAGAGACTTAGTCCTCTGGGTGAGGCTCCACACCAGTGGGCTGTCTAACTTATTGCCTATTACCTTCACGATGCTGTTACTGCTCCCACGCAATCTGCTTAGAAGTGAGGCTGTCTTTTTGCGCCAGGTGGCCTCAAAGCCGTCTGTCCTAGACTCAGCGAACATTGTTGACGCACTCAGAAGCGCGGCAGACGTAACAGCGCCCTGTAGGCATTGTTAAACTGGATGCGCAGAGAATTGTAAGCAATTTGGGTATATCTGAACCACAGACTCGCTGAGTACAGAGATGTGCAATACGCTTTGAATAAAGTTACTTTCACCGCGTCCGTACATCGAGCGAACCTGCGTGCCAGCATGTTCGCCCGGACTGACAATGCCCTGCGCTCCCTCTCCATGTCTACATCATCTCCAAGGTTTTCGGTAAGCAAATGCCCAAGATACTTAAATTGGTATACTCGATTAAGAGGAATACCATCAAGTAACACTGGTGGAACAATAATTGGGCACTTTGTACCCGCCTTGAAGACCATGCACTCTGATTTTTTAACATTATACGCCAGACCGTGTGTGGCCGCATACTTTTCACATACGGCAAGCAACTTCCGCAATGCACAAATCGAGGGAGCCAGCAGAACCATATCATCGGCACAGCTAAGGTTGTTAACACTGACACCATCCACGTAGCACCCCACTGGCATCTGACTGAGTTCCTCGATCAGCGCATTTACGTATAGGTTAAAAAGCAAGGGCGAGCTCAACCCCCCCTGCCTCACTCCGCACTCCAGTTTGTATTCACTCGACAAGTCACCCGCCCACTTTACATTATTATTTTGGTTAAGGTACCAATACCTAAAAAGTGATGTCAACTCTGGCGCTAGGCCCGTGTCCTTTAGCTTCTGCCATAACATATCATAAGACACTAGGTCAAACGCTTTCAAGAGGTCTAGAAAGCAAGCATAAACCGGGGTCTGTATGTCAGTGTAATATTTCACAGTGTGCTTAAGGCTAAGAATAGCAGTCTCAGTCGACAAGCCAGGGCGAAAGCCGAACTGCGCGTCATGTAACTTAACATGCTTGTTCAAATATAAGTTAAGCACACTGTCAAATACCTTCGCTACAATCGTGGCTAGCGAAATGGGTCTGTAGTTAGATTAGTTAGACAAAGAAAGGTGCCTGTTTTTTTATTTTTATTTTTTTTGTGGGGGGGGGGGGCAGTCATCCAATGACATTCCCGCTGGTGGAGCGGGAGGGCGTGTCAGATTCTTACTGACTAAAAAACACCCTGTTCCTTACCTGCCCTGATTGCCCAGGGGCGCAGTAACTCTGTTTCGAATTTATCCACAACCCCTGGGCAGGCATCGGCTATCACGGGCCCCGTCATTATTGCTGACAACTCTTTGAGGCGCGCGTGGAACACTACGCGCCGTCGACTCTCGGGCCTGGTGCTGATCGGACGGCGAGCTACCCATTACTCGCCGTCCGCAGGCCCGGGGAGGAGCCTGTTTGAGTTTGAATCCACGACGTACAGCTACGTACGTTACCACTGGGACACCACTGCTCAAGAGAATGACAATGATGACAAATTAAATATAATTTTAGCAAGCAGAGTAAAGTATCCTCTTCATCAACAACAACAACGCAAAACTAAGTAGGAATATAGGAGGAGTGAAGTAAATGAGGGAACACCGGGGTGGTTTTTAGTTAGTAAGAGTCTGACAGACCCCTTCGCCCGCCCCAGTCGAAGAACATCCATGAGGATTTTCTACCCCAACAAAAAAAAAAGTTACCGACATAGCCCGAAGAATCGCCAAACTGAAGTGGCAGTGGGCAGGGCACATTGCTCGCAGAACAGATGGTCAATGGGGCTGAAAAGTTCTGGAGTGGCCACCGCGTACCGGGAGACGCAGCGTTGGAAAGCCTCCAACAAGGTGGGCCGATGACCTGGTGAGGGTCGCGGGTAGCCGATGGATGCGAGACGCACAGGACCGATCATTGTGGCGACACTTGGGGGAGTCCTATGTCCAGCAGTGGACGTCTTTCGGCTGAGATGATGATGATGATTAACGGCTTAAAAGTCAAATGACCCGCACTAGTGATTTGCACAGACTACAACCTCCGAAAAACCCGACTAACACACAACATCTTTTTTGTCAGCCAGCTAAGACCAATCTAAAAATACCTCATTTGTTGAAATCCATCCAGCCGTTTAGACTCCAGGGAGTGCCAAAGAAATAGACATACAAACATACATACATAGTAATTACACAAATAAAATAAAACCGACTTTCAAAAAAGAAAATACAAAAAAAAATGCAAAATAACTTTAATTTCAGAATTCGGTGTTTGTATTTTGTTTTTTCTTCGTTATTTGACACCGACTTCCTCTAGTGTACTTTCTTTTTTGGAAGTCAGTTGTACTTTTTGTAAAATAATCGCGTAACATAAATACAAAAAAAAAACATACAGACGAATTGAGAACGTCCTCCTTTCTGAAGTCACACGTTCACTGCCAAACAACAGACACAATAGAAAATCTATTGTTCACGGTCACAGGTGAGGTGACCTATGTGGCAGTCAACGTGTTAAAAACATTACTCTGTTGCAGTCGGGTAACGAGAATGTCACCTTTGTTGCATTGTGCTTGTCATACAAAGTGACACGGTAATACGGCTGTGCCCCAGAACTATTCCTTTCAAGCTGGCAACAATACTGCTCAAGGTAGAAATAGGAACGATATTTTCCGACATTAATATTACTGGTAATATTCTAGTACATAACAATCGTTCGACAGTCCAACAATAGACCACCTCATGTTCAAATTGATCTGAATATTGTAGAAACTGTTTCATCAAGACCTTCTTAGATGGTTTTAGAAGTAATGGCACATTTTTATTAAAAGAAATAAACGCTAATTCAGTTTTGAAATAAATAAGATTAAAAAACGGTTTTTAGGCGGGATTTTATCGAGTGTTTTAATTATTCACTTATTGATCCCTAGTGGATATTGTGACGTAAAATTGATGTAGTTTTTAACCGACTTCGCAAAAAGGAGGAGGTTCTATGTTTGACTGTAACTTTAATATTTAGTTTTAGTTCTGGGGTATAACAAGTAAAAAGTGAAAAATAAAAAACTTTTTTACAAAAAGTACAACCGACTTCCAAAAAAGTAAATACACTTAAATTTAAAAATAACTTTAATTTCGCGAGTACCGACTTCCGAAATTAAAGTTGTTTTTCAATTTTAAGTGTATTTACTTTTTTGGAAGTCGGTTGTATTTTTTGTAAAAAAGTTTTGTGTCTCAAGAAGTGTCTACGCAACTGGACAATATGTGGAATCATTGAAACAGGCGCGATCTCAGTAAAATGTTGCTGATAATTTCATTGTAATATTGTCTACCTCAGCGAAGCTTGCCAAGAAGGCTGACTTGACACATTTGTTGTCAAATACTGCAAAAAAACATTAGAATGTGTTACATCTGCATTCTAATGGAAAAAAATAATACGAACTAACTGATGACGCATAGTCTCTGAACTTAGCCTGTTCCACAACCTCGCCGTGTCCTCATGCAGGCGATCGGCGGCAGCGACCTCTCGCGCCCGGCCCTGTAGTGCTATTCTGTAAAATCTCACTGTGAAAACTTAGGTGAAGTGAACATGAAGTGATCTGTCAATCCATACGATCTAGGTGGAATGACAGTTCTCTTAACGCTCACTCCACCTAAGTTTTCACGGTGAGGTGTTAACAGAATCGACCAGCTGGTCCAGGCCATGGTACGGAGCGAGAGGGAATGGGAAGCAGTCTCCTCCTTTTGCGAAGCAGTAATGCTCGCGAAGGAGGAGGCGAAACGGGTTAGGGAGAGACTGCAACGACAGCCTCGCCCTAACGCCCTCATCAGCAGCCGCCGCAGGAGACGCCAGGGGCTTCCGGCACCGCGAGATGATCTCCGGCCACCGTAGACCCGGGCCTGCAGACGGCGAGTAATGGGTAGCTCGCCGTCCGATCAGCACCAGGCCCGAGAGTCGACTGCGCGTAGTGTTCCATGCGCGCCTCAAAGAGTTGTCAGCAAACAGGACGAGGCCCGTCATAGCCGATGCCTGCCCGGGGGTTGAGGATAAATTCGAAAGAGTTACCTCGCCCCTAGGCATTCAGGGCAGAGAGGAACAGGGGTGGGTTTTAGTCAGTAAGAGTCTGACACGCACTCCCGCTCCACCCAGAGCGGGAGAAGTCATTGGATGATTTCCCACACCACAAAAAAAAAAAGAAAAAAGCCTGTTCCACAAGGAACAGAAGGAAAAATAAAATAAGATTGTCAGACAGATTTAGGTCGGCTATCAGGCTGATAGACTCGATATGTAAAAGCAATTTTGAAAGGAATAAATAAATCCTAGATCCACTCACAAACAAGCCTATGATTTCATGTACCTCGCCCCCAGACTTCATAGTATGGTATCTACGAGTATCTAACTACATTATGTATAAGCGTTATTGTGCAAAACTAACTAACTCGATGTAGTTTCGTGTTTTTTAACACACTTATATAAGCTTCACCTGTTACTAACAAATTAACTATGTCAACAAATCTTAGAAGTTAAATCTGTTTCGGTTTTCGGAACTCACTTCCCGGTTTCCGATTAAGCTGAAATTTTGCGTACCAACATAATTATATAGTTTAGATGACAAATGCATGGTTAGCTTAGTGACGTCATTATAAATCAAATATGGCGGACTCCCAAAGATGGCGAATTAGTTATTTTGTATGCATTCCCTTAAATAGGGGCATCAAATGGAAGGGTTTGCTGAGAAGAATACAGAAAACCGGTTAAGTGCGAGTCGAACTCTCACACGAAGGATTCTGTACCATATACTGAAAAAGAAAAAAAAAAGAAAAAACCTCTTTTAATCATAGAAGTGTTTTTTTTTTTGTTTTTTTATTTAATTTATTTTTCTTTTTATTTTTAGAAAGAAAGAAAATACGTTTATTTACGGTAAACATGACGCAAAAAACAGAGAAACACAAAAAAAAAAAAAAGAAAAACTGGGGGAAAAAATGAGTCACATCCACGCAAAACGGCCATCGCTCAGCTGTGCTATGACCCTATACAAGACAGAGCCCCAGCGCTGGTTTTCAGCGATAGCCGGCGCCGACGTCATGACGTCGACCGGTGCAGAAAACACCGATTATTTGTTGTTATAGCGGCAACAGAAATACACATTCTGTGAAAATTTCAACTGTGTAGCTATTACGGATCGTGAGATACAGCCCGCTGACAGACAGACGGACAGCGGAGTCTTAGTAATAAGGGTCCCGTTGGTTACCTTTTGGGTACGGAACCCTAGAAAGCGTGATTTTTTTTAATTATAATATTTACGAATGATCTGTGACAAGAGTGAGAATCAATCGTGAAATTGACCTTCCTTAGAATTTTTTTTCTACAAAATATTTGAAATGAAACTCTCAGATACTTCTTATACTTTTTAATTTATACCTGACTTAATATATAGGTACTCGTATATTAAGTCAGGTATAAATTTTATTAAATATTTTATTACACTTGATCCTACTATAAAAAATCTGCCCGCGCCTTTACCCAACTATCTAGGGGTCGGCTTTCAGTCTAACCAGATGCAGCTGAATACCAGTATTTTACATGGAGACACTGCCTCTGAACTCCACAACAATACAACAACACACAACACAATACAACACACAAACAAACAATACAAACACACAATACCAACACAACAACAATACAACAAACACACAACACAACAACACAATACACAACAACACACACAACACACAACACACACACACCGACACACACACAACACAATACACAACACAATATTGTTTCTTTCTTTCTTTCTTTCTTCTTTCTTTCACAACCCCGTTACTGGGTAATACAATACCCCTTGGTAAGACTGGTTGACAGACTTTTAGTTTTCTGACGACCCGTAACGACTGTCAAAGATCCACGATTGACAGCCGGGACCAACGACTTAACGTGCTTTCCGAGGCACGGAGAAGTCTCGGTTTGTAAAGATGGTCACCCATCCATGGACCAACCCTGGCAAGCGTAGCTTAACCTGTTTTATCGTCCCGTGCGGATGTTATTACTTTAGCCACGAGCTCCTCTTTGATATTACTATACTTAATTACTTATACAGTTAGTGCCTATGGTAGCTTACAATCAGTAGGTACTTGTTGGTTGCGCTGTTGCCGAAGAACTGACTTGACATCCCTATAACCGTCCCACCATGGTTTGACCCCGCCTTTTGTCGTTTAAATATGGCGGAGGTCTGGTTCAGAAAATGTATTATAAATGAGATTAAAAAAGGGGAGGCTTCCGTAACTTTTTCTTCTACACCTTCCCTTCTACCCCTTCCTCCCTTCTAAACGAAAAAAAATCGTAAACATAACCTCAAAATGCACGTGGTATGTTTGCACAAGCACACGTTGATGGCTTCCATGCCACCGTCAGAAAGAAATCTGCCTCTTTGCTCTGCAGAGTGCGGGGGAGCTCCAACTCCATCCTGAAGACCATAGCGGGGAGGTACGAGTCTCCTTTATTAGGTGATGTTGTTCGAAGATGTATTTCGAACAACAGCCTTGTTTCCAAATAGATAATAAGTTTACTAACATAGGTAAGTATAAGTTATCTTTCTTTTTGTTTACTAACCTATATGGATGTTGCTTGTCCGAAATAAAGATTTTTATTTTAAATGTCGTGCTTTTTGCTTCATAGGAGAGGGCCTTCCCCCCATTTCATCACTTAATTCCACGGCAGATCAAGTAAAGTCGTACCTTTTTTAGGCACCAAATTCATAAACATAATAACAAAGGATTTAACTGTTTCACATCCAATGATAATATCAAATCAACACAACTACAGAATCATAATAATTGCCACAGATAATATAGCATAATTTTAAACAAATCACGGCGGCATATTAGCCAAATAAATGCAAATCAAAAATGTTATGAGTTTCCTTAAAACTGCTTTAATTATTTCTTAGAAATCCAAATGTTATTATGATGTCTTTGAGAAACGATCTCATACATTTCTGAGTGGTTAATTTGAAATACTTCAAACACGAGAAATATGTTCATAATCAACTGAAATGGGTGGAATGGAATTGTTTTTTATTCGAACATTGAGCTACCAACATATGTATTTTTTTATGTAAAGCAGTTAGTATTCGATTTAAGAATATTATGTACATACCTATGTCCTTATTGATACTAGCTGCGCCCCGCGGTTTTACCCGCGCAGACTGGGATAAAAATTAGTCTATGTGTTAATCCGGGCTATCCACAGGGTGTAACGGAAAGGTGTGGTCATATTTTAAGAACTGCATCTGCCCATCGATATGAACAACTTTCTTCAAAAATTTTTGTTACCTCCCGTACGAATATTGATCAGCTGATGATAACTTTGTATGGCAAGTCAAATTTTTTTTTTTTGGGAATGTTCTGTTTTTTCTTAGAGAAAGTTTTTCGTTTCCATGGGCAGAACCGATTCTTAAAATATGACCACACCTTTCCGTTACACCCTGTACTGTATGAGCTATCTACATACCAAATTTCATCCAAATCGGTCCAGTCGTTTGAGCTGAAGAAAGTAACAAACACACACACTCACAAACTTTCGCCTTTAAAATATTAGTGTGATTGAGCTACCTACAACATATTTTTTAGGGTTCCGTGCCCGAAGGGTTCAAACGGAGCCCTATTGCTGTCAGTCACGTGCCCGTCTGTCTGTCTGTCCGTCGTCTGTCACACAGGTTTTGCAGCCAAACGGTTGGAGATCTTCAAATTTTAACAGTATAATAAGCATCTTGTTGACCCAAAGCTATACAAATAGTCAAAAATACATTTGGTACGGAACCCTAAATGTGCGAAGTCCGACTCGCTCTTGGCCGATCTTTTTTATGTAATTCCCAGTTAGTATTCGATTTAAGAATATTATGTCAGTACATACCTCCTTATTGAATATTTTATTCGTTTGAACTTTTAGAAAAACTGAAATTATTAGTCGAAATTTTCAACACAATTACGAGTATTAAAAACTCGCTCCTACCCCTATCGATTTTGTAGTGTATTTGCAGTGGTGAATCCCCTCCACAATTTATTATATTTATTGCATCAGACTGGTTAAAAATCAACATATTTTCCAAAAAAAAAAACTAAAAATTGAGTAATAAAAGACGTTTTACAACAAATACAACCGACTTCCAAAAAAGAAAATACACTCATCATCTTCCTACCATTATCCCAGTTACTTGGGGTCGGCGCAACACGTTTTTTTCTTCCATTCAGTCCTGTCAGCCGTCACGCTATCACTAACTCCCTTTTCTTTCATATCACTTTTCACACAATCCATCCATCTTTTCTTTGGCCTCACTCTCCCACTCCATCCGTCCACATTTATATTCATTACCCTTTTAGTTACATGTGTTTCATCCCTCCTCGTCACATGACCATACCAAGATAAGCGGCTCCCTTTTAACTTTTCTGTCACTGGCGCCACTTTTAAACTACCTCTAATGTAGGTACACGTTCTCACTTTACCCATTCTATTCGTTACTCCACAGACCCATCTCAACATTCTCATCTCCGCCACATGCAATCTTTTTTCATCAGTCAAAAGAAAATACACTGAAAATTGCAAAATAACTAATAATAATTTCGGAAGTCGGTGTCAAATAACGAAGAAACAAAATATAAACACCAATAATTTATAACTGACTTGATTTACCTTGAGGAGCTCGTGGCTAAAGTAATAACAGCCGCACGGGTCGATCCATCAGGTTAAACTACGCTGGCCGGTGTTCGACCATGGATGTGTGACCATCTTTACATACCGAGACTCCTCCGTGCCTCGGAAAGCACGTTAAGCCGTTGGTCCCGACTGTCAATGGTGGATCTTTGACAGTCGTTACGGGTCGTTAGAAGCTCGAAAGTCTGACATTCAGTCTTACCAAGGGGTATCGTATTACCCAGTAAATGGGTTGTGGAGGTCAGATAGGCAGTCGCTCCATGTAAAATAATGGTATTCAGCTGTATCCGGTTAGACTGAAGCCGACTCCAAAATAGTTGGGAAAAGGCTTTTTTGTGTATTTTCTTTTATGGAAGTCGGTTGTATTTGTATCGAGCAAGTATGTTAAAAAACGTCGTTTGATACACGTGGGCAATTGTCATTGCAATTACTGGGCTCCAAAACGACCTCGTCTTTGGCTCGGACGTGTATTCCACCTCGGCTGCAAAGATAAACTTTGCCCACTTGCATCATAATTCATCTATACTGATATTATAAAGCTGAAGAGTTTGTTTGTTGAAAAAAATATTAATATGTTGAATAGTCCAGTTCCTATCTAGGAAGGCTATAGGCTATATAACATCACGCTGTGATCAATAGGAGCGGAGCATCAATGAAAAATGTGGTAAAAACGGGGAAAAAATATTCCTTTTGAGAGCTTCCGTTGCGTGAGTTACGTAAACGGTTAAAGTTACGCAAAAATTATGTGTAACGTAATTGTTCCCCTTTAAAAGTTAAAAAAAAGTCCACGACAGCATATGTCCATCTTTTAAGGTTAACTACACTATAATATTTTTTATGGTAATCAAATTCGTTCTAAAATAATGCATTATTTGCGAAGGTGTTTTTATAAACATGACATTAATCCTTATCCAAATAAATACGTTATTCATCATAAGTATTTAATTTTGAACAAATTTGCCCTTGACATCATTTGATTTCAACGAATATCTTAGGAGATACCATAGTGTTAATCAAGTACCACGTGCACATTCATGATGTGCAAAGTGGGCGATTATGAGGGATGTGGAGAGCGAGGTACCATTTTGGACTGTATAGCCTATTTATTGAGGAAGGTTATAGACTTTATATATAGGGTGACTGGTAATTAGTGACCGATATTTTAACACGTGATTGTACTCATGATAACAAACAACTTTTACTATGGGACCAAGCCTGAAATCGCAAAAAAAAGGCAGTACAGTACATTTTGACCAGTCAGTACGCGAACATAAATGTACTGAATAGCAGATTTTTTTCGCGATTTCAGGTTTGGTCCTATAGTAAAAGTTGTTTGTTATCATGAGTACAATCACGTGATTAAGTATCGGTCACTAATTACCAGTCATCCTATATAATCACGCTACGACACAAAAACCATAACCATGAGTGAAACTGCGGGCACAGCTAGTTTATTTATAAAACAAAAGGCCATCAATCGAAAATTAACGTAGCACTATGGCAATGCTATAGAGTTGACTTTCAGCAACAATCGATTTATAAATCCACGTTTTCGAAAAAAAAATATTTTCATAGAGATATGATTGGGAACACACTTGCTTACTTAACTAAATTTTATTTATATGTCAACAAAAAATCGTCTAGACAAAATTCCAACGAATAGTTGAAACGAATAAAAATAATTCTAAAGAAATATCACTCAAATAATCTTGCTCATTTTTACGTAACCCCCCCATCGCGCTTTACGAGTATTAACATTCCCTTGTTCAATCATACCCCCGGTACAATCGACCCCATTTTCACAACATCATGAACACACATTGCGCTAGTAACCAAGGCAGTTGGTGACCCGTTCAAGGACGGCTGCTACTGGCGATCAAGAGACGTCACTCACGACTGTAACAGGGCTGAGAAGTCGTAAGGTTGACTGGTACTACGGATTTGGATAAAACCAGCCTTACCCGACTGTGCGACGCAAGGGATGGTAATGTGTTTTTATAAAACTCAATTGCCATGTGCTTAGTTTAAACGTTCATTGTAATTTCACGTACAGCTTAAAACCCTGGTAGACCCAGGGGACTCTTTGTAGCGTTCCGTCCCTGAAGGGTCAAAACGGAACCCTATTGATGTCACTCACGTGTCCGTCTGTCTATCTGTTAGTCTGTCAGTCTGTCCCTCAGTTCGCCTGTCCGTCGACTGTCACAAAATTTTATTCCGAAGAATTTTTTAACTTCCCATTGATCTATGAACTTGAAATTTAGTGATAATGTTTATTATTACGTATATTTTACTAAAAAAATACCAATGTACCGATTTCCCTCAATGTATTGGTATTGAGTTAGTTCAATCTCAATTTTTTGGCCTCACTTAAGTTTTTTTTTTTTTGATGTGTAACATCTTTCCTTTTGCTTTCCTGCAATCTTGGGAGTGATTTCGTGAAATGGGTTGGAAGTGTGTAACAGGAAGCCGGGGAAGCGCGCACCGTTTGATTTGACTAATGAGCGCGCGTGGTGGTAGAGTTGGCTGGCAGATGGTAGAGCGCGCGCACGATAAGTCTGCGGGTGGTCGAAATCTAAACTAAACGTTTTAATTTTATTTTTCAGGATATAACGTTAATGTTGCTTATCACCAAGGTGAGATATCCAATGTTACACATCATATACGACTACTGTAAGGCTCGCTCGTTTTTTCATTACTTTTTGTTGTTAATTAATGATTAATTTTATTTTGGTTGAGCAATATGGAAGTATTTAGAAACTTATCCCATACGATTTCTGAGAAGTTACTAAAATCACACTACAAAATGCTATTTGATACTCGTGAAGTCAATGATATTGTACACAACATAATTATTATGTTACGTTTATAGTACCTAACCGCGACGTTTAAAATCTTTTCGTGTTGGCATATAATGCACCCATGTTGACAAGTTGCGCTAATGAATAGTATAAAAGATAGAATATAAGCATGTAAGTGAAAGAGATAGCAATGATTTGAGCTATCAGTTTTGTCGAGGCATAGTTATGACAAAATGTCCCAATTAGGACTTTTTCGAGTCTTTACGATGCGTGCGCGAGAAACATATTTGCCTCTTTTTTGTATATATCATTTCGTGAAGTTGTTCATTTCATGTAAGTAGGTATATGGAGTTGTGAGTGCCAGAGGGATGGACAAAGCTTAGGTCCCGACTACCTTTATTAGTATCGGCGTCTAGATTGTTATTCTGGTGACATTTAAAGGTCAGGTTTCTTTTTTGCGAAATATTTTACTGTGGGTGCTTATTTGAACCCTACTATCTATACCTATACAGGGTGTAACGGAAAGGTGTGGTCATTTTTTAAGAACCGGTTTTGCCCATGGAAATTAACAACTTTCTCTAAAAAAAATTGAAAATTCCCAAAAAAAATTGGACTTTTTACAAAGTTTTCATCAGCTGATAAATATTTGTATGAGGGGGTAAACACATTTTATGAGAATTTCCCCAGGTTTTCTTAAAGATAGTTGTTTATATCGATGGGGACTGGACAGATGCAGTTTTTAAAATATTACCACACCTTTCCGTTACACCTTGTATATAAAATTCAAAGTCCTGACTGACTGACTGATAGGTATATATTGTGGCGATTGTAGACACAGCCTAAACTCAGCGGGTCTGCACCGGGCTTTAGCTGGCAGTTAAGAATATTGAGGAGTCGTTCGAGTGTTTATTAAAAACATAGGTTTGATATCAGATTTGAGTTTTGCCCTTGCAAGTGGGCACTGTAATTCACACACATGTAATTCTATAAAAATCAATATAGAGTCTATCGCGCCCTCATCTCTTTTCTTATACACCTGTAGCCAGTTACCCTTTTATACACCGCACTCTCGCGTTGCCAGCGAGTGAGACCTCTACCCTGAACCTACTATACCATGTTTCAGATAAATTTGCAATAAAGTACATTGACCTTTCCCAAATAACTCTTCGTAGGTACCTGAACAATTAAAAATAAATCGTTTTTCATTATTAGACAATGTTAAGGATCACGAGAGATGTTGATTCGGGACAGCTTTGAGTCATTAATTCCGTTTTTCAAATTATAAATGTCAATAAATGTAGGTGCGTCAATGACCGTTATTGCACGTTTATTTGGAACAACCTTTAGAATGTCCCAGGATCCCTGCAGGCCGTACTGGTGCCTTGGGGTCCTACAATATCAACGCACAGCCTAAACCGCTGGTAATAGAGATATGAAATTTGGAGGGTGTGTTCTTTGTCAAGAGTAGGTATCCAATAAGAAAGCGTATTTCAAAATTCAACCATTAAGGGGGTGAAAAAGAAGTTGAAAATTTATAACAGGGGAAGAAGTAATTCCACGCGGGCGAAGCTGCTGGCAGAAGCTAGTCCTACTATAATATTATAAATGCGAAAATTTGGAGGGATGGATGTTACTCAATCACGCTAGAAGGGCTGAACGGATCTGAATGAAACTAAATACAAAGTAGATTATAGTATGGAATAACACAATCAAATCAATCTCCCCGCGCCTTTTCCCAACTATCTTGGGGTCGACTTCCAGTCTAACCGGATGCAGCTGAGTACCAGTATTTTACATGGAGCGACTGCCTATCTGACCTCCACAACCCAGTGTCTGGGTAATACGATACTCCATGGTAAGACTGGTTGTCAGACTTTCGGGTTTCTGACGACCCGTAACGACTGTCAAATATCCACGACTGAGAGCCGGGATCAACGGCTTAAGGCCCTACAACTGGCTCAGCGGCGCCCTCATTGAATAAAAAATCGTAGCATAGCATAGAAAATAAATATTAAAGTACCAGAAACGGCCGTTTCTGACACTTTTGCTACTACTTTGGATACGAAACATTCTGAGACCTATTTTAATAACGTAAAAATACTTTATCCTCTTTGTAACCAACGTGACGTAGGATTCCTTAATATTTATTTTCTATGGTATGCTACGATTTTTTATTCAATGAGGGCGCCACTTGGCCGGTAGTAGACCCTTAATGTGTTTTCCGAGGCACGAAAGAGTCTCGGTATGTAAAGATGGTCACCCATCCATGGACCAACCCCGGCAAGCGTAGCTTAACCTGATGGATCGACCCGTGCGGCTGTTGAAATTAGACGCATTATTAATTTACTACACATAAAACAACAGATATTATACTAAAACACGTATACTAAAAAATAAATTATTAAATGATCTTTAAAATGGAAGGTTTCATAAAAATATAATAATAATAATATTCCACAACTATCACACAACGCCATCGAGTCCCGAGCTAAGCAGAGCTTGTGTTATGGGTACTAGACAACTGATAAACATACTTATATATTTCTAAATACATACATATTATAGATAAATTACACTCAGACACAGAACAAATGATCGTGCTCATTACACAAACATTTGTCCTGGGTGGGAATCGAACCCACGACCTCCACCACCGACCAAATATGCTTTATAGGTTTTGCGTGATTCTCAAATTTTTATCAGCATTAGACATAACTTTACAAATTAATTACACTATGTTATAAAAGTATAATTTCAAATATTCACATATCAAATTACGAAGGAAATTGTCTAGAGTAACATATTTTTTTTTTCAAAGAAATAGGACTAGTCGTTTAGACGTGATATTCAATTAAAAATCATTAGATGTCGTATATCTAAAATAATTTCGCATGACAACTAGACTCACTTTTAGGCAAATCACGCCTAAATTCGACACCCCGTTGTGGGGTATCAAGGCGACTAGCCGATTTCGATCACTATCCTGTTACTATGTTTAGTGTCTGACACACCCCGTCATTTTATTAAATGTGTTGACAAAACGACGAAATATAACATTAAACAGTGTGTAACGGATAGGTGTGGTGATATTTTAAGAAGTGCTTCTGCTCATGGATATGAACAACTTTCTTAATAGATCACATTAAATTGCCAACAAAAAAAAAAAACCAGGCAAGTGCGTGGACCGTACTTCATCTAAGTATTTTTCTTTGTATTCTGTACGAAATTTAACAAGTAGAAATATTTTATAAGTTGGGCGACTTACTCTGACACTAACAAAGCTCACTTAGCCGTGATATTTTTTAAGCTATTGCATAGCTTCTATCGCGGGCCTTGAGCGTGGAGACCGAATCCAGAAATTCCGTAACGAAAATAACCTAACACCCCCCACTCCGATGACGGTGACGGTGACGGTGACGATGACGGTGACGGTGACGGTGACGATGACGATGACGATGATTGCAATAGCTTTACTGCGGCAGTCTCCGAGTGCCACACGTCTTTTTTTTTTAATTTCGTTATATATACAGACTATCTAATGCCGTATTTTTTTCACGTAAGTATCCAAAAGCAACCATTTAGCTGGCAGCAGGGACCCCGGGGACACTTGACTCTAACAAAAATCAGCAATTTAAAGCTTAATTTTACGGAAACGGATGCCTGAATCGATTTTTTTTTTTTACAAAAAATACAAACGACTTCCAATAAAGAAGACTAAAAATTTTAATTTTTTTTTTCGGAAGTCGGTGTTTTTATTTTATTTCTTCGTTATTTGACACCGACTGAAAAATGCAACTGACTTTCAAAAAAGAAGACACTAATGTCTTCTTTTTTGAAAGTCAGTTGCATTATTTGTAAAAAAAAAATACATAATATATAATAGTTGTTATATCCTAGAACTAAACCGCCCAAATTGATAATAAACCCCAATAACATGGAATAATTAATGTGATTCGAGGCAACCAAAACGTCATCTAATAATAATAATAGTTTATTGTTTCTCTATGTACACATATTTTTTGTTATTTTTTTTTTCAAAAGGCGTTGAAGCAATTTCGATAAAATTTATATGGGACCCCTGGCGTATACTTAATCTTTTGAAAAAAAAAAGAATTTTGAAAATCGGTTTACAACTGACAGAGAAATCGGTGAACATATTATTAAAAAACATACATACAGTCGAACATAGAACCTCCTCCTTTTTTCGCAGTCGGTTAAAATAGTCTGCAACCATTTAGCTGGCAGGGGGGGACACTTCACTCTAACAAAAATTAGCAAAGCTTAATTTTACGCAAACCCCGCAAATCACTGAATCGTAAAATGTCTTCACAGACATCCCCACTTTACGTTACAGGAGGTACCCTAAACATTTTTTTTCATTGTTTTATTTTAACATTTTGTCGGCGTGATTAATATGTATCTATGCCAAATTATAGCTTTCTGGTACTAAGAGCCTCTGAGCTAAGCTGCGGACGGACAGACATGGCGAAACTATAAGGGTTCCTTATTGACTACGGAACCCTAAAAATCGGCTTTCCGTATAAAGATATCATCATAAGCTGATCAATTTTTTTTTAAACTGACTGACTTCCTTGAGGCTTAGTTCTTAAAATATGGCCACATCTTTCCGTTACTGTTTAAAAGTGTCTATTTCAAAGTGAACTCAGTAGTTACGAGTACATTTCAGAGAGTGTACGTCGTGAAAGAAAACACCTGTAGATACTTCTTTAAATCAATTTATGGATATATCATAACTTTGAAATGTGACTCGAGTCCTCCTTTGTCGTCTGTAGCTCTGCATGAAAAAGCCCAAAACTAGCCGGCTCGCGGTCTTTTATTTTTAAAATTGATCTATAGGTTGCCACATAAAAATAAGTGTTGCAACATAATAAAATTAAACAGTCGATTATTGTGAATGCTAACATTCGGCTAATCCTGACGACAAACGCGACCTCGCGTTTAACAATGAGTAAAACGTTGAAAAAATAGCTTTGAAAACAAACATTACAATTCCATTATTATTAATATTACGCACATTAAAATATTCTCTCTCAATTTCATACATCGACTACAAGCACTCTCACTTGTAGCGACTCACTCTTATAACTAACATCGACTACAAGCACTCTCACTTGTAGTGACTCACTCTTATAACTAACATCGACTACAAGCACTCTCACTTGTAGCGACTCACTCTTATAACTAACATCGACTACAAGCACTCTCACTTGTAGCGACTCACTCTTATAACAAAGATCGACTACAAGCACTCTCACTTGTAGCGACTCACTCTTATAACTAACATCGACTACAAGCACTCTCACTTGTAGCGACTCGCTCTTATAACTAACATCGACTACAAGCACTCTCACTTGTAGCGACTCACTCTTATAACTAACATCGACTACAAGCACTCTCACTTGTAGCGACTCACTTTTATAACAAAGATCGACTACAAGCACTCTCACTTGTAGCGACTCACTCTTATTAATGACATCGACTACAAGTACTCTCATCTGTAGCGACTCACTTTTATAAATAATATTGACTACAAGTACTCACTTTTAGCACCTCACTCTTATCACTAATCATCGAATACAAGCAATCTAACTTGCTTCGACTCACTCTATCACTAAACATCGAATACAAGCAATCTCACTTGCATCGACTCACTTATCATTTCTGACATCATTTATCATATTCATTATCATCCAATTAATGTATTTGCCACAAGTTAGGGCACTTCACTTTATTCTCATAAACATTTGGTGATATATAATAATCAATCTTTTTAACTCTTTTTCACTTTCACTAATCTTTAAGCTTATCATCACATCAGTATTATCATTATCATCCCTGTTTACTTTCTATATTTCACTATTAATGTATTTGCCGCAAGTTAGGGCACTTCACTTTATTCTCAAATAAACATTTGGTGATAAATTATAATCACTCTTCTTAACTCTTTTTTTATTTTCACTAATCTTTAAGCTTATCATCACATCATCACTATTATCATTATTATCCCTATTTACTTTCTATATTTCACTATTTATGTATATGTCACAAGTTATAAATTATAATCACTCTTCTTAACTCTTTTTTATTTTCACTAATCTTTAAGCTTATCATCACATCATCATTATTATCATTATTATCCCTATTTACTTTCTATATTTCACTATTTATCTATATGTCACAAGTTAGGGCCCTTCACTTTATTCTTAAATAAACATTTGGTGATATATAATAATCAGTCTTCTTAAATCGTTTTCATTTTTACTAATCTTTAGGCTTATCATCATCATCATTACTTTCCCTATTAACTTGCTACAATTCACTATATCTTTATGTATTTACCACAAGTTAGGTCACTTGGTTTCATTCTCAAATAAACATCCAATAATATTATGTGTAACTACGTAAGATACAACTCATTATCGCATTAAATAATCATCAACAATGTAGAATTCTCTTAGTAAACAAAGTAACTTTTAAGTACAAGTTTATTTCATTTCATTTTAATAAAATAATAATCAGGTATTAGGACCATCCAAATAATAAACAAATCATAATTCTTACATTCACTGCAAATCTCCCTTCTCTCTTTTCTATTCTCTTATTTATTCTCTCTCTCTATTCTCTATATTCTCTCTTATTTATTCTCCATATCTCCATTCTACTATGATAAAAATTCTGTTGACCTCCCTATTCTGAATCACTCGACATCACATTATGGTTAAAAACCAGCCAAGGGTGTAACTTGCTTGTCAACGGCATAAACTGATCTATATGGTTTGCAACCATATTTCCTGGTTTTAGGAGTCTTTTCGTATTTGGTAGCAAGTGTGGCCCATACTTTAAGAAATTCTATGCAGTCCTACACATTTTGGTGTTAATTAACAACCATATCCAGGATCTAAACGAATATCTTTTTTGTTATTGGCGACATATCAAAACGCTCGTTCTGCAGAACTCGTCGACCATATTGAATCCGCGAGTTTGTATCCGATCTGAGTTCATCACAATATAAGGGAGTAGGTACGACTAGAAGATATTCTTTTTCACCATTTTATTCAAATATATTTGAGTTAGATACAAATCCCATCAAATGGCACTTCAAATAGCGAGAAATATTCCATAAAACCTGAACATTAGTACTACTTTTAACATTTTCAACTGGTTTGATGTAAATAAAGAAGAATGCACTTAGTTCACCTGACTATTTATAAAAAGGAAAAATATCTTAAAATTCACTTAATTTAATTGTACATTGATTACGCTTATCACAACGTTATAAGAAACGCAGAAAAACCATTTATGTTTTTATTTTTCTATACGCTTATTCTACGTCAAGGGTGAACGTACTCGTATTACCATGTTTTGAACGCATCCCAATTATTCTTTTTTACGACGTTTCATGTTACACACTAACACACTGCTACATGGCTTTATTCAACTCGGTTTCCGAGTTTTATACGTTATTTTACGTTTCATTTAATCAGTTAGTATTTCTTTATTAGTCTTTGTATAATATATTGTCAGGGTCTGTGCTCGGGGGGTCTGTGGATCAGCTACACCAAAAGGTCGCTAGATGTCCTGCGCATCCAGTACAACAATATTTTTAGAATGCTCTTGGGACTGCCCCGGTTTTGTAGTGCGTCAGAGATGTTTACACAGAGTCGTACTGACGGCTTCCACGCAATTGTGCGTAAGAAAATAGCGTCTCTGGCAGCTAGAATCCGGGCTAGTGGCAACAGCATTCTGAAAACAGTGGCCGAGAGTGTGTTTTCCCCGTTTATGAGGCATTTTATGGAGAGGATGAGCGTACGTTAATCTTCTGTGTGGAATGCTTCTTAAACTCTAATTTATGTACTAACACTATATATAAGGTATATTACTAACACTATGGATTTCTGTTATCCGACTGTAGAAAAATAAATAAAATAAATAAAATAATATATATTAATTAGAAATACTATATGACATTATTTTCTAATCTTACAGAAAGTCTTTCTACCATACCTTTTAACTATATCTACATAAACTTTCAATAGTAGGTTTTTAAATGTATGAAAAGGTGGCATTGTTCTTTTGTGAAAGCATAAATAAACGATCTCTAAATTATATGTAAAATTTCCTTTTCACCTATAATAATAAAACGGGTTTCAGTATAAAGCGTATCGAACGGTTCATTATTTTTTTTTGGGTTTAGATTAAATATTAGTTATAATATTTTAAATAAACATCGATACATACGAACGATTTGTCATCTCTCTGATTTTGGAACTACTAACAACATTATCTTCTTGTTGCTGTACGATTGCTCTTAAATATCAATTTAACTGGCGTACGTGTGAATTTCAAACTCGGCTGCAGGGTCAAATAATGCCAAAACAGGTGCAGTAGCTACTTTTTAATGCATTTAGTGCTGAGCACTAGAGAATATTGTTTTGTAATAATTGTTACTTAACAACTCCTTTTTATTTACTTATTTATCTATCTATAAATTAGGGGTTTTGCTAACAGAGTAGTTTTGATTGAATTTTTCGCAAATTATACCATACTCCAATTATTTAGGTGGTCACTCTTACTGTATGATAATTATGCTACATGAATCGTATGCTACTAGTTTATCTGTTAGCGAACTTTTCATTTTCGCTACATTAGGTTTACCTAACTCCAGTATAATATATAGCAGTGGTGTCCGGTGATCGAAATTAATTTAAAATTTCTAGTTTGAACGTTACTAAAGTTTTATTAACAGAGACCATAAACATGACATGACATGACTGAACCATAAACAAAAGAGTATTTACAAATATGTGTCAAACGTATGGTAGTGTGTGTAATGATTTTTTTTAACTGTGCCAAATTTCATACTTCTCCGTCCGCGTAATTTTAGTAAAAAGAAGTACAAAGTTTTTGCTTCACTTATTAATACGAGTATATTATAGAGAATAAAGTTCCCTTATTTATTAATCATTTCTTGACATAATCGCTATCATTAGTTTTAATTGAATTGTCACTATTATTAGCGTTTCTTTCACATGTTACATTTTAAACTGACCTATGTCTTATATTGATTTTTTTTTGTGTTGGATTTTGTTTGTTCATTGGATATCTTTTTGGGATTATTCGCTGGCGTATTATTTTGGTTACGAAAGTTGGAATTGTCATGTTGGGACACTGTACACAAGTAATTCAGAATTCTCCAGCTCCAGCTCCCATTTTTACGCATTTATCATTAGTACCTTGTATGAGATATTTTGTCATAATAGTATAATGTTCTAAGGACTGACCAAACTTGCATCTAATCTTTAACATTAACGACAGCAGATCTCCATAATTTTTGTTAGAAGGAAAAGCGTGTTTTAATTTTTGAATCCACTCGTTCCAATTAAAAATCACTGAGGGTAGACCCTGGTACCATTTCCTGGCCAAACCACTTAATTTCGGAAGTGCATAGTGACATATTTGACGATCACTCCACGAGTAAATCTGTGCACATTCACTAATCTTGTTGATTCAATTTTCTATAGTTTGTCTATTATCGCTCGGGTCAAATTCAGGTACCACACTAAATACAACAGGAAAGATGTTTGGGCCCAAAAGTTGGAAGCTGCCAGCGGTGCAGAGTTACCGATGCAATTGTTCGTAGTAAAGGCGCAGCTTTAAGACTTTTAATGGTTTTTAATTGAACATCACGTCTAACGCGGATAAAAAATTGAGAATCACGTCAAAACTATAAAGCGTATTTCTATGAATCTTTCACCATTTTAAAGATCATTTAATTATTTATAATTTAATCATAAGTGTTTCAGTTTAATACCTGTTGTTCTATGTGTAATAAATTAATAATGCGTCAAAATTCGGACAGCGCTCCTCGATAGGCGAGTCCTATCATTGGGCGGACGCACGACGCGCTACGCGAGCCCAGCGCAGAACACGCAAGCCAACCAATCTAGGTCATTGACAGTTAATAGCGCCCTAATGGCAGATGGTACAAATCAGGAGTAGTCTGGTCAGTTACTTCACGTAATCGTGTTGAGGAAATTAAAGGTGAGGTTTTCGTAGACTCGCGATCAGCCCTATTTCGAGAAGTTCTTAGTTCACGATGTTTAGAACGCTCATGTCTCCTACTTCTCTTACTATATCTATGACTACTACTACGTTTTTTATCAGGTCACTTTTTACTATTTTGTCCTGACCTACGGTGGTGATCATCTCTATCATTAGAACTTATCTTTAAACAAACTATCGCTACTTGAGTCACGCTGCCTTCGCTTAGAATGGCCCATTTTCAGCACGCTAAACGATTTCAAGTGGTTCAAAAGAAGGTAAAAATGATTTAGATATAGCAACAAAAAATCTACACAATAATATAGTACCTATTAAATATGCACAGTGATATAGAGAATAGAAAGTACTGCACAGATACGTACACGATATTCAAATAATATAACCCGTCTCAATCAGCAACTATGCTATAAAATTGAACGGTAATGTTAAATACATTACATACATTTTTTTTTTTCGCTTGTAGGTATTTCTAAATACAGTTAAAAAATTTTGATTGAATACTTCTTAACAGAAATAAACAAGCTGCCCACAAATTGATACCCTTAGGTAGGTATCTACTACTATCTATTTCCAAATAAATTCACAGAACCGTTACTGTTTTAAACGTTTAGATCTTGTTTGCAATTGCAAACAGGCACTGTTTAAACATTAAACTGTTTGTCACAAAATCACTGATAGAAGTAATGCATGGATCTCTGACCTCAAAATGTCCTATGTCCAGGAAACCGCAACATCAGGCACGTGGATACACTTGAGCACACTTCTGACTTGAAAGAAAACACCTGTAGATACTTCTTTAAATCAATTTATGGATATATCATAACTTTGAAATGTGACTCGAGTCCTCCTTTGTCGTCTGTAGCTCTGCATGAAAAAGCCCAAAACTAGCCGGCTCGCGCTCTTTTATTTTTAAAATTGATCTATAGGTTGCCACATAAAAATAAGTGTTGCAACATAATAAAATTAAACAGTCGATTATTGTGAATGCTAACAGTCGGAATTACATAGTTTAATTCCGCCAAACCCGTTTCATCACTGGACCACTAGACGTACGGCGATGGACCACCCGAGTACCCTGGTGGTCATCCCACCCACCCGCACAAAATGTTTTGGGTACCTACACATTCAATGTGCGTATAGATAAGGAGTGGAATACCCTGCCCCGGTCTGTGTTTCCTGATAACTACAACCTGGGGGTATTTAAGCCAAGAGTGAATATTATGTTACTTCTAGGCTGAATGTTGGTGACCACTGTGACTTGGCAGTTCTTTGTGGCGCTCCTGGCAATGGAAAATGTAAGCTATGTATAATCTACCAAGTTCAGTTCATTAGAATTTAGTTAGTTCCATATTTGGACGTTTATCAACGTTGTTGTTTGGACATACTGTACAAAGCACTTGAGTAGGTATGTTCTTGACTTCAAAGGTGTATGATACACCTATTTTTTTTTTGTTGAGTGGGAAATCATTCAATGACATCTCCCGCTTTAGGGTGGAGAGGAAGGGCGTGTCAGACTCTTACTGACTAAAACCCACCCCTGTTCCTTCCCTGCCCAAAAGTCTAACAATAGTCTGACAGTCGTTACGGGCAATCCGCACATCATATCCTGTGGGAGTGTACTCTTTGGCAGGCTGAGCGCAATATTATGTTGGATAGTATTCAGCCTACGTCTGGAGTTGTCTATTACACGGACCTTGTGGAAACTAGAACGAATTGCCGTGCGTTCAAGCGTTTTTGCCATACCTATTATTGGAATCAAGTGTAACAGCTCACAATTTTAGGACCCATTAATATTAGTGTTTTTAACCAGTGGTGCTTGACAACTGTGCTTACCCCAGTTGTAAAAACCCCCTTTTGTGCCTAATGGCCTAGTTTTGTTCTGTCTCCCGCTTGATTAGGAGGGAAGTGGAAATTATGTTTTTCTTACTCCTCCGCTGTCTTTTCTGATTAATTTCGTTGCGGGACCCAAGACAGTTTAATCGTTTCTCTGGGACTCGTCGAGCTTCATTGCCTCGGCGTTTTTCTGGTGGTCGCCACTGTTGATTCTGGCTTACAGAAGTTACAGTGGTTTGGGAATAGTGTGGCGGGCTTGTCCCAAAAAAAAAAAAAAAAGTCGTTACGGGTAGTCAGAAGCCCGAAAGTCTGCCAACCAGTCTTACCAAGGGGTATCGTATTACACAGTAACTGGGTTGTGGAGGTCAGATAGGCAGTCGCTCCATGTAAAATACTGGTATTCAGCTGCGTTCGGTTAGACTGGAAGCCGACCCCAAGATAGTTGGGATAAGGCTAAGCAGATTGATTGTACGCGCCGAGCGTTAGCAATCCGAAGTGTGTGATTCACCCACAAGCTTCTCGAGCAAAAAGATTGACAATAAGCCTGAAAAAAAACTTTACAAAAAAAATACAACCGACTTCCATAAATAATACTAAAAAAATGCAAAATAACTTTAATTTCGGAAGTCGGTGTTTCCAGTTTGGTTTCTTTGTTATTTGACACCGACTTCCGAAATTAAAGTTATTTTGAATTTTTTTAGTATTATTTATGGAAGTCGGTTGTATTTTTTTTGTAAAAAGTTTTTTATTTTTCACTATTTAGTTGTTTTACCCCATTCTAATACTAAATTAATAGTAAAGTTATGCCCGAATTGATAGACCCAAAAATAGCGAATTTGAACGTAGTTGGTGAAATTAGGGTGTATCAGGGTGAACTGTACAAATCTGTATACCCCTTCAGAGCGCATCAGTGTGATGTAATGTTTTGAAGTGGTGAAAACAATATACAGACATGCGATTGCAGCAATTCTGGAAGGTTTGCTATCATTTATTAAAGAGTTCCATTGTGTATCTCTGAAGTCCTTCATCAGATCTTCACTAAATTAAAATGGGACCAAATGTGAAGCAACAGCTTTCAAATAAAAAAAAAATCTTCGAAATCGGTTCACGTAGTAAGAAGTTATGAGGTAACACACATAAAAAAAAAAAAAAAAAAAAAAAAAAATACAGTCGAATTGAGAACCTCCTCCTTTTTTTGAAGTCGGTTAAAAAGAGTTTTCTTTACCTATTTCTCTCGAGCAGCGAGCAAACCGCCGTACAAAATATGACGAAGAAAAACTCCTCATCACTGTCGGCTGGTAAAGTGCCCAGACGACTGGCAGCATTGCCATGTTTTATGACAAATTTTATCGTCTTACCAAGATAGAAGCCAGCCCTTGATACACGCGAAGTGTCAACCATGCGTTTGGAAAAATCTTTAAATGTGATATACGAGTAATTAATAATTCTTTCTTAGTTACAAAAACGTATGGTATTTTCTCTAGCGAATTCAGATTCAGAGTCTATAGCTAGTAATGCTTAAGGAAATATAGAGGAAAAACGGTCGTATAACACAATAGCGGTGTCCCAAGTTTTCGGGCGTCGAAATGGGATAAAAATAAAAAAGAAAAACACAGCCTGATTGATTGAAAGCCTGTCATCTCATCGTGTTATGGCGAAGGCAATTGAGTGAACGTTTCAGTGCGTCGTAACTCTTTGCCAAAGTGAGCACACCGCCATTTATGTTTGTTGGCAATCTTCGTGATTGCTGACGTGTGACGATATAAACTGTTCTGACGCGACCGAGGTCGTGAGTTCGTGAGTTTACTGTCTACTGTATATTCTCCTAAACTAAAATAAACCGGTCAAGTGCGTGTTCGCATTTAGGGTTCCGTACCAAATGCAGGCATTATCAATGAAAAAATATATCAATATATTGGTATTTGTTAGTAAAATATACGTAATAACAAACATTGGTGCCGATTCTCTTAATAATAACTAAACTAAAATTAGAGAATCGCTGTCTTTTACTAAAAAGCAGTGCGAGAAAAGGACGGCTATAGCTATGAACTAAGTTAGAGATGTCAAACTAGTTTACGCCTTGCGCATCACCGTGTTTTTAATCGACATGTTTTTACGTGTACACTTAATTTGTATGGAAATATTAGTTCAACTAAATTTGACAGTTCTAATTTACGTCCGTCTCTTTCTTGTTTTATTAGAGAGAAAAAGATAGGAATAGCTTAAATTAAGTTTAGTTCGTACAAAACAGAATCCGCACCATTATCACCAAATTTCAAGTATATGTCAATGGGTACTTATAAAAATCTTCGGAACAAAATTTTGCGACAGACGACGGACAGACAGATGGACACGTGAGTGACAGCTAGAGGGCTTCGTTTGGATCCTTCGGGTACGGAACCCTAAAAACTACTAAACTAAACTGTTAGATACTAGCGCCCAGCCCCCGCTCCGCACGGGTGCAAATAGTGTAGTTTCCTAAAAAAATCTAATTAATCCATCAGTTACATTACCAAAAAATAATGGACACGTTATTCTTTTGTCACGTAAACAACAAACATTTTTTACAAAAAAAAAACAACGACTTCCAAAAAAGAAAATACACTAAAAATTCAAAAATCAAAAGTTTGTATTATATTTCTTCGTTAATTGACACCGACTTCCGAAATTAAAGTTATTTTTTAATATTTAGTGTATTTTCTTTTTTGGAAGTCGGTTTTTTTTTTTTTTGTAAAAACGTTTTTTACTTTTCACATTTTAGTTGATAGACACCAGAACTAAAAACCATTGGGGTTTTTAGTTCTGGTGTCTATCTATATATCTATCTATCTATATATATATATATCTATAACATGGAACGTGGAATTTAAACATACTCGTAATTGGAGAAAACCAAAAACGTCATCTAGGTATACGTATTTTTCGTTTTGGTTCAGTTTTTCAAAAAGCGCTGAAGCAATTTCGATAAAATTTATATGGGACCACCTCGGAAATGTATTATTTCGGAAAAAAAATAATTTCAAAATCGGTTCACAAATGACAGAGAAATGGGTGGACACAAACAAAAAAATAATAATAAAAATACATACAGTTGAACATAGAACCTCCTCCTTTTTCGAAGTCGTTTAAAAATGAGGACGATACAGTGCGTTAAAATGAGGACGATACAGTGCGTTAAAATGAGGACGATACAGTGCGTTAAAATGAGGACGATACAGTGCGTTAAAATTTCGCGTGACATCACGGTGTCCAACACTTTTCACCACGAAGTGACGTAACGAGCCCACACTCCTGAACTTGATGATGCGTTTTATTTTCTTACCCCCTCGTTTATCGCTCTTTTTATTAGTGAAAACCGTATAAAAATTTGCGTGGTTTAGGAGGAGTTAGCGGAGACACAGACAGACGCAGAGTGCGACTTTGATTAATACTATGTAGAGATAGAAAAGAGATAGTGATTATAGATGCTGTACTGGTTTAAAAATCAAATGGGACGTTCGGCAAACATAAAGTTTAGAGTGCGCTCCAAATATCATGTTTTCCGTTCATATTTTTTTTTTTTTGTGGGGTGCTAAATCATCCAATGACTTGGCCCGCTCTGGGTGGAGCGGGAGGGCGTGTCAGACACTTACCGACTAAAACCCACCCCTGTTCCTTTCCTGCCTGAGTGCCCAGGGGCGAGGTAACTCTGTTTCGAATTGATCCTCAACCCCTGGGCAGTTTATCCTAAACCCCTGGGCAGATCATGTTTTCCGTACGCTAGCTTTAGAACCGAAAGATTGTCAGATCCATAGACCTCAAGATAGTTGGGAAAAGGCGCGGGCAGATTGATATACAAATATGTTAAGATTGTTGCATATAATTCCAACGGCCTTGAGTGGTTAGCTTGCGTGTTCTGTGCTGAGCTCACGCAACGCGTCGTACGTCCACTCAGAAATAAGGACTCGCCCATCAAGAGCGCTGTCCCAAATTAGACGCATTTTTAATCTAATATAATAAAAAAATAATACACGTTTTTAAAAAGTAACAAAACCAAATCGTTTTCATTTGTATTGCAAAGCAGTAGATATTTTTTAAACTCTTTGATAAAAAATGAAGGAGTAAAATGGTTTCATCTCAACGATTTGGAGGTAGTTTTGTTTTTCTAAGTGAAAACTTCTTTAGCATCGTTGTAATTTGAAAGTCGATGAAACGAAAAAGTGACAGTAAAAAGAGACAGACACATAAATTCATAAGATTTAACGTGGGAGAAAATGAGATAGGAAGCATCATACAGTGTTTTGTTTTTTAAAATGAGATAGGAAGCATTATACAGTGTTTTGTTTTATTTTAGCCAAAGTTTTTGTAGGTTTCACTTATACCACGTGTGAATTGCACACATGTTTTTTTTTCTTATTATGTGATAACGATAGAAAAATTATGGCTAAACCAAATTACGTATCATATCGTATCATATCATCTAACTATTTTTTTCACATGTAATTTCTCTGTAAGTGCTGACGTAAAGCTGCTTCATCTGCACGCTTTTTTCGAGAGAGCAGCCTTATCAGACAGATGTCTTGCTGGGGAGTTTTTTTGCACGATTTCTTCTTCACAGCTAAAACACTAGGAAGTGGTGACGGGTGGGCGTTTTTCGGGGACTGTCTTTATGTAGAACACATTATCTTTATAAAGTACCTATGTCGTCAGACTACTTTGGCCCATATATTTACAAAATAACATAACTATATATTATAATACAGTTTGTGTTAAGTAATATATAGAAACTTAAGCCTATGTTAGTAATAAATTCACTTCACTTAGCACTTAGTGTGTATGCTATAATTATAATACGTAGTCTTATGAACTATATCTCCAAAAACGGCCGTTTCTGACACTTTTGCCTACTACTTTGGATACGAAACATTCTGAGACCTGTTTCGACAACGTAAAAATACTTTATCCTATTTGTAACAAACGTGACATTGGATTCTTTAATATTTATTTTCTATGCTATGCTACGATATTTTATTCAATGAGGGCGCCACTTGGCCAGTAGTAGACCCTTAATCAGCCGTATAATGCCCCCACTGCTGAGACTCAGGCCTCCTCTGTAGGAGAGAGATTAGGCCGTAACCCACCACGCAAGCCCAGCGCGGGTTGGTGGATGTCATATTATATTCATATAGCCTTTTAATGTCCCCACTGCTGGGGCACATGTCCATATGTCTTCGAATTTTTAGTTCTAAGACATGCCGGTTTCCTCACGATGTTTTTCGTCGTTGTCGTGTCCTT
Organism: Polia nebulosa; assembly: GCA_951329385.1. Lineage (NCBI taxonomy): Eukaryota > Metazoa > Arthropoda > Insecta > Lepidoptera > Noctuidae > Polia > Polia nebulosa. The sequence goes on along the minus strand of OX589606.1, from coordinate 4,410,784 downwards.
CACCGTTTTGAGAGCAGTGGTGATGAAATAAATTTCAAAAAGTAAAGCGCCTGCTTTTTTTTTGGGGTGGAAATCATCCAATGACATCGCCCGCTCTTCGTGTCAGACTCTTACTAACTAAAACCCACCCTGTTCCTTCCTTGCCTGAGTGCACAGGGGAGCGGTAACTTTGTTACGAATTTATCCGCTACCCCTTGGCATGCAGGCACCGGCCATGATGGCCCCGTCAGTGGTGGCTGACAATCATCTCTTTGAGACGCGCGTGGAGCACTACGCGCCGTCAACTCACGGGCCTGATGCTGATCGGACGGCGAGTTACCCTCTACTCGTCGTCCGCAGGCTTGGGTCTACGGTGAAAAGCGCCTGCCTGGGTTTGAACCCACGACATACAACTTGTAAGTTGGGGTCTTTACCACAGGGCACAGGGCCACCACTTCTCCTGTTAAAACAAACATCATAAATCCAAAACGACATTCCACGTTAACTGACTGTTTATCCAAACCATTCATTATTTAACATTCCATCTATTTGGTAGATCAACTGAATGCGAGCTCGTTTAATTACGTTCGCATTGTTCGACTTTCGTTCTCAGTTTTGCAGCTCAAATATGCACTGGTTTCAACTACGAGTTAATTTCATTCGGATACATCGTAATTATTCATTAAATTGGGAGTTGGTAGCGCCATCTATGCAACCACATACGAACTAGAGACACAAATCCAGCATCGCGAAAATTTCTCTGCGCGATTTGAACATCCAGGATGTATCAAAAGGCTCAATTTACATTGCCAAAAATTCGCATCCATTTTATTCCAACCAATCTGCCCGCGCCTTTTCCCAACTATCTTGGGGTCGGCTTGCAGTCTAACCGGATGCAGCTGAATACCAGTATTTTACATGGAGTGACTCCAGTGGTGTGATCTGACCATTCCGCGCCAATGTAAATTGAGACTAAAGGTGTGGTCACTTCATTAGAAAAAGTTGTTCATTTCCACAGAAATCATCCATCTTCCTAGAAGCAGTTTTTGAAATATGACTACACCCTGTATACAACAGTCCGAAATCAACCATCAGACAGTTGCCCTGACCAGACACAGCAGCCATTTGGTCGGTTGATTCTCCCTTTTCAATGGAGGCCACGGGACTTTACACCCTATTCCGCATACATCCATAAGATCAGTATTTTTGGAATCTTGATTTAGTTTCAGATGGTATTCCAAATCGTAGCAGACCCAGGTGGCCGTGGCGGGTTGAGCACGACTCTTTCAATAAGAACTGGCTCTCAGATGCTTTAATAGAGGGAGAGGAAAGAAAGTAGGGTGAATTTTGCTCTGCAGTGCGATACCACAGACTTTAAACAATAATATGTATTAAAAAGATCAAATTAAAAGTCCAAACCAGGCTGAGAGCCAGTATTTTTTAAACGTCAAAGTTCTATGTAAAGACAGATCCCCAAAACGCACGGACATCACTCCTGCTCCTTACATCTGGGTCTAGTTACGTCACCAATTCATCCATCAAGAGGTGACGCTAGCAATTTCTTCTGACCGTTCATTAACCGAGCCGTTCTTAATTTAAAACGGCATAGAATTAAAGCGGCAGTTCAATATTTGAGTTATGGTAGGTAAAAAAATAAAAAACGCATGTTTGCAAACTAGTTTAGCAGTAAAAACTGAGCAGTAAACTAAATAAAAATGAGTCATAAAATAATTTAAACGGGCAGTTCAATAAATACTGAGCAGTGGAATAGTTGAACTGGGCGGTTAGGCGCGTACAGTTAACAAATCGTAATTGGTTAGTAATAAATTTTATTTTAAGCAGTTCTATAAACGATGAGGCGGTAAAATGTATTCCTTGTGTATTTCAGCATTTAATGTCAAGAAGAGAAAAAATATGAAGCATAACCATATTAACCATGCATCATGTTTTTTTCCTTCTTCACATTAAATGCTGAATATGAACACATTACCTTATGTTTTACATGGTCGGAGACTAAAAATAAAGAACATTACGACAATCTGTAAGTATTTATAATTTGGCATTAGGATACATGTTAAAATTAGGATACAAAAACTAAGATACATGTTAATAGTCAAATGAATCAGCGACAGAGACTTATTGTATAATAAGAGCAGGTTTGGCTTTCGAAGGCCTGCCCTTCTTCCTCTTTTGTCCAAGAGGAATGTTTTTGGCTTCAACAGGAGGAACAGCATATTTCAGTCGTATGGCCAGGCCAATTATATGTTTACACATATACTCGTACATCTTATGAAATGTTGGGCAAGTGCATGTTCCTTGAGTCCATTCTTCTTTATTATTGGGTAATATTATTTCCCATTTACTGAAAAGCTGCTCTATAAACTCATCGAATTTTTCGGGTGGGTTCTCAAATACTGCGCACTCCTTAGCTTCTGCAGCTGGTGAAATACCTAAAATAGAATTAAACTCCGCCCCTTTTAACGAAAGTTTACCTCTCTTTTCAATCAAAGTGACGTTCGGATGCTACCGCTCAATGTGAATTGGAAAACTTATTTTCGAACTGCCCATTCCAACCGTTTTACTGCTCATTAATTTATTAAACTACTTGAGTAATTTTTGCACTGACATTGAATGATGAAATAACAGACCAATATTTTTATTACTTACTGCTTATGTTTTTTTTTTTTTTTTTTTTTTGCTTTAAGTCCTTACCTCTTCCTGTTGATTATGGACGCTCTTACGTCGGAAATACAGGAAGAGGCACCCTGGTGCATGCTGTTTGCCGACGACATTGTTCTGGTCGGTGAAGATGGACCTGAGATCCAGAGCAGATTGGAGAAATGGCAACAGAAGCTGGAGAAAGTTGGCTTGAAAATCAGCAGAACCAAAACTGAATACATGTTCTGCGATTTCGGCGGTCTCTCCAGTTCTGAAGCTGTAGTGCTAGATGGCGCGCTTCTCCCAGTCTGCTCCGATTTTCGGTATCTCGGTTCACTCGTGCAAAGCGATGGCGAAATAGATCGGACTGTTAAGCACAGAATTAACACTGGATGGATGAAATGGCGGCAGGTCACCGGGACTATCTGTGACTCCCGCATTCCCCTAAAACTTAAGGGGAAGATTTATAAAACAATGGTCAGACCTGCTGTCTTGTATGGTTCAGAATGTTGGGCCACAAAAGGGATGAATGAAAAGCAATTGCATGTAGCTGAGATGAGAATGCTAAGAGCGATGTGTGGTATTACGCGCATGGATAGAATTAGGAATGAGTATATAAGAGGAAGTCTGAAAGTGGCACCGCTGACTGAAAAGTTGTGTGGAAATCGGTTGTCGTGGTATGGGCATGTGATGCGGAGGAATGAAGAAAATGTCGTGAGGAAAGTCTTGTGTATGGATGTGGATGGCTATAAGAGTAGGGGAAGGCCAAAGAAACGATGGTTGGACTGTGTGAAAGAGGATATGGGTAAAAAAGGGGTGACTACAGAGATGACGACTAATAGAGGAGTATGGAAGAAAAAGACATGTTGCGCCGACCCCAAATAAATTGGGATAAGGGCAGGAGAATGAGTTACTGCTTATGTTTTACTGACTCACTAATTTACTAACCGCCGAAAAATTAAATGACTGCCCATTAAATTTTTCAACTGATCATGATAACTTCTGTATTGTTTAAATAACAGTTGTAAAAATTAATTCCCATTTAAAACTGTGGTCACATTCAAATCAACACAGAGAGAGTTACTTTTGCATTGACAATATAAGTATTGATAGGTAGCGTGTGATACATACCATTATTTATCTGTGTACATGAATGGTGACTAAATAAATATACTTTCTTTTGTGGGTTCCGTACCCGAAGGGTTAAAACGGAGCCCTAATGTTGTCACTCACGTGTCCGTCTGTCTGTCGGTCCGTCGTCTGTCACAAAGTTTTGTTACGAAGAATTTTTTAACTTACCATTGACCTATGAACTTGAAATTTGGTGATAATGTTCATTATTACGTATACTTTACGAACAAATACCAATATATGGTACGAAACCCTTAACGTGCGCTATCCGACACGCACTAGGCCAGTGTTTTTCTTTCATGTTTTGAGATTTTTAATTTGCCTTGTTTTGTCGATGCAAGAAAAGGATCACAGTACCTACATGTTAAATGGCTGTCCATACAATGGGCATAAGGAACAAAGCCAAGTCTCAAGGACCACACGATAAAAAACCAACCTTCCATGTTTTACAATAAAACTGAAGGTTTTAAAATGGAAGCCTCTATTTAAAAGGCAACTGCTCCATCGAATGAAGACGGAAACGTTTTCACTTAAACCCGTTATAAGCCTTTCAATTGTGAAGCCTTTAGAAGTGAAAGCCTGTCTGGAAAAAAGGCTTTGAATTTTCTAAGATCTGTTTTTAAAGGTAGAAAGTGTTTTATCTCGATCTCGACATTTTATAAATCAAAGTCGATTTCTGCGTCTGTTTGTTTACCAGCTAACTCCTCCTAAACCACTCAACGAATTTTAATGCGGTTTTCACTAATAGAAAGAGTGATAAACGAGGAAGGTTTGTGTGTATAATTTGTACCCGCGCGAAGACGGGGCGGGTCACTAGTTAATGATATAAACGTGCAATTAAAAATAATTACTTATATAATAATAGGATACTTTCAACCAAAAGCTAATTTTCTTATATGTGTTGCCATATGATAACTTTAAGGGGCAGTTATACGACTTCAAATTATTTTTGAAATAAAACTTCTTTACGCACGTAATATATATATAAATATTACATAATTATTATCTATTTATATTGAATTGTTAAGATTAATTAATGAATTTTGATTTTTTGAAACAAACTTATTTTCCTATAAGTCAAAGACTGATATTACTCAACTGTCACTTGTAAATCATACTTGTTTGTTAACGGGTATAAAAGAGCGGAACCTCAGATGGAGCGGCTCAGTTGCTGTTCGGCTTTCAAGGCGTTAACATCTAAGGTATGGTATTATTCTGACTATTGTTGATTTATTAATGATGTTGATGTATATTTATATCATATTTATGAGCCATGTAATGTAAAGTTATGTATATTGTTACTTAACGTTGTGTTATATACACTACTACGATAGTGGTTGTTATATACCACAAGATATTTATCGTTGTAAATATGGCTTAGGTGATACATCCTTTACATCCTTTAATAAGATTTATTGCGATAAACGATTATTTATGATGTGTCGATATAATAATAAAAGAGAGCTACCGTGGAGTTTCTTGCCGTTCTTCTTAACGAAGACCTAGTTTTGCGAACAGGCAATTAGATTTCGATTGATGACAAGCCTATTGGAAATAAATACATACTCTTGTCTTTGTGCTTTTCTTAATAAATCCCTTCCTTAAAACACCACATTCACAGTAAGTAAATAAGCAAATAAATAAGCAAATAAATAAGCAAATAAATAAGTAAATAAATAAGTAAATAAATAGGTAAATAAAAAAATAAATGGGTAAATAAATTGATAGATAGACTTTCAATGGACTTTCAATGGACTTTCAATGGACTTTCAATGGACTTTCAATGGACTTTCAATAGACTTTCAATAGACTTTCAATGGACTTTCAATAGACTTTCAATAGACTTTCAATGGACTTTCAATGGACTTTCAGACTTTCAATAGACTTTCAATAGACTTTCAATAGACTTTCAATAGACTTTCAATAGACTTTCAATAGACGATCAATAGACTTTCAATAGACTTTCAATGCACTTTCAATAGACTTTCAATGCACTTTCAATAGACTTTCAATAGACTTTCAATAGACGATCAATAGACTTTCAATAGACGATCAATAGACGATCAATAGACGATCAATAGACGATCAATAGACGATCAATAGACGATCAATAGACGATCAATAGACGATCAATAGACGATCAATAGACTTTCAATGGACTTTCAATAGACTTTCAATTTCAAATAAATAAGTAAATAAATAAGTAAATAAATAAAAAAATAAATGGGTAAATAAATTGATAGATAGACTTTCAATGGACTTTCAATGGACTTTCAATGGACTTTCAATGGACTTTCAATGGAATTTCAATGGACTTTCAATAGACTTTCAATAGACTTTCAATAGACTTTCAATAGACTTTCAATAGACTTTCAATAGTCTTTCAATAGACTTTCAATGGACTTTCAATGGACTTTCAATAGACGATCAATAGACGATCAATAGACGATCAATAGACGATCAATAGACGATCAATAGACGATCAATAGACGATCAATAGACGATCAATAGACGATCAATAGACGATCAATAGACGATCAATAGACTTTCAATAGACTTTCAATAGACTTTCAATAGACTTTCAATGGACTTTCAATGGACTTTCAGACTTTAAATAGACTTTCAATAGACTTTCAATAGACTTTCAATAGACTTTCAATAGACTTTCAATAGACTTTCAATAGACTTTCAATAGACTTTCAATAGACTTTCAATGGACTTTCAATGGACTTTCAATAGACGATCAATAGACGATCAATAGACGATCAATAGACGATCAATAGACGATCAATAGACGATCAATAGACGATCAATAGACGATCAATAGACGATCAATAGACGATCAATAGACGATCAATAGACTTTCAATAGACTTTCAATAGACTTTCAATAGACTTTCAATAGACTTTCAATAGACTTTCAATGGACTTTCAATAGACTTTCAATAGACTTTCAATAGACTTTCAATAGACTTTCAATAGACTTTCAATAGACTTTCAATAGACTTTCAATAGACTTTCAATAGACTTTCAATAGACTTTCAATAGACTTTCAATAGACTTTCAATAGACTTTCAATAGACTTTCAATAGACTTTCAATAGACTTTCAATGGACTTTCAATAGACTTTCAATGGACTTTCAATAGACTTTCAATGGACTTTCAATAGACTTTCAATAGACTTTCAATAGACTTTCAATAGACTTTCAATGGACTTTCAATAGACTTTCAATGGACTTTCAGACTTTCAATGGACTTTCAATAGACGATCAATAGACGATCAATAGACGATCAATAGACGATCAATAGACGATCAATAGACGATCAATAGACGATCAATAGACGATCAATAGACGATCAATAGACGATCAATAGACTTTCAATGGACTTTCAGACTTTCAATAGACTTTCAATAGACTTTCAATAGACTTTCAATAGACTTTCAATGGACTTTCAATGGACTTTCAATGGACTTTCAATAGACTTTCAATAGACTTTCAATAGACTTTCAATAGACTACCAATAGACTTTCAATAGACCTTCAATAGACTTTCAATAGACTTTCAATAGACGATCAATAGACGATCAATAGACGATCAATAGACGATCAATAGACGATCAATAGACGATCAATAGACGATCAATAAACGAACAATAGACGATCAATAGACAATCAATAGACTTTCAATAGACGATTAATAGACTTTCAATGGACTTTCAGACTTTCAATAGACTTTCAATAGACGATCAATAGACGATCAATAGACGATCAATAGACTTTCAATAGACTTTCAAAAGACTTTCAATGGACTTTCAATAGACTTTCAATAGACTTTCAATGGACTTTCAATGGACTTTCAATGGACTTTCAATAGACTTTCAATGGACTTTCAATAGACTTTCAATGGACTTTCAATGGACTTTCAATGGACTTTCAATGGACTTTCAAAGGACTTTCAATGTCCGTGGTGCTTGGTATCTGGGCTATCAACAGCTGTAAATATCCCTTTATGCGTAATGGCCTAGCTTTCTTCTGTCTCCTGCTTGATTAGGAGGGAAGTGGAAATTATGTTTTTTCTTACTCATCCGCTGTTCTTTTCTGAATAATTTCGTTACGGGATCCAAGACAGTTTCATCGTTTCTCCGGGACTTGCCGAGCTTCATAACCTCGCAAGAGACAACAAGTTTTTTCCGTGAGCTCCCAATATTTAATTCGACAATCGATACAAAAATTGCGCACTAGAGTTAAATTATATACTTTTGTGTAGCCAGTTGCAAAGGCTACATAGTGATTAAGTTATTTTCCAAATCCATCAAGAACTCAAGGAGCAAACACAGTTCAAAAACAAACAAAAATAATTTTCGCGTAATCAAAACACCTGTCACCCGCATCGGGTCAACGACCGCCCTTCGGCACATTTCGGAGCTTCAAGGACGACGATCGGACAAATTCGAGTAACGCATTATCTCAGCGTTAGGAAAACGAAGTTTGCGCGAGCGCAAGGGGTGAGTCATACTTGTTTTGAATAATCAACGGTCACAAGCAGCGACAAGCTAAGTGCTTGGTTTGTATGCAAGCATACAAATAGAGGAACTGTACTTAATTAAGCACATCTGCATAAATTACTAACACCGATTCAAGTAATATTTTAGACCACGGATTATCACTATCTCAAAATGCCATTAAACCATACTCCGCCCAAAAACAATACAAGCAGCGAACCAGCTATAACTTACTCGTCTGAACCCAACCTTACTGGTGCCTCGGAAACGGGTGGCCAGTCGACAACAGCTGCTGGTGTGACTTTTCGCAATAAACGCAGGCGTGACGCAGAATTTTTCGCTGAGCTCAAGTTGTTTCGAGAGGAGATTGCTTTTATGTTTGCAGATCTCAAACAGCAAGAAAAAGAGTAATTCCATAAATTGCAAAACAACTTACAGGAATTTAAATCTCTAAACACTGATTTACGCGCCGATGTTCAATTTTATAGCGATAAGTATGATGAACTTTTGGACAAAATTCATTGCATGGAGGTAGAAAGAAAAAAATCTTGTGATTATGTTAATTCGTTGGAAAACAAACTACAATACCTCGAAAAGTGCACAAAGTCCTCGAGTATCGAAATTCGGAACGTGCCAAAAACCAAAGTGAGACAAAAGTAGAACTAGTTGAAATTATAAAAAAAACATCGGCGTCGCTATGTCAACAGCGATCGATGTACCCGACATTAGAGACATATATCGACTCACAAGCAAAAATCCAGAAATCCGAGGTACTATTATTGTGGACTTTAACAGTGTGTTAACAAAGGAAAAACTCATTGCTAATACAAAAAACTATAATAAGAGCAATGCAAATAACAAACTAAACAGTTCCCACATACATTTGCCAGAAAAGTCACCTATTTACCTCGCCGAATGCCTCACTACTAAAACTAAAAAAGTTTTCTACCAAGCACGGGAATTCGCCAAGCTATATAAGTACGCATACTGCTGGTCCGCACACGGAAACGTCTACATTCGGCAAAGGGAAGGTGAAACTGCGTGCAAAATCGCGGATGAACTCGACCTCGATAATTTAAAACTGAAACAAGCTATCTGACTAACGCCTGCTGGATATTGTATTGCAATGTGTCTTAACACTCATTGCTCCTGTGTTTTTGCCAAAGTGATTTGTTTCCTCGTACCAAATGTTTTAATTAAGTTTTTGTTTATTACATTGAATTGCCCTGCGTGTCCAGTTCAACAACGCGTTCAGGATGATGTTGGGGCTCCCTCGCTATTGCAGCGCGTCAGCAATGTTTGCGGAGGCGCGCATGGATTGCTTCCACACAGCGATGCGCAAGAGATGCGCGTCGCTGGTGCGGCGAGTGCGGGGGAGTGCTAACAGCATGCTGGCCGCGCTCGCGGACCGATTGGATTGCTGCATCATTGCGCACTGTTGTGGGCGGCACAAATAACGTGTATAATGTATGTAAGTGTTAATTTTGTAATATTATCTAATTTATTATGATATTAGAAATGAATTTAATTGTTTGACATTGTAATTTAATTGTTAAAAAAAAAAATTGTTTGACATGTTTATTTTTTTACATTGTAATTGTGACTAATGTGTATATTATTTATTGTATTTGATATGAGTCTTAGATACTTGAAATAAATTGATTATTATTATTATTATTATTATTGAATGTTCTTAACTATAAGCACCTTTATAACTCACACTCACACTACCTATTTTACACACGCCATAAAAACAAAAATGGACACCAAACAAACCAGCCACGAAAAACAAAGATTCGTTCTTCAATAGTTATGCATCGCTGTATGAAACATACCCTGCTACACTGTGCCCTATGTTAAAGCAATCTTCCAATGAACTGTGCACGAAACTTCTTAACTATAACAACAACAATCGGGATTATTTATCAATAATAACTATTAACATAAGAAGTATCCACTGTAATCTAGACCTACTCTTGGCATTTTTATCTGCTCTTGACATGCCGGTGGATATTATAGTTTTGACTGAGTGCTGGACAAACGCAGGCAATCCTCCTCCTAGCTTCTGCAACTATAACGTGTACTGAACGTAAAACAGTCTAAATCAAAATGACGGGGTGGTGGTGTACGTCCAAACTGACCTTAGGGTTTCTGCCAGAGAACCAGAATTTTCAGAAGGAAACTGCCTTATTATCACCATCGATACAGAATACACAATTATTTGCTCGTATCGCCCTCCTTGCTTTAGGAACACCTATAATTACCTGAATTCGTTGGAGCAAGTCCTACAATCTATCACGACACAAAATATCGTTTTCACAGGAGACATTAACATTGACACCCTAGACACAATTAATAAAGGTTCTGCTTCAGATTATTTAAACCTACTTGCGATTTTTGGGCTCAGGCAGGGCATTACTTAGCCTACCAGAATTACCACATGTCTTGACCACTTCATGGTCAAGAGTGCCAGGGAATGGAAGACCATTGTTTTCGAGCAGCAGCTCACAGACCACTCACCTATTCTGCTTTATATGGGCAATGCGCATGTCAAAAATAGAAACACACTTAAACAAAAAGTAATTATCAACCAGGAAGCAATCAGGGAATTACTAAGTAATGAAAAATGGGCAGATTGCTATGAATCTGTATGCCCCAACAGTGCTTGAGAAATAATTATAACAAGACTTTTATCAATAATTGAAAAAAACACAAATGTTAAAGACACGGGCAATCGTTACCAACCGCTGAAACCGTGGATTACACATGGCGTAGTTAGGTGCATACGAAAAAGAGACGAATTGCACAAGCAAGTTAAAAACCAACCGAACGACACACACCTTAAACACAAGTACATTAATTATAGTAACTCGTGCAACAAAATAGTTAAGAAGCTTAAAATTAAATATTACCAGAAAAAACTAAACGATAACAAGGGAAACATAAAAGAGACATGGAAAATAATAAAAGACATATGCGACAAAAAATCAAGTAAAGTCATCGCAAAGGAGCTTCTTGATCTCGGTGAGTCGCCTGTGAAGTCCTTGAACAAGGTCAACACTTACTTTACCTCAGTAGGAGGTACACTTGCTGATCAGATACTCGAGCAAATGAATACGAACGAAGACGACCTAATGACACGAGCAAAAGCATCAAGCCAGCCCTTGAAATCTATGTCGCTTACACTAACCGACTCCGTTGAGGTGAGGAATGTTGTACTGGGACTCCGGACACAAAGTGCTCCAGGATGGGACAATATACCAACAACTATTCTCAAACAGAACATCATGTACCTAGCGGCTCCTATCGCATATATGTGTAATTTGAGTCTTCAGACGGGCGATTTTCCGGCAATGCTAAAGAGAGCTGTTGTATGCCCAATCCACAAGTCCGGCCCGAATGAGATACCATCAAATTACAGACCGATATCTCTCTTGTCAGCTCTCTCAAAAATTCTTGAGAAAATTGTCAATAAGAGATTGATAGGTCACCTGGAGGTTAATGGTCTGTTAAACAGTTGCCAATATGGTTTTAGGGCAAGCAAGTCGACAGAAGACGCGGTTCTAGCACTCACAACGGCCATAACATCATCATTAGACAAAGGTGAAAGATGTATGGGAGTCTTTCTCGATCTTCAGAAGGCCTTCGATACTGTGTCCGTGCCCTTATTGCTCGCCAGGCTTGAGAACGCTGGAATCAGGGGACTGGTTCTTGATTGGTTCAGGAACTATTTATCGGGGAGGTCTCAGTGAGTGCGGGTGGAGAGGCACGACAGTGATGACTCAGCATGTAGTTTCGGAGTTCCGCAAGGTAGCACACTGGCCCCAACGCTTTTTCTTATCTACATAAACGGCCTGTGTGGTGCGTTGCCGGGAAAAAATGCCCGTATAATCATGTTTGCGGACGACACAGTTCTGCTTTTTCGCGGGAAGACATGGGAGCAAGTTTTTCAACTGGCAGAAACAGGGTTGGCTACCATAACTGAGTGGCTTGAGAACAGTCTCCTCTCACTAAACCCAAACAAAACAAAATACATGTGTTTCACCAAGTCGGCTACAACCAAAGCTGGAAGTGACCTCAAACTTAAGATACATACATATCCATGTAACCGCACCCTGGACCGCTCAAATTGTAAGTGCCCGGTACTCTCTTGCGTTGAGAATTTGAAATACTTGGGTGTTATATTGGATGAGAAGCTTGCCTGGAACATTCACATAGCAGCGCTAGTTGGGAGGATTAGAAAAATGATATACATTTTTAAAAACTTACGTGCTGTGGCAAACCATAAAATTCTAATCCAAACATATAGAGCGCTGTGTGAATGTTTGATTAGGTACTGCGTATGTGCGTGGGGTGGGGCTTGTAAAACCTACCTTATTGCTGCAGAAAGAGCGCAACGAGCGGTACTTAAGGTACTCATGTACCTACCTATTAGACATCCAACCACCTCAGTCTACGAAAAAACCGACGTTCTATCAATAAGAAAAATATATGTCCTGGAAACTATTAGGAGATACCACAGACACACCATACCAACACTACCACCTGATGAGACCAAAAGGGTAATTTCTTGTACGATACCCCGGGTCAAGACCCAATTTGCCCGTAAACACTACTCTGCCATGGCACCGTGTTTTTACAACACTTTTAACAAGAAAGCAAAAACAAGGAAACTAAACAACCACGAACTGAAAAAGGCTCTCTTTGAGTGGCTAAAAAATCTAGACTACGAAGCCACGGAAAATCTATTAAAGATATAAAGTGCCATATTCACGCAAAAACACAACATCACACACACCACACACTCAGATACACTAACACACCACACTCCACAAACTATCGTGCATGCTGATTTTGTTTTATTTTATTTAAGATAATTTTGTTTTTAGTTTAATTTTTATCAAATTTCTTTTCTTCTTTTTTTTTATTTGAATTTTAAGTATGATTCTAATTTTTGACATTTTCTAGTTTGTTGGTATTGATTTTAATTTAATTTTGGACATTGTTATTGGTTGTAATTTTGATTCTAATTTTAATATCTGACATTGTTTTTAATAGTTGGTAATGATTGTAACATTGGACATTATTATTTGTTTATCTAATTTATTTTATATGATTTTAATTTTTGACATTGTTTTTGTAACGATTTTGATTTTAATTTTATTTTCCGACCTAAATTCTAATTTTAATTTTCCACCATGTTTTGTTTTAATGGTAATTTTCTTTTATTATTATTTTATTTTTTTCCGTTTATAAATTTCTCTTTCGTTATTTTTAATTTTCTGAAATTGTACTAATTTATGGGGAATGCACTGGCTCCTGTAATACAGTTTGAAACTAGCTCGGGAGCCAAGGAATTTCATGTAAAATATAATGAAAACTGCTTCAATAAATAATTTATTATTATTCCATTTATTTAATTTTATATACATACAATTTTAAATTTTTAAATATTTAGGTACTTAGAAAAACATAAATAAATAAAAAAACATTTAAAAATATAAAAAGTAGTTGCCCACCGGTATCGGGAATAGGGTCCAAGCTACCGGTGGTCAGGGCTCCTGAGAAAGGAATCTCCTAGCAATACGCGCCGTGTCCAGGAGTACTGCTTTCTGGATCAAGCCCTTGATCCAACTGCCCAACGAGAGATCCTGAGATGTTGGTCGAGGCTCTTGGCTATTAAGCCATTGGCCGTCACGACTATCGGCACAATGACTGCTGTATCCACCTCCCACATGTCGACAACCTCGCGAGCCAGATCAAGATACTTTGTTTTTTTATCTTTCTCAGCCTTCACGAGGTTCTCGTCATGAGGGACAGCTATATCAACAATCATTGTGCGACGCTCTTGTCGATCTATCACCACTATGTCAGGCTTATTGGCAACAATAGTCCTATCAGTGATGATAGATCGATCCCAATACAACGTGATAAGGCCATTTTCGATTTTCGTACTTCAGATTCCACAAGATTGTATTTAAGAGCACGTTGCTGGTGGATAATCCTGGCTACAAGGTTGTGTCTATGCAAATAGTCTCCGTTAGCTAGATGAGAACCACCAGAAATAATGTGTCGGATTGATCCCAGGCCGGTGGCATGCCCGACAGATGTTAACCGTACCGTCCGTCCTTCACAATGTATTTCCGGTAGTTATTCGTCATCATAACTTCGTCCATAATCGCACATTATTATTATTATTATTATTCATTGTTAAATAAACGATTTCATTTCAGCCTGCTTCCCAGACGGTCCCATCGCATGTTTCGATTGTCACTTCCAAATTATACCTCCCTGAAGTTATTTACAATCAAATCTGTTTTATTGAAGTTTCCGCCCCCGTTCTAACAGAACTCTGGCCCTTTGGGGCGTAGATTATAATTACCCCTATAGCGAGTTACGGGATGTAATTGCTTGGCAATTATAATATTGGTTACACGGTAGATCAGTTAAATGGCTGGCCTTCGAATGATTGATTAGTTTGAATATCATATAACTGAACGGTGTGCTAATAAACTGATGATATTTTGGAAAATATATAGTTATTGCTGTCACTCACGTGTCCGTCTGTCCGTCTGTCTGTTTGTCACACAGGTTTAACAGCCAAACGGTTGGAGCTACAGTCTTCAAATTTTCACAGTATAAGCATCTTGACCAAAAGCCATACAAATAGTCAAAACTACATTTGGTACGGAACCCTAAATGTGCAGTCCGACACGCACTTGGCCGGTTTGTAGGCCCACAACAGTTTAAAAAATGCACTCATTCAACGAACTACCATAAAATACATAAGAAACCAATCTTCAGTAAGTTTTAACCCTCGTATGCAAATAGCAACAGTTGTGGAAACTAGGTTACCTGTTTTAAGCCGTATACTTGCATACTTGTACCTATATGTACAGGTATTTTAGTAATGTTGCAATTTTCCGACACAATGCGTGAGTTGAGCGGTGCAGGCTTAGTTATACGAAGCCGTGTGGTGATATTATGGAAATAATGCCTAAATACGTACATGAAGATATAGAGGACGTTATATACAGAGTGTCAAAAAACACATGACAGAGCCGTTAACTACGCGTACTGTACGTCCAACAAAGTAGTTTTGCGCAAAAATTATTGCTGGGAAACGACTTTTATTTTTAGGTATGAAAAATAAAACTATTTTTTATTCCGCGCAATGTAACACAAACCCAGGCGGAGTTAAACCCTGCCACTTCACTCTAAGCCACGTATGTACTTGTCCGATACGTTTGATATTCATTGCGGTTTTGTAACTGCAAATACGTAATTTCGATTTTTTTTTTTCAAAAATTCAGGTAATGTTTGTTAGGAAAAAAGTTTAGTAATATAAATAAAACACTGAATTTGCCTTGCAATATCTCCAGAACCAGTGGATTCCCAGGTATGGTCTAGAGGAAAATAAATATCCAAATAATGGGTAGAATATGTGGCTTTCGGCTTCGGAAACTGTCTTTTTACACCCGTTATAGTAACATTGAAAGGAAATGTTTCAAGGATTAGTATATTTGCTTCATGGTGTAGTAACATAACGTGTTTAGTAACTATACTCCGATCACAATAGCATTAGACAGAAGTAAAAAAAACCCTTTGTGTGTTTTTATTTTTTGGGGGAGGGTGGGCAATCTTCCAATGAATTCTCCCGCTCTTGGTGGAGCGGGAGGGCGGGCTTACTGACTAAAACTCACCCCTGTTCCTTCCCTGCCTGAGTGCCCAGGGGTGCGGTAACTCATTTTCAGAATTTATCCGCTACCCCTAGGCATGCATCATCATCAGCCTTAGATATAAAACTTGATAACCATATGATTAGCGGATTTTAAATTCAAGATAGGAAACGTCTCAGCCATCTAAATTAAGCTCTCTACAGGGTGTAACGGAAAGGTGTGGTCATATTTTAAGAACTGCATCTGCCCATCGATATGAACAACTTTATTCAAGAAAAAGTGAGAAAATTCTCAAAAAAAAATTTTACCCCCCATACAAATATTGATCAGCTGATGATCACTTTGTATGCAGTCCAATTTTTTTTTTTGGGTTTTTTTTATTTTTTCTTAGAGAAAGTTGTTCACTTCCATGGGCAGAATCGGTTCTTAAAATATGACCACACCTTTCCGTTACACCCTGTATAGGACGAAATCTTCCGGTAGATCTATGCCTTCACATAGGTACATAAACTCTTTATACTAAACCTCTCTAGGGGTCTTTGTACTCATCATTACGAACAACTTTTACTATGGGTCCAACCCCGAAATCGCGAAAAAAAAACAGTTGTTCAGTACATTCTGTCGAGTTATTCGCACAAAAATGAATACAATGAACCCTTAAAACGTTTAGTAAAATTATTAATTACTAGCTGTGCCCTCGGTTTCACCAGCGTTTATGTATCTTTCGTATTTTTTTTTCTTAAAAATTATATTATGTTACTTCTATATACCTCCAAGAATACCTGTACAAAGTTATACGACTTTTAATGGTTTTAAGAGCAGTGGTAGCCCGGTGGTATTGGCCGCGACTTACAAGTTGTAGGTCGTGAGTTCAAACCCAGGCAGGCGCTTTACTTTGTGTAAATTATTATTATTACTTTTTTATATGTTTGATAGGCTCGCGTTTGACCACCTGGTGGTAAGCGATGATGTGGTCGAAGATGGAGCACGCTTGCCTAGAAGTAACCTATTCACTCTTGACTTAAAGACTCCCAGGTCGTAGCTTACAGGAAACACAGACTCCGGTAGAGAATTCCATTCCCTAGCTGTACGCGCATTTCATCACCACTGCTCTCAAAACGGTGAAAGATAACATCGTGAGGAAACCGGCATGTCCTAGAACCAAAAATTCGAAGACATGTGATATTCACCAATCCGCATTGGGCCCGCGTGGTGGATTACGGCCCACACCCTCTCACAGAGAGGAGGCCTGTGCCCCAGTAGTGGGGACATTAGAAGGCTGAGATGATGGTTTTTATTTGAACATCACATCTTAACGACTAGTTTTATTTTTTTGAAAAAAATATATGTTACTTTAAACAATTTCCGTCGTAATTTGATCTGAGAATATTTGAAATTATATTTTTGTAACATAGTGTAATTAATTTGTAAAGTTATGTCTAACGCGGATAAAAAATTGAGAATCACGCAAAAACTATAAAGCGCATTTTAATGAAACCTTCACCATTTCAAAGACCATTTAATTGTTATAATTTAATCTCAGTTTTTTATTTTAATACCTGTTGTTTGATGTGTAATAAATTAATAATGCGTCTAATTTCGGACAGCGCTCTTTGATAGACGAGTCCTATAGTGTAATTAATTTGTAAAGTTATGTCTAACGCGGATAAAAAATTGAGAATCACGCAAAAACTATAAAGCGCATTTTAATGAAACCTTCACCATTTCAAAGACCATTTAATTGTTATAATTTAGTCTCAGTGTTTTATTTTAATACCTGTTGTTTTATGTGTAATAAATTAATAATGCGTCTAATTTCGGACAGCGCTCTTTGATAGACGAGTCCTATTACTGGGTGGACGAACGACGCGTTACGTGAGCTCAGCAAAGAACACGCAAGCTAACCACTCAAGGTTAATAGCGCCTTAAGTAGTTTTCGCATAAAAGCGTAACAAACAAACTTACATTCACATTTGCCTGCGAGGCATTTGTAAAAAAGGTATTTGAAGTAACTATTGCCGTCGTGCTGCCTCAAGCCTGCCCCCATAGAGTGTGATAGATAGGGATAGCTGCAGCTCAAACCGATTTTATCACAAAATTTTTGACGAGATCGACGTTTCGTATTCCCCTTTTTTCTCCTTGAAAACTGAGCCGATTCAATTACTTTTGGCACATTTTTTTTTATGAAAGTATATCTAGGTTCCTATTAAATGTTTTATGTTAAATACTTTTCGAATTTCTCTGGTATTCCTCTAATCACGGCGATAAAAATTGGTTATTTTTTGTAATTTTGGGAGGGTCATATTTTCTTTACTAATTAGTTGCTGAAAAAAAGGAAATGACAGGGACGTGTCTACAGCAGACCTTGACTTTACGAAATAAAAAAGAGATTGCTCTGGAAGAAGAAAAGGGGAACACATTTGTATGGAAATCCGCAGCCCCTGTTCCATCTTAATAAGAAGCTTAAGAATCAAACGGTAGGTATAAGATTTGATTCGATGAACAACAACAATCATGATCGTATTTCCTGAAACTTATTATCTCAAATATTGGTTCTTTGGTTCGCACGAGTAGCTCGCTCTATAGCCCCGTGGGAGCTTAACATTCTTAACCTTTTCATCGTCAAAATGTGGGAGTAAGTACATACGCCTCTGCCAGCCATTCGCTTTCCTATCTGAGCAAATAACTTTATAATTTAACAATACAAACACAATATTATGCCTTGTTATAATAATAGACAAATAATATACAAGATATTGTAATATATTCAATGTAAACAACTGTCGAGTGGAGCTCTTGTGTTTAATACCTGTATACCACATGTGCATTTCGACATTACCTACTGCAATGCAATAGAATATTTAGGATAATCTCACCCGATGCCACTTGATTCATTTTATGTAAAAATCATCATTCTCCTGCCCTTATCCCAATTTATTTAGGGTCGGCGTAACATGTCTTTTTCTTCCATACTCCTCTATTAGTCGTCATCTCTGTAGTCACCCCCTTTTTACCCATATCCTCTTTCACACAGTCCATCGTTTCTTTGGCCTTCCCCTACTCTTATAGCCATCCACATCCATACACAAGACTTTCCTCACGACATTTTCTTCATTCCTCCGCATCACATGCCCATACCACGACAACCGATTTCCACACAACTTTTCAGTTAGCGGTGCCACTTTCAGACTTCCTGTTATATACTCATTCCTAATTCTATCCATGCGCGTAACACCACACATCGCTCTTAGCATTCTCATCTCAGCCGCATGCAATTGCTTTTCATTCTTCCCTTTTGTGGCCCAACATTCTGAACCATACAAGACAGCAGGTCTGACCATTGTTTTATAAATCTTCCTCTTAAGTTTAAGGGGAATGCGGGAGTCGCAGATAATCCCAGTGACCTGCCGCCATTTCATCCATCCAGTGTTAATTCTGTGCTTAACAGTCCGATCTATTTCGCCATCGCTTGGCACGAGTGGATGAAATGAAAAAAAAAATGTAAAAATAAAGTAAGATATAAGAATAAAGAAGCAGATAAGTTAGTGTGATTCTATATGGCAGGTCCCAAAGAGATTTATCAACAGGTGATAGCTTTTCATAAAGACATTATTTTGTACCTAAAGAAAATAAATAAGATATATTTTGTACCTCGAAAGTACTTGATTAAATGATGTTTCTATGAAGTGTCTAGCTAGCGGGCCCCTTATGATTATTTTTATTGTTATTATACTTTCAGATCCCCAATAGTGCTCGGGGTTAGAAACTATTATGTACCTTACAAATCCAAAATTTAAAGTTTCTGTGAGCTGTACTTCAGAAGATATTCGTTATTTAGACAAACGTCCAGCCAGCGGGCCTTCTTTAAATACTACTCTTTTATATCATACAATAGCATGAGGAGCTTGGTACTATTACGTACCTTACAAATCCAAAATTTCGACTTTCTGTGAGTTTACTTCAGAAGATATTCGAAATTCAAAGTTTTATATCGGCTATCACAATAAATGTATACCTACACAAAATTTGGTGTCTGTGTTGTTCAGGATTGAAGAGTTCCTTCATCTGGAGCTAATCCTGGATGTCGATTCTAGTCATGCTTACCATACAAATGCATTTTCATAGGAACTGAACCACCACGTAAAAATTCAACTTTTTTTTTATTGTTGATAGGCACGCGTTTGACCACTATCTCACCTGATAGTAAGCGATGATGTGGACGAAGATGGAGCACGCTTGCCTAAAAGTAACCTATTCACGCTTGACTTAAAGACTCCCAGGTTGTAGCTATCAGGAAACACAGACTCCGGTAGGGAATTCCACTCCCTAGCTGTACGCACAATGAATGTGTTCTCAAAACGTTTTGTGCGTGTGGATGGGATGTTTACAACGAACCGGTGGCACTTCGCCGTACGTCTCGTGGTCCGTTGATGAAACGGGCTTGGCGGAATCAAATTATGCAATTCCGTCGCACACTCCCCAAAATGTAACCAAAAGAAAACCGAAAGGCTAGCAACTCGGTGTCTATGCCGACTGCGTCAGATAAGAGGAAGTGGTTTCATTGCAGCTTGCAAGATTTGGCTCGAACATACATACAAACATTACAAGTAAAAGCTTGTATAAAGTAGTACATTTTGATCCAAATAGGCAAAGTTTGTTATTGCAGCTGACGCCAAGCTGTCACACGCCAGCCCCTTTAGCCAAATAACTTGTATAATAGCGCTAACGCTAACGCTTCGTGCAAAATGTATGGCAAGGACATTATTATATGATAAGGACAGTAATGTTGTTGCCATACATTTTGCACGAAGCGTTAGCGTTAAGGTCAACAGAAAAGTATTTTGTCTAAAGGCTCAGGGGGCTTAGACAAAGTAACAATTTAAAAACGATAACGAAGTTAGAAAAGACTAAAATGTATGAGATTGACATAAACCGCGCTAAGTCACGTGGTCAGTCGACTGTCGACATCGTTATCGCAAGTTGGTAGACAATGTTATAATTTGTAACGAAACCATAAAGAAACGAATTGCTATCGTGTTTATCCCATACAAATGCGTAGACAAGCAGCGCTTTCAGAGTTCGCCTTCGCTTCGATCGTGATCGCCAAAAAAGATAACGAAGGAACGCTAACGCTAGGAAATGTTTATCGATATCTCAGAGACGATGACGAATTTAGATATCGTTTCGCTACGAAGCGATGTTACTTTGTCTACAAGGCCAGAGCCGAATGCGAGATCGTTTTAGAGTTGAGAAACTGCAATGACAATTGCTCGCATATATGTATAGGGGTGACTGGTAATTAGTGAGTCATTTAATTAAAAAAATCAAAATAAAAATTACTACAATTGGTAAGGTAATATTGAAAGTAGGTATAATTTTTTTTTTTTTTTTGGAACTGTTAAGCTTGTGTTTGTCACTTGTGTGGGTACTATTACTAGCTAAATTATTTGACAAAATGCGGAAAAATTGCTCAATTTCATTGTTTTATTTGCGTTCACTGGATTCCATTGTGAATATTGTAGACAGTAGACACGGACATAGACGGATTGGCAGGCCATTTAAAACGATTTTTTTTTCATGCAGTCTTCGTGCAAGCCAGTGCGATTATTCTAAAAATGAGGTTGGCGCACTGACATGAAATAAGTATTAAATGCATTTTCAGTAGACTAGCGGTATATAATAGTTATTTGTTACACAAGAGTGCAAAGTTGCTTTTTAACCGCGTGCTCAATTTTGATGAACGAACAAGCGAAGGTTTCTAAAATTGAATCACGAACGCAGCTAGTGATTCAAAATTAGAATCACGAACGCAGCTACTGATTCAAAATTAGAATCCTGAGCGTTAGCGAGCGAATCAAAAGAGCACGAGGTGAAAAATCTTTGCACTCGAGTGCAACACGTAACTTTTCATCCCACCTCAGCGAGGAAATGACTAAATGCAAAAAAAAAACATCAATCACAAGATACTTTTATTTCAGTTTAGGTATTAACTACTACATTATGATAGGTAAGTATTACAGAATAATCTTTAAATTATAACAAGTAATACTTAGGTATAATTCAGAAAAATTGAAAGTAACGTTGTTACAGTTACTTAGGTTGAGTGTAATATTTTTGTTAGGTACTGTAATGTTGGTGTTAGTGACTTGTGTACTGTTTTTCGGTAAACTATCTGTCATACTTAAGGCGCTATTAACTGCCAATGACCTTGAGTGGTTAGCTTGCGTATTCTGTGCTGAGCTCACGTAACGCGTCATACGTCCATCCAGTAATAGGACTCGTCCATCAAGGAGCGCTGTCCGAAATTAGACGCATTATTAATTTATTACACATAAAACAACAGATATTAAACTAAAACACTGAGACTAAATTATAAATAATAAAATGATCATTGAAATGGTGAAGATTTCATAAATACAAGCTTTATAGTTTTTGCGTGTTTCTCAATTTCTTATCCGCGTTAGACATAACTTTACAAATTAATTACACAATGTTATGAAAATATAATTTCAAATAGTCTCAGATCAAACTACGACGAAAATTGTCTAAAGTAACATATATTTTTTTCAAAGAAATAAAACTAGGTAGTCGTTTACACGTGATGTTCAATTAAAAACCATTAAAAGTCGTAAAACTGCGCCTTAATAGTTGTACCGATTCATCGGATTCCCTTGGCGTAAATATTGGCGAGAGAGGGCGATGGTTAGGTGTTTCGTAACGGCTCATTTTTGATGTAGAAGGGCCAGTCCAAGGATCTGATTGAGGCTCTTTTAGAGTAATTGTTTTTGGGGGGTGGGAAACCATCCAATGATCCCGCTCTGGGTGTAGCGGGAGGGCGTGTCAGACTCTTACTGACTAAACCCCACCCCTGATCCTTCCCTGCCCAGAATGCCCAGGGGTGCGGTAACTCTGTTTCAAGTTTATCCACAACCCCTGGGCAGAGTGTATGGCTCCTACGATGCCTTTACATATTTTAGACTTATTTTGGATGGAATCCTCTATGTATACCTCTACGACCGCATTGGACTTCCAGCCTCCATGGCGCTTAAGGGACAGGGGATCAGCTGAATCGGCCAAAAGTGTGGCTGAAGTTCGTCGGAAACAATGACCTGTGAACAACAGTGGTTCTGGAAGTTCAAGAAATGTTGCTATTTCTCGTGGGATACTGCCAATTTGATTAGCACCCATAGGCTGTCTAACACACTTTCCGTTGCGATATTGTAGAAAAAATCGATTGAGGAGTGTAAGGCGGGCGTAAAGCTTGATATTTCTCAACAATTGTTACGTATTCCTTACGAATGACGAAGTTGCGGTCTCTTTTTGTCTTTGTATTAGGTAAATTAATTAATAGTAAGTCATCTGAATGTTTCTCAATGTTTCTGACATTAAGTTGTGTTAGTTCATTAGTTCGACATGCTCCGTTTATACCAATAATAACAACCTGTAACGTAAATAGTATTGTAGTAGATAAATTAATAAAATTGATAAGCATGCATAATTATGCCTATCGACCTCTACTATGTTGCGCCGACCCCAAATAAATTGGGATAAGGGCAGGAGAATGATGATGAGATAGTGGTCAAACGCGAACCCATCAAACATAAAAAAAAATGACCTTTACTACGTACCTATTAGATTATGTTAGGTGGTTGTTGTTGGTGGAGAGAAAGAAGAGGAAGCCTACTTTTCGCAACCAGTGTGGGACAGCGCCGGCAGGATTCAACATGCTGCTACGTCCTGCAGTACCGACGACGCAGCAGTACGTGTCCCGTTTGCACTACTCTACGAAGACTGAGGACATCGTAGAGTACATTCGGGTGAAGACCAACTGGACCTTGAGGGTGGAGAAGTTGGAGGCGCGCCATAACACCAATTTCAAGTCGTTCGGTTCGGTGCGCGTTCCGACTCACCATTTGATGACCTTCCTCAAGGAAGAGTTTTGGCCGAAAGCTGTGCTGTATCGGCGTTTCCGCGGCCGGCTACGCGACACCTCGCAGCGTAACACGACGCCGTCACTTCGTGTACAGTAGTTTGTTTATTGTATTAAATATGTATAAGTTTATAGTAATTATTGTTTTATACTTAAGTATCTATGTATTGTGTTTTATGGGCCATAGTTGCCTGAAATAAAGGATAAATAATAATAATAATTATATACTTAAGTAGATACTGAATGTGCAATTGACTACAACTTCGTTAAGACATTTTTCAATTTCAGATGCTGTGGTTCCGAGTCTGAGTTTTTAACAAAACCCGTCAAGCCCCTCATTGGCAGACACAATTAAAAATCTAACAACCTAACCTACAGGATTAACGGATTAAAAAAGGTTGTATGATAAATTCGGCACCATGGAGGTAGAAGTAAAATTCACAAGCATATTGCACATGATGTTCTAAATTCAATTTACTATATCCTCTGGCGAATAAAAACGGCTTTTGGACTCGGATATCGAAGAGCAAGAATACTCTTTCCGAGATGGGGGGATGTAAAATTATTGATCTATTCAATAATTTTCTATACCGCAGGTCCACTGAAAATTAGGTTCGATTTTTAAAAACTCTTTCCACGCTAGAGGATAAAATGCACTTTTGCACTCAGATTTCGAATGGCAAACAGAATCTTTCCGAGGTTGTGAGGTGAAAAGTACGAGTATATTTTCACCGAGCATGATGCTAGCTACTTTATTGATGAAAATCGCTGTCAGAAATGTTGAATCAATCAAAATGTTTGTTAGTTAATAGGAAATGAAATGCATACTGAAGATCGCTATATTATAATTTATAACATTTATTCAACTTCTCTTCACAAAACGCGTAGGAGTGCAAAATTGAGATCCAGTCATTTTAATAATTAAGTATATGGAGCACCTGTGTGAGAACAAAACACAGATTACAATAATTTTTTTTAAATTTTATTCATGCATGACCATAGATACACGTCTTTCAGTCGGATACATAGATACAGATTACATTTTTTTTCTATTAAATTCATAGTTCCATTTTACCGAGATCGCTCCTGTTTCAATGATTCCACATATTGTCCAGTTGCGTAGACAATTCAGACACAAAACTACACCAATTTTACATCACAATATCCACTAGGAATCAATAAGCGAATAATTAAAACAGCCACTGAACTTCACTCCAAAAAATCTTGCCTAAAACCCCTTATATATTCAGTCTAGTGTTACATTCCGGCGTAAAACACCACACTACAAATAGTTAAATAAATAAGCAACAAAAATAAAAGATACATACAGTGCTGAAAAACAAAGCCCCACAACTCACTGGTGAGTCGGACAAAAAAAAAAAAATTAAAGAGAAAAAAAAAAAAAAAAATCGGCTGTCAACCCGGGTTGTCGTCGGGGTTCAATTTGACAACCCGGATTTGGCCGCGGGGCTTCACAGGTTTTCGTTTATGCACTTTACTTCGATACTTTACCTATAACTCCCTCAGTTTCTTACTGCGCGATCCATTGCAGTGTAAACAAAAAACTGGCCAAGTTCGTGTCGGATTTCGCACATTAAGGCGCTATTAGCTGCCAACGACCTTGAGTGGTTAGCTTGCGTGTTCTGCGCTGACCTCACGTAACGCGTCGTATGTCCACCCAGTAATAGGACTCGCCCATCAAGAAGCGCTGTCCGAAATTAGATGCATTATTAATTTATTACACATAAAACAACAAGTATTAAACTAAAACACAGACTAAATTATAATAATTAAATGATATTTAAAATGGTGAAGGTTTCATAAATATATGCTTTATAGTTTTTGCGTGATTCTCAATTTTTTATCCGAGTCAGACATAACTTTACAAATTAATTACACTATGTTATAAAAATATAATTTTAAATATTCTCAGATCAAACTACGACGGGAATTGTCTAAAATAACATATATTTTTTTCAAAGAAATAAGACTAGTCGTTTAGACGTGATGTTCAATTAAAAACCATTAAAAGTCGTATAACTGCGCCACCGCTCAGGCACCGCTGGTACGATATTGTACCAGAGCTGGTACAAATTTAACGGTTCCGCATCAAATATTTGTATTTATTAGTGAAGTATACGTAATAATAAACATTATCACCAAATTTCAAGTCCATAGGTCGGGGCTGCCCAGGGGTTGTGGATAAATTCGAAACAGAGTTACCGCATCCCTGGGCACTCAGGGCAGGGAAGAAACAGTGGTGGGTTTTAGTCAGTAAGAGTCTAACACGCCCTCCCGCTCCACCCAGAGCGGGAGATGTCATTGGATGATTTCACAACCCTAAAAAAAAAAAAAAATAGGCCATTGGGAAGTTAAAAAATTCTTCGTACCTAACAAAATTTTGTGACAGACGACGGACGGAGACAGACGGATACGTGAGTGACAACAATAGGGCTCCGTCTGGACCCTTCGGGTACGGAACTCAACGCAAACTTTTTTCTATTATTTTCAACAAGCCGTGCCCGCCTTTGCAAAAACTTTCCAATTTTCTGGAATAAAAATTTCACATTGTTCTTTTACAATATCTCCCGTATCACTGGCAAATTACACTCAGGTACATCATCAGTTTGATAACTTTTCTGTGAAAAAGTAGCGGACAGATTTTTTTTTCTTTTAGAGCTTCCTTTGTTCTGTCACAGGCTATAGTGCAAATAGAAATGCCTTTTACTAATAAACTAGTTTTCTTTATAATTTTTAGGGTTCTGAAAGTCCGAATAAAAAAACAGAACCCTTGTAGGTCACTCGTGTGTCGTTCTGTCTGTCCGTCTGTCACAGCCAATTTGCTCAGAATCTGCTGGACCGATAGACTTGAAATTTGGTACACACATGAATATCTGTGACCCAAACACGGATGTGTGCCCTAAATAAATTAATTTGGAATATGGGGGTCACTTTTGGGGATTGGGGTGAACATCCGAAAATTAAAAATCAAAGTTTTTTAAACTATGTCGTGTGACATATCAAATGAAAGGGCACATTTTTAGAGTCTCGAATATATTTTTTTCATAATTTTAAAATACATAATTTTGAAGTTATTTAAGAAAATAGTTGAAAAATGACCATTGATAATATATCAATTGATAATATTCTCATTCATAGGCTCGCGCGGAGCTTGTGGCAAAAGTAAACAGCCGCACAGGTCGATCCATCAGGTTAAGCAACGCTTGCCGGGGGGTCCATGGATGGATGACCATCTTTACATACAGAGACTTCTCCGTGCCTCGGAAAGCACGCTAAGCCATTGGTCCCGGCTGTCAATCGTGGATCTTTGACAGTGGTTATGGGTCGTCAGAAGCCAGAAAGTCTGACATACAAGTCTTAACAACGAGTATCTTACTGACTGACTGACTGACATATCATTACACAGCCTAAACCACTGGTACTAGAGACATGAAATATGGAGAGTGTGTTCTTTGTAAAAAGTAGATATTCACTTAGAAAGGTTTTTCGAAATTCAACCCTTAAGGGGGTGAAAGTTTATAACGGAAGAACTAATTCCACTTTGTTGTAGTAGTTGTAGAATAAATAACAAAGAAAAATACCTTCGCGTCTCCACTTTGAATTTAGTTTTTCATTTAGATTTCATCTTAGTTAACGCTCCTGTAAATACATACACGACCAGGATAAAAACCAAACCGTATCATTCCCGGAACGTAAATCTGTCGAGGCATATCACCGTATTACATATCAGCACGAAATACGCCATTATTACCGACAAGCCGACGAGGCTTAGAGTTACTGCCACAGAGCAAGGAGGGTGTTAGAGGTGGCACTGTCAACGCCTTACATACAAACCAAAGGTGGCACGGTGTAAACATCCCGAACTAATGATTCATCACGTGATCCATTTTCGACCACATTATCGCTTAACATCAGGTGAGATAGTGGTCAAACGCGTACCTATCAACAATAACAAAAAAGACGTGATTCGGAAGTCAAGAGCTCTAGGCAAGCGTGCTCCATCTTCGACCACATCATCGCTTACCATCAGGTGAGATAGTGGTCAAACGCGTGCCTATCAACACTAAAAAAAAAAGTCGTGATTCGGAAGTCAAGAGCTCTAGGCAAGCGTGCTCCATCTTCGACCACATCATCGCTTACCATCAGGTGAGATAGTGGTCAAACGCGTGCCTATCAAGAATAAAAAAAAAGTCGTGATTCGGAATCGGGTCACAGTGATCAATTTCAAGGAACTTTCGGATATTATTACGAACTATCTCTTCTCTACATATTATAAATCAAAGTAGTTTTCTGCGTCTGTTTGTTTCTTCGTTACCTCCTTCTAAACCACGCCACGTATTTTAATGCGGTTTTCAGTAATAGAAAGAGCGATAAACGAGGAAGGTTTGTGCGTATAATATGTAATTTTGACGATACGGTTGGCGCAGTGGTTGAGCGTTCGGCAGCTGCGCTGCGTGTCGTGGATTCGATCCCCGCACGGAACAAATATTTGTATGGCCTACAGATAGTTGTTCCAGGTCTGGGTGTCTTGTGTATGTGAGATTACACATGTTTGTGAACGCACGCACGATGCCGGAGTAATTCCTAGTGAAAAGCAACGTTTTTAAAAACTGGCCAAGTGCGTGTCGGATTTCGCACACTAAGGGTTCCGTACCAAATATTGGTATTTATTAGTAAAGCATATGTAATAATAAACATTATCACCAAATTTCAAGTTAATAGGTCAGTGAGAAGTTAAAAAATTCTTCGCGACATAATTTTGTGACAGACGACGGACGGACGGACAGACAGACGGACACGTGATTGACAACAACAGGTCTCCGCTGGGACCCTTCGGGTACGGAACTCTAAAAAGATAGTGATTGTGAGTTGGAAAAAGCCTTGACAGATAGATTGCCGACTCTAGACGATTCCGTGTCCTGTGACTACAGACATTCGATATGAAAGAGAAACGATTTATTGGAGAAAATAAATTACGGAGAGACTTGTACGATATTGTGAAGAATGTTTATTGAATACTCGCGCTTATGATAAGGATAAATTGAGTGTAACACGATCAAGATTTTTATAACAACGATAAGTAATTTGATTATCTAGTGAATATGTCTCGAGGGGAAACTGTCTAGGTGATTACTGGCTTAAGTTTTGAAATAACACTGGCTTTCTAGGGTTCCGTACCCGAAGGGTCCAAACAGAGCCCTATTGCTGTCACTCACGTGTCCGTCTGTCTGTCTGTCCGTCGTCTGTCACAAAATTTTGTTCCGAAGAATTTTTTAACTTCCCATTGACGTATGAACTTGAAGTTTGGTGATAATGTTTACTATTACGTATATTTTACTAACAAATACTAATATACTGATAAATCTGTTTCTTTGATAATTCCCTTATTTGGTACGGAACCCCAAATGTGCCAAGTCAAAAAAACCGGCCCAGTGCGTGTCGCGCACTTACGGTTTTTTTTTTTTAAGTAGGTAACACTTTATGGTAGATAAGTAAGGGTTTCAGAATCCCAGCGAAGGTTTCTGAATTGACAATTCAAAGGAGATGAGTTCCAGAGTTTGGAATATCCTACTTTAATGCCAGAATTTTACAGGATTCCAGGCAAAAGTAAAGTTTGGTAAATACTCTCCTTTAAATTCTTGTTTTAGGAATCAGGAGGGGGAGGGGGGGTTAACTTCACCTCTTCTCTAATCTCTAAATATCTATCATAAATATATTATATGTATAAAGTAAGAATCTGACTGGCTGACTGACTGATCGATCAAAGCACAGCTGAAACCTCTGGGTCTAGAAGCATGAAATTTTGCACAAATGTTCCTTAAATAACGTATGTGTGCACTAAGAAGGCATTTCTATTTCTCTCCTCTTATTGCACACACAGACGCACAGCAATTCCATTTATAATAGCATTAGAAAAAAGAGGCACGTAGAAGCAGGGATGCTTATTGTGAGGTACAAATAAATATTGTTTCTTTCTTTCTTTCTTTCAAAACATTATATTTCAAAGGTAAGCTATCACAATTTTATTAATTCTTAAATTTTAATTATAAAACAGTAACAAATACGGCAATAACAATCAACAATTGGCGTCGCATTCACAAGTATTCACTAGTGACTGAATGGCAATCACAGAACTTTATTTACGATAATAAAATTGGAAAAACCCGGCTGTCACAACTTATAAAGGGATTAGGTAACATTTTTAATTTGGTAGAATTATAGTGAAACGAAAAACTTTCACGGTATGTTCACCCCTGCTTCTTTTAGGATTTTATCATTGAAACTGTAATTTTAAATTGTAATAAAATAATATAAATAACAAAACGAAAGCCACTTATTTTCTTACGATAAATAGTTAAATTTGTTGCAGTTGAGTGTGACAGCAGCTGTATAAATGGATTATATTATTGTACTTTTGTAATAAAGTGTGCATTAAAAATAACTTTTTTTAACTTCTGTCTGTAAATACGTAGGAGATAACCAGAATCTGTGCACAAATAAATAATTGGCAATTTATTTATGCTCACGCTTCCAATGGCGGGTTTAAATTGGCAGGTCAAATTACGTTATAATTACCTTATATCATATTTAAATCTAGTTTTAACATTTATTTGTTTATAACCAATACTGTCCCACTTCTCGGAAAATGCTTCCCCTAATAGTCCAGTCATTATTGACATTCGAAATCGAAAATTTAATAATAATTCCAAAAGTTTTCAAACTTCGGTCAAATGAATGGTACGAGTACATTAAGACAACAATAAATCTCATTTTGCAACCTTGTCCGCAGTCCGGAACATTGTTAAAATTGCAATTTAATTAATTTTTGCTGTATGGTCGTGAAAAAAATTCCAAAAGTTCTGCAAACTTGGAGAAGTTTTCGATATAAAATTTCATATCACGTATTAAATTTGCAACCAATCAAAGTGTACGGAACATTTTTTGTTTTATTTTTCGAATACCTACAAATTGTGATTTTTTTCAAAAAATTTTTGTTTTCAAAATTAGATATCTCAAATTCTACTCGTTAGATTCTTTTGGTTTAAACTCCATAGGACTCCATCAACCCTTACCTGTGTCCCGGTGCGTGTTTCGCGTATCCGAGTCCTGGTTTTGGAACAAATTCTCCAAATTTTTCTCAAAAAATTTAGTTTTTTGCCCATTTTGAAAAATTTTCGTTCTAGAAAAAAATTTATTTTTATAAAATCCGTTAGCCCGTGCG
Organism: Polia nebulosa; assembly: GCA_951329385.1. Taxonomy (NCBI): domain Eukaryota; kingdom Metazoa; phylum Arthropoda; class Insecta; order Lepidoptera; family Noctuidae; genus Polia; species Polia nebulosa. Next base: position 4,379,662 of record OX589606.1, on the reverse strand, counting down.
GAGACGCAACTTTTGACACCCCACACGTGAGCCTAGCTCTCACGAAACGTCAAAAAATTTTAATAAAGAAAAACATTAATTTTTAATAACAAAAAATGTTCCGTACACTTGAATTGGTTGCAAATTTGACACGTGATGTAAAATAATATATTTAACACCACTCCAACTTTGCAGAACTTTTGGAATTTTGGTCTCAAGAACTGAGCAAATTATCATTTATTGCATTTTTAACAATGTCCAGACTGCGGAACAGGTTGCAAAATTTTATAGTCTGTTTTTATACCATTCCCGACCTTACATCAAAATTTGAAAACTTTTGGAATTATAATGAATTGATTGTCTTGACTGACTGGACTAAAGTCCTTCCAGGAACTTTTCTCATTTACCAATGTTATTTAAATAAATAACATAACATAATAATTAAAAAAAAAAAATCAAAGCTGTAGGCCCATATATCGCAAGACTGGAGCCCTGGCACAGCTAGACAAGGACGCGGCAGACCGAGGAGAAGAAGGCTCGGTACACCTTGGATGGCTTTCTGGCGAATTGACGTGAAGAAGCACAGCTCAGAGAAAAGTGGAAGGAATGGCCTGGCTTTTCCCAGAAGTGGGACAGTTCAGGTTGAATACAAAAAAAATGCAGACCCAGAAAGATACGCACAATCGCAACTTTCAATTAAGTACTGTTCGGAGGTACGTCTCCCCAGGACCACGTCAGTGGGGCTTTAAAGGCACACAAACGTCCGACCGAGTTTATAATTAGGTAGTAAGGTACGTTGTTTATTTTAAGATTATTCCTAATTTTTTTATTTACCATGGATATAATTAGGAATGAGTGTATAAGAGGCAGTCTGAAAGTGGCACCGTTGACTGAAAAGTTGTGTCGAAACCGGTTGTCGTGGTATGGGCATGTCATGCGGAGGAATGAAGAAAATGTCGTAAGGAAAGTCCGTGTATGTTTTTTTTTTTTTGGGGGGGGTGGGAAATCATTCAATGACTTCTCCCGCTCTGGGTGGAGCGGGGGAGCGGGAGGGCGTGTCAGATTCTTACTGACTAAAACCCACCCCTGTGCCTTCCCTGCCTGAGTGCCCAGGGGTGCGGTAACTCATTTTCAGAATTTATCCGCTGCCCCTAGGCATCTGTGTATGGATGGATGGCTTTAGGAGTAGGGGAAGGCCAAAGAAACGATGGATGGACTGTGTGAAAGATGATATGGGTAATAAGAGGGTGTCTACTGAGATGACGGGTCATAAAGAAGTATGGAAGAAAAGGACATGTTGCGATGACCCCAAATAAATTGAGATAAGGACAGGGTAATGATGAGGTGACAAACAAGCTTACGGCTCGCCTAATGGAAAGTGGTCACCGCATCCTATGGACGCCCGCAGCACCAGAGGTATCGCCTGCGCGTTGCCAACCCTGTAGAAACTTTGTGTGATTGACCATTTGTATTAAATAATTATTTTCTTTAATTTAAAAAAAAAAAACAAAGAAAAAAACTTTTTTTTTATTTGTTGTGTTTTTGTCAGCAAACACTTTCATTTAAATAAATAATAAATAAAAAATGTTTATTCATCTCCACAAATTATCTACACATTATATACGAGGACAATCTTAAAGTTAAATATACAGGTTGACAGTTACGTAAATGTAAATTGTAGGAGATCTGGAGTCTAAACTAAGCCTAGGCCTGTACTATAGAACTCCAGGCCCCCCATCACATAATATTGTATGCAAATTATAAGTCAGCGAGTAGGTACATGTTAAATGTGTGTATGGTGTATGTGGTGTATGATGGTGTTTGTATGTGTGTGTGTGTGTGTGTGTGTGTGTGTGTGTGAATGTTTCAATATACGTGCTATGCATGCTATACTTATTTATATACATATATACATTACACAAACATAAAACTACCTTGCCATTTCATTAATTTTTTCAGTTTCGTAATAATCTAATCTTAATAGATATTTTTTAATTTTATTTTTACATTCATTTTTATTGCAATTGGATATAGAAATTATCTTATTTAGTTTATTAAATAGCATATTTCCTCTGTAAGGGAAAAATCTTTGTGCAAAATGAGTATTTACATGGATGGACTCACATATACCTACTCGTATCATAGATTCTTCTTGTGGTGGCTATGCGTTGTTTTCTTTCCCCCGATATGTTAGGAAGTTTAAGTAGAACGGTAAGTAATATGTAGAGCTGTCGTACTGAGAGCACTTGCGATTCTTCGTATAGTTTAGAGGTAGGGTATAAACGAGGCTTAGAAAAGCTTACTTTTAAAATAAGTCTTTGAGCTCTTTCTAGCGTTATCAGTTTTGTTTTGCAAGCACCACCCCATGTAGTGATGCAATAACTTAGAACTGACTGTACCAAAGTTATTTGTTATGCCTTGTTGCATCAAGTCCGCCTATGTACCACTATTGTACATGAAGTTTAAATAAAATAACTAGTCCGCCATCTTTGGGAGTCCGCCATATTGGATTTAGAATGACGTCACTTAGCTAACCAAACATTGGTGCTGATTCTCTTGTTCAATAACTAAACTAAAATTAGAGAATGGTTCTCTTTTACTAAAAGGCAGTGCGAGAAAAGGACGGCTGTATATTGACACCCTATTCTCATGGTTTCAGTATAATTTATTAACTATAAATATCTCTAAAACATGCTATGTCTTATTCAAAGCTAAAAATTAAATAATACCTTCACATAAACCCTTAAATATTAATAATATTCCTTTACAGCAAAAAACTTGCGAAAAATATCTTGGCTTAAGATTAGATAGTTCACTATCGTGGAATGCTCACCTAGAACATATAAAAACCAAGCTTTCGTCACTACTTGGATCTCTTAGAAATATAGTTTGATGTATTCCACATAGATTGCGTCACACCATCTATAACGCCCTAGTAAAACCACACCTGCTGTATCTGGTTGAAGTTTGGGGCAGTGCGGCCAAAACGAAGCTGGATAAGCTCCAAGTTGCACAAAACAAATTAATAAAAATGATTTTTAATTATCCTTATCTAACACCAACAAGCACAATTTACGAAGAAACAAAAAATATGAACATTAGACAGTTATATATCTACAATACCTGTATTTTTATCCGAAAAGCTCTTAACAAAAGTATACAGACAAACCTATCGTTTACTAAAGTAAAGCAAGTAACCCAACGTAGCACTCGTCGAGCTAGCTTGCTTATCTTACCAAAGATGAGAACTAAGTTCGGCAAGAAAAATTTAACATTTGAAGGAGCACAGTTGTATAACAAAATACCGTCAGGTATAAAAAATTTACACTCATTCAATGCATTCAAGAAGCAATTAGCCCAATATTTATTAAATAAATAATAACAAATTTCCTTAGATGCGGGAATGCATTGGATCAGTGATAAACTCAATATTAACTTATTGTCGAACTCGATCTATTTAGTATTTAGCATAAGGTAAACAAATTGTTCTCATGTAAGTGACTTTGTGTCTTTTTTGAGAATAAATATCTTTAAACCTAAACCTAAACCTATATCTATGAACTAAGCTAACTTAGTTCATAGATATAGCCGTCCTCTAAAGATGTCAAACTAGTTTATGCCTTGCGCTTTACCGTGTTTTTAATCGACATGTTTTTAAGTGTACCCTTAATTTGTATGGAAATATAAGTTCAACAAAATTTGACAGCCCTAATTTACGTCCGTCTCTTTTTTGTTTTAATTAGACAGAAAAAGATAGGAATAGCCTAAATTAAGTATAGTTTGTGCACAACAGAATCCGCACCATTGTCATCCAAACTAAACATGTGCGCAAAATATCTGTTTTTATTTAATCGGAAACCTGGGAAGTGGTTCAAATTTAACTTCTAAGATTTTTTTATAATTTAATTTTTACGTTAGCTAGTTACTCGTAGTTAATTAGAGGTGAAGTATCAGGGTTGCAATGGAATATGAACTTTATCATGTACCCGCGAGTTGGCCTTTTGTAACCGCTCTCTACTAAAAGTCTTGTAAATGTAATCCGCACTGTATTTTATGTAAAAACACACAATAAACACAGTTTACACGTAATTTAGTTGGAGTTTTCCTTGTGTGCAATGTACCCCGACTAAAACTGGCCCCAATGAATTATTTCGAATTTTGAATCCAAATTATTATACAAACCACTACTGTTTTGTTTAATCTTGCACGAGTCCTTATCACCAGCCAGAACCATTTTTGTACTAGCGTGGGTGATTTGGAGTTCCCTTCAGCAAGCAACATTGACAGTACCAAGATACTTTTATTTTTAACTGACTGCAAAAAAGAAGGTTCTAAATTCGACCCGTATGTATGTATGCTTGTTTGTCCGCGATTTTCTCGAAAACTACTGATCTGATTTGGATGGAGTTTACGTTATTCAAATGCATGTTTTTCAAGGAAGGTTTTAGTATATAATACGTTAGGATCTGAAGAAGATCTTCGGAGACAGACAGTGGAACTCTTCAATAACTAAATCAGTTAAATAAAAAATTAAATTAATTGAATAAAAAAAGCATTTTACGCAAATTACTCATTATGAGTATACACTTTAGTTTGTTATACTTACTACCATCTTTAATTGTGCTATATTAAGTACTTGAAAACAATATTACAATGCAAAACTCACAAATTTATCATCTGTTAGTATTGTTACGTCGAACGTATTTCACTGGAACGTTCGAGAATGTAGTCGAAGTTTCCAGAAGTTTCCACTACGTTCGAGAACATTCCATTGTGGTACTGTGTAGAAGTTCATAGATGTTTCTAGAATATTCCAGTATAGGATAGTTCGACAATGTTCTAGAAACTTCCATGACTGTATAAATAGGCCGGACGGCGGGCGAATGAGTCAATCTGATTTCGACTACGGATGCGAACGGATGCGAATACAAGCGATTACGAAGAGAATAGTGATTATTAGCGAATTAGTGTTTGTGTTTATAAGTTGTTGAGTTAATAAAGGATATTTAGTTAATTAATTGTTGTAAAATAATTTATCCCATACCCAGCTCGTAACAGTATTTATTCATAGTCTTAGATTTAGTTATTACGAACTCACTAACATATATAAGCCATCAAACGTTTCTGTGGTGTGTAGCATATATACGAGTATGTAATACTTTGTTATAAATATTTTGATCACTAATAAATAAAAAAATAAAAAAACTAACAGCAAATGACTCGAAACAGCGATAACTGCGATCGTTTGTCTATGTATTGTTAAAGTTATTTTGCACATTATTTTTTTTTTTGTAAAAACGTTTTTATTCCTGAAGAACCCGCTTCTGAACACGATCTCGCCTGACGGTAAGTTAAATATGGATTAAAATAATAAAGATACGATCGCCCGAAAGATTGCTTATTATTACACTAACTTTTTCCTGCGGCGTCGTTCTCTCTCGCTCTATTGTAGAACAACCCCAATATTAACAGCTAAGACCAATTTGAATGTAATAAAGAAAAATGTGGTTTTCCGTGTTTTTTTCAATATATAGGGTTCCGTACTATTGTCCCTATTGCTGTCACTCACGTGCCCGTCTGTCTGCCCGTCAGTCATCTGTCACACAGGTTTTACAGCCAAACGGTTGGAGCTACAGTCTTAAAATTTTCACAGTATTCAACATCTTGTAGACCCAAAGCCATAAAAATGATCAAAAATATATTTGGTACGGAACCCTAAATGTGCGAATTTCGACGCCCACTTGGCCAGTTTTTCTCTTGATAAGAACCTTTCTGAGAATACAACAAATATTAAAGAAAAATTTTCATCCTAATTGGCCCTTCCGATCTCGAATTTTGCGCTTAGCAACACATTTAGCCTTTATTTTTTATTTAGATAGAGCACTTTTATTGTCTCGCCCACAGACCTGCTCCCAAAGATTACAGGCCAATCAAGGGCCAATTTATGGCGTCAGAAAAACGCACGGTCCACCCTGTCCCGATTATCTATGTTAATATGTCTACAATATCTTTATTTGTCCCATAGAATGTAATTAAATTGTATAAACCTTAGACCCAACACTAGGATCCCCTCTGGTCTAGTCTCTTTCAGTCCATCATAAACCAAAATATAAAAGTTAACTACGTAAAAACAAAGATAAAATAATAACATAAATGAAATTGAATAGATAAAAAAAACTTTTTTGCAAAAAAAACAACCGACTTCCAAAACAAAAATACACTAAAAATTAAAAAAATATCTTTAATTTCGGAAGTCGGTGTCAAATAACGAAGAAGTAAAATACAAACACTGGAAGTCGGTCGTTTTTTTTTGTAAAAAAGTTTTTTATTTTTCACTTTTTAGTTGTTATACTCCAGCACTAAAAATTCCAATAACATGGAACGTGGAATTTAAACATTTGGAGAACCCCAAAACGTCATCGAGGTATACGTATTTTTCGTTTTTGTTCAATTTCTCAAAAAGCGCTTAATCAATTTCGATAAAATTTCTATGGGACCACCTCTGATGACCTACCAAACAAAAAAATAATCATCAAAATCTATTCACAAGTGGCAGAGAAATCGCGTAACATACATACAAAAAAAAACATACAGACGAATTGAGAACCTCCTCCTTTTGGAAGTCGGTTAATAATAAAAAATTACAATGGAGCTTGCGCGCCCACAAGATGCCTGCCTGTTCACTCTTGTTTAAAGACCCTAAGTAAACACCAAGACAAAGTCAGATTCAAATTGACACATGCTTTCATTGAAAGATGGGTGATGTTAATTCGAATGTAGATAAACAAAGGAATCTATAAATAAATTAGTTTCTGTTGAACAGGAACCGGATGTGACGAGCGATAGCGTAGCAAGGACACCAACATGAATTGATTATGCTGTCATCTTTGGTGAACGTGTAGTTACATACGTGTGGGATGTAGCCGCATGATGTAGTTAGGAAAATAGATGGAAATTCTGGAAAGGTATCAAGAAAAAATTGTTTGCTAGTAAATATATTTCCGTGATGCCAGAATCTGTGCAAAAGAAAATCTTTCCCGCCAATATTGACAATTTGACAGGTGTCACTTTTAGTTCGAATGTGCCATAGTGCCATACATTGGTGGACATCAAAGCACAAGGTAGACCGATGACTTGGTGACGGTCGCAGATATAAAAAGTGGCAACTTCCCTCATGTTATGCCATCGAAAAAGGTTTTAGACCCGTTCACAGCACAAATCAGGCAATGAGCTCAGACTAAACGTAATTACAACACCATTCTATTTCTGTCAATCATTTGAAGATGACAGATACAAAATGTGTGCTAGAGAACTAAGAAGACCATGTTTTCTTCTTATTAATGTTGACAAAGTAGGAATAAACTTAACCGCAAGAGCAGCAAGATTACCGACATAGCCAGAAGAAAACAAACTGAAGTAGCAGTGGGCAGACCACGTGTTAGTAGAAGAGATAGTCGGTAGGGCCGAAAGGTTCTGGAGTGGCGACCCGTGTACCGGAAGATACAGCGTTGGAAGGCCTCTGACAAGGTGGATCGATGACCTGAGGGTCACGGGAATCCGATGGATGCACAGGACTGGTCGTTGTGGCGATGGGGCCAATCTTGGGGCCTATGTCCAACAGTGAACTTCTTTTAGCTGAAACGATGATGATGATGGCAAAATGCGCAGATCATCGGCACCCTGAGGGAAACCCTATAAAATAATAAATAAAAATAATAATTTTTTATTACCTTCAGTTGTACAAAAACACTTATCTGAACAATAAACACTTATCTAAACACTATGCAGCGTTACAACTAATAGAAGAAACAGTGTTTTCGATGAACTCTGGCACCCCATGTAAGATTTAACTTGTGTTTAGGGTGCCAGCGTCCTCGCTTATAATTTGAACAAAATATGTCAATAGTTGTAAGACGAGCACAGTATACTACTATTAAGACAAATTATTAAGTACTAGTAAACGCAAATATGATGTGACCTATTAAAGTACCTATGTGAGGGTATGTGTGTGTGTTGAGTGAGAGATAAATAATAATAATATATATATAGATACTATTTTTTATATTTTAAAATGATTTTTTTTTATCCTTTATATTTAAATATTTAAAAATGTAAATAATATGTCTATAAAAATAAATAAACGGAATAATAATAAAACTTGTATGAAAACATGTATGTCTGTTTAAATATAATTATAAATATATGAATTTATTAGCTACATTAGGTTAAGCGATCGATACACGTAGTAAATCTTCAGTCTTATCGTAATATACTCGTATCCCCTATGCTTGTCAGTTAGACGTCTTTCAGTAGAAATGATGATATGATACATGCAAATATGTTAAGATTGTTGCATACAATATATAGATTCAAGTTCTTCAACCTTAACAGGTAAATGTGTTGCTGGGCAGTTTGTTGCGCCACTTCTTCACAGCTAAAACACTAGACTGGGGCTGTCTTTATGTAGAACTTTGACATCTAAAAATTGCTGGCTCTCAGCCTAGTTTGGATAAATGACTTTTGATTATGTATGTATTATTAATTTATATATTGTATTTTATAAATATTTATAGAAAATTTTGATGTTCAGTTTACTAATTAGCAGTACACCGCAGACTACCCCCTTTTTTGAATTAAGATTTTTTAGTACATCCAAAGGTTGTCTGGTAGATATCGCTGTCAGCGATAAGACCGCCATTGTACCCATAGATTTAAGTTCATATATACAAGTTTATTAACTGTTTTGGTATACAATAAAGTATTATTCTATTCTATTCTTTGATTTTAATGATAGCAAAGTTTAAAAAAATAGTCACAAAGTAACCCAATTGCGTTATTTCTAAAATACCTCCATGACTTTTCTTTAGATAATATCATCGGAAAAGCAAATTTTTCGCGGAGTTTCATTAATTTTTTACAGACGATTCAAGTCTTAGGAAAATCGGTCTTAATCCGAGATATTCCGGGCAACATTTTTGAGAAGTATCTAATATGTATGTTGATTCGCAAACTTGTCTCATAAAAGCAATTCCATTTCTGATTAGGCACAGAATATCTTTATTATTTTTTCAGGAAAATACTATAACCCCTTTTTTCACAAAAAACCGATCTATAGGAAATTAAAAAAGGAATTCATCATCATCATCATTCTCCTGCCCTTGTCCCAATAAATTTGGGGTCGGCGCAAAATGTCTGAATTCATAGGATGGATATCGAATTTATTTATTTGTATCAGGATTTTGCCTGCGTAATTACCAATAACCATGTAGGTTACGTATTTCCTGCAGGTCGTGTCAGAGTGACCTATTTGCAACAATTTCCTAGACTTCGTTACAAACATATTTTTTTCGTTGAAACTGCTAATTGAAAACTTCGATTTTCTGGAAAACCATCGGTTTCCACCGAAGCTCTCGCTCGGGTCACCTTTTTTGGTTATAAGGCAATAGTTGTGTTAAGACCAGTACATGGCCATGTTTATTGCTTCGTCGGAGGTTTTGATCAGGTCATCTACGGTGCAGGTAATCGCTCACCTGGGGCACTCCAGCAAATGGGGCACAATCTGAACTGGAGCACCGCACTCACACTGGATGTTGAAGATGGTGTGTTGCAACGGCCTACTTGGGTATGCGAGTTTATGATCCAATATTATTGATTAAAAGAAAAAAATACTATATAATAGTGTATTTCAATCTGTTCGTCTGTCCGTCCGAGGCATAGCGCAGAGACTGTTATTACTAGAAAACTGCAATTTTGCATGGATAATTATATTTTAATCACGCTACGGTAACTAGATAACAAAATAAAAAAAAAGTATCGTAGCTCCTATACAATCATGTAAATTGGAGAGATTTTTGTTCTCGCCTATTCTATTCTGTGGAGTACCGTTGGATAGGGCTTTCAAAATTAGAAAGACCATTTTTCGATTCAGTGAGTCGTTTGCCAAAAGTGTTTTTTTTTTTATTTGAGTCGAGCGTCGGACCCCAAAAAGCTAAACTATTGGCCAAAAATCTAAATAAATTCGTGACGGTACTATATATAAGGAACTTTGAAGGAAAACTATTACGGCTAAGTTAGCTTTAAAGTAATAGTTGCCCAACTAATAATATAATTATACAAAATCCTTACTTATCACAATTCCTGTTGTAACGGGCGACTAAGGAACCCTACACTGCCCGACATGCACACGTTTCTTTTTTAGTTCATATAAAAAAAAAGTTTTCAAGCTCTATGCTGGAATAAAATCGATTCGGTGCTTTCCAAATAGGCCTGTAAATCAAGGCCTAGAGGCAGGTTCCTTGTATTTGACGGTCTTCCCACATTTTGCTTCTCTCCTTCGGTGGGCTGTCCTATTGCTTGTGTAGTTCTTATAAAGCTCTTGCGACTTTTTAATCTACCCGGACTCAGGAGTTGTCGTGTGATCATCTAGGGTATGACGGAAATCGGCTTCCTGGTTCTTTTACCCGACTGCGCGACGCAAAGGAGGGTAATGTGTTTATCAGCCTATGTATGTATGTTTGTTCTTTTGTGGCGCTTTAAGACCAAACGCGTGGGCCGATTTTGATATTTTTTACGTCAATTGATTCGAGTTAATCTTGCGAGTACTATAATAGAGACATGACAGTAATCTAAATACAATATGGTGACAACCAGACGCCATATTATGAAAAAGAAAAGGATGAAAGTCGACGACGAGTCGAGGAGGCGATTCCAGAAATATAACTCACTAAAATGTAGAAAATAAAAATATCTGTACTGTAACTGTAAAAAAGAACTAAAAATTTCTAAACAAACCACTTTTCAAGCAGGCTGATGCAGTTGCTAGCATGAAATCAGTGAACTAAAATAATTCATTTTGAAGTTATACTTCTTTTGGCGCGTTAGGGAAAAATGATGGGACTAAATTTTTATGATGCGCGCGCACACCGTCACAAAAAACCTACAGCCTGAAGTTAGCTAGAACCGACACCCTGAAGTTAGCTATGGTCTGTGGTTCATGAAGAATGATTGTTTTCCTTTTGTAAACTTTGTGAGAGTTTTTTTTTTATCTTGTTACGCCAAAGAAGTATAACTCCTTACGTACGACATAAGTACAAACACACTTTTTTTTTATTTACCAGCGCGCATGCGATATCCCCATGGAAGGCAGGTCAAAAATAAAAAAAGAAAAGGTGATGCGATACCTGCTAGCGGCCAGTTTGTTGAATGGAGTCGGTTTTATGCAGCCCGAATTATTATAAGTTTCTCTGCTTGCTTCGTGTCAATCAATTAATTTAACAACACTGTGATGTTTTGCATTAATTAATAATCTCTCTTTTAGACTGGTGTTAAATAGTTTGCGTAATGTTATTTATATTTATACCAACGCGATCGCTTGTTATGTTGTTATCACAAGCTAATGAAAGCTTTAATTTGGCGGCAGATGTCCCGATCTGAGACTTGGTTAGACTTTCAGAAATCCTTCACCTTTCGCTACTCCCACGGGTCAAGCAAGTCTCGGGAGTGGGTGGCCAATTATTTGCCACCCACGCTTTAGGAAAAAGATTTTAATTCAGAACTGTTTTTGATATTTAATTCATTAACATACGTTAGCGTTCAACCGTTTAATTTACACAGTTCAAAAATAAAAAGGTTCTCAATTTAACTGTTTCTTTTTTTCTTTTTGTATTTCGAACATAAACATTTTGACAGGTCTTTAATTCCTTTTTTTTTTAATTAGGTCAAAATTACGTACGAGTAGCATCGCAGTTCGCAGCCAGAATTTCCACGAATGTTAGCCGTCACTATTCAAATATCGAACATTCTGTGAACTGCCAGTGTCCATATTTGTTGACAAGCTCTATGTTTGCTAGCTAAAAGTTGGCTAATGGTAGTCAACTAGTCAGTCTGTAGGTGTTTGATTTGAATTACGATATTTGAATCAAACGTAACAGTTTTTGAAATCAAATGAAATCATTTATTCGCATAGAATGTAGGTTAGGTACCTACATTCTATGCGAATAAATGTAGGTACAAGTTGTTATAAAATATAGTGAGCTGGGTACATTCTGCCTAAGTTTTGGCATGAAATATTGGTTTAAGTTATACCTACATATAGTTACTGTTAACAGACGATAGAATGATCTATCGTCTGTAAACTATTAAACTAATATTATAAAGAAGTAAATTGTTTATTTGTTTGAAGAAAGAATAACTAAGAGCGATACAAAGCTGTCACCGATTATCATAGAATAATTTTCTTTAAAAAAAAAAATGTCTATGTGGGAATGTCCACGGGGCCGAAGCCACAAAAATAATCCTGCGGCTTACCCCTAGTTTTTCTCAGTAATTAAATTAGATACTTTGTACTATTCCTATATATGGATTTTAACAGATTGCCCGTAAAGGCCTTAGGTCGAAGGGATTATAATTTAATGGGGATAGGCACAGAGAGAATATAGTTTTAGTGATCTCTTCTACACACAGCAATCAAGGGGCTCTGCCATGTGAAATGATTGTTTTTGGTATCCCTTTGATCTTCGACAGGGTCATTGTGGAGGTCTTGTTAAGCTGTCTATGGTTTTAGACTGATATTAATTACGATACTAGGTATTGTCTAGGATTTAAGTGAAATCCCAGGGAAACAGTTTCATGAATACAGGTTTAAAAAACTGCACTTTAAATGATACTGTGTAACGTAGCGTCCATTGTTGTTATTACAAAAGGTTTTGTTTCCCGTCACGTTCTGTGGCTGAGCTAGTAGCTTTTTGGCGGGATTTTCTCGAGTGAAGTTCAGTGGCTGTTTTAATTATTCGTTTATTGATTCCTAGTGGATATTGTGATGTAAAATTGGTGTAGTTTTGTGTCTCAAGTGTCAACGCAAATGGACAATATGTGGAATCATTGAAACAGGCGCGATCTCGGGAAAATGGAGCTGAATTTTATTGTAGTATTGACTACCTCAGCGAAGTTTGCCGAGAAGGCTGACTCGACACATTTGTTACCAAATACTGCAAAAAACATTAGAATGTGTTACATCTGCATTCTAATGGGAAAAAAGTATAAATACACTACGTAAAACTAGGCAATATGGTTAAAAGAATTTCGCCTTCCCTTCGGGGATAGTAAAAAAAAAAAGTAAGACTAAAGTTATAGCCTTCCCTTCGGGGTAAATAAAAAAAAAATTAAAAAAACTGGCTGAGCTCGCGAAAATAGTGACAGTTGGATATTCTGTTAGGTACCTTTCAACGATTTTACATTATTATAGTGAATGAATCTGAATGGCTGCTGAGGTTTTGGTGAGGCAGGTTATCCTTTTGGGTTTTAGTTTAACGTTATTTGCTGTTAAACTTGAAATTATTGTTGTCGAACATTATTTAGAACATTGGCGAGGTCTGCTTCGCTCTAATATCAATTTTGAGATCCAAAATGTTTTTGAAAATGACTGTATTCTTCTTTTTAGCGTGTCGATGGCGAAATTTAGTTTTAAATATTAAATATGTTCAGCCCAGTATTCAGCCACGGCAACCGCATTCGCTGACGTAACCATAAGGTCCTCACATGTAGGTACAGGAGACACAAGATGAGAGATTTAGAGCCATGCTAGAAATGGACCGTTCCTAGGGAAAACAGCGAAATAGAAATTATCGCTGTAACCATTTCTTTCGTTCTGCTATTGATAGAAGAAAAAAAGAAATCACCCATTAATTTGTCAAGCATGGTGATATTTTATTCGATTGTTCTAGGGCCAATTTTTAACAGCTAACAATCATGATTTAACGTAAGCTGACACACATTGTGTGGTGGTCCAGTGGTAACTACCGCGATAGGTCGTGAATTCGAACCCAGGCAGGCACCTTTGGGCACGCCGCAATTGTGGCGGTAAAGCCTCTCTTTCAGGAGTGGCTGGAGAGGCACCACGGCGACCTCACTTTCCGCCTGACGCAGGTCCTCACCGTGCACGGATTTTCTGGGAGTTTCCTGTGTAGGATAAAGCGGAGGGGAACGCCTGGGTGTCACCACTGTGCGGATGGCCCAGAGGACACGGTGGAGCATACGGTAGAGTTGTGCGCAGTGGTAATGAAATAATTTACACAAGCTATGGTGCGAAATCATCCAATGACTTCTCCCGCTCTGGGTGGAGCGGGAGGGCGTGTCAGACTCTTGCTGACTAAAACCCACCCCTGTTCCTTCCCTGCCCTGAGTGCCCAGGGGCGCAGTTACTCTGTTTCGAAATTATCTGCAACCCCTGGGCAGGCATCGGCCATGACGGGCCCGTCATGATTGCTGACAACTCTTTGAGGCGCGCGTGGAACACTACGCGCCGTTGACTCTCGGGCCTAGCGCTGATCGGACGGCGAGCTACCCAATGCTCGCCGTTCGCATGCCCGGCATCGTCTCGCGACGTCCTACGCCCAGGGCGTCTCCTGCGGCTCCAAGATAGTTGGGAAAAGGCTCGGCAGATTGATGCATATGACAACAACTAAACTAAATTCTAGAAATCTAGATCACTTGACAAGATCAAACAAGAATCGTACTTAATTTCAAACTAATATCTAATTTATAGACATTGATTAAGAAACTTGACTCATTACGGTTAGAAGTTAGTAATGAGTTTGGTCGGCCGAGCGAAGTCAAGTTACTCAATTAAAAGCCGCGACAGTGAGATAAGATTAGGTAATAATAATAACATCAAGTTGTATATTGTCAGTTTAATTCAGAGGTTAACAAGTTTTCACTTTTTAGGGTTCCGTACCCGAAGGGCTCGACGAACACCTAGCGCAGCTAGAAGAAGAGCTCGGAAGAATAAGGTGGCATTCTTGAGTTGAGATAAGTCCAAGGAGAGGGGGAGGACACAATAACCCTTGAATCGGGCCACCTTTTACATTTTCGAGAGGGAGACCAGCTATCGAAAGGCGGAGTCGGGTTCCTGGTAAATAAAATCTTTTGTGATAACGTTGTGGAAGTCTCGTCCAGTGTCTCGAACAGGGTAGCGTACCTCGTAGTGAAATTAACGGAGAGGTATAGCCTCAAGGTTATTCAGGTTTACGCACCGACCTCGTCACACTCGGATGACGAAGTGGAGGTAATGTTCGAGGACATCTCCAGGGCCTTGCATTGTACTTCTAGGGCCCACTACAGCGTTCTCATGAGGGATTTTAACGCTAAAGTGGGAGTACAGAATTGCAGCGAATCGGTAGTAGGATCCTAGAGGTTTGGCAGCAGAAATCATAGGGGGCAAATGCTTGTCAACTTCCTTGAGAAGGAGGGGCTTTTCTTGATTAACTCCTTCTCTAATAAACAGCCCAAAAGGAAGTGGACGTGGCGAAGCCCCGATACTATGACCAAAAATGAGATAGATTTCATCATAACAGATAAAAAGCATTTATTCAGAGATATCTCGGTGATCAACAGGTTCAACACCGGTAGTGATCACAGACTTGTCCGAGGCTCTCTGAATATCAACTTCAAGCTTGAGCGGACTCGTTTGATAAAGTCTAGGCTCCGTCCAAACATGCTGCAAACAATGTTAGGATCTGAAGCGTTCCAGTCAGACCTCCGAAGAACCGATTTGCTGCCGTGGAAACCACAAATGACATTGACCGGGCGCTCGACCAAATGGTAGAAATCCTCAGGGAGGAAGGTATGCGATTATGCAAAATGCGGCGTTCGGGCAAGAGGTCGAAACTTTCGGAAGAGACTCTGGAGCTTATGACGGAGCGACGTGAAAACCCACCTGTCACTTCGTCGGAACAACGGGCACTCAACAGAAATATTAGGACACTGGTTCGGCGCGACCTCCAACGCTCCAATACACGCTCTATAGAAAAAGCGATTGAGCAAAACCGGGAGTCGAAAGTGTTCGTCCCGTAACTCGGGCTGAGCCACCTGACGAAGTTGTCCAATCCAGTGGGGATATCGTCGCTTTGAAGCCGGAGATCTAATTATACGCATCGCACGCATCGCAACCTGAACCCGAAAATGAGGATTCCAGAGCCACCTTAACCCGCCACTTCACAGAAGACCTGCCAGAATCCAGCCAAGACTGACTGGTAGAGAATGCCTAAGGCATTAAGTCCGCCTTCGTACTTTTGTTACATGAAGTGTAAATAAATAAATAAATAATAAATCGAGGCTGCTCTTAAACAACTTAAAAATGGAAAAGCCCCTGGTGATGACGGGATTACGATCGAACTCCTGAAAGCGGGAGGAAGCCCTGTGAAAGAGCTTCGGGAGCTTTTCAACTCTGTCCTGTTCTCTGGGAGAACTCCAGAAGCATGGCGAAGGAGGACGCGGCATTAACATCAACGGCGAATACATCTCACACCTGAGATTTGCAGATGACATCGTCATACTGGCTGAATCGCTGCATGACCTGCAGCAGATGTTCGACGGCCTAGTTGATTCTTCTGGACGCATTGGCTTCCGGATGAACTTGGACAAAAACCAGGTTATGTTCAACGAACACGTCGCTCCGGGACCGATTGCTGTCAATAGCGGTGCCCTCAAGATTGTTCGAGAATATGTTTACCTCGGGCAAACTCTGCAGTATGATAAAAACAACTTTGAGAGGGAGGCCAACAGAAGGATCCAGCTGGGCTGGGCCGCGTTTGGGAAGCTTTAACGAGTCTTCGCGTCACGTATTCCACAGAGCCTAAAGACTAAGGTCTTTAATCAGTGCGTCTTGCCATGACTTACGGAGCCGAAACGTGGACACTCACGGCACGACTGGTCCATAAATTCAAGGTCGCTCAGCGAGTTATGGACCGGGCTATACTTGGAGTCTCATTGAGGGATCGAATACGGAACGAGGTGATCCGGCTGAGAACCAAGGTTGTCAACATAGCTCACAGAATAAGCAAGCTGAAGTGGCAATGGGCCGGCCATATTAGTCGTAGAACCGATGATCGTTGGGGTAGACGTCTTCTCGAGTGGAGACCGCGAATCGGCAAACGTAAGGTAGGACGCCCTCAGGCTAGATGGAGCGATGATCTTCGCAGGGTGGCTGTTAGCAGCTGGATGAGAGTTGCCGAGAACCGAGCTGAATTGCGTGCAATTGGAGAGGCCTATGTCCAGCAGTGGACTGCTATAGGCTGATGATGTCTGTCTCTGAGGATCTGTCTGACCGTCGTCAGTCACAATTTTTTTTTCCGAAGAATTTTTCAACTTTCCATTGACCTGTAGCGACATCTATGACGCCGCACACGAACTAAAAACAGCAAGAATTCTACATCGCGCAAGCAGAGTTCTCCGCGCGATTTGAACATATACAACAGTCCGAAATCAACCATTGGGCAGTTGCCCGGACCAGACACAACACCCGTCTGGTCGGAGGATCCTCCCTTTTCAACGGAGGTTTGCGGGACTTTACACCCTGTTCCGCATACCTCTAAACTGGTGACCCTCGACTATGAACGTGAGCGCAGCCTTCGTCATGACGTCATCACCTCCACACTGGTGACCCTCGACCATGAACGTCAGCGCAGCCTTCGTGCAGCTACTTCAGCGTGACGTCATCATCATCGCTTCCTTCAAGCTCTTGAGCAACGAGTCATACAGCCAGCCAGTACCAACGGCTTCTACGGGTATCCTGACCACCAGCATGCAGCGGATGCGCATTCCTGGTCAGCATCCTCAGCCTCTTTCATCACCATCAACCTCATCAGCGATCTTGGCGCAGCGAACAGCACCTTCGGCCGGTCGATGAACCTCTCCTGGTCGACGCCAGCAGTCAAGCCACTACGTCGCACAGCACCGCTCCGACCCACTGGAGCCTGCAGCATCATCCCGACTCACTGGGACATCATCACCCCGACTCACTGGGGCATCATCCCGACTCACTGGGACATCATCACCCCGACTCACTGGGGCATCATCCCGACTCACTGGGATAGCAACACCCCGACTCACTGGGGCATCACCGCAGACAGTTCCGACTCACCGTGAACTATGCGGCTCTTCCGGTTCCGACTCACTGGAACCAACCTTCCACTGGCCCGGCAAGCATCACAAGATGTATGGACGACTCATCAAGAACCATCGATCTCCGATCTCCGGAGGAGAGTGATGTAGCGACATCTATGACGCCGCACACGAACTAAAAATAGCAAGAATTCTACATCGCGCAAGCAGAGTTCTCCGCGCGATTTGAACATATACAACAGTCCGAAATCAACCATTGGGCAGTTGCCCGGACCAGACACAACACCCGTCTGGTCGGAGGATCCTCCCTTTTCAATGGAGGTTGTGGAACTTTACACCCTGTTTCGCATACCTCCAAAGACCTATGAACTTGTTTACTGTTAGAATCTTGGTATTTTCTGTTTCCACTGTGTTCTATGCACAAAATACTTTTTTTTTAAATTTATATAAATGTACTCTTTTTTATAAGTTGGTACTAATCATTTACCCTCTCTGAAATCAGATATACTCTATTTCTTTTTCAAAAAGTTGACAACCCTAGACGAGACATCTTATCTTGACTTTAGAATCCACTAATCAGTATTTTTTAAACTGACTAATAGATGACGACTAATAGAGGAGTATGGAAGAAAAAGACATTTTGCGCCGACCCCAAATAAATTGCGATAAGGGCAGGAGAATGATGATGATGAATGATAATCAGTATTTAAATTAAGCATATGGTTTTCGTATTACCCAGTAACAAATATAAAATACTGTCAGTAAAAATGTAAAATACTGATATTCAACTGCATCCGGTTAGACTGGAAGCCGACCCCAAGATAGTTGGGATAAGGCTAGGCTGATGATGAAATTAAGCATATGGTTTACGAGTTTTATAAATAAGGGTGAATGTGTTATGATATGTCAATTTTTTTATTAACCGTCTTTCGAAAAAGGAGGTTCTATGTTCGACTGTATGTATGTTTTTTTTTATGTAAGTATGTCCGCCGATTTCTACGTCAGTTGTAGACCGATTTTCAAAATTATTTTTTATCCGAAAGCATACTCGTATACTCCCGAGGTGGTCCCACATAAATTTTATCGAAATTGCTTAAGCGCTTTTTGAGAAACTGAACAAAAACGAAAAATACGTATACCTAGATGTCGTTTTTGTTTTGTTCAATTACGAGTATGTTTAAATTCCACGTTCCATGTTATTGGAGTTTTTAGTTTTGGGTTATATATAACAACTAAAATATAACAATTAAAAACTTTTTTACAAGAAAAACAACAGACTTCCAAAAAGAAAATACACTAAAAATTAAAAAAAATAACTTTAATTTCGGAAGTCGGTGTCAAATAACGAAGAAATAAAATACAAACACCGACTTCCGAAATTAAAGTTATTTTATTTAATTTTGTGTATTTTCTTTTTGGAAGTCGGTTGTTTTTTTTTGTAAAAAAGTTTTTTCATACGAGTATATACGAAGTGAAACGCGTCTCCCAATATCTTATCAAGTTCACAGTGTAACAATAACATTATAAGTGTACATAATCATGATAGGCTTGCATCTGAAAGCTTAATCAGCAGATATCTACCTACCTATCGAGGTATCTTATTTTTGTACAATATCTGTCAGTTAATGACGTCACTTGTTGCCCACGTGTTATGAAAAAATTTCGTCATAATTTAACCACACACTGCAATAAGGGTCATACAGGTATACGTATTATATCAGCCTGTAACTGTCCGACTCCTGGGCAAAGTCTTCTTCAGCTACAGAGGTCACGAGTATTTACGAGTATCACCAGGATTGCTCAAAGCGGGTAGACGATTTTAGACTAAGGGCCGCTTTCACCAATTCTAAACGCCCAGTTTTTGACGTTTAAGGGCCTTCCTCCCCGTAAGTGAATAAAATTCGTATTATAATAAAATTCGTATTCGTAATTCCCTCATTGAATAAAAATTCGTATCTTAGCATAGAAAATAAAGATTGAAGAATCCTATGTTGCATTTGTTACAAATAGGATAAGGTATTTTTACGTTGTTAAAACAGGACTCAAAGTGTTTCGTATCCAAATTAGTAAGCAAAAGTGTCAATAACGGCCGTTTTTGGTACTATAATCTTTTTTATGGTTTTTATTCTTTACGCTAAGCTTCAGTAAAACTTAGTTTGTAGAGCGAATACTGAAATTGGCCCTAACTAGTCCAAGTGGCAGGTTGGCCATTTGATACCTACTTGGCCTGTCGGTTTTCTATCGGCTACATTTCGGCGAGTGTGCATCGGAATTCCACAATTTAATTCCGCCAAGCCCGTTCCATAATCGGACCACTAGACATACCTACGGCGATGCACCACCGGTAGGTAGGTACATGATGGACTTCCCACCCATACGTACAAAAGGTTTTGGGAACAATAAATTTAATCAAGCGAACATCTAAGGAGTGGAATTCCCTGCCGCAGTTTGTGTTTCCTGAGAGCTACAACCTGGGAGTCTTTAAGTCAAGAGTGAATAGGTTACTTCTAGGCAAGCTTGCTCCATCGTCAGCTGTATCATCGCTTACCAACAGATGATATAGAGGTCAAACGAGACCTGACCAATTATAAAAAAACACACGATTTTTCCAAAGGCATAGTTACGAAATTGAAAGTAAAATTGTATATTTTATTAGATAAATATAAGTAGGGCACTGGTGAGACCAGTGGTGGCGCAGTGGTAACGGCCGCGACTTACAAGTTGTAGGTCGTGAGTTCAAACCAAGGCAGGCGTTTTACATTGTGTAAATTATTTCATCACCACAGCTCTCAAAACGGTGAAGGAAACTGGCATGTCCTAGAACCAAAAATTCCGAGACTTGTGACATCTACCAATCCGCTTTGGGGCCGCGTGGTGGTTTGTGGTTTACAGCCCACACCCTCTCACAGAGAGGAGGCCTCTGCCCTAGCAGTTGGGATATTAAAAAGGCTGATGATGATGAAGTAGGGCGCTTATATACGAATGACATAATAAGTTTTATCACATACCTACTGAGGTTACGAATCCAGGACCTCGGGATAACGCGAAACAATAAAATAAAGAAACATTTATGGCATCAATTTTTAGAAACCTACAGATAAAATTCCTAATACTAGCCCAGTACTAAAGTAGGTAGGTAGATACCTAATAAAATAAATCTGTTTATAATAAAAATAGACATACCTACTTTAAAAATAATCCAGCTTGACATTTCCATATGAACAACATTAAATTAAACAAACACAAGTAGATAAATAAAATTCGCAGAAATATTAAACCCTTTTCATTTTGGCTTTGAACCTTACAGGAATCCTGAATCCACACAGAGAATTTTTAATAAAACCTCACACAAAAGGCTCAACCTCAGCTGACCTGTCTTTGCAGAGAAATTTTCACTATTTTAGTAGGAAGGTATTATTTGTATAAATTTTCCTCTCGTCTGTATTGAATCTAAAGTCCTTGGATCAAAGGAAAAGGTATTTTTAGCTACGCACCAAAATAATGTAGTCAATTTAAAACTTATCAAACATCCCAATGTTCAATCAAGGAAAATTTTGATAAGTACATTTTTAGAGTCAAGGCAAAATAAGGTAGACAATCACTTTATACAGCCTACTTTAAAGGAGCACAAATAAATGGCCAGAAATCAAATTCATCGCGCGTAAAACATTAATTAACATCAAAGGGACGCCAAAAGTCCAAAATATAAACAAACACTACAGCTGTGCTAAGAAACAAAAGTTTGAAAATTACTTACTTGGCTCTCAAAGACAACTGCCGATCATTTGGACACACATACTTATTGGCTTTACTTTGAAAATTCATTGCACAGGTTTAAAAAAAAAACACACCACAAAAAAAAATATTTAAAAATGTTCGGGACCGCGGGAAAGTGGCGCCGCGCGTTCGCGCCTGTTGATTCCGTTCAACTGTTGCTTCGCTCGTGGCGGGCGGCCCATATTAATCGATATTTTAACAACGCTCTTGAAAACTAACAATATGTTGCGAGCAGCGACATCCTTTTATCAGTGTGATAAACATGACCATGTAAATACTATTAACGTAATAACATGTTCTGAGCTTGTGGGTTTTGCGCAAAGTATGAAGAGTTTTTTTGAGTTGGTGGACCACGATTTTGAGAAAAGAGGCTGTCTAATATATTCTCTTGCTTTTGAAAGTTGTTCTTCATGCATTAAAGTTGAATATCAAGCTATTAAAATACCTTTCATTATGTAGCAGAGGCTCAAAAATACATTTAATTACAACAAAAGTAGTAACAATAGAATTTTCAGTCCATTTTAAAATTTGAATAATGCTTCGGATATGACGTCAATGTAAAGGTAAGTTCAGACATAACGCAGTGATACCAGTATAATAGAAAATACATTGCGATTGAATGCATAAAAGCAATTACAACTAAACTTCTTAGCAGATCAATCAAAACTATTATTTAATCATATAGATTTCGAATCATTGTTATTTGTAAGAAAGCCTTTAAATAGAAAGTCATTCGATTAAATTGATTTTTATCCACTGACAACTGACAAGTGTATCCAAACGTTAAAAGAGAACTGTATATAGCTCTGTCTCGTTCTCTCATGACACTAGTGATGTGCAGAGGAAAAAATAACTGTAAATTCAATAACGATTAAAATACCAAAACGTCTACATCACCTGAAATGTGTTTTATAAACGGCTGTTTAGTTTATTATTGTTAACAACAATAATCATTCTGCCCTTATCTCAGGAAGGAACAGGGGTGGGTTTTAGTCAGTAAAACTATGGCACGCCCTCCCGCTCCACCTAGAGCGGGAGAAGTCATAGGATGATTTCCCACCCCAAAAAAAAAGCCTTAATCATTGCGACGCTCCGGGTGGCAGAATTTTGCGAGGCCTTTGTCCTTTTTGCAATGTATTTGAATCGAAAGCAGGTATTACTGATGATACACAAGAAGTACAAAAGTCTTAAAAATAATTAGACGGTTAGAAATTCTAAAGAGTGCAACTATCGAGTTTAAAATATCATATTATAAGATTTATCAACAAACAAAAACTTTTTACAACAAAACATACAACCGACTTCCATAAATAATACCAAAAAATGCAAAATAATTTTAATTTTGGAAGTCGGTGTCAAATAACGAAGAAACCAAACTAGAAACACCGACTTCCGAAATTAAAATTATTTTGCATTTTTTAGTATTATTTATGGAAGTCGGTTGTATTTTTTTTTTGTAAAAAGTTTTTTTTTTTCACTTTTTAGTTGTTGTACCCCATTCTAAAACGAAATAAATATTAAAGTTATACCCGAATTGATAGCCACAAAAATAGGGAATTTGAACATAGTTGGTGAAATTAGAGTGTATCAGGGTGAACTGTACAAATCTGTATACCCCTTCAGAGCGTATCAGCGTGATGTAATGTTGTGAAGTGGTGAAAACAATATACAGACATGCGATTGCAGCAATTCTGGAAGGTTTGCTATCATTTATTAGAGAGTTCCATTGTGTATCTCCGAAGTTCTTTATCAGATCTTCACCAAAATAAAATGGGATCACATGTGAAGCAACAGCTTTCAAATAAAAAAAATCTTCAAAATCGGTTCACGTAGTAAAAAGTTATGAGGTAAAACACATAAAAAAAATACAGTCGAATTTAGAACCTCCTCCTTTTTTTTGAAGTCGGTTAAAAAACGACAATGATGGTAATAAATGCCCAAGTAAGATATTCTTAAGAAGTTAAAATGTGATAGTTTCGTATTTTCCTGAGACTAAAATCTTTAATTACACAATATCTAATGGATGAGCTACGACCGTTTTAATTGAAAGAATAGCAAGTGCTGAAAACTTATCTTGTGTCATCAAATTTCAAAAACTTAATGACAGATGATCGGTTTCTGGACAACTTAATATAAAAATCAACTTTATTTTAATAAAAAAATGTTCTAAACAGCTATTTGATATGAATAAAATAAAAAAAATCTAACGTAAACTTTTTTTTTGAGTAAGGCTCAAGATAACAGCCCTGCCTAAGACCTACTTGTCCAATGTTTCTTAGGGTCGGCACAACAAGTAGTGTACCTAATTGATTTGAATACTAATAAGTTTAATTTTATAGATTGTATTTAGAAAAACCTTCCTTTTGGTCTTCAACAGTCAGGTAAAAATAACTGTGTTGCAACACATACACACGTTTAAAAGTAACTATCGTTATTGAGCCAGAAAGTAAACCGTTAAAAGTAAAACGTGTCCCCACACTAGTCAATTTGACATTTCACTTTTTCAGTTATGATGGCGCACTTGCGAAAGGTGTTTAGTTTACTGTAACTTTATTTTTATGTAGTGCCGTGAAGTGAAAACCAAGTGATTTTAATGCCGTACCGCAGGCGCTTTACCGCCAAGATGCCAGATTTCGACGACGAAGTTACCGTCGTCGATGTTTACGACCTGGCATCGGACATTGGCAAAGAATGTGAGATAATTATCGAAAAATACGGCTCTGACGCCGTTACAGCGCTGCTGCCGAAGGTGATTAACGCGCTGGAGCTGCTGGAGAATCTGGCAGTGAGGAACGAGAAGGAGAATCAAGCGCTGCAGGAGTTGACGGCGAAGATTTCTCAGCTGGAAAACGACAAGATAGAGAAGGCTGAATACAGGCAACGATTCGAGAAGGTAGGTGGTAGAGGTCACTGTTAGGCAAATAAGTGTTATTAGTTGCTTTAGTGCGTGTTGTGCACCGAATACACGAAACATTGATGTTTCGTCACCTGCGAGTGCATCAGTATCGTTGCAACAGAACCGTTCGGGCGATGGTATTGCGCTACCGTGTCTACTGCGAAGCCGTCGTTTACGTCTTAACGATAATAATAATTGGCCTCTATTATACACATTTTTTGTGAGTACACATAGTTTTAAATTTCTTTTCATATTTAGAACATTTGGTATTTGACTGGCTTCTCACTGGCAAGTCTTGTTTCTTTTTTATATAATTGATTTGAAAAGTTGTTAGGCGTTCTATTTGTTGGTTCACTAGTTGAAACTTATTTTAAAGAAGCGTAAAAAGGAATTGAGCGATGATCAAAGTGATGTAATACCTTCTTTATATTCAAATTGTTTATGTTATCATTATGTAAATAAATTACGAGTGATGTTAATTTTTACGATTAGTTTGCTCTATAAGATTCTTATCCATCCTTTTTCTGCTAAAATTCAACCTCTTAATGACTCAAATCATGAACATAGTCCATCTCGTCCCAAAGTGACTCATATGAAATGTCTACAAAACTGTTGTATTGTTGATTAAACATTCAATTGACTATGAAACAAAAGTAAGTTATACAAAATACCACATGTGGTATTTTTGCGATTACCTCAGTAACTCAACTTTTACACTGCGTAAAAGTTAATATAATTCTGATGTAATTATTTTTGCTGTTACAAGACTTTTCAGCCCTAAATTTTACAGAGATATCACGACACATCTAATCTCAGTAGTGAATATCTATTTCAGAACTACTGAATGCCCCATATGTCTACCGTTACCTTCATTAATCCTCTGCCAGCACTGATTTTATTGCATTAGCAGCACAATCTTATGCACCAAATTATCCTACTAATATAATAAATGTGAAAGTTTGTATGTTTGTTACTTCTTCACGCTCAAACGGCTGGACCGATTTAGATGAAATTTAGTATGTAGATAGCTAGCCTGGAGTAACATATAGGCTACCTTTTATTCCGGTCTAGGCGGGTAAAACCGCGGGGCGCAGCTAGTAAGATCATATAAATTACCCTTCGTGCTATCATCATCCAGAGGGGCTCCTGGCTAAGTTAAAACAGCCACACAGGTTAGTCACAAAAAATAAGTTATTCATAAAAAAAAAAAACAATTTTAAACAAGCCTTTAAATTCACACAAATGTCTGTCATGTCAGCCCCCTTAGCCAAATAACTTTTACAATAGCGCTAACGCTTCATGCAAAATGTATGGCAAGGACATTACCTGCGGAGAGAACTGTCATGTGATTCACGCCCAGTAATGTTGTTGCCATACATTTTGCACGAGGCATTAGCGTTAACATTAACAGAAAAGTATTTTGTCTAACCCGTCTGTACTGTTGATTGTTGAAGAGTTCCTCTATCTGGACCTAATCCTGAATGTCGATTCAGGTCATGCTTAGGTACCATAAAAATGCATTGTCATTGGAACTGAACCAACTTGTAAAAATCAACTCCGTAGGGTTCGAAGATGAGTGGAAGTCAGTAAAAGTCAGACACGCCCTCCCGCTCCACACAGTCCCGAAAGTCATTTGATGAATTCCCAACACCAATGCAAAAAAAAAAAAAATAAAGTGGTAAGAGGAAGTCGTTCTCATTCAGCTTGCAAGATTTGACCTGAACAAACAAACATTGCATGTTAAGGTGGAAGCGCCAGGGTAGCCCCGTTAAGTTCTAATTATCTTACGTTTTTGCAATTTGCAGGTCAGTGTCAGGTTGTAGAAATGTGTATTTGTAGAATTATAATCATTAAAATCATCAATACAACTCTTTCAGTTAGAGTTAGAATTGATGTCAAATCCTTGCAGTGTTATAATAAAGTATTGTAACACGGCAAGGATTGTACTGAAAAACAATGTTCAAAAAATTATCGTGGAATTGATTAGAGAAAATGGTCAGAGCGTCTTATTAAAATATCTAACAGTACTTATTAAATGGCACCTAATTACATTACTGATGGTGACTCATACAAAATTGTTTTAAAGCGTCAGTTTACAATAGATAGGTTAATAAAATTTCTTTAAAACAATAAAGTAAAATCTTTTTTGTTGAGCTAACGTTGTGTCCCATTGGTGGGCAAAGGCTAGGCTCTGTCTTGGACCATCTCTGGCCAAGTTTTCCCATAAACATGACAATTCTTTTTTTTTTGTCTGGCGCAATCTGTCCATTAATTGAAATTCAGCATCTCAATTTCCCTAACCTTTTCCTATCTAGGGTTCGGCTTCCAGTCTAACCGGATGCAGCTGGATACCAGTATTTTACATGGAGTGACTGCCTATCTGACCTCCACAACCCAGTTAGGTACTAGGTAATACAATACCTCTTGGTAAGACTGGTTGTCAGACTTTCGAGCTTCTGACAAACCGTAACATTTGCCGTTTTTATAGATAATGGTACGGAACCCTTCGTGCGCGTCCGGTGTCCGGCTCGCACGGTTTTTTTTACTTTCTATGGCATTGCAACGCATGCTGGGGACAGCTAGTATGCCACCTAGGTGGTTTTCTTTACAACAAAATTAATAGGAAGCTTCCGATAGTTAATCTTACTAAGATTTTGTGTAAAAGGAAAATAACTTCCTTCCTACTAGATATAAATTATGACGAAACCGAAAAACTACTTGTAACCTTAGTGTAACATTACTAATGTAACAATTATACATACTAACACTCACATACACCGCCACCCACACACAACACACACACCTTTACACACCCATACACATCACACACACATACTTACATGCCCACATATATATATATATACTAGCGTAAACTTGTCGATAATTTGTGTTCGGGTTCACTGATAAAATTAAAATACCTAATAGTAATGTATCTAGATGTTTACTGTGTAAAAGACGGAGTCCTGGTGTCCTGAAATACAGGCTTGCAGCCTAGTTTAGGCACCAGTCTCCCACAATGATAAAGCCATTATCTTAACATTTTCGATGATGTACCTACTGTTTTGTTGTGGTGAGAAAATAAACATTATTATTATTTCGTATATTTATTTTTACACATATTATTTACATTTTTAAATATTTTTAAAAGAAAACATATAAAAAAACATTTAAAAATATAAAAATAGTAGTCCACCGGTATCGGGAGCAGGGTCCAAGCTACCGGTGGTTAGGGCTCCAGAGACAGGAACCTCCTCACTATGCGAGCCGTATCAAGGAGTACTGCCTTCTGAATCAGGCCCTTGATCCAACCGCGCAACGACAGCTTCGACAGGTGGTCGTCGAAGCTTTTAGCCATCAGGCCATTGGCGGTAACGACTATTGGCACAATGACAGCCGAGTCCACATTCCACATATCGACAACCTCGTGTGCCAAGTCAAGATATTTAATTTGTTTCTCTTTCTCAGCTTTCACGAGGTTCTCGTCATGTGGGATGGTGACATCGATTATCATTGTGCGGCGCGCTAATCGGTCTATCACCACTATATCCGGCTTATTGGCAACAATAGTCCTGTCAGTGATGATAGACCGATCCCAGTACAACGTGACATGGTCATTTTCGAGAACTGGGTCGGGCACATACTTGTAATACGGCACCTCAGAATCCACAAGTTTGTATTTTAAAGCAAGCTGCTGATGAATAATCCTGGCCACTTGGTTATGCCTGTGCAAATACTCGCTGTTAGCAAGACGAGAACAACCAGAGATAATATGTCTGATGGACTCACCCGGACGGTGGCATGCCCGACACACGTCAACCGTCCCGTCCTTCATGATATGCCTCCGGTAGTTATTCGTCAAGATAACTTCGTCCATAATCGCACAGACAAAGCCTTCAGTTTCCCCGAAGAGGTCACTGAAACGTAGCCAGGCCACGGACGCCAAGAAATCTACATCAGGCCCATGAAGGGCCCGATAAAAGCGCCCATGAAGCTCCTTGCTTTTCCATACCTCCTTGCGGTCATCAGTAGTGAGTATTACAGGTTTGCGCCAGTTCTCTTTAGCCATGGACAACGGGGTGAGTCCCTTGTCCACTGCGACCACATCGCGGTGCATACCCACGTCGGTTTCAAGAAAATATTCTCTGAGGCTGCACACCTCGCGGTTGTGGAGAGTTTTCGCATTTAAAAAACCTCGACCTCCACATTTCCGCGGGATGTACAGTCTCATCACCGATGATCGTGGGTGATGCATCCGGTTTGCGGTCATCAGCGTACGGACCCTCCTATCCAGGGCGTCTAGCTCAGTCTGAGTCCATTTGAGTATGCCGAAAGAGTACATCAAAACCGGCATGACCCAACCGTTGAAGGCGCGCACCTTATTTCCGCCTGACAAAAGGCTATTAAATAGCTTTTTCAGGCGGCCAAAGAAGCGCTCCTTCAGCGATTGCTTCATGTCAGTAACGTTAATGCCTAACGCTTCCGACATACCCAAATATTTGTACGTTTCGGTCGAGGAGAGGGATTTAAGGTTTATGGAATCCGAGAGTTGAATCCCTTCGGATTCCATAATCTCTCCTCGCTTTACATGCATGACTGCACATTTGTCCACACCAAATTCCATCCTGATGGCGCTACTGAAAGTTTCAGTTACCTTCAGTAACTCCATCAGTCGCAAATTGTTGGGGGCAAAGAGTTTCAGATCATCCATGTAAAGAAGGTGAGATATGGCCTGACCACCTCTTCTCAACCGATAGCCCAGGCCTGAATCCTCCAGCAATGTGCTTAGAGGATTCAGGGCTAAGCAGAACCAAAGTGGACTCAAACTGTCGCCCTGAAATATTCCCCGTTTTATCCATATAGGCTCATCGTTCCCCTGATTTGGTCGACATCCTGGATAGCGAAGGACTGTCTTCCATTGCCCCATACATGACCCAAGGAAGGTGCGGAGAGTTGCATCTATTTTGTACAACTCCAACACCCTCATGAGCCATGTATGTGGAACAGAGTCGTAGGCCTTCTTATAATCTATCCAGCATGTCGACAAATCCTTGTGGGATCGACGAACCTGCTGGCTTATGGCCATGTCTATGAGGAGTAGCTCCTTAGTACCGCGAGACCCGTTCCTACATCCATTCTGAGAGGCAGACATAATTGAATTACTGTTAATGTGCAGATTAATTTTCGCTCTCAGAATGGATGTAAGAAGTTTATAAACCGTTGACAAACATGTAATCGGTCTATAATTCTTGGGTTCCGCGGGACTACCTGTCTTATGGAGCAGGTGGGTGACACCGGTTGTTAGAAACTGAGGCAGCGACCCAGACTCTAAGGATGACTGGAATTGAGATGCCAGGAGCGCGTGTGAGCTGCTGTACCATTTCAGCCAAAAGTTGTGCAGTCCGTCCGGTCCCGGAGATTTCCAGTTCGGTAACGGACGAACTGCTTTGGCTACATCTGATGGATTTATGGTGAATTTATCCATTTCTGGTATAGCGTCACACGCGCGCTCGACATCACGCATCCAACCACCCTCAGTGTGACAGACGGGCACCGACCAAATGCTACTTATTATTATTATTATTATAGTATACAATATTAACCTGCATATATATTATTAATAAAAAATAAGTCAGACCATAAAAATAACTCACAAATTACCTACTAAATAATAAAAAAACATAACAGCCTAACTTGGCTAGAGAGCACCAATCAGAAGGTATAATCAAAAAATTAAATCTGATAATATTACGTAAGGTGTAACTGTACAACTTAATAGATAATTGTGTTTCATATAGTTATTGTAAGTGAAAGTGAACTGTTAAGCTCAAGTGGTGAAAGCTTGAATGGCAGGTGATTTCAAGTAAAAGTTTTTGTAAGCTTCTTTCTTAAGAGGGAACAGGGGCTACGATTCTCCATACAAATGTATTCCCCTTTTTTCTACCTGAATAATGCCTCTAGAATATCATTTTTTTTTTATAAAGTCAAGGACTGCTGTTGACATGTCCCTGTCATTTCCTTTTTTTTACCAACTAATAAGTAAAGAAAATATGACCCTCCAAAAATTACAAAAAATGACCTTATTTTTACCGCCGTTCTTAGAAGACTACCAGACAAACTCGAATTTTTTTAACATAAAACATTTAATAGACTAGGTCCCTATTAAATGTTTTATGTTAAAAATTTTCGGCTCAGTTTTCGAGGAGAAAAAAGGGGAATACAAAACGTCGATCTCGTCAAAAGTTTTGTGATAAAATCGGTCTGAGTTGCAGCTGTCCCTATCGCACTCTACTGGGGCAGGCTTGAGGGAGCACGATGGCAATAGTTTCTTCAAATATCTATTTTGAAAATTCCTCGCAGGCCCTGTTCCCTCTTAAGCATCGTCCACACTGTAGTGGTAGACGCGATAGAAATGTGACGCCATTTGCCGGGCACAAATGAGCAGTGGTGGCCCAGTCATCATCATCAGCCTTTTAATGTCCCCACTGCTGGGGCATAGGCCTCCTCTCTGTGAGAGAGTGTGAACCGTAATCCACCGCGCGGGCGCAATGCGGGTTGGTGGATATCACATGTCTTCGAATTTTTGGTTCTAGGACGTTTCCTCACGATGTTTTCAGAAACGAGCCAGACAATCATCGGCAATGATAGGCTCGTCGAGTCGAAGCTCCAAAGTGAGCATAGACGCCGAGTATCTAGCCTGTCGGTTTTCTATCGGTTACATTTTGGGGAGTGTGCGACGGAATTGCATAATTTGATTCCCGTTCCACTCGACTTTATGAAATAAAAAATGATTGCTCTAGAGGCATTATTCAGGAAGAAAACAGGGGAATACATTTGTATGGAGAATCGCAAACCCCTGTTCCCTCTTAAGTAGGTAATAATTTCGACTCTTAAGACGGCAATTTTGTTTTGGTATCACATGCCGTAAATAGATCGTACCCACGGATAATTAAGAGAACAGTTTACTAATTATTGATGTCCAAATAATTAAGACAACAGTTTACTAATTAATTAATGTCCAAATACCTAATTGCGAAACTTAATGGTGCTTTCGGATAAGCACTTAGGTATATATTTTTAGATACTTAACTTATTAGATAGTAGAGGCGCTTTCCAACTGAGGTGCATTTATATGGAATTGCAACCAGTCACATTATTGCAAGTCCGAACACTTATTTGTAAGCCCACTTTCGCGTCTAGGAATGTTATGGTCTTAGCGAACATTTTACAAACTTTAATCATTTGGTAATTGAACTTGATAACCTACCCTTCTAATCTCCAAAAAAGTAAAGTATAATAATAATAGTACTTCTGGACACGGCTCGCATTGTCAGGCGGTTCCTCTCTCTGGAGCCCTGACCGCCGGTAGCTTGGACCCTGTTCCCGATACCGGTGGGCTACTATTTTTTATATTTTTAAATATTTTTCTATATATTCTTTTTTAAGAAATATTTAAAAATGTATTTAATATGTTAAAAAGATAAATAATAATAATATTCCACAACTATCACACAACGCCATCTAGTCCCAAGCTAAGCAGAGCTTGTGTTATGGGTACTAGACAACTGATAAACATACTTATATATTTCTAAATACATACATATTATTGATAAATTACACCCAGACACAGAACAAATGATCGTGCTCATTACACAAACATTTGTCCTGGGTGGGAATCGAACCCACGACCTCCGGCATAGCAGTCAGGGTCACTAACCACTAGACCAACAGGCCAGTCAAAGGAAGTAAAGTAGTTCCTAATTTGTTAATGAAAGTTTCATCAAAATCCGTTCAGTAGTTTTTGCGTGAAAGAGTAACAAACATACATCCTCACAAACTTTCACATTTATAATTAGTTCGATTTAGTGACTACGGAATTGGTAGCTTCCACAGAACTTTTCGTATTTGAATCTATTGGCGACGTTTCGGCGAATGAGCTCCAAATCCCGAAACTTCCTTCCGAAGCTGAGTGTTTAATGCAACCATGATTCACAGACCGAAATGGGTTCTGTGGAAGTCTGCTAAACCGTTCACCAATGTAAGTTGAACTTAATTGGCCTTATATTTATAAAAAAACCGCCCAAAAACTAGCTTTTTATTACTGGGTGAGAAATCAGCAAATAATTTCTCCCGCTCTGACTCTTTTACTGACTGAAACCAACCCGTGTTCCTTCAGTTACGAGTACCTGTGCCAGGGCTGCGGTGACTGCTTCGGTCACTGTCGCTAGCCTGGCAGAGTAAAACTAGCTAGGACATCAATTTAGTTCTGGCGGATTCATCTTATGAGTTCTCATCACTAGTATTGTACTATGTTTCACTGGTCTGTTCCCGTCGCATCCAGGTCAAACTTCCGTTGCAGTTCTGTCTCTTGCTTGATATGGAGGGAATTCGAAATTATGATTTTGCCTACTCCTCGGCTGTTCTTTTCTGATAAATTTTGCTGCGGGACCCAAGACAGTTGATATTTCACTGGGACTCGTCGAGCTTCTTTGCCTCAGCGCGTTTCTGGTGGTCGCCACTGTTGATTCTGGCGTTTAAGATTTGCAGTGGTTGCGAATAGTGTAGCGTGCTCGTTCCTTTCGAGCCCATGCCAGTCTTTTTTTTATTTTAGATGGGTTTGCTCTTGACTCTAGTCTATTAGGTCAGAGGTGACATAGACAAAGTCGACGATGGAGCGAGCTTACCCAGAAGAAGCCTGTTCACTCTAACTTTGAAGAGATTAGGGTTGTATGCATTTAGAAATACAGACGCAGGTAGAGAGTTCCACTCCTTTGCTGTGCGCATTATGAAAGACGTTTGGAAACGCTTGGTGCGAATTCGTGGAATAGCAACAAGGTAGGGATGGTAACTTGCAGTGCGTCTTGATGTCCGGATGGTAGAAGGGGGCCGATGGGATGAGGTCGTGGAGTTCTTGGGCACACTCTCCGAAGTACATTCTGTAGAAGACCGACAAGCAGGCAACCTTGCGGCAGTCATCAATAGGCTTCTGAAACTCTCCTGCCAGGGTCGCGGGATTTCGCGGATAAATGGTTACCGCGCCCCTGAGCACTTAGGCAAGGAAGGTACAGGGGTGGGATTTAGTCAGTGAGAGTTTGATACGCCCTGCCGCTCAACTTAAAGCGGGAGAAGTTATCTTATGATGTTCCACACTCAAAAGAAGGCGTCAAACATTCTACCATCATCATTCTCCTGCCCTTATCCCAATTTATTTGGGGTCGGCGCAATATGTCTTTTTCTTCCATACTCCTCTATTAGTCGTCCCCTCCGATCACCATGTATAATAAGCCTATTCCGTGGGAGAAGAAGGCTAAATACCTGGGTATGGTCCTAGATCAACACCTCACCTTCGCCGAGCACATAAAGCAGGCCCGCGCGCGGGCCGCTTTCGCTCAAGGTAGGCTTCATTCCATGATCAATAAACGCAGCACCTTGTCATACAAGTGCAAACTGCGTACTTTCACCGCGGTCATTCGTCCCATCATGACCTACGCTGGCCCTGTCTTCGCACACGCCAAGCCCCGGTTCATTCATAAAATGCAGACTCTTCAGAGCCGCTTTCTTCGCAGAGCGGCGGGTGCCCCCTACTTTGTCCGTAACGAAGAGCTGCATGTAGATTTCAAACTCCCCACCATCCAGCAGTTACTTGAAACGTCTCACCAAGCGTTTTCTAGATACCGCTGCGAATCATCCAAACCCCCTAATCGCATCGGCCGCCCGATACGAACCCTTCCGCATCTCCAAGGTGCGCCGACCCAGACATACCCTCCTCATTCCTGACGACCCTACCACCCTGCTCCAGGAGAGCCGTAGGGAAACGAGCACCACAGTCCGCAAACGCACACAGCCGTCTTTGCGCCCCCGCCGAAGAGGCCCGCGAAGACCTGATCAATGCCCTCCCCGTCTCTCGCCAGCATGTGCCGCTGAGCAAGCATATCCCCCAAATAATGAAAATCAGATCCAGCCTTCCCTTGCTGTCCTTCCAGTGAAGCCCTAAGCCGAGGCCCGTACCCCGCAGGGGGTGCCCTTAGCGCAGTCACTTAGTATGTAAGAAAAATTATAAGTCCTGGCTGGAGGCTTTAATAAATTAGAGCCTTCACAGGCAAGTACGGTTAAGCAGTCGACAACCAATATGGTTGAACTGCGAGTAGTCCCTCAAAAAAAAAAAAAAAATCATCTCTGTTGTCACCCCCTTTTTACCCATATCCTCTTTCACACAGTCCAACCATCTTTTCTTTGGCCTTCCCCTACTCTTATAGCCATCCACATCCATACACAAGACTTTTCTCACGACATTTTCTTCATTCCTCCGCATCACATGCCCATACCACGACAACCGATTTCCACACAACTTTTCTGTCAGCGGTGCCACTTTCAGACTTCCTCTTCCTCTATCCATGCGCGTAACACCACTCATCGCACCAAACATTCTACCATATCACGAATTAATTAATTTTCTATCGCAACAACAAACGCCCATATTTAGTAGTTTTCTCATGGCCATATGCTAATTAAACCGAGTGAGATGCACGAGGTATGCAAGCATGTCGTGTACGTAATCTATGTAATTTGTTCAAGGATTCATATTACATGCTTGTTTATTACTGTAACGCTTGTTTAAATCGTTTAGTTCATCTTTGTTTAGTAATCTTTTTTTTTTTCTTTTGATAGGCACGCGTTTGACCACTATCTCACCTCATGGTAAGCGATGATGTGGTCGACGATGGAGCACGCTTGCCTAGAAGTAACCTATTTACTCATGACTTAAAGACTTCCAGGTTGTAGTTATCAGGAAACAGACTCTGGCAGGGAATTCCACTCCCTAGCTGTACGCACAATCTGCCCGGGGGTTGAGGATAAATTCGAAACAGAGTTACCTCGCCCCTGGGCACTCAAAGGCAGGAAGGAACAGGGGTGGGTTTTAGTCAGTAAGAGTCTGACACGCCCTCCCGCTCCGCCCAGAGCGGGAGAAGTCATAGGATGATTTCCCACCCCACAAAAAAAAAAAAAGAAAAGCTGTACGCACAATGAATGTGTTCTCAAAACGTTTTGTGCGTGTAGTGGTATGTCTACCATGTACCTTTTTTATTTTGTGGGGTGGGAAATCATCCAATGACTTTTCCCGCTCTGGGTGGAGCTGGAGGGCGTGTCAGACTCCTACTGACTAAAACCCACCCCTGCCCTGAGTCCCCAGAGGTGCGGTAACTCTGTTTCGAATTTATCCACAACCCCTGGGCAGGCCATGTACCTTGGTGTTGTAATTTCGTGTTTTTGACCTGATAAAGTAGTTTACCCAAATTCAAACACTACCCTCATTATATTAACCTAACCTTAAGACGTTCTATGCCAAGATAAGCCATCGCAGCTGTGTTGGATTTGTTTTGGGTTGGTAATTAATTATCAAATAACTTCTCCCGCTCTAAGTGGAGCGGGAGGGCGTGTCAGACTCTTACTGACTAAAACCCACCTATGTTCCTTCAGCTGCCTGTGCCAGGGGCATGGTAACTCCTTCAAACACTCCCCACGACCCTGATAGAGCTGTATTGGCTGGAATCTTTTTCTTCATTTAGTGTTTTAGTCAATGGTACGGATTCTCTTCTTCAATAACTAAACTAAAATTAGAGAATTGCTATCTTTTACTAAAAGGCAGTGCGAGAAAAGGACGGCTATAGCTATGCACTAAGTTAGAGATGTCAAACTAGTTTACGCCTTGCGCTTCGCCGTGTTTTTAGACGACATGTTTTTTACGTGTACCCTTAATTTGTATGGAAATATTAGTTCAAACTAAATTTGACAGCTCTAATTTACGTCCGTCTCTTTCCTGTTTTATTAGAGAGAAAAAGATAGCAATAGCCTAAATTAGGTTATTTTGTGCACAACAGAATCAACACCAATATCTTCTTTTAGAGAGAAGCTCAGGTCTTATTAGATCGACGCACCGCCCACCGGTAGGTGCTCTAAAATCTAATAATATCACAGTGCCAATCAATCTTCCTATCGCTTGATAAGCCTCATGCTATGTGAAATTGAACTTTAATGAGGTTACTTTTAATTCGCATCTGTCTATCCTGTAACTATCTTTTGATGGATTAGGCTCTGGCTGGAACCTTTTTTCTTCAGTTAGTGTTTTGGTCAATATCGTCTTTAAGAGAGAAGCTTAGGTCTTATTAGATCGATGGACCGCCCACCGATACTCTAAAAATATCAATGTCAATCAATCTTCCTTTCGCTTGATAAGCCTTATTAAATGCTATGCGTAATTGAACTTTAATGAGGTTACTTTTAATTCACATCTGTCTAGCCTGTTACGGATCCTTTACTGGATTAGGCTCTCACAGTTTATGATGGTGTACTGTCTCGGACTATCCTTGAGTATTTCCTGCTGTTTTCAATATGTCTACAATCAACTAGAAAATACGAACCCCCGACTGGCCCTACATTTCTTGAATTAAATAATCTTGATATTCCAATGACTCATGTATAAAATTTTCGCAACCTTGAGTGTCGAGAAAAAATGCGAGTTGTTTCGGTGTTGCGTAAAAAATGCATTCATCATGCACAGAATATTTTAATCGAACATTTTTTTACATCTTTGTATGAATGAGAAGTCGAGAAACCGGTTGGAGCGGCCGTTGGTTTGCGATGCAATGAAACAAAAATAAAAGAGATCGGTTGCTATGCGAATGGAGTGGCAAGGGATGTTTCTCTGCAGCGAAAGTTATATCAAATAGAAGCTGGGAATCTGTAGCTTGCAATTTAGTTTTGTTATAAATCTAAATCAAAAGTAATTTTGAACTAGGGTGAGAGCCAATACCTTTTGAACGTCAAAGTTCTACATAAAAGTTAGCCCTCCAAAAAACGCCTGCCTGAAACTACTTCCTGGTGTTTTAGCTAAGAAGAAGTGGCTCAACAAACTCCTCAGCAAGTATAATCTTTACTAATAATAAAGAGGTAAAGTTTGTGAGGATGTAGGGTAATCTCTGGACCTACTGAACCGATTTTTAAAATTCTTTTACCAATAGAAATCCACGTTATTTGTGACTATAGAAATATTTTGAAAAAATCAATCAATTAAACATTATACACAGATGACGTTTTGGTTTTCTCCAATTATGTTCATTATGTTTGTAAACAGTTTAAATAGACAGTGCAGTGTGCGTAAATAACTTTAACAATGCAAGAAGAATTTATTTAACCAAGTGTACTATGTACTGTTGTGTTGAATTGAATAATTACCTACTTGGTTTCCGGCCTGCATGCATGACTGGACGCTTATTGCATTCTGTTGCACTGAGGCTTAAGACGACGATTTCATTGAGTACAAATCATTGTTGGCGCGTTTAGATCATCCTGTCACGGTCTTATTCAGTCGTATCGATTGTTGCTACGATTTTTGTTTTAATTAGAGGTCTATGCTTGCGGCATTTAATTTTATGTACCACCTTTTTCTCGCGTCTTGGCGTACATAGACAGGGCTTCAGGGATAGTGCATTTTTCGAGATGATTATTAGTTTATGGCACTTAGCGATAACGTATCAGGCCCTGGGGGCTTAGACAAAGTAACAATTTAAAAACGATAACGAAGTTAGAAAAGACTAAAATGTATGAGATTGACATAAACCGCGCTAAGTCACGTGGTCAGTCGACATCGTTATCGCAAGTTGGCAGACAATGTTATAATTCGTAACGAAACCATAAAGAAACGAATTGCTATCG
The DNA here is from genome assembly GCA_951329385.1 of Polia nebulosa. Classification (NCBI taxonomy): domain Eukaryota; kingdom Metazoa; phylum Arthropoda; class Insecta; order Lepidoptera; family Noctuidae; genus Polia; species Polia nebulosa. The sequence goes on along the minus strand of OX589606.1, from coordinate 4,341,402 downwards.
TGTTTATCCCATACAAATGCGTAGACAAGCAGCGCTTTCAGAGTTCGCCTTCGCCTCGATCGTGATCGCCAAAAAAGATAACGAAGGAACGCTAACGCTAGGAAATGTTTATCGATATCTCAGAGACGATGACGAATTTAGATATCGTTTCGCTACGAAGCGATGTTACTTTGTCTACAGGCCCTGTAGACAAAGTAATGGTTTCGTTACGAATTATAACATTGTCTACCAACTTGCGATAACGATGTCGACAGTCGACTGACCACGTGACTTAGCGCGGTTTATGTCAATCTCATACATTTTAGTCTTTTCTAACTTCGTTATCGTTTTTAAATTGTTACTTTGTCTAAGCCCCCTGAGCCTTTAGCCAAAATACATTTCTGTTAACGTTAACGCTTACGTTTCGTGCAAAATGTATGGCAACGACATTACTAGGCGTGAGTCACGTGACAGTTCTCTCCGCAGGTAATGTCCTTGCCATACATTTTGCACGAAGCGTCAGCTTTAACGTTAACAGAAATGTATTTTGTCTAAAGGCTCAGAGGGGTTAGACAAAATACTTTTCTGCCCCTTAGCCAAATAACTTTTATAACAGCGCTGAAGCTAACGCTTCGTGCAAAATGTATGGCAAGGACATTACCTGCGGAGAGAACTGTCACGTGACACTGGGCGTGAGTCACGTGACAGTTCTCTCCGCAGGTAATGTCCTTGCCATACATTTTGCACGAAGCGTTAGCGGTATTATAAAAGTTATTTGGCTAGGGGGGCAGTTGCTTGAGACAAATTATTTTTCTGTTAGCGTTCATGCTAACGCTTAGTACCAAATGAATGACATTACTGGACGTGAGTCACGTGACAGTTCTCTTCGCAGGTTATGTCATTGCCATACATTTTTTAGCAACCATTAGCGTGAAAGCTAACAGAAAAGTAATTTGTGTCACTCCCCTGTACGTTCAGAGACTTCCTACTTACAAAAAAAAAAAAAAACAATTCCACACCTCTCTGTCTTGTTTTCTATCTATTTTCTTTCTCTTTTTTTCTATTCCTTTTTTTTCTTTCTTTTTTCCTAATTTATCTCCAATTATGTAATGTTTCAATCTGTTTTTTTATAGAATTTTTATGGTCTGCAATAAATTTTTGTTAGACACTGTTTCATGGTGTCCACTTTTGACCCATCAAATTAAAATATTAGTAGTATGGGTCATTGTTTTTGTGGTTGCAAGTTTTGGAAAACTCTCCTTATTTCATTGTTGAGCGTTGGCCAAGCGTACCTCCACACTGGGTAATATGATAATGTGAAACATGCTCAAAGTTGGAAAAGTATTTGTTTAAAAACTAAAAAACCGCATGGCATGCCCGCGCAGACAGATGCGGTTACAAACCATCATAGTATGCAGAGACTTCGAGATTACAGCTCTGTTACATATTCAGTTTCTCGTTTAACGCCAGCTTAGCACGTAATATTATTCTTTTGTCACGTAATTATACTATCTGTTGATCTAAAATGAAGTTCAGAAACATTCTTGAATACGCAAAAATGTTCTCATCATAATTTAATTTTAAATATTTATTGCATCACCATCATTTTATATGAACTCATACTGGGCTACTACCAACATTTTGTTAGTGTTGTGCATAGAATTTGAGCAGAAATAAACAATTTTCTTTGCGCTACACTGTTCCTTCCCTGCCCTGAATGCCCAGGGGCTAGGTAACTCTTTCGAATTTATCCTCAACCCCTGGGCATGACAGGACGCTTCTGGTTTGTTTTGTTCCATTTTCTAACCTTTTAAGGGTTCCGTACCCCAAGGGTCCAAATGGAGCCCTGTTGCTGTAACTAACGTGTCCATCTGTCGGTTGTCTGTCACAAAATTTAATTCCGAGAAATTTTTTCACTTCCCATTGATATATGAACTTCAAATTTGGTGATAATGTTTATTATTACGTATATTTTACAAACAAATACCAATTTATTGATAAATGTCCGACACGTACTTGACCGGTTTTTTCACACTTACGGTTAGTGGTACCTTCTGTGGCAGAAGTACAGTACGGTTGTTGGCCAACGACTGGGTACGTACTTGTACTTACCTTTTGGGGTACTCATCAATTGCATCAGTATAGACATCTCCCAAGAATTGCCATAAAGATTTAGTTCGCGAGGATCCGCTGACACGTTATTCTTTGCTCGAAACCACGTCGACTGACAGTTCTCTCCTTATTACTTAGGGGTCTTGTCATCAGCTACGTCATTATACTTACATCTCCCAAGAATTGCCACAACGGCTTTCGGATCGCGAGAAACCGCTGGTACGTTATTCTTTGCTAGAAACCTGACAAACACACCAGTTCTTTCTTTACCACTTGGGGTCTTGTCATCAGCTACGTCAGACCACCTACCTTCAGTGTTCCCAGGCGTAACAAAGCATTATGTAAAAACATTGCTTAAAACTTTATTGTACTTATAATAATGAAATGAAAAGTAAAATAATGGCCTTCGATATCTTGACTGCCTACTGGCAAGAACGTGTTAGCTGTAATTTTTGGTAACGGTTTCATTAATATGCTGTAATATGGCGCTGTTTACTGGCCCTTTGCTAACTGGCACTTAACCTCTAACTAGATGTAAACTGAAGCGGTTAATTAACTTTATAGTGGTGTAGTTTATGAGGATGTTACAAACGTGACTATCTGGATACTCAAATCTGTGTGGTTCTTTCTTCGAAAGACCACTAATCTACCGAATATAATTTGACCTACATAATTTCTGCTCCAAGTGGCGCCCTCATTGAGTAAAAAATAGTAGTATAGCATAGAAAATAAATATTAAAGAATCCAATGTCACGTTTGTTACAAAGATGGTAAAGTATTTTTACGTTGTTATGACAGGCCTCAGAATGTTTCGTATCCAAAGTAGTAGGCAAAAGTGTCAGAAACGGCCGTTTTTTCGTTTTTTTTAGGATTCTTTAATATATATTTTCTTTGCTATGCTACGATTTTTTATTCAATGAGGGCGCCACTTGGCCGGTAGTAGATCCTTAAAAAGAGACCGTGACCTCTGATTGTTTTTTTTTTAACTTTGATAGGCTCGCGCTGGACTACTCGTGGAGGAGTTGCTCGTGCCTAAAGTAATAACAGCCGCACGGGTCGATCCATCAGGTTAAGCTACGCTTGCCGGGGTCGGTCCATGGATGGGTGACCATTTTCACATAACGAGACTCGTCCGTGCCTCGGAAAGCACGTTAAGCCGTTGTTGGTCCCGGCTGTCAATCGTGGATCTTTGACAATGATTACGGGTCGTCAGAAGCCAGAAAGTCTGACAACCAGTCTTACCAAGCGGTATCGTATTACCCAGTAACTGGGTTGTTAAGGTCAGATAGGCAGTCGCTCCATGTAAAATACTAGTATTCAGCTGCATCCGGTTAGACTAGAAGCCGACCCCAAGATAGTTGGGAAAAGGCAAGGCTAGGCAGGCTGTCCTTTTCCCACGTTACTTGCGGCCGACGCAACACCTAAAGTTTCCTCCTTCTATTCTCTTCTGTCAACCGCCAGCTGTCATTTACTCCCTTTTTAACCGAGTTCCAAAAGGAGGAGGTTCTCAATTCGTCTGTATGTTTTTTTTTTATATGTATGTGACGCGATTACTCCGCCACTTGTTACACAATAGATTTTGATGATTCTTTTCTTTTGGTAGGCCATACTTCAGAGGTGGTCCCAGATCATCATTCTCCTGCCCTTATCACAATTTATTTGGGGTCGGCGCAACATGTCTTTTTCTTCCATACTCCTCTATTAGTCGTCATACATATTTTATCGAAATTGATTCAGCACTTAGTGAAAAAATCAACATAAACAAAAAATATGTAAACAGATGACGTTTTGGTTGTCTCCAATTATGTTCAAATAATAAAGTTATGCCCAAATGGGCATAACTTTATTATTTAGTTTTAGTTATGTTTACATCCACTAAAAAGTGAACAATAAATAACTTTTTTACAAAAATACAACCGACAAGTTCTAAAAATTCCAAAATAACTTTAATTTCGGAGGTCGGTGTCAAATAACGAAGAAACAAAATGCTAACACTGACTTCCGAAACTAAAGTTAATTTGCAATTTTTTGAAGTCGGGTGTATTTTTTGTAAAAGAGTTTTTTTTCCATGACTTTCCTCACAATCCTTCAATTATTTCTTTGGACTACCTCTCCCTTTTTATATTAGTCAGTATTTTCATAATAATACCTGTAACACCCTTGGGGGCCTGCTGTTTTGAATCAATAATGTTTCTGTACTGATAATGTTGTATCTAATGTTTATTTGCATTTTATTGTACTGTGATATCAGTGAATGGCCGGTATGTTTTCAGTTTATCTCCAGTACCTATCATTGATAACACATCTAATCATGCTGTTTTGTACTGAAATGTATGTAAACTTGTCAAAAATGTAGTATTACTTCTCCCCAATTTAACATAGTTTAGAGGTGTGTGGAACAGGATGTAAAGTCCAGAAAAAAACCTCCATTGAAAAGGGAGGATCCTCCGACCAGACGGGTGTTGTGTCTGGTCCGGGCAACTTCCCAATGGTTGATTTCGCACTGTTGTATTATGTTTGTGTGTTTTAGTTCGTAAGTGGCGTCACAGATGTCGCTACAACATTACATAAGTCTGTATTCCCCGAAAGGTGAAGTACTATAAATTGAGCCACATTTCACCAGCTATATGTTTCATAATAGCTTAATCAGCCTTTTATTTAATGTTCCCACGGTTTGGGTCACCGGCCTCCTCTCTGTGAGAGGTAGTATGCCGTAATCCACCACGCGGACCACGTGCGGGTTGGTAGATGTCACGTCACGTCATGTCTTCGAATTTTTGGTTCTAGGACACGCTTCCTCACGATGTTTTCCTTCATTTGAGAGCAATGATGATGATGAAATAAAATATTAACACAAAGTAAAGCGCAGCTATGTAAGTAAAAGTCCCATGTGATAGGGGGTGAGTGAGGCTATTGCCATCGACCGGGCACAACTCCAGACTCCGGTCTTCTAATCAGAGAGTCCAGCTGACACTTTGGACCTCATGCGAAGCAGAAGCACTTGCCACCGCTAGACCAACAGTCAATCTGCAAGCCTTTTCACAACTATATTGGGATCGGCATTCCAGTCAAATCGTATGTAGCCGAACACCAGTACTTTATATGGAGCGACTGCCTATTTGACTTCCAAAACCCAGTAACTGGGTAACACGGTGCCCTATGGTTAGACTGGTGTCAGACTTTCTGGCTTCTGACAATCCGTAACGACTGTCAAAGTACTGCTTAACGTGCTTTCCGGGGACGTAGGAGTCTCGCTATGTTAAGATGGTCACGCATCCACTGACCGGCCTCGACAAGCGTTGCTTAACCTCGAAGATCGACCCGTGCGGCAGTTATTAATTAGCCACGAGCACCTCTTTCTCTGGGACTGGTAGACCAACAAGGCAGCAATATCATTCCTCTCCTCTTGAGTTAGGGTGTAATGTAACAAATAGTTTTTTTTTTATTATTTATAGGCACGCGTTTGACCACTATCTCACCTGATGGTAAGCGATGATGTGGTCGAAGATGGAGCACGGTTGCCTAGAAGTAACCTATTCACTCTTGACTTAAAGATATAGTTACACAAAAATGACAATAAAAATAATAACTAAGTAAACGGTGTTACCACATCTTAAATACAAAAAAAAAGTGATTAAGTGACTTGCACACGAGTTAAATCTGGGAGAGTTAAATCTGGTAGGAGCTCGTGGCTAAAGTAATAACAGCCGCACGGGTCGATCTATCAGGTTAAGCTACGCTTGCCGGGGTTGGTCCATGGATGGGTGACCATCTTTACATATTACATACCGAGACTCCTCCGTGCCTCGGAAAGCACGTTAAGCCGTTGGTCTCGGCTGTCAATCGTGGATCTTTGACAGTCGTTACGGGTCGTCAGAAGCCCGAAAGTCTGACATCCAGTCTTACCAAGGGGTATCGTATTACCCAGTAACTGGGTTGTGGAGGTCAGATAGGCAGTCGGTCCATGTAATGCTGCATCCGGTTAGACTGGGAGCCGACTCCAAGATAGTTGGGAAAAGGCTAGGCAGATGACACGAGTTAAATCTAGTAAAACAAAAATTAAAAAAATATATACAAATATACCCATTTAATTTAATACGGGAAAACATGAACTTATTAACAGACACTAAATAAGTTCAAGTTTTCAAAAACGGTACTAAAATTATTAAATTTTCAATGTAATATAAATAATTATGCTTAGCAACATAATGAGATTATGTAGCAGATTCAGCCAGACGTGATTAACAGACTAAATTTGAACTGATCTAATTTGCTGGAGAGCGCTCCGGCCCTAATTGGAGCCTACATAGCTAGCTTACTACTAAAGCACTGAAAGTCGATAAGGGGAGGAGATAAGACTTGCAAAGTTTATTTTACTTTATAACCAGATACTGGCAAAGCTTTTAAAAGGGTGGAGAAAACTTGGGTTGTTGATAATTACCAGAAATGAACCGGCACCGGTACCAAATCAGATAGTTCTAATGAAAATATAATGCATTCGTAACCTCATGGATATAGAATAGGATAGAATACTCTTTATTATTTTTTTTTTAACCGACGAAAAAAAGGAGGAGGTTCTCAATTCGACCGTATATATATATATTTTTTTTATGTTCAGCCTCAAATTTTATATAAACTAATTTTGAGTCGGCGCCAATTAATAAAATGATTAATTACATAGTTACAGCCTTATTCACGTATAAAATTTAGATATTTAATAATCAGATTGTTGTTTGGCGCCGACTCAAAATTAGTTTATATAAAATTTGATATTTTATGTAGGTAAATAAGCTCAATACTCAAGACTTAAAAGGTTTATTTATTTTTAACTTTTTAGTTCTTTTTCGTCGGTTAATTTTTTTGTTAAAAAGTTTTTGTTGGATATAGTATTCGTCTCTAACTTAGTGGCGTGTTGAACACCATCAACTTCCAAACTGACAAATAAGTAGGTTCACACAGCTTCCACACAGTTATAAAAATCATTAAATGACCTAAATTATTGTCGACTTGATTGTACCTGCGCGCAGTTGCACTCGCAGCAAACTTCGCACACGCTACACGTTTGACGAATACTATAGCATGTACCGGTTTTTTTCGAATTCTATCCCAAACTGCTTCTATAAGAGTCGATACCTGGAATTTAACTTCACAAGTCCTTTCATCATTATCATCAGCCTATAGCAGTCCACTACTGCTCATAGGCCTCTCCAATTGCACGCCATTCTGCTGGGTTCTCGGAGATCCTTTATTATAACGTGATTAATTTTTCCAAATTAATTTTTGGTTAGACATACAGGGTGTAAAAAGACACATCACATAGCCGTCATCTACGCATACTGTACATCTGATAAAGTAGCTTTGCGCTAAAATTATTGCTGGGAAACGACTTTTATTTTTAGGTATGAAAAAAAATCAATTTTTCATTCCGCGCAATGTAACGCGAATCCAGGCAAGTGGAGTTGAGTTACCGCACCCCTGGGCATTCAGGCAGGGAAGGAACAGGGGTGTGTTTTAGTCAGTAAGAGTCTGACACGCCCTCCCGCTCCACCCAGAGCGGGAGATGTCATTGGGTGATTGCCCACTCCCACCAAAAAAAACAAAGCCAAGTGGAGTTAAGCCCCGCCCCTTCGGTCTAAGTCGCGTAGGTACTTTTCGGATACGTTTGATATTCATTGCGTTTTTGTTACTGCAAATGCGTAATTTCGAAAATTCGAAAACAAAAATCGAAAATTCAGCACTTGGAAATTCATTTTCGTTAAAAAGTAAAAATAAAATTGTGACTGACCTTCAATATCTCCAGAACCAGTGGATTCCCAGGTATGGTCTAGTGGAAAAAAATGATCCAAATAATGGGTAGAATATGTGGCTTTCGGCTTCGGAAGCTGTCTTTTTACACCCGAAATATCTAAGGTCCGCAGATTCGTAGCATCAAGTGCTATCCTTACCTTCTTTTGGTTCTTCCACGTTTTCATATTTATCTTGTATACACGTGAGTCGGTTGGGTGCGGTCCCGTCGCTTCCACTGACGTCCCCCTTTACCTTTAGTAAATCGCCTCACATATTTCCGCCACGTGCACGTGACCATACCAACTGCAAGATTCTCTACGTCCAAGTTTTAACCGTACCGATTAAATATTATGACGTCTGTGCAAAAAATAATATTATTAGGTAGGACCCATGAAATCAGCGTTTTATATGGCGAATTTTAAAGAAATTGCATTTTTCATACTAACATTTTCTTAATTTATTTAACAGCTATGAACACTAATGTTTTAAAACTTTTGTGCAATAATGTTTTAAAAACTAAGATAACATAAGCCACTTAGATTAAGCAACAAAAATAAGTTTTGGCTAAGTTAAAACAAATAGTGGTTTCATTTCTGCTAACAAAAAGAGGAGTCATTTTTAAGGTATTTTTTATTTGTATAAAAGTGTAAGTAATAAGGTTTTTTTTACTATTGGCAGTTGTCTATGACGGTCATTATTCGATAGAATATCAAGCAGTTGATGAATATTTTAATTCATAGAAGTGACGAGGTTCTCTCTTTGTGAGAAAAAGACGCCAATTTCCTAGGTACCCAATATAATAGTAAAAAAAAAAAAACCGGCAAAGTGAGTGTCGGACTTCGCACATTTAGGGTTCCGTACCAAATGTATTTTTGACTATTTGTAAGGCTTTGGGTCAACAAGATGCTTAAATACTGTGAAAATTATAAGACTGTAGCTCCAACCGTTGGACTGTAAAACTTGTGTGACAGACGACGGACAGACAGATGGACACGTGAGTGACAGCAATAGGGTTATGTTTGGATCATTCGGGTACGGAACCCTAAAAACTTATAAACACGCGTTGGAGTGACGTCATTTTATATTTCGAATTCTTCTCGGCAAAAATGGAAGGGCATTTGAATCCCATGTCATGGGAATGCATACAAAATAACTAGGTAGTCCGCCATCTTTGAATGTCCGTCATTTTGTATTTAGAATGACGTCACTTAGCCAACCATGCATTGACGTCCAAACTAAACATGTAGGTATCCAAAGTTTCAGCTCGATCGAAAACCTGAAAGTGGGTCAAATTTAACTTCTAAAATGTTTTAACATAGTTACAAGTCAAGCTGATAAAAGCGTGTTAAAAAATAGAAAAAGGAAAGATTATAAAATACTGTAATTTCACCGCCGTATTTTCTACGGTTACTCTCAATACACAATAAAAGCAGTCCAATTCTAACCGAATCAATAAATAAAACGGATTTCAGAGCGATTCTATTGGCTCGCCCGTCGCGTCGGCTTCGTCCGATGATTGATGTGCAAAACTGAAATATAATTAAAATTGATCACCTCACTGCCTATCTACCGCCGAATTTGCTGACGAGGAAAATATTATTGGGAATTTGAGATAGTATTGAGATTAACCCGTAGAACCGATGATCGTTGGGGTAGACGTGTTCTCGTGTGGAGACCGCGAATCGGCAAACGTAAGGTAGGACACCCTCAGGCTAGGTGGAGCGATGATCTTCGCAGGGTGGCTGGTAGCAGCTGGATGACAGTTGCCGAGAACCAAGCTGAATGGCGTGCAATTGGAGAGGCCTATGTCCAGCAGTGGACTGCTATAGGCTGGTGATGATGATAATTATGATTGAGATTAACTATAGAGGAGAAAAATAATAATAAAAAATACCGGCCAAGTGCGAGTCGGACTTAGCACATTTAGGGTTCCGTACCAAATGAGGGAATTATCATAGTAAAAAATCTGATTTATCAATATTGATATTTGTTAGTAAAATATACGTATTAATAAACATTTACACTTCAAGTTCATAGGTGAATGGGGGGAAGTTAAAAAATTCTTCGGAACAAAATTTTGAGACGACGGACAGACAGACAGACGGACACGTGAGTGACAGCAAGGAAGCTCCGTTTGAGTCCGGTCGGTCTCGGGGGAGATTAGGTGAGTTTGGTGAACAATCCAATTTACCCTAGGCCTAAACGGACTATGGCCCACCTTTCACAGAGAAAAGGGCTAAGTTCTAGCAGTGGGAACTTCTTTTCTTTTTTTTCTTTCTTTTACATAGACGTTGGGCACTAGGAATTACTCCTGTATCGTGGGTAACACAAACATGTAAAATCACATACACTAGACACCCAGACCCGGAACAACTATAAAGAAAAGAAAGAAAGAAAAAATATTTATTTGCCACAGCGAAAGGCACACTCGACAATTATAAAAAAAGAAAAACAAAAGTAGGAAACAAAAAAGAAGTGTGTGCCCAACGGCTGCGCCAAATAGGTCCAGTTCAGCATATATAAGCCAGACAGCTAGTGCCTAGGCCTTACAAATATGTACTCCGTGTGAGAATCGAACCCACGACACGCAGCGCAGCAGTCGATCGCTCAACCACTGCGTCCGTTTGTTTGAACAGAAAAGACTTGAAGTTATGTCATTAAAAATCCATCTGCTTTGGTAAAAGATGAAGGCAAACGTTTATTGTACATATGTAATAGGTCACATTGTTGACATTTCGCTAAAGATCATAATTATGACATAATACAGGCTTAAGGCGCTATTAACTGCCAATGACCTTGAGTGATTAGCTTGTGTGTTCTATGCTGTGCTCAAGTAACGCGTCGTACGTCCACCCAGTAATAGGACTTGCCCATCAAGGAGCGCTGTCCGAAATTAGACGCATTATTAATTTATTCTACATAAAACAACAAGTATTATACTAAAACATGTATACTAAAATATAAATAATCTTTAAAATAGTGAAGGTTTCCTAAAAATACGCTTTATAGTTTTTGCGTGATTCTCAATTTTTTTATCCGCGTTAGACATAACTTTACAAATGAATTACACTATGTTATAAAAATATAATTTCAAATATTTACATGTCAAATTACGAAGGAAATTGTCTAGAATAACATGTATTTATTTTAAAGAAATAAGACTATTCGTTTAGACGTGATGTTGAATTAAAAACCATTAGAAGTCGTATAACTGCGCCTTAAGAACTGGCTGTGTTTTGAAATATTCTTTGCAACTCACTCCAAATATCTTTCAAATATACAATTCAATTTAGGCCTACTAAGCTCAGACAGTCAAACTTTGAAGAGTTTGATTTATTTGCAAGTGCTCCCACCAATTTATTGATTGCTAAGTACACTAGGCTGCAAAAATTCCGGGTCGCTCATTAAAAGTGCGATAGTTTTTAAAATACATAAGATTCATTCATGAAACTGTAGTATATTGTAGATGACTGATTAATACATAAAAGAAAATACATAACACATTTTGTACATTATTTAATTTTAATTAAATATAAAAAAAACACTTGTAACTTATGGCACGAGCCCGTATTACTTCATTAACGCCCTACTCACGGTCCAGTGGCGCCCTCATTGAATAAAAAATCGTAGCATAGCACAGAAAATAAATATTAAAAAATCCAACTTCACTACTTTGGATACGAAATATTTTGAGAGCTGTTTTAACAACGTAAAAATTCTTTATCCTCTTTGTAACAAACGTGAAGTTGGATTTTTTAATATTTATTTTCTGTGCTATGCTACGATTTTTTATTCAATGAGGGCGCCACTGGACCGTGAGTAGGGCCTTAACGGTGCCCTAGTGTAAAACACACAGTACCTAGCTTAGACAAAAAAAACACGTTTTTTTTTTCGCCAGACAGAAACAAAATAAATAGATATCATTTTTGAAGTGAAAACTCTTAAGCGGCGTTGAGCACTTTTCTTGGGATGGGTATAAAATGTTAAACTCGCGTCAGGACACGTGACCTGATCGAAAATTCGTAAGACGATTCCAAAATATTCAAAAATAATTTTCACTCCTGCTCCCAGACAGAGTGCAAACCGTTGTTTTTTTTTTGTTAATACACCATCAAAAAGTAAAGTAATCGCCATACTACGTTTGTATGGAAGAATGGCCGACTAGGGCACCCCATATGACGATGTGACATGCTGTAAACCAAATTTTTAATAAACTTTGGGAGATATCGCAGTTTTTCTATATGGCCTAGTGTTCTACGGATCGGTACGAAATTTCTTTTATCAGAATATGAATAATGATAATGAGGCTTGGTACTGCCTGATTCAGGAACTTATTGTGAATATAACAATTAAACGAAAGTGTGCTTCAACTTGAAACGTTCCTCTACCCATTTCAAACCGGCTCCCATATTTATAGTTCGAAGAATGTTTTATCCCTTTCGATATAAGACCTCGGATCTCGGCGAAATTCGTAAATTGAAAAGAGAATGTCGAACCTTACAATCAATCTGCCGAGCCTTTTCCCAACTATCTTAGGGTTGGCTTGCGGTCTAACTGGATGTAGCTGAATACCAGTATATTATATGGAGCGACTGCCTATCTGAACTACACAATCCAGTTACTGGGTAATACCATACCCCTTGGCAAGAGTGGTTGTCAGACTTTCGGGCTTCTGACGACCCGTAACGACTGTCAAGGATCCACGATTGACAGTCGGAACCGTACTTTCCGAGGCACGGAGGAGTCACAATATGTAGAGATAGGTACGGCAAGCGTAGCCTAACCTGATTGACCGACCCGTGCGGCTGTTATTACTTTCGCCACGAGCTTCTCGATCGAACCTTACATAAATAAATGTGTCTGTCGAAGAAATTTTTGTCCCTACTTACCTATTTGCTAAAGAGAGCAGATCATTGCAGTGCGTTGCGAGACTATGTCACTTTAGTACAGTAAAATTATACATACTGGACAAAGCAATTATTAAATTTCATGTACTTTACGTAATGGTCGATTGCAATCACTTTGCGGTAATATTTAAGAGCTGTGTTTATGAAATAAATGGCTACTTGCCTGTTTGAGAAAAATAATATCATTATGCTTTAAATGCTCGGCTAGTGTTGTAATTGACTGGTCAATATGTGAAATGGCCAGTAATTTTGATGATTATGATTATTATTGTTGGGTGGGAACTGATCCAAATGTCATTATTAAGGCGGTAATAGCTGTCAATGACCTTGAGTAGTTAGCTTGCGTGTTCTGAGCTGAGCTCACGTAACGCGTCGTATGTCCACTCAGTAATAGGACTCGCGCATCAAGGAGTGCTGTTCGAAATTAGACGCATTATTAATTTATTACACATAAATAAACAGGTATTAAACTAAAATACTGAGACTAAATTATAAATAATTAAATGATCTTTAAAATGGTAAAGGATTCATAAAAATATGTTTTATAGTTTTTGCGTGATTCTCAATTTTTTATCCGCGTTAGACATAACTTCGCAAATTAATTACACTATGTTTTAAAAAAAAAATTCAAATATTCTCAGATCAAATTACGACAGAAATTGTCTAGAGTAACATATATTTATTTCAAAGAAATAATACTAGTCGTTTAGACGTGATGTTGAATTAAAAACCATTAAAAATCGTATAATTGCGCCTTAATGTTCAATTTTCTGGATGCGGAAGGCGGAGGACAGGTTGTTGTGGCGCAGCCTGGGGGAGGGCGGGAGGCCTATGTCCAGCAGTAGACTGCGATAGGCTGAGTTGATTGTTCAATTTTCTAGTAAAGTATTTATATCACTATTAGTATTAATATATTACTTATTAGATCACTAGCTTCAGCCAGCGGCTTCAACCGCTTGGAATTAGTACTTCCCCCACTACAGATTATAGCCCATGTGCTAATTCAGACTATAATCTATCTCTGTGCCAAATTTTATCTATATCCGTTCAGCAGTTCTCGCGTGATTGAGTTACAAACATCCATCTATGCATCAAAACTTTTTTATTTTGACGTTTTTGTAACATTATAGCTTCTGCTAGCGGCTTCACTCGCGTCAAATTAGTAATTGCCCCATTATAAATTATAGCCTGTGCTATAGCAGACTATAATCTATCTCTGTGCCAAAATTCATATAGATCTGTTCAGCCGTTAATTATAAATAAATAATCATCCACTGACCTCTCCCGCTCTGGGTGGAGCGGGAAGGCGTGTCAGACTTTTACTGACTAAAACCCACCCCTGTTCCTTCCCTGCCTGAGCGCCCAGAGGCGCGGTAACTCTGTTTCGAATTTATCCACGACCCTTTTTTTTGTGGGGTGGGAAATCATCCAAAGACATCTCCCGCTCTAGGGTGGAGCGGGAGGGCGTGTCACTCTTGCTGACTAAGACCCACCCCTGTTCCTTCCCTGCCCTGACAGGGGCGAGGTAACTCTTTCGAATTTATCCTCAACCCCTGGGCAGGCATCGGCCATGACGGGCCCCGTCATGTTTGCTGACAACTCTTCGAGGTGCGCGTGGAACGCTACGCGCCGTCGACTCTCGGGCCTGGTGCTGATCGGACGGCGAGTTACCCACTACTCGCCGTCCGCAGGCCCGGGTCTACGGTGGCCGGAGATCGTCTCGCGACGTCCTCCGCCCAGGGCGTCTCCTGCGGCGACTACTGCTGAGGGCGTGAGGGCGAGTTTGCTGTTGTTGCCTCTCCCTCACCCGTTCCGCCTCCTTCGCGAGCATTACTGCTTCGCAGAAGGAGGAGACTGCTTCCCTTTGCCTCTGTACTAGGCCCGGGCGCGAGCGGTCGTTGCCGCCGATCGCCTCCACGAGGACACGACGGGGCTCCGCCCAAGCGGGGCAGATCTCCACCGTGTCCTCTGGGCGATCCTCACAGTGGGGACAGGGCAGACAGTTAGATTACTTAGGTTTGATATTCATCTCTCAGATTGTGGGTAGTCTAGACTGTCACGTCCTGTCTAGTTCATGCGAAACAACTATCTCAGTGTCTCAGGCCTTGAACTCTTAAATATTGCGTAGCACAAACATTATTCAATTACATATTCTATGATATTTATGTAACATCAAGATACGCACATGAGCCGTCTTATGTAGTATTCGCAAGTGCAACCATTGTTTCTAAAGGAAATACCTACCTCAACAGTAACTAACGACCTTGACCGATGTGATATTGAAATCTAGTGTTTAGCCAAGAGTTGGACTAGATTTGGGCAATAAATTATCTGCGTTATTTTTTTAACCGACTTCAAATAAGAGGAGGTTATAAAAATGTATGTTCGGGCATAACTTCGTCATATAATATAGACGGATACTCATAACTTTTTTTGTTCGAAAGGGTTTTATTCCGTATGATGATGAGTTTCGGAGACAGACAACGGAACTCTTAAAAAAATGACAGCAAATCAACCGCGATTGCTGCTATCGCATAAATATGCATTGTTAACACAATTTAATGGGGAATCACAACTAAAACGTGAAAAATAAAACTTTTTGCCGGACGGCCCAGAAAGCGGTGGCAATATGACTTGGACGCGCACCACGAAGGCTGGTTTGAGGTGGCGCAAGAAAAGAAGGTCTGCAAGGATATGGAAGAGGCCTTTGTCCAACAGCGGGGCACTAAAGGCTAAAAAAAAACATAGAACCGACTTCCAAAACAAACAAAAAAAGTGCAAATTAACTTTAATTTCGGAAGTCGGTGTCAAAAAAACGAAGAAACAAAACCAGAAAGAAACACTGACTTCCGATATTAAAGTTATTTTGCACTTTTTTGTTTTTTTTTGGAAGTCGGTTCTATTTTTTTCTTTAGCCTTTAGTGCCCCGCTGTTGGACAAAGGCCTCTTCCATATCCTTGCAGACCTTCTTTTCTTGCGCCACCTCAAACCAGCCTTCGTGGTGCGCGTCCAAGTCATATTGCCACCGCTTTCTGGGCCGTCCTCAGCGACACCGTCCATTCTCTGGCACGCATTGCGTGGGGACATTAAGGCGCAGTTTTACAACTTCTAATGGTTTTAACATCACGACTAAACGACTAGTCTTATTCCTTTGAAAACAAAAAAATGTTACTCTAGACAATTTCCGTCGTAATTTGATGTGTGAATATTCGAAATTATATTTTTATAACATGTGTAATTAATTTGTAAAGTTATGTCTAACGCGGATAAAAAATTGAGAATTATGCAAAAACTAAAGCGTATTTTTATGAAACCATCTCCATTTTAAAGATCATTTATTAATTTATAGCTTAGTATACGTGTTTTAGTATAATACATATGGTTTTATGTCCTTGATGGGTGAGTCCTATTACTGGGTGGACGTACGACGCGTTACGTGAGCTCAGCACAGAACATGCAAGCTAGCCACTCAAGGTCATTGGCAGTTAATAGCGCCTTAACTCAGCGGTCATCATGGATGTGGTCGACCTGAGGGGTTAGACAAAATAGTATTCTGTTAACGTTAACGCTAACGCTTCGTGCAAAATGTAAGGGAACGAGATTACTGGGCGTGAGTCACGTGACAGTTCTCTCCGCTGTTAATGTCGTTGCCATACATTTTGCACGAAGCGTTAGCGTTAGCGCTATTATAAAAGTTATTTGGCTTAGGGGGGCTGACCCGCCCAATCCCATTTGAGCAATGATATTTTAGAGGAAAGATACGCTACGTTCATATAAAGGTACGGATGCAGCTAAACATTTTACGATCTGCTTATGTGTACTTAAATGTCCAGCGGTTTCTGTTGAAAATACGGTTACACAACCTAACAGAGCATCAGAACACCATCCATAACGAGAAAAAATATTACGGCTAAAACCCCGCACGTGCCGACGCATATTCATGCGAGCTCTAATCGGCTTTCATAAGGATTGAATATGGATTTCAAACGAATATAGGACAAAAGCAGCGTTTGAATTTTCCATACGTTGCCAGGTACTATGCTGATTTATTCAGATTGATCCCTCTTGTGGTCGGCTATGAATAGCGCTCCCTATTTCGCGAGCGTGCTCTAAGAGTCGGCTAAATTGTTATATGAAGATGGACAGAGGTTATAACTTCGTAATAATATTGTTCAGCGGTTACTAACTGTTTGTAGAGGTCGGAGAGGGGACGGTTCTGTAGACTGTTGATTGTGATTTTATGAGAAAACTGCATGAATAGAGGTTAAGTAAGCATAAATTTGCATATTGGAAAAAGAAAGAGACCTATTCTTAGTGGAAATATGTTTGTTTAATTCATCGGAATAAGGGATCCTCTGGGACTAATAGATAAACAGAAGTATTAGAATTTCTCTGTAATAAGAACCGGCCAAGTGCGTGTCGTGTTTCGCATATTTAGGGTTCCGTACCAAATATATTTTTGACTATTTGTATGGCTTTGGGTCGACAAGATGCTTATACTGTGAACAATTGAAGACTGTAGCTCCAACCGTTTGGCTGTAAAACCTGTGTGACAGACGACGGACAGACAGACCGACACGTGAGTGACAGCAATAGGGTTCTGTTTGGATCCTTCGGGTACGGAACACCAAAATTTGAAATCGAGCGAAATTTTTCATCTCAAAAACATTGGTTTTATCAAAAAGCACTCCAATATTTCTGGCACAATGCTTGCACAATTTTTTTCACGTGTCTAATTTTTCACGTGTCTAATTTTTCACGTGTCTAATTTTTCGTTCTTCGTATTTTGTCCTGAAATATCCCAAAAATTAAGCCAACCGAATATTTATATGCCTGCATTGGAGCAGGAAAACGGTAGCCTGAACTTAGTGAGAAGTGACGTCATTTAGATTGAGTCCCTGGGGAGGGTCGGGCCCGACTAGTACAAAGCTGTGTCTAGATCCATCTGTTTTATTATGACTGACATTTGGTTCATATTGTATAATATTAACGCCAATTTGCTAACCAGGCTTGAATTTATTAACTAGGCTAAGAATTTCTAGGTCAGTTTAAGGGTGCGTTTACACTGAAGCGGAGCTGGGCGGAGCGGAGCGTGCGAACGTGCAGGAATCGACCAATCACAATGGTTGAAATTCTCATCGCGTCACTCGTCTCGTTTGTGATTGAACAATTCTGGCACGTCTGCGCTCTGCCCCGCTTCAATGGAAACGCACCCTTATGCTTTGTTATGTTTTCTGACTCTGGATGGGTTCTTTATTTTGTTTTTATCGCCTGCAAAACTATTAGCAATAGGTTAGTTTATATTTTCTTATCTTCGTTAAGAAGCACATAGTTATATGTTCACGGTAATATTTTTATTAGAGCTTCCTCTTATATTGATCGTTTCCTTTGTTGTTATTCTTAGTGTATCTATAACATAATATAGTTTTTAGGGTTCCGTACCCGAAGGGTCCAAACAGAGCCCTATTGTTGTCACTCACGTGTCCGTCTGTCTGTCTGTCCATCTGCCCGTCTGTCTGTCCGTCGTCTGTCACACAGGTTTGACAGCCAAACGGTTGGAGCTTACAGTCTTCATATTTTCACAGTTTATGAATCTTGTTGACCCAAAGTTAGACAAATAGTCAAAAATACATTTGGTACGGAACCCTAACTGTGCGAAGTCCACACACTTGGTCAGTTTTTTGAAGAGATGCTTCAAACTCAAGATCAACTTCAATTCTTAATCAGTGAATTATGTGGAAAAATCACCATAATTCTGCTTACTTGAAATCAATACACAGATGATATTTGGAATAATACTACACGTCAAACCCGCCATGTTGGTAGCGCCACAGTAAATCTATTCAAACAAGCTAGATAGTTAATTAACTGTCTATGGTAGCCTACGTCCAGTTGTAAACAGACTGTTATATATTTGGTTATGCATTCATTCATCAATCAGCACGCTCTGTTGGGCCACGGTTAATTAACTGTGCTATTGTTTCGTCTTAGGGTTACCGCAGACAGAACGTCACGACAGTGATACAATGATGCAACGAACGTCATTGTATCAACAACTACAATCAATCTGCTTAGGCTTTTCCCAACTATCTTGGGGTCAGCTTCCAGTCTAACCGGATGCAGCTGAATATGATAATAATATAATATTTTACATGGAGCGACTGCCTATCTGACCTCCACAACGAAGTTACTGGGTAATACGATACCCCTTGACGACCCGTGTCGGCTGTCAAAGATATACGATTGACAGCTAATTTCAAGCCAGCGTTCTAAAGCGGCCTATGTAGAGCGGTGGTGGTCCAGTGGTGATGGCCGCGACTTACAAATTGCATGTCCTGGGTTCAAACCCAGACAGGCGCTTTGTGTGTATTTTATTTCATCATCGCTGCTCTCAAAACGGTGAAGCAAAACGTCGCTATGAAACAGGCATCTCCGTGAACCAAAACTTCAAAGAGATGTGACATCCAACAACCTGCATAGGGCCCGCGTGGGGGATTACGACCCACACCCTCTCACAGAGAGGCCGCCTGTGCCCCAGCAGTGGGTACATAATAGGCTGATTATGCTATGCTATGCTAAGTCTAGCATTGGACTGCTGTAGGCTGTCCATGATGATGATGTCAGCTGACTACGGGGACACCCGGGCCTGTGGACGGCGAGCAGTGGGTAGCTCGCCGTCCGATCAGCACCAGGCCCGTGAGTCGACGGCGCGTAGTGTTCCACGCGCGCCTCAAAGAGATGTTGTCAGCCACTACTGACGGGGCCCATCGTGCCTGTATGCCGAGGGGTAGCGGATAAATTCTGAAAATGAGTTACCGCACCCCTGGGCACTCAGGCAGGGAAGGAACAGGGGTGGGTTTTTGTCAGTAAGAGTCTGACACGCCCTCCCGCTCCACCCAGAGCGGGAGAAGTCGTTGGATGATTTCCCACCCCCCAAAAAAAAAAGCTGACTACGGGGACAACTGTCATTGGTACTGTAGTTCATTGAAATTTTAAGTGTTTTGTTTTGTTTTCATTAGTTGTCCCTGCAGGTCTGTAAAGTATCTCTAGTCAATTTAGTTCGACCCGCCTTTAGTTAAAAAGGTTATCGCATCGTTGTCGCAACGTTACGTCGCGCCTGTCTGAGGGTGCTTTTATGCACATCGTCAGTGAAACTGTGCATCAGTCACGAATGCATACATTATTGTGTTTTTCTTAGAAGCAAGTATGTAAGATGATTAGCTAAGAATAAAGACACAAATCATAGAGCGGTTGCGCACTACATCCGATACTTATTCGTCAAAATACAGATCTATAGAAAACTCGGATCGGTAGTGCGTAACCTACCATACTAATTGTTCTACGACCACGCCAGACCGTATTTTCACGGATAAGTATCGGACGTAGTGCGTTGCGCAACCGCTGTTACGCACTACCGATCCGAGTTCGGTTCGAGTTTTCCATACATCTGTATTTTGACCCACCAAGAATCACCAAGTAGTAAACAGGTCATATCCGTCACTGTATGGATGCATTATATTCTTTTCTGAAATATGTTTTAAAAACTAGACTATTGATAAGGGTTGACTGTAGAAAATGGCATGTTGCATTAAGGACCTACCTCCGCATAAGTGGCGCCGTCATTGAATAAAAATTCGTATCTTAGCATAGAAAATAAAGATTAAAGAATCCTATGTTGCGTTTGTTACAAATAGGATAGGGTATTTTTACGTTGTTAAAACAGGACCAAAATGTTTCGTATCCAAAGCAGTAAGTAAAAGTGTCAAAAGCGGCCGATTTAACAAAGTAAAAATACCTTATCCTCTTTGTAACAAACGCAACATAGGATTCTTTAATCTTTATTTTCTACACTTTGCTACGATTTTTTATTCATTGAGGACGCCACTTGGCGGCTATATACGCCTTAAGTCCGACTTAGTACCATTATAGTACATGTAGTTTAAAATAAATAAATCAAGATAAAGCACAGTATCGACATTGATCAAATTAATGTCTAAAAATGCAGGATTCACCTCTGCCTTATCTGAAAAACGATTCAGGAGAATGCAAAGTTAATGAACTGTGTTCAGTGTTTGGTTAATTTGCATAAATAATTAATTAACTACTGTTTGTGTTTTCAAAGCAAGGTTAGAGGCGCTGGAAGTCAAATGTAAACACACCTTGCTGACTTGTTTACAGTGGCCAAGTTTTGCAAAACGTAACTGAAGGAACACGGGTGACATGGAGAGAGCGACTGTCGCAACCCAGCGCTGGGCACGCCACCATCGCGGCGGTAGTGCCCCTCTTTGAGGAGTGGCTGGAGAGGCGTCACGGCGCCCTCACCTTCCGCCTGACGCAGGTGCTCACCGGACATGGCTGTTTCGGTAGGTACCTGTGTCGGATCAAGGCGGAGGTGACCCCCGGGTGTTTCCACTGCGAGGATCGCCCAGAGGACACGGTGGAGCATACGGTGGAGGTTTGCCTCGCTTGGGCAGAGCACCGCCGTGTCCTCGTGGATGCGATAGGCGGCAGCGACCTCTCGCACCGTGCCCTGGTTCAGGCCATGGTACGGAGCGAGAGGGAATGGGAAGCCGTCTCCTCCTTCTGCGAAGCAGTAATGCTCGCGAAGAGGGAGGCGGCATACGTTAGGGAGACTCAACAACAGCCGAGTCGCCCTAGCGCCCTCAGCCGCAGCCGCCGCAGGAGACGCCAGGGGCCGCGAGACGATCTCCGGCCACCGTAGACCCGGGCCTGCGGACGGCGAGTAGTGGGTAACTCGCCGCCCGATCAGCACCAGGCCCGAGAGTCGACGGCGCGTAGTGTTCCACGCGCGCCTCAAAGAGTTGTCAGCAAAGGACGGGGCCTGCCACGGCCAATGCCTGCCCGGGGGTTGAGGATAAATTCGAAAGAGTTACCTCGCCCCTGGGCATGTAGGGTAGGGAGGAACAGGGGTGGGTTTTAGTCAGTAAGAGTCTGACACGCCCTCCCGCTCCACCCTAGAGCGGAAGAAGTCATAAGATGATTTCCCACCCCCCAAAAAAAAAAAAAAAACAGGAACAGGGGTGGGTTTTAGTCAGTAAGGGTCTTACACGCCCTCCCGCTCCACCCAGAGCGGGAGAAGTTATTTAATGATTTCCCTAAAAATAAAGGGACTCTAGGGACCATATTACAGAACCTCAATCAAGACTAAAGCATCATTTAAAGTAATTCAACCGATGAAATGGCTTAACCGTCAGGCCCCGGCCGTAGCAGACACAATTAAAAACCTATTGTCGCGTCTCCGATTAGAGACGCGCGGGGCCTGTCGGATTAAACGAATTTTATGTAATATTTGAGTATTCTATATTGAGTTTTGAGGCCCTAAAAGATTTTGGTGAATAAGTAAATGGTCCCAATTAATATTATATTTAGCCTGTACTGTCCCTCTGCTGGGCAAATGCCTTTTCTGTGTTACCTTTTTCCAATGGTCTCAATGGTTCGCATAATTTACTTTGATCAAATTCAGAACATCTTTTTGGTGGACTTTTAGCAGTTGACGATACCTGTATCGTAGATACAACCATCAATATATTTTAAATCTTTTTGCAAGATATCTAATAAACGTTTAATGAAATTGCATCGTTCGTGTCGCAATGTTTGCTAAGCAAGCACAAACGAATAGGGTTTTAATTTTTAACGGACCGTCTAGTTAACTGTGAGTTTGTTGGTTTACCGGCTAGCGTCGAGTGTAACCGGTTTGATTAAACTCTGTAATATTTAGGGCTACTAGAGGCTGAATTTGAGGGTAGATGAGAATGGGGACTTGTTTGCGTAGGAATCGTCCAACCACAGACGAGACGAGTGACGGGATGAATTTTTTTTTTCGACAAGCCCGCCACACTATTCCTAAACCACTGTAACTTCTGTAAGTCAGAATCACGTCCCGCAACGAAATTAATCAGAAAAGACAGCGGAGGAGTAAGGAAAACATAATTTCCACTTCCCTCCTAATCAAGCGGGAGACAGAACAAAACTAGGCCATTAGGCACAAAGGGGTTTTTACAACTGGGGTAAGCCCAGTTGCCAAGCATCACTGGTTAAATATTAATGAGTCCTAAAATTGGATGAAAATTTCAACCATTGTGATTGGTCAATTTCTGCATGTCTCCGCTCCGCTCCGCCCAGCTCCGCCTAGCTCCGCTTCAGTGGAAACGCTCCCGGGTGTTGAAGTTGATCGAGGATTACATTCCATGATTGATGATATCCTGGTTTTAAAATGAAAATTCAATCTATTGTAAAGTTGTGTACCTACTCACCATGAATGATGTCCCATATTGTTGATTGAGGCAGACATGAATATTCCAATATTCATTCCTGCCTGAGTACGAAAGTACACGAAATTTTGGCCGATTTCACTTATTTTCGTGATTTTACAGATGTGATTTTACAGTTAAAATAATGCATTTCTCTTAGTTTTAAATGTACAACATGAAAGATCATTTCAATTATGATCTAACTAGCTGCGCCCCGCGGTTTCACCCGCGTGGACCAGCATAAAAAGTAGCCTATGTGTTAATCCAGGGTATAAGCTATCCACATACCAAAATTCATCCAAATCAGTCCAGCCATTTGAGCGTGAAGAAGTAACAAACATACACACTCACAAACTGAACTGAAGTTTATTTTTTTGCTGTTTTAATTTTATGAACGAGAGTTCTAAATAGCCAAAATCAAAAGCAATTCTTTGCCCATTTTATCTAAAATTTGAATAAGTTGAAAATTTTTTTACTTAAAATTTTAATATTAAAGTGGAAATAAATAATCCAGCAAGAAGTGATAGAACAGAGTAGATGACGTCCTAAATATTCCGAGCCTCCAGGATAACGGAATAACTCTTCTTTTTGTTTTGCAGGAAATAGAAGCGATCGAAGAGCAATGGCGAACGGAGTCAGCAGAGCTAGTGACGGCTGTGGCGCGGTTACAGGACGAGAACAAACGTCTACGAAGGACCATCAATGCGCCTGCAGACGGTGAGAAACAAACATAATGGTGTTGATTCTGTTGTGCACAAACTAAACTTAATTTAGGCTATTGCTATCTTTTTCTCTCTAATACAACAAGAAAGAGACGGACGTAAATTAGTGCTGTCAAATTTAGTTTAATATTTCCATACAAATTAAAGGTACACGTAAAAACATGTCTAAAAACACGGCGAAGCGCAAGGCGTAAACTAGTTTGACATCTCTAACTTAGTTCATAGCTATAGCCGTCCTTTTCTCGCACAGCCTTTTAGTAAAAGATAGCAATTCTCTAATTTTAGTTTAGTTATTGAATAAGAGAATCCGCACCATTATCTACTTTCTTCATCCCACTAATATTATAAATGTGAAAGCTTGAATGGATGGATGTTTGTTTGTTACTCAATTATGCCAGAATGACTGCATGAAATTTTGAAACAGACTTATATTATAGTCGTAAATTGGGGAGGTGCTAATTCCAATCGGGTGAACCGGCTGGCAGGAGCTAGTCTTTCATAGTTTCTTTTCACCATCATTATGGGCCCGCGCAGCACGTTTTCAAATGCTATAGAGACATATGCTAAGCTATAGAGAGCTCTACCTTTAGACCTGTCTGGTTTCACCAAAATCGGAACAGCATCAGAGTATTAGACTGATCTAGCGTATAAGATTCGTCTATTAAGATTGATGCAAATCAGCATCTCTTGTCACTCCTGCATCTTCCAGCTGTCTCTATTAAACTCTTGAGTGTCTGGTACATTTCTTTTTTAAATACGGTTAAAATGATTTTTTCCTAAAATCATTATGCGATGGCACGCCGTCGTCGTTGGGGGGCTCTGAGGCATCTAAACACTTTTTTCTTCTGGGACAAGCCCGCCACACTATTCCCAAACCAATGTAACTTCTGTAAGCCAAAATCAACAGTGGCGACCACCAGAAAAAGGAAGAGGCAATGAAGCTCGACGAGTCCCAGAGAAACGATTAAACTGTTTTGGGTCCCGAAAAGAAATTAATCAGAAACTAACTCCTGTTTCAACCCTTACTTTAACCCCTTAGGCGATGAATTTCCAAAAACCCTTCCTTAGTGCTCCCCTAAATTATAAAAGGAAGCCGTGTGCAAAATTTCACGTACCAAGTCCCATTAGTTTCGGCTGTGCGTTGATATGTCAGTCAGTCAGTCAGTTTCTCCTTTTATATATATATAGAAGATAGAAGACAGCGGAGTAGTAAGAGACCCATAATTTCCACTTCCCTCCTAATCAAGCAGGAGACAGAACAAAGCTAGGCCATTAGGCACAAAGGGGGTATTTACAACTGGGGTAAGCCCAGTTGCCAAGCACCCTGCCTGGTTAAAATCTAAACACTTCTTGATGGAATTCCCTCTAATATGGCTTCAATGGGGTTGACGACAAAAAAAATAATTAATAAGTCCGTCAGTTAGATGACTAAAAAAAATTGGACACTTTTTTTTTTTTGGACACTTATTTTTCTTTTGTCACTTTTACAAAAACTGAAGACGATACAGTGGGTTGAAATTTCGGATGACGTCACACTTAAGTTAAAATTGTACCACTTTTTAACCGACTTTCGAAAAAGGAGGAGGTACTATGTTCGACTTTATGTATTTTTTATTTTTTTATGTATGTCCGCGCATTTCTCCGTCAGTTGTGGACCGATTTTCAAAATTCTTTTTTTTTATCTGAAAGAATATACTCCCGAGGTGGTACCATATAAATTTTATCGAAATTGCTTTAGCGCTTTTTGAGAAACTGAACAAAAACGAAAAATACGCATATCTCGATGACGTTTTGGTGTTCTCCAAATGTTTAAATTCCACGTTCCATGTTATTGAGGTTTTTAGTTCTGGGGTATAACAACTAAAAAGCGAAAAATAAAAAACTTTTTTACAAAAAAAAAAACAACCGACTTCAAAAAAAAAAATACACTAAAAATTTAAAAATAACTTTAATTTCGGAAGTCGGTGTCAAATATCGAAGAAATAAAATACAAACACTGACTTCCGAAATTAAAATTAATTTTAAATTTTTAGTGTATTTTTTTTTTGGAAGTCGGTTGTTTTTTTTTTTTTTGTAAAAAAGTTTATTTTACTCAAAAGTGAGTTCAGGAGTGGGCTCCTGAACTTTGATGCATTGTAATCTTTGTAATTTTTCATTAATTTCATAAACCAAAAAATACGTGTCCAATATTTTTTGATAATCTAACGGATTAAATAGAATTATTAATTTTTTACCCTAGTGTCATCCCTATTCTCTTATGAATCTCATAATTATGTTATACTAGCTGCGCCCCGCGGTTTTACCCGCCTAGACCGGAATAAAAGGTAGCATAAATGTTAATCTAGGCTATAAGCTATCTACATACCGAATTTCATTCAAATCGGTCCAGCCGTTTGAGTGTGAAGAAGCAACAAACATACACACTCACAAACTTTCACATTTATAATATTAGTAGGATTTATAGCCTTTTTTTAGCCTCGGTTAATAGACTTTCTAGACATAGAAACCTCTTTCAAAAGAAAATTTATAAAGAACAGCGGTCGAAATATATCGATCGAAACCAACTTGTAGTTCAGAGCCCATATACACCTTATTTCAGTGGTCTTTCATTCCAAATATAGAGGATAAGTTTCGTAGCAATATTTCCCGCGCCCACGTCGTTTCTGATTAGTTTCCGTCGGGTTTTTCGACTAGCACTTCCCAAGAGACTGGCGTAAAGTCAACAGTACGTTTATGATTAGAGTTTGACTTTAATAGGGCCTTTTTTAACCGACTTCAAAAAGGAGAAGGTTATCAATTCGGATGTCCATGTATATATATCTATAATATAAAAATGAATCGCAAAATGTGTTGGTAAGCGCATAACTCAACAACGCCTGGACCAATTTGGCCAATTCTTTTATTTAAATGTTCGTTGAAGTTCAAAGATGGTTTATACGGCGAGAAAAATTCTAATAATTGCCGGAAAAACCCTTAAAACAGCCCTTTTCTTTTTCCCATACAAACGTTTTCTAACTAAAACGTAGAGTCAATTTGAGCTTTATTGCTATTGTATAAAGTTCATATTCAATTACAAGCACTCACTGTTGATTAAACAATGTAGGTATGTTCCTAACGTCAAAGAGTCAATTTGCACTTTATTACCGCTCTACAAAGTTCAAATTCAATCAATCAATTTGGTTGGCTTCGCGATATTATTTCATTTGTTTTACTTTAAAATGCATAAGAAGGAAGAATCTCTTGAAGGATTTGACTCCAAGTCATATCAAATTAAAAAAAAGTTGAAACAACAACAAACTGTCAATGTCAGTGTTGTTTTTTCTTGGATTTTCGGTTACCTACTCTACTGAGTTTGGTTTTGTCAACTGATACACGAAACAAATTTGTACCTATATCGTGTTTTGTGCAGTGTTTAGTCACCTATGATCACTAATTATTGCATGTGATACAATAATCTATAATATAGATATGCCTCCTATTAGACGAAGCAATTTAGGTAGAAGAACCCGAAATGCTACAAACCATGCTAATTACCGACTGTCAACGTTTGCAATTGCTAGAAAATGACGCTCATTGGGATCAAACTCTCAATGATGCTGTAATATCATCACACGCTCATCAAATACGAACATTGTTTTCTATAATCATATCTACATGATTCCCATCAAACCCAATTAATTTGTGGATCAAGTACAAAGATTATATGTGTGATGATATTTTGTATCAAATACGAAATAGAATGGGAAATCCAAATATACAAATCAGTGAAGAAATTTACAACGAAGCATTGATTTCAATTGTGGTCATGTGCTTGATGATGTCAAACAAACTATTAATTCAATTAGGCCTGGCCGCGCCCAATCGTCCAATGCATGATGCTTTTAACCAAGAGTTGAATCGAGAAAAACTGTATGATCTCAACACTTTGAAAGAATTTATTCAAACAAATCTTCCACTGTTGAATGAACAACAGAAGTATGTATTTGATACTCTTATGAAAGTGATAAATGATGAAACTGGAGGGATTTACTTCTTAGATGCACCTGGTGGTACAGTAAAAACTTTTTTGATTTCATTAATATTAGCAACGATTCGCTCACAAAATAAAATTGCACTTGCACCCGCTTCGTCGGGAATCGCAGCAACTTTGCTTGAAGGTGGTCGAACAGCCCATTCAGCATTAAAATTGCCATTAATATGCAAAGCAATGAAACTCCGACCTGCAACATTTCGAAGAACTCTGCAATGGCAAAGGTCTTGCAGCAATGTAAATTAATTATTTGGGATGAATGCACGATGGCACATAAAAAATCTTTGGAGGCTTTAGACAGAACCTTAAAAGATCTATGGAGCAATCATAACCAGACAATAGGGCAGAAAATATGAATATTTCAGAAAATTTCGCGCGTGTAACAGTTCATAGCTAAGACAGGACAACGTCTGTCGGGTCAGCTAGTATGTATATATATTTATTTTATGTTCAGGCATAACTTCGTCATATATATATAGACCAATTTGCAAAATTCTTATTTTTTTCGAAAGGGGTTTATTCCGAAATGTTCCCATTCAAATTTCGTATACATAGATCTGATGATGAGTTTCGGAGACAGACAACGGAGCTCTTCAAAAAATGACAGCAAATCAACCGCGATTGCTGCTATCGCATAAATATGCATTGTTAACACAATTTAATGGGGAATCACAACTAAAAAGTGAAAAATAAAAACTTTTTTATAATAGAACCGCCTTGTCCGACCGACTCGTCGGTGTCAAAAAACGAAGGAACAAAACCAGAGACACCGACTTCCGAAATTAAAATTATCTTGCACTTTTTTGGTTTTTGACGTGACAACGTCTTATAAATTGGTTTGCCGGGTGCCACTTCAAGAAACTGCGTTACGCTCCGCTCACGTTATGCGCTCACAATGAGAGCGAGTGAGAGGCACGCGTCCCTTCCACTCGGGCAACATTAAAATTATTTTACCACTCAAAGTCGTTGTCACGTAAAACTTTCGCCCGTATACCGACTTTACAGGCAACCAATTTTTTTTTTGAAAGTCGGTTCTATTTTTTGTAAAAAAGTTTTTTCTAATTTTGGCTTCGCACGGTTTGTGCATTTAGCCAGTGTCAGGTTTAGAAAGTATTTAGTTCTTAGACACAATAATACAGTCAATTTTCCCCCATTTGAATGCGGATGTAACACATTCTATTGTTTTTGCAGTATTTTGCAACAAATGTGTCAGGTCAGCCTTCTCAGCTAGCTTCGCTGAAGTCGATCTCGTCACAAATTTTGTGATAAAATCGGTCTGAGTTGCAGCTGTCCCTATCGCACTCTACAGGGGCAGGCTTGAGGGAGCACGATGGCAATAGTTTCTTCAAATACCTATTTTGTAAATTCCTCGCAGCCCCTGTTCCCTCTTAATACTGCAATAAAATTCTCAGCTTCATTTTACCGAGATCGCGCTTGTTTCAATGATTCTACATATTGTCCAGTTGCGTAGACACTTGAGACACAAAACCAACCAACTTTAAATCACAATATACACTAGGAATCAGGAATCAATTTGCGAACAGTTAAAACAGCTATTAAACTGCACTCGAAAAAATCCCACCAAAAAAAAGCTGATGGGGCCTTTACTTCCTACCTACCAAATTGAGAACAACCAAGTACAGTCCAGCACACGATAAAACGCTTAAACTACTAGGACCTTCTTCTTTAGGCGTTTTGACGTGCGCTGGACTGTACTTGGTTGTTCTCAATTTCAGAATGATTGACTCGTGCGAAACGAAACATAATGCGTGTGGTAGTCCCTGCCATATGTTGTAAAGTTTATGAGCTATTTGAGTTCGAAGAATGACTAATTTATTGATTGGGTAAACTTTATGAGAGTAGAGATATCAGTCTAAATATAGTAAGGCACATCTACTACCAGCACAAGACTTACAGAGATAGCAGTCGACATATTTGAAAGTTTATTTGATAACGAGGTTTACTCCCAGTCCGTATTCCACTTTTTTTTTTTTCAAATTCAATTTGATAATTGCAAAGCTTACATGGGATTTGGCAACGGATTAGAGGCTTGATAGATACGGAAATCAGGAGATCCCGTTGAGTTTTTGTGATGTTCCAATTTTGAACCAATCCTGTTGACATTCACATTTTTTTTAAGTGTTGGGTCTGTGGCTTGGTTACAAGACCTTTAAGCCAAGTCTTAATTTGAACACTATCGCATTTTACCCCATTAGAATGCAGATGTAACACATTCTAATGTATTTTGCAGTATTCGGCAACAAATGTGTCGAGTCAGCCTTCTCGGCAAACTTCGCTGAAGTAGTCTTTACTACAATAAAACTCTCAGCTCCATTTTACCGAGATCGCGCCTGTTTTAATGATTCCACATATTGTCCAGTTGCGTAGACACTTGAGACACAAAACTAAACCAATTTTACATCTCAATATCCACTAGGAATCAATAAGCGAATAATTAAAACAGCCACTGCACTTCACTCGAGAAAATCTCGCCAAAAACTCCTTGACATTCACATGTCATGTCAAAGCACAGAGCAGGATACTCCACAGGGTAATAAGTCATAATGAAAAACAAAAAAGTGGACAAGCCAGTATTTCCTCATACATCGTTTCTGATATGTTTTGCGTCCCTTTGTGTCCCCAGACACAGAGCTCCATAGGTCGGACTCAAGTATAAGTAATTAACCTAAATCAAAATATTGGCATCCAGATAGACAGATATTGTTAGGGAATATTGATTGTGAAACTGTCTCTGTTTATTTTCTGAATATTCGCATCTTTTTTTATTATGATAGGTACGCGTTTGACCACTATCTCACCTGATGGTAAGCGATATTGTGGTCGAAGATGGAGCACGCTTGCCTAAAAGTAACCTATTTACTCTTGACTCCCAGGTTGTAGTTATCAGGAAACACAGACTCCGGCAAGGAATTCCACTCCCTAGCTGTACGCACAATGAATGTGTTCTCAAAACGTTTTGTGCGTGTATGGGCACCATGTAGCAGTGGCGCGTCGCCGTACGTCTGCTAAGCTTCATAGGTCGGACTGAAGTATAAGTAATTAATCTAAATCAAAATATTGGCATCCAGATAGACAGATATTGTTAGGGAATATTGATTGTTAAGCTGTCTTTGTTTCTCTTCTGAATATTCGGTTGTCAAATTAAAGGTTATTTGAGAACCGAATATTCAGCTAGTCTTCTATTCTTGGAATAGTTGATAGAACCTAGATAGTGAATCTTAATTGACGGAGCGGCAAATTGCTTGATTTGTTTGTAGTAATTTAATCAATGTGTTGCATCAAATATTTGTTGATTTTGGGTCAGTAATTAATTATTTGAATAGTGTAATTACTGCTACCGTATTTTATGAGGAAAAAAAATAGAACCGACTTCCAAAAAAAAACAATAAGTGCAAAATAATGTTAATTTCGGAAGTCGGTGTTTCTGGTTTTTTTTTTGTTCGTTTTTTGACACCGACTTCCGAAATTAAAAGTTATTTTGCAATTTTTGAAATCGGTTCTATTTTTTTGTAAAAAAAAAAATATTTTTGACTTTGTAGAGTGGTGATTCCCCATTAAATTGTGTTAAGAATGCATATCTATGCGATAGCAGCAATCGCGGTTGATTTGCTGTCATTATTTGAAGAGTTCCGTTGTCTGTCTTCGAAACTCATCATCAGATCTATATGAAATGGGACCATTTCGGAACAAACCCCTTTCGAACAAAAAATAATTAACCTGTGAAGCCCCGCGGCCAAATCCGGGTTGTCAAATTGAACCCCGACGACAACCCGGGATGACAGCCGATTTTTTTTTTTTTTCTCTTTAATATTTTTTTTTTTTGTCCGACTCACCAGTGAGTCGCGGGGCTTCACAGGTATACCACAAATTTTGGACCAATAATTTTGGAAATACGTCTATAAATGACGAAGTTATGCCCGAACATACACACAAAACATCCGAATTGATAACCTCCTCCTTTTTGTAGTCGGTTTAAAAGCCAAAACCGTAATGAAATTAGTAGAAGAGTGTTATAATTGGAGATGTAAAAAATCTGTTTCATGTCGCTACCTACTGTAGATTTGACGCACTAAACACAAATCCTGTATGATGCATGAACCCTGCTTGCATGAACAAGCAGGGCTCTCCGCGATTTGAACATATACTACAGTCCGAAATCAACCATAGGGCAGTTGCCCGGACCAGACACAACATCTGGTCGGAGGATCCTCCCTTTTCGAAAAATCGATCTGAAGCCGTGTAGAATTAGCTATAACTCGCGTCATTCAATTCTAACAGTAAAGTTATAAATCTCTTTTCCATTCAGATGACATCATGGTAGGTTGATGATGCAGATATGGTAGGCTAGGTACTGATATACAGGGTGTAACGGAAAGGTGTGGTCATATTTTAGGAGCCGGTCCTGCCCATGGAAATGAACAACTTTCTCTAAGAAAAAATAGAAAATTCCCAAAATAAAAATTGGACTTTCCATACAAAGTTATCATCAGCTGATCAATATTTGTATGGGAGGTAAAATATTTTTTTTAGAAATTCCTCGGATTTTCTCGAAGAAAGTTGTTCATATCGACGGGCAGATGCAGTTCTTAAAATATGACCACACCTTTCCGTTACACCCTGTATTTTTATAGAAATTCATTTACAATCGATTGTCAACGTACTCAGAGGTTCATGCCATTAACAACATGGGTTATAACAATACCGGCTTTCTTTTAATATCGCATTGGTTGGCCAAGTCCTATTCTCATTATCTATTCTATAATATTATAAAGAGGTAAAGTTTGTGAGTTTATGAGGCTGTAGTGGGTAATCTCTGGATCTACTGAACCGGTTTTGAAAATTCTTTTACCAAAATAAAGCCACGTACGTTATTTGTGAGTGTCATACGCTATACATTATTGAAATCCACGCGAATGAAGTCACGGGCGAAGTGCTAGTTTCTCATACAGAAAAACGACGTCTATTGATCACCATGCTGGCTCACTTCATGTTTGCGGTTATAAAAGCATTGAAGTCTTTATTTCCCACCATATTTTCATACACCATACGTGAGTTGTTTTATTATCTGTATACATATATAAAATTCAAAGTCCTGACCGACTGATATATCAACGCACAGCCTAAATCGCTGGTCCAATTTGGAGGGTTTTTTTTTTTGGGGGGTGGGAAATCATCCAATGACTTCTCCCGCTCTGGGTGGAGCGGGAGGGCGTGTCAGACTCTTACTCACTAAAACCCACCCCTGTCCCTTCCCTGCCTGAGTGCCTAGGGGTGCGGTAACTCATTTTCAGAATTTATCCGCTACCCCTAGGCACACAGGCACCGGCCACGATGGGCCCCGTCAGTGGTGGCTGACACTTATCTCTTTGAGGCGCGCGTGGAACACTACGCGCCGTCGACTCACGGGCCTGGTGCTGATTGGACGGCGAGCTACCCACTGCTCGCCGTCCGCAGGCCCGGGTCTACGGTGGCCGGAGATCGTCTCGCGACGTCCTACGCCCAGTACGCCCAGAACCCCTCCTGCGGTGGTAGCGGCCGGGGCCGTGAGGGGCACTCCGTTGAGCTTCCTCCGCCTTCGCGAGCATTACAGCTTCGCAGAAGGCGGAGACTGCTTCCCATTCCCTCTCGCTCCGTACCATGGTCTGAACCAGGGCCGGGCGCAAGAGGTGCCCAAGCGGGGCAGACCTCCACCGTATGCTCCACCGTGTCCTCTGGGCGATCCGCACAGTGGTAACACCCGGGCGTTTCCTCCCGCCTGATTCGATGCAGGAACCTCCCGAAACAACCGTATCCGGTGAGGACCTGCGTCAGGCGGAAGGTGAGGACGCCGTGACGCCTCTCCAGCCACTCCTCAAAGAGGGGCACTACCGCCGCAATGGTGGTGTTCCCAGCGCTGGGTTGCGACAGTCGCTGTCTCTATGTCGCCATGAGATCCTGCCGGAGCTCCGTCCGCCTAGCCGCGAGGTGTCGCGGCAGCAGAGTTTCGCCCCGGCGTTTGGCCTCCTCGCGCCACTCCCAGAGCTGCGCGAGGACCCTGGCCTCCAGATCCCATGGCGACAGTCCGGCAAGGAGGCTCGCTGCCTCACAGGAGACCGTGCGGTATCCTCGGATGAGCCGAATGGCCATGACCCTTCGGGACGCCTTCAACCAGCGAGTTGGTCGCCGCCTCATTGAACACGCCCACACCGGTGCCCCGTAAAGGGCCATGGACCGCACGATCCCCGCGTAGAGCCTCCGATACAATTTGGAGGGTGTGTTCTTTGTGAAGAGTAGGTATTTACTAAGTGGGGTTTTTCGAAATTCAACCCTTAAGGGGGTGAAAAAGGGTTGAAAGTTTATAACGGGGGAAGTACTAATTCCACGAGGGTGGCAGAAGCTAGTTTGATATATTTAAAATTATTTATATATTTTAAAATTTTGCTCAACTCTAGGAATTACTCCTGTATCGTGGGTGCGTACAAAATATGAAGCTCACATGCACAAGACACCCAGAGCCGGAGCAGCTATCTAATTTTAATAACTAGTGCAACCACTAGTTAAAAAACTAAAAAAAAAATATGGTCGAATTCAACCATAATTAATTTAAATTTTAAGTTTTTTTATTTAAATTATTATAGGTTCGCGTTTGACCACTTTCTCACCTGATAGTAAGCGATGATGTGATCGAAGATGGAGCACGCTTGCCTAGAAGTAACCTAATCACTCTTGAATTAAAGACTCCCAGGTTGTAATTGTAGGTTGTGGTTTGAACATTATTAAAGTTTTATTGTCAAAGACCATAAACATGTCATACACATGACTGTGAACCATAAACAAAAGAGTAATACAAATAGGTACGTGTCAAACGCATGATAGTATGTGTAATGATTTTTTTTTATTGATTTAATTGATTTTTAAAATGCATAATAAAAATATTAGCTTTTTGAACTCCTCCATATAAACTTTAACTGCCCTTTTTACTCCTCCGTTCACGTATTTCGTAAAATGGGGTCGAAAGTTTTTCCTTCACGTATTATTTATGTAGATGTGTGGAGTGTGGTGTGTATGTAGGTCATACAAATATTTTCTCCGTGCGGGAATCGAAACCGCGACACGTAGCGGAGCAGCTAATCGCTCAACCACTGCGTTTTAACCGTGCCAAATATTTTATACTTCCAACGATGCAACTTTTTTTTTTTTGCCATTTAACCAAGATCCGCGGACATACCCGGGTTGTCGAACTGAAGCCCGACGACAACCCGGGTAGTCAGCCGATTCACGCTTTTTTTTTCACTTATTTAATTTTTTTTTTTTCAAACTCATAGGTGAGTTTCGGATTCTGAGGGGTCTCTTCATCACTCTTGGTTGACTGGTGGAGAATGCCTAAGGCATTACGAGCGTTCATCGCGCGGGCTTTCAACGGCGCATTTCTAGAGGTTTTTTTGTGATTATTCTATTAAATATAAATGAAAGTACAATTTTTCTCACCCAATTAACTAGATCGTTATATTTTAACATTATTTTTGACATTTACTCTAACAGATTTAATCGTAATACGTTATAATACTGCAAAAAGTACCAGAAGAAGAAGACTGCAAAAAAAAAAAAAAAAAAAAAAAATTATCTAATGATTTTGATTATAAAAAAAAAAAAATTATAAAATTTTATCTAATGATTTTGATTATATTTTTATTTTATATTGTTTGTAATAATGTTGTTGTATTAATATGGGAATTTCCTGAAATAAATGATAATTTAATTTTAATTTTTAATTTAATTTAATTTAAAAAGAAAATAATTGACTGTAATGTAATTTTTCATGCTTATAAATACCAAAGATCTAGTTAAATTGGGTTAGAAAAATTGCACTTTTATTTATATTTAATACAATAATTACAAAAAACCTCTATA
This sequence comes from Polia nebulosa, assembly GCA_951329385.1. Classification (NCBI taxonomy): domain Eukaryota; kingdom Metazoa; phylum Arthropoda; class Insecta; order Lepidoptera; family Noctuidae; genus Polia; species Polia nebulosa. Next base: position 4,305,683 of record OX589606.1, on the reverse strand, counting down.
AATGCAACGTTGTCAGCCCGCGCGCGATGATCCGCCTTTGTACCTTTGTGTATGAATTGTTATTAAGGCGCTATTCTGCGCGTGTTCTGCGCTGAGCTCACGTAACGCGTCGTACGTCCACCCAGTAATAGGACTCGCCCATCAAGGTGGAAAATAGACGCATTATTAATTTATTACACATAAAACAACAAGTATTAAAACTAAAACACTGAGACGAAATTATAAATAATTAAATGATCGTTGAACTGGTGAAGGTTTCATAAAAATACGCTTTATAGTTCTTGGGTAATTCTCATTTTTTTATCCGCGTTAGACGTAACTTTACAAATTAATTACACTATGTTATAAAAATATAATTTCAAATATTCTCAGATCAAATTACGACGGAAATTGTCTAGAGTAACATAATATTTTTTTCAAAGAAATAAGACTCGTCGTTTAGATGTGATGTTCAATTAAAAACCATTAAAACTCGTATAACTGCGCCTTAAATAAATAAATAAATATTTTCTTCATTCCTTGAATATTTGACATGAGCGCACAGTATTTTATTATTTGCGATGAAACTAAGAATTTCTACAAGAATTCTCGCTGACTTGATTCTCTCTGGAATTCGTATGTTGAAGGCAAACGACATTAATGGAATATTGTCTTGAGTTTCTGTAGAATGTGCGCTGAAATTCAATATGTTCTTACTCCCTGCAAGTTCTTGCTTTAACGTTTTATTTTTGAGAATATTCTGACTGAGCTATTATTTTGTAGCGTTAACTGAAAGGTTAAACTATATTTCTTCTTTATGGCAAGAATTTTTCCTAACTGTCTTGGGGTCGGCTTCCAGTCTAACCAGATGCAACTGAATACCAGTATTTTACATGGAGCGACTGCCTATCTGACCTCCACAACCCATATTTTTCATGCAAACATATAATTTATTTAAATTTAAATGAATAACTTTTACCGCTTGTAACAATTAAATTAACTTGTCAAAATAATAAAGGACATAAAATTTTGCCTCCTTGCAACATTAATTTCTTAGCGAACGTTGTTTTTTTTTGTTTTTACGCAATCGTTAACTACATCGAGCGAGACTGCAGGCCCTGGTGTTTCAGCGTAGTCTGCTACGCTGACGACACTCTGGTCCTGTCGCAGGGGAGGTCACACCAGGCGGCGGCTGACCTGATGACACGCAGGGTTGCGACAGTCATAGAGAGGATCCGGCAACTGGGACTCGAGGTGGCACTGCACAAGTCCGAGGCCCTCGGAACGCGCCACCGTCGGGTTCCCAGATAATGGTAGGAGGGGTTCTCATCGGCGTCGAGGGGACGATGAAGTACCTGGGACTCGTCCTCGACAGCCGGTGGAACTTCGTGGAGCACTTCCGACGTTTGGCTTCCAGACTCGAGCGGGCCGGAGCTGCTTTGAAGCGGCTCCTGCCCAATCTTTGACGACACGGTTGGCGCAGTGGTTGAGCGTTCGGCTGCTGCGCTGCGTGTCGCGGGTTCGATCCCCGCACGGAACAAATATTTGTATGACCTACAGATAGTTGTTCCGGGTCTGGGTGTCTTGTGTATGTGAGTATTCATGTTTGTGAACGCACCCACGATACAGGAGTAATTCCTAGTGTGGGGCAACGTTTAAAAAAAAAAAAAAAAAAAAAAAAAAAAAAAAAAAAAAAAAAAAAAAAAAAAAAAATCTGGGGGGTCCAAACGTCTCCTGCCGTAAGCTATACGAGTGGGTCGTGCGGTCCATGGCCCTCTACGGGGCACCGGTGTGGGCATGTTCCTTGGGGCGGCGACCAGCTCGCCGGTGGAGTGCGTCCCAAAGGGTCATGGCCATCCGGCTGGTCCGGGGATACCGCACGGTCAACGGTGAGGAGGCGAGCCTCCTTGCCGGACTGTCGCTATGGGATCTGGAGGCCAAGGTCCTCGCGCTCGTCTGGGAGTGGCCCGAGGAAGTGTAACGCCGCTGCCACGACATGGAGAGAGCTAATGTCGCAACCCAGCGCTGGGCACTCCACAATTGCGGCGGTAGTGCCCATCTTTAACGAGTGGCTGGAGAGATGACACGGCGTCCTCACTTTCCGCTTGACGCAGGTCCTCACCGGACACAGTTGTTTCGGTAGGTTCCCGTGACGGATAAGGCGGGAGGAAAGGCCCGGGTGTCACCATGGTGCGGATGTGCGCACACGGTGGAGCATACGGTAGAGATCTGGCCCCGCTTGGACGGAGCCCGCCGTGTCCTCGTAAGGCGATCGGCGGCAGCGACATCTCGCACCAGGTCTTGTTCCAGGCCATGGTACGGAATGAGAGGGAATGGGAAGCAGTCTCCTCCTTCTGGGAAGCCAGTAATGCTCGCAAAGGAGGAGGCGGAACGGGTGAGGGAGACTCAACGGAGTCTCCCTCACGCCCCCAGGTGCAGCCGCCGCAGGAAACGCCCTGGGCGTCGGGGTCGCGAGACTATTTCCGGCCATCGTAGACGCGGGCCTGCAGATGGTTTTGTGTTGTTCTGACAAGATATATGAGGTTTTAGCCGCAGCTTGTCATGAACTCATGTAAATAGATATTTTGGCCACGGTTACAAGATGCGATTTTTGCTTGTGCTTCATAAATTACACCCATAAATTATACCTTGTTATACGAAGTAGATGCCCGACTAACATCAGAGCCTAGCCACCTTTGCCTCCAGAAACGTGTAAAGATGTGTCCACTTACAAAACGTGCAGTCTACTATTACTATCTGATATTGAGTAACAAAAACAATGGTGGTTCTTAGTTCTTACATCAATCTGTGCCATTTTCCTCTCAGTTCCGTATGTGGCATCACGTCTATTCGCCCGCGAGTTATGCTAGCTAGCGTTGGCTATGTTGTAACACTGTAATGCCTGATTAGCGTAAACTCGACTTCATTGACGCGTTAATGTGAACTCGTGCAGATCATTTCGCTAATCATCGCGTTAAGTACCTTTGACAGTAGATAAGACCGTCATATGCTGCTAGGTGTTAGCGTTTAGTACATTAGGACGTTGTTACCTTCAACCAAAGTTTTCATTCAATATTATTCACTAGCGACAAGCTCCGGCTTCGCACGGGAGTGACGTAGCGCCATCTGGTGTTATTAAGCGATTGTGACCGAAAGTGTCCATTTCTGTACCCCTTTTTTTTGGGGTGGGATATCATCCAATAACATCTCCCGCTCTGGGCGGAGTGGGAGGGCGTGTCAGACTCTTACTGACTAAAACCCACCCCTGTTCCTTCCCTGCCCTAAGTGCCCAGGGGCGCGGTAACTCTGTTTCGAATTTATCCACAACCCCTGGGCAGGCATCGGCCATGACGGGCCCCGTCATGTTTTGCTGACAAATCTTTGAGGCGCGCGTGGACCACTACGCGCCGTCGACTCTCGGGCCTGGTGTTGATTCGCAGGCCCGGGTTTTTCTGTACCCCTAACAACGTATATGCATTTCATTATGATCTGTCGGTGCGAAAAAAGTAACAAACATAAAAAACTTACTTTTGCATCTTCCTGCCCTTATCCCATGTTATTTGAGGTCGTCGCAACACGTTTTTTTTCTTCCATTCTGTCCTGTCAGCCGTCACGCTATCACTAACTCCCTTTTCTTTCATATCACGCCTCACACAATCGATCCATCTTTTCTTTGGCCTCCCTCTCCCTCTCCATCCATCCACATTTATATTCATAACTCTTTTAGTTACATGTGTTTCATCCCTCCTCTTCACATGACCATACCAAGATAAGCGGTTCCCTTTCAACTTTTCTGTCACTGGCGCCACTTTTTAACTACCTCTAATGTACTCATTTCTCACTTTATCCATTCTCGTTACTCCACACATCCATCTCAACATTCTCATCTCCGTCACATGTTATCTTTTTTCATCTGTATTTTTCGCAGCCCAACATTCTGATCCATATATGGTACTGGTCTAATCATGGACTTTTAGATTTTCCCCTTTAAACTTTTGTATTTATAAGATTAGTCAGAATTAGGATATAACTTCATGCACACTAGAGCATGAGCAGAGTCTTAGAATTTCTGATGTCTTGGGCATTTTCCGCCTGTCAACTATTTTTTTGTTGTTTGGTTCGGCTATTGTTGCTAAACATTTTATATTTCTTTAGGTTTAATAGTACATAGTTGTTTTTGTAATACATTAATGCAGATGGTTCATTTTAGTATTTATGCAGGTGACATCATGTAGTGACTTGTTCATACATATGTAATATTATGATTCATTGGTTACATTCGCCATATAGCCAAATATTATTCACGTCGACGTACTTATTGGTAATTTTACGGCACATTAAATCCCACGTAAAGGCCAAAACTGAAAAAAATAACAGAAAAGTCCAACTGAAGACTAACATTATTTTTAACCGACTTCGAAAAAGGAGGAGGTTATCAATTCGGATGTTTGTATTTTTTTTTTTTTTTTTATGTATGTTCGGGCATAACTCCGTCATATGTTGACGGATTTGCAAAATTCTTTTTTTATTCGAAAGGGGTTTATTCCGAAATGGTCCCATTTAAATTTCATAAAGATCTGATGATGGGTTTCGGAGACAGAACTCTTCAAAAATTGACAGCGAATCAACCGCGATTGCTGCTATCGTATGTCTATGAATTGTTAACACAGTTTAATGGGGAGCCACAACTAAAAAGTGAAAAATAAAAAACTTTTTTACAAAAAAATAAAACCGACTTCCAAAAAAAGTGCAAAATAACTTTAATTTCGGAAGTCGGTGTCAAAAAAAAAAACGAAGACACAAAACAGGAACACCGACTTCCGAAATTAAAGTTATTTTGCACTTTTTTTGGAAGTCGGTTTTATTTTTTTGTAAAAAAGTTTTTTCAATTCTACATCTCAATGTCAATGTAAAAGTTAAATTATATAAGCTTTAGGCTTTTTTTTTTTTTTTTGGTGGTGGGATATCATCCAATGACCAGGGCGTGTCAGACTCTTACTGACTAAAACCCACCCCTGTTCCTTCCCGGCCTGAGTGCCCAGGGGTGCGGTAACTCATTTTCAGAATTTATACGCTACTAGGCATAAGCTTAAGGCTGAATTACCTGCATCATTAGTAGGAATAATTTCTGTAGTTTAAAAAAAACCGAGCAATTGCGAGTTTGACTTGCATATAAAGTGTTCCGTACGATTTTATTATTTGTTGTTATAGCGGCAACAGAAATACACATTCTGTGAAAATTTCAGCTGACAGACAGACAGCGGAGGCTTAGTAATAGGGTCTCGTTAGTTACTTAGGGTACGAAACCATAAATACTAAAAAACTCACTTTGTTTTTATATTTTCCGTGTTCTTCTCAGCAAATCCTTCCGTTGGATACCCATATCATGGAAATGCATTAAAAATAACTATTCCGCCATCTTTGGGAGTTCGCCATATTGGATTTAGAATGACGTCACATAGCTAACCATGCATTGCCATCAAAACTAAACATGTACGCAAAATTTCAGCTTAATCAGACACCGGGCAGTGGGTCATATTTAACTTCTAAGATTTGTTTACATAGTTAGTTACAAGTAAAGCTAATATACAGTACAATACAATACAATTTATACAATAGAAACAGGTGAAGTACTGTTTTCCTAGATAGGCTAAAATTTAGCCTGTGTTAAGGAGAGACAGTGCCGATCCCCTGATTGGCGGATTGTTATAAAAGTAGTGTGTAGGTACTTAACATAAAATTAGAGGTTTGAAATTTGAAACAGCATCTGGACATAAGTAATATAAGTGTGTTAAATTTAGACTATCCTAACAAATCCAGAAGTCTAAAAATAAACAAGTCTTTAAGTCAAGAGTGAATAGGTTACTTCTAGGCAAGCGTGCTCCATCTTCGACCACATCATCGCTTACCATCAGGTGAGATAGTAGTCAAACGCGTGCCAATCAACAATAAAAAAAAAAAAAAAAACAATATAGGTATTTCTCCTTTATGGCAAGAATTTTTCGCAACTGTTTTGGGGTCGGCTTCCAGTCTAACCGGATGCAGCTGAATACCAGTATTTTACATGGAGCAACTGCCTATCTGACCTCCACAACCCATATTTTTCATGAAAACGTATAATTTATTTAAAAATAAAAAAAGACAAATAATAATCACTTTCGAGTAGTCTAAACACAGACTATTAACACTATTTAATACATACTATTCAGTGATAACTTGTCTACAAATAGACAAAACAAAAGTGTTTCTATTTGATATCGTAACAAATGGCTGTTACAGATTTATTGTAGTGGAGATAGCAACATTTGAACATTGTAGGAATGTGAGCCAATATTTTATTTTAGGTCACTAAAATAAAATATTGGCTCACATTCGTACAATGTTCAAATAAGACGCAAGTACCGTTGGTATAAGGAGCACATTATTTTGAATTTGGGCTAATGATTAACACAATATATTTTTATTATTAATGATTATTATAATAATTATTTTTTATTAATAATTATTTTATTATTATTTGTTTCAAAAAGTAACAATCCGAAATCGAAAATAGAAAGAATATTTAAAATCCGTTTAAAATGAAGTACCCACCTAAGTTATAAACCTTTTAAATCTGGTGGAAGGGGAAACTCAAGTAGCAGAGAAAGGATGCACACACTGACATATGGCGGCTTGTCCATGATTTGGACTCGAAATGTCTTTCGAAGTCATCGCAGCTCCTGTAATGCTATATTGTAAAAGTCTTATCTTGAAAACTGAGGTGAAGTGAACTTGAGGTGAGCTAACAACCCTAAGCATCACGTGGATGGATTCACTGTGAGACAGACATATTTAAAGAAAAGACTAGCTGAATAATATTCCAGAGATACAACTGATGAAGGCACTAATAAGAAAGGATCATATTTTATATCCCATGTCCGGACGGTGGACATGGGATATAAAGATATGATCATCCTTCCTCTCCACTCCCAATTCAAAAGCAAAAATATACCTTACCTCACAGACTAAAAGCTCAAAACTCCACAGGCTCAAGCGCGCCACCGTCACCAGCCAGGGAACACGACCAAGAGGTCCTGTCCCGACTCAGCAGCACGGCAGAGAAACAGCGGGCCACGTTACGTCATCAAGAGCTGCAGCTACAGGAGAAGCAACAGCTGATTGATAGCGTGAGTAATACTTTATGAGCTTCTTTAATCCAAATAACTGTGTCAATCGTCAGACGTGATGTTATTCACAATAGTCTTGCGCATAGTTTCAGTTCACGACTTGATGTCTCCGTTCGGTCTTTTACGGCCGATTTCACCGTTCGCTCTATAAACTAAGTTTTACTGAAGTAAGCTTAGCGTAAAAAATAAAAACCATAAAAAAGATTATAGTGAGTTAACCATAAAAGATAGACATATGCTGTCGCGGACTTTTTTTTAGAACTTTAAAAGGAGAACAATTCTGTCATACATCATTTTTGCGTAAGTTTACGCAGCGCACGCAACTGAAGCTCTCAAAAGTATTTTTTTCCCGTTTTTGCCTCATTTTTTATTGATGCTCCGCTTCTGTTGGTCGCAGCGTGTTATATAGCCTTCCTTGATAAATGGACTGTTCAACATAAAAATATTTTTTCAATTCGATCCAGTAGTTCCTGAGATTAGCGCGTTCAACCAAACAATCAAACAAACTCTTCAGCTTTGTGACAGCGGCGGCTAAACGCGTTTAAGCGAGCTTAAAAGTCGTCTATCTTATAAGGTTTTTATGGTAATTTTATGGTAAAATAAGATTACGCTAAGCTTAGTTCAGTAAAACTTAGTTTATAAAGCGAATGATGAAATCGGTCCTAATTCGCAAGTATCTGACGTATTTTAACGGTACCAACGTAATGGTGTATTTACATGGGTCGATTTTTGCCGGTTATATTGCCGTGTGGCGATATTCGTGCCGCTTTAGTCACTCCTGTAAATATCACATAAAACCTACTAAGGGCACAACCAGAGCGCTGTTGATCGACCGTCGATCGTCGCCTCGTACATTTTAAATCACAAAGTTTTTTCGAATATTATCGAACGTTCGCAATCTGATTGAACCGTAAGAGCGTTCCTCTTGGTTTGGTTTCCAATCCTAAGGCATTAATCGATATGGTAGACCGCATTTCAGAATCTCATCATCTATAGTACATTTTAATGCGGTTTTTTTTTTCTTTCCTTTTTTTTGTTAAACTTGTTACTAACATAGAAATATAAGATTTACTAACACTATCGATAAGGGTTAAGACTTAGCAAAATCATATTGTTGTGTATGTCGTTAATTTGTGGCAAATAAATACTTTTTCTTTCTTTCTTTCTTTCTTTCAGATTAGCCCTCGAGTAAGGTCTAGAACTGTTATAATAGTCCAGAACTATTCAAATTACATTTAACTTCATTGAATCTAGACAAGAGGAGTTCGTGGCTAAAGTAATTACAGCCGCACGGGTCAAACCATCAGGTTAAGCTACGCTTGCCGGGGCTGGGCCATGTATGGGTGACCATCTTTACATACCGAGACTAACCTCGGTAAGCACGTTAAGCCGTCGGTCCCGGCTGTCAATCGTAGATATTTGACAGTCGTTGCGGGTCGTCAGAAACCCGAAAGTCGTGACAACCAGTCTTACCAGGTGTATCGTATTACCCAGGAACTGGGTTGTGGAGGTCAGATAGGCGGTCGCTCCATGTAAAATACTGGTATTCAGCTGCATCAGGTTATACTGGAAGCCGACCCCAAGATAGTTGGGAAAAGTCTAGGCAGATTGATATTAAATCTAGAAAAGTTGTTAAATAAAACGGTTCGACAAATAATCTTTGCGATTTTGGACATGTACGGTTTTATTTATAACAGATTGACCATGTGATAATTAGTTTAAAAAATAGAATTAGCAGGTTTTTATTTTAACATTTTCAGCCTATAAGACGGATAGAATGTGGGTAGTATAATTGAAGAAGGTTTTATCCTAAACGAAGCTGAATGTGATGGATGAGACCTTAGACTATGAAACGTTATAGACGGAACATCATTGACATTAAATGAAGCAGGATCGTTAAAATGTGTGAGTGACCTTGACGAATGTAACGATGACGTATTGGCTTCTAATTTTGTCTATGTGAGCTTATTTCGCGTGTACAGATTCAAGCCGGCTTCTCATTCTGGTACTTCAGATTGCTGGATTTTGACACTCCGTCTATAACCTTTCATAGTCTAAGGATGAGACGTTATTATCTTGAATTAGAAGCCGCTAAACAGAATTTATGGAACTGAAACGTGGTCGCTCACAATGGGCCTCATCAGAAGGCTTACAGTCACCCAAAGGGCAATGGAGAGGGCAATGCTCGGAGTTTCCTTGCGTGATAGAATCAGAAATGATGATATCCGCAAGAGAACTAAGGTTACCGACATAACCCGAAGAATCGCCAAACTGAAGTGGCAGTGGGCAGGGCACATTGCTCGCAGAACAGATGGTCGATGGGGCCGAAAAGTTCTGGAATGGCGACCGCGTACTGGAAGACGCAGCGTTGGAAGGCCTCCCACAAGGTGGACCGATGACCTGGTAAAGGTCGCGGGTAGCCGATGGATGCGAGACGCACAGGACCGATCATTGTGGCGTCACTTGGGGGAGGCCTATGTCCAGCGGTGGACCACTTTCGGCTGAAATGAGGATGATGATGATGATGATGATGATGATGATGAAACAGAAACTTTAAACTTAGCATATAGTTAACGAGTTTCATAAATAACACTGTCACCTACCTATACTCTCTTTGACACTGTTTTACAAACCCACATAATGCAAGATAAGACTGAAATTCATCTCCTTAGAATTCATAACGCGTAAAGCTTCGTTTATGTAGTAAGCGTGTTACTAACAGCCTTCTTTGTCATAAAACTCTGAATCTATTGACGGTTTCCTTTTTGTTTGGAAGAAGTTCTTAGTAGAGTGCGTCTTTTTCTCAAACATCCCTACACAATGTATTACATTTTATGGCTAGACAAGCCGTGTACCCGATAAGAATACCCATCAGCAACTTCCATACATGCTTTCATGCCCTGTTTAACCCTTTAAAAGTTACCCAAAGGGCAATGGAAAGGGGTATGTTGGGAGTATCTTTACGTGATCGAATCAGGAATGAAGATATCCACAGGAGAATCAAAGTTACTGGCATAGTCCGTATATAAGTGGCAGTGGGCAGGACACATTGCTCGCAAAACAGATGGTTTAGAGCCGAAAGGTTTTGGAGTGGCATCCGCGTATCAGACAGCGTTGGAAGGTCCGCCACAAGGTGGATCGAAGTCCTGGTGAAGGCTGGACGCACGGAGTCTGTCGATGTGGCGTGGTGACACTTGGGAAGGCCTGTGTCGAGAATTGGACGTCTTACGGCGGAAATAAGGCTCAAGTGGCTGCCAAAAAGTTGAGGGTCCTCGCAAAGGTGAGACGATACTTCACGCCGGAACAGCTGCTCCAACTCTATCAAGCGCAAGTCCGATCGTGTATGGAGTACTGCTCTCATCTTTGGGACGGATCTGCAAGATACCAGCTTGATGCCCTTGAGTCAATTGAGAAACGAGCCAAGGGGATCATCGGCAATGATAGACTCGTTGAGTCAAAACTCCAAAGTCTTGAACATAGACGCCGAGTTGCTAGCCTGTCGGTTTTCTATCGATTACATTTTGGGGAGTGTGCGACGGAATTGCATGATTTGATTCCGCCAAGCCCGTTTCATCTAAGGACCACAAGACGTACGGCGAAGTGCCACCGGTTCATGGTGGACATCCCATCCATACGCACAAAGCGTTTTGAGAAAACATTCATTGCACGTACAGCTAGAGAGTGGAATTCTCTACCGGAGTCTGTGTTTCCTGTAAGATACAACCTGGGGGTCTTTAAGTCAAGAGTGAATAGGTTACTTCTAGGCAAGCGTGCTCCATCTTCGACCACATCATCGCTTGCCGTCAGGTGAGATGGTGGTCAAACGCGAGCCTATCAAACATAAAAAAAAAAAAAAAAAAATGATGATCATGTATCCCTACAGGGGATAGTTTTTCAAAAGACCCTGCTTATTTGCTCACCTTCGTTATCCTGCCTGTATCTAAAATTATCTCGTTGAATAAGGAACCGTTTATATTATATTTAAATTCATGCTTCCAGACACAGCGGTTAAGGCTGTACGTGAACTTTCAGTCAATGAACGAGTTTTATAAAGTAGATATCCAAGAAATGCATTGTCGCAAGCTCTTAACCAATTTAGAGTTAATTATTATAACTTTATGTACAAATAAAAATTACTTAAATATTATTACGGTGTTTGATGATTGTACACAGCACATAATAGATGATCTTCCAACTCCCAAACTAAATCAAGCTTGTATTTTGGGAGTTAGTGGTTCTTATGATGTAGGGATTACATAGACACAACTTTGGTATAATAGGGAAAATGCATGATATTTTTTTATTTGTTTAATTGAAGACTTATTAACTATAGTGAACAAATATGAAGGAATTTTCAAAATATCATCATCAGCGACGAAGTTATAAAGCTTTAAAGTTGATAATTAGAAAGAGAAGCCCGTCGTGTTCTTTGACGTCAAAGGACATGAACTGCCATAGAAAATAGCGTTTTCGAGAGAGATACAGATATATTTGTTTAAAATTGTTATCACTTGTTTAATTTTCAATCAATTTTGATTCTGCTTTCACTGTTCGTACTCTATTTTAGTATATTCATCGATAAACCGGTTAGATAACAAATATTTTTTCATACATAATCCCTATTGCGGACTCGGGCTTGATCGCTATAGAAATAATTTGGCCAAAATGGAGTATTTAACCCATCCCAAACTCAGTACCAATATGGAGCCCCTTCACAGGACATGCGTCACCTCCTTTCCTGCCACAACCAACTGCAGCTTGAACAGTTTAAACGAAGCCAATGACAAAGCTATCCAGGTGGCTACATACTGGTCAGACAAAATTGTACTCAAAATCTAGACGAATAGAAGAAGATTCTCGCGATCTTATGGATTGTAAAACCATATGAGTACAACATAAAATGATGTTTATCACTAACCTTTTAGCTATCAGCCCTCACCAATTTGATGTAATCTTCAAAATTGTCTTCCAACGATACACAAGAGAACTATAGACTCGTATCCAAAGACAAATAACCTTGTAAGCTTTTGACATCCCCCAAAGGACATCAAAATGTCTTTAGATCGGCAAAGAATTTGCCCTTACCAAAATTACGAGTTTAACTTTTGTATTACAGTTTCAAGTGACAAAGCCTCTTTGTAATATTACTTGTTCTGGCTTTAAAGGTGAACTTTTCAGCTGTAAATCCTTCAGGACTTTTGACGCTGTTGAAACTTTGTAGCTTTAAAAGATATGGAAGTTTCGTCGAAGGGATTTATGTTACTGTTGTTATATTCAGTACTAACTTTTGCCTGCGGCTTCGCCCATTTTTAACCGACTTTCGAAAAAGTAGGAGGTTCTATGTTCGACTGTACTGTGTGGTTTTTATCAATCTTGTAGTGCTCAACGCAATCTCTTTATCTGTGTGAATTAAATTGTAAGCCTTCGTGTCAAGTTTTATTTCGGGCATTATGATAACGGTATTGAACAATTCAATGGGTTACTTAGATTCAACTGTAGAATTCTATTAATTTTTAACCGACTTCTAAAAAAGGAGGGGGTTCTATGTTCGACTGTATGTATGTTTTTTTTATGTATGTCCGCCGATTTCTCCGTCTCGAAAAATACGTGTACCTCGATGACGTTTTGGTATTCTCCAAATGTTTAAATGCCACGTTTCATGTTATTGGGGTTTTTAGTTCTGGGGTATAACAACTAAAAAGTGAAAAATAAAATACTTTTTTACAAAAAAAAAAACAACCGACTTCCAATAAAAAATACACTAAAGATTAAAAAATAACTTTAATTTCGGAAGTCCGTGTCAAATAACAAAGAAGTAAAATACAAACACCGATTTCTGAAATCAAAGTTATTTTTACAATTTTTAGTGTATTTTTTTTTTGGAAGTCGGTTGTTTTTTTTGGAAAAAAGTTTTTTATGAATTATAATTTGTGTGCTATTGCCAGACTTATCTATCTATGTGCCAAATTTCATCCAGATCGTTGAGCTGTTCTGGCGTGATTGAATTACAAATCCATGCAAACTTTCGCATTTAATAGTAATAAAATTTACTGTTAAATCACTTCAGGCTTCAGGCCGGTGCCTGAATGCCTAGGGTTAGCGGATAAATTCTGAACTTGAGTTACCGCACCCCTGGGCACTCAGGCAGGGAAGGAACAGAGGTGGGTTTTAGTCGGTAAGAGTCTGACACGCCCTCCCGCTCCACCCAGAGCGAGAGAAGTCATTGGATGATTTCCAAAGCCACAAAAAAAAAGGCTAGATTATTTTTAGGGTTACGTACCCAAAGGGTAAAGGGCCCTATTACTAAGACTCCGTTGTCCGTTCGTCTGTCTGTCTATCTGTCACCAGGCTGTATGTATCTAATGAACCGTGATAGTTAGACAGTTGAAATTTTCACAGATTATGTATTTCTGTTGCCGTTATAACAACAAAAACTAATAAACAGAATAAAATAAATATTTAAGGGGGCTCCCATACAAGAAACGTGATTTTTTTGCCATTTTTATAGATAATCGTACGGAACTCTTCGTACGCGAGTCCGACTCGCACTTGACCGGTTTTTTTGTTCACCTTGCTACCTATAATTATTCCGCAGTCTAAAATTCGTGAAATATTTTGGCTACGTAATTGGAATATTCATTTACTTAGGCAGGAGTGAATATCGGAATATTCATATCTGCTTTAATCAACAATAATGAACATTGTACATGCGAGTACATAACTTTATAACAGATCGCATTTTCGTTTCAAAACCATGACATCAATCATGGACGGTAATCTTCGATCAACACACTAAATCCCTTAACAAACAAGTCGGATTTGCTATACTGTGTTTGGTGAGACTCGATACAGAGGCCCAATTCTGTAAAATAACTTGTCAGTAGTGTGTCGGTAGTGTGTCAGTGGTGTCTCAGTAGAATAGTCATTGACATTTGGTATTCTATAAATTATTTATTGTCATTGACTTGCCACTGTAGTGCCATTGAAACGCTATAATAAGACTATTGTAATAATTGGTAATCTGCTCTACTATATTATGTCAATAGCATATTGAAGTTTTTGCAGAATACCAAATTTGCAACAGTGGCAAAATAATGTCTGTTGTGTGTCGAAAGAGTGTCGATGGCGTGTTGCTTAACTCAAAGTTACAGAATTTGGCCCCAGATCTTATACTATCCTTTTTTTTTGGGGGGATGGGATTTCATGCAATGACTTCCCCCGCTCTGGGTGGAGCGGGAGGACGTGTCAGACTTTTACTGACTAAAACCCACCCCTGTTCCTTCCTTGCCTAAGTGCCCAGGGGCGCGGTAACTCTGTTACGAATTTATCCGCGACCCATCTTATACTATCCTGAGGATTGTACTGGCTTTAGTTATTCGGCAGTAACAATCAAACAGGACAGTTTTGTAGACGCTCTTGAGTCATATCTAGATTAGATAAGCCTTGTTTTATTCTGTCACTTTGTTATTATCTGTCCAGTGGACAGTGTCCACCTAAAAGCCAAAAGCTACTTATTCCTTTGTCATTCGAAACTGTTTTATGTAGGTACGTACCTACTTACCATACTGTACGTTGGATTCTGCGTCAGTTTTCATTGACTAAAATCAATATCAGCTATTCTTATTCTGAGCATGTTGTTTGTTGTCTGAAATACGTCCTCTGCTAGACATAAACCTCCCTCAAGTGTCGCAACGACCACGCCTGTCCGTCTCGCATCCATCGGCTACCCGCGACCCGCACCAGGTCAGCGATCCATCCTTGCGGGAGGCCTTCCGACGCTGCGTCTTCCGGTAGGTACGCGGTTGCCACTCCATGGGTTTTTAGCCCCATCGAACACTGTTCTGCCAGCAATGTGTCTACAAAGCATTCTGCTATCTTTCCATTTTCCTCTGTGTCAATCCAAAAAGAAAGAAAGAAAAAAGAAAACTTATTTATTCTGCACATATTACAAACGCACAATAATTTACAAAAGCCATTTATCCAAGCAAAAATACAAAAAATAAAATAAAACTAAACTAAATTGCCTAGTGATCTCATTTCTATTGTCACACCAAAGACAACCATAGAGAATACATGTCTAGGGTGTGGTGCACCACTACACGCCATAGACGAAACGTAGGTCTATGACGCCTCGATCTGAGCCCAATCCTTTAGGTAGGAGTCTCAGTAAGTCTTTAAAATAAACCACATCTTAAAACCTGCCCAAGTACACGTCTTCAATCTATTACCGAGTCTATATTTAGCTTGAAACCTTTTCATCAGTCTCCAAGCGCTTACGCGCGACTATAAATCGCGCCATCCCCCATAAAGACTCCGACGAGGCACTGCAAACATTATCTCAAGTTAACAACCTAGTCTTTATGTGTATATCGATAAGGTTGAATGTCGCAGTAAAGTGAAACGAGGCTGTAAAGACTGTCTTTAATGGGGTTGATAACAAAAAGTCTATTGCGTCGTGTAGTTTAGTGCTTGGAATGCTTAAATAGGTGTATATGAAGGAGATCAATGCAGAACAAGACGTACGTAAAACGTTGGTATAAATTTTTGTGTATGTCAAACGCTTTACAATACGAAATACGGCTCAATACGATATTCGGTTGGTAGTAAAATATCAAATACTGCGTCACAGCAAATGTGCTGTTTCTTTGACCCAAAAAATAGGAGTATACGACTAAACGCCGACAGACACTACGCCGACAGACTGAACACCGACAAGACTACTTCGACGGGACTCTTCGCCGACAGGGCTCTTCAGCGACCAACTTATCTCCGATTATCGGATCCTTACTTTGGAAATCGATTATGCATTTCTTTTTCGTATTAATATTACACGTATTTTACTTCGAGTTGATTGAATTTAGGATTATTTGTTGTTGATTGAATTGTCTCTACGTAACTTAGAAGAAGTTCTTTATTTACAAAATTTATAGCTTCTCGTGACGGGGAGTGTAGAAGAATGTACCACTAAAAGTGACGTACAAACCTCCACTCCTGAAATTATTTTTTGATTTAATAAAATCAAAATTGCGTGTCCAATCATCATCTTCCTGCCCTGATCCCATGTTACTTGGGGTCGGCGCAACACGTTTTTTCTTCCATTCAGTCCTGTCAGCCGTCACGCTATCACTACCTTTTCTTTCATATCACTCCTCTCCCACTCCATCCATCTACATTTATATTCATTACTCGTAAATAAATACGTGTCCTTAGACTATGAAAGGTTATAGACAGAGTGTCAAAAGCCAGCAATCTGAAGTACCAGAATGAGAAGCCGGCTTGTGTCTGTACACGCGAAATAAGCTCACACAGACAAAATGAGAAGCCGAAACGTCATCGTTATGTTCGTCGATGTCACTCACACATTTGAACGATCCTGCTTCATTTATTGTTCAATGATGTTGCGTCTATAACCTAGTTCATAGTTTATGTACGTGTCCAATATTTTCTGAAAATCTATCTGACAGACTACATAGAATTATTATATTCTTACCTAGGCATCATTCCTATTGTTACAGGCAAGAGTAACCGACATCAGGTGGCCAATCTCCCATTCCTATAACTTTTTCAAATAATAAAAAGTGAAATTCAATTCGCGCGTAGCATCTCTGCCGACAGCAGCCGACTGTTAGTGATAGATTCAATTGGTTCAGTAAGCCCCGGCACCGCACCACCGAGCACATCCCTTCCATTTTTATTGAAATGTCTCACTTTTATTAAAATTCTCTCTAGAATATTTTCAAACGCCGCGAGTCTGTGATTCTGCTGAATATCACACAATCTTTTTCGAGATAAGATTGCTTTGTTGATACTTCGATAGCTTTGTTTTGCTTATATTGTTGTTTTAAAAAGTGATTGATGTGATTTTCTCTCGGATCGGCGGTAACTGTTCTAGAATAGCTCATGTTCGTGGTATTTTTATTAGCCAGTTAGCCAGCAGAATGGTAGCTTGGTCAATATTGTAGAGCCTGTAGGGCTCCAGGGGCGTTCTTGTAGCTTGGTGAGCTGTCTCACTCACTGGCTTGGGAGAGGTACCTGGATCGTTACGGGCGCCTCCACCACTTGTAAAGCCTGCATGGCTATAGGGGTGTTCTTGTAGCTTGAGGAGCTGTCTCACTCACTGGCGTGCGAGAGGTACCGGGATAGTTACCCGGCGCCTCCACCACTTGTAGAGCCTGCATGGCTCCAGGGGCGTTCTTGTAGCTTGGTGAGCTGTCTCACTCACTGGCTTGGGAGAGGTACCTGGATCGTTACGGGCGCCTCCACCACTTGTAAAGCCTGCATGGCTATAGGGGTGTTCTTGTAGCTTGAGGAGCTGTCTCACTCACTGGCGTGCGAGAGGTACCGGGATAGTTACCCGGCGCCTCCACCACTTGTAGAGCCTGCATGGCTCCAGGGGCGTTCTTGTAGCTTGGGGAGCTGTCTCACACGCTGGCTGCGAGAGTGTCGTGTAAAAGAGTGACTGATTTAACTGGGTAGTGTGAGGAGGTAAACACGGGAGGGATAGCGCATCACACTTTTATTTAATAAAATATTACATATGTCCTCTTCGACTGGGCGAGCTAAACTAACCCTTAAAACAATCGAAATATTTACTAAAACTATTCTAATCTTAATATTCGAACGACTATCCAAAAGTTATAAGCTGCCAGCAAAACCCGGTTCCCATATGCCGTCTGTAGGCTGTGTGTACATGCGCTACAATACCTAAAATGCGTCGAGCAATCAGTTTATTATCGCCTTTCGTGGAGGCTTACTAAGGCTTACTTAATACACCCCAAATATTATGTTTACGGCCCACACCCTCTCACAGAGAGGAGGTCTGTGTCCCAGCAGTAGGGACATTAAAAGGCTAATGATGATGATGATGATGATGATGAGTTAAATTAGGAAACAATAGAAATTCTAGTTGACCTGTTCTACGTCAGAACAAGGTACCTAATTGTTTCCCCAATAGTTTGGTATATCTCCACACTGCTTTTGGAGACATCCCACAAAAAATTTAAATAAATGATTAAAGTTCAAGGAATCTTTATTAACACGACATTCTCTTCTATTATTATAAGATTATTAACCAGATAATCACATTACATAAAGAGTTTCAGTCTAATGGGAAGTTCCTTCGTCATACGAGTAATTGCTAATCGAATGAAAATCAAAGTGGTTGTGTAAGGTGCCGGTAGTACAGCGGATGCCATACGGAACTGCGTTATTAGTAGGCTCGTCTGAAAGTATATTATGGCATTTTGTGTTTTATCACTGATGTTATGATATAATTGGTAAAGGTGATGTTCAGGGTCTTGTGGTTAAGCAGATTTTGCCGTGGTAAATCCGTAGATGGGCGACATTGAGTCCAACCGTACGTAAGAGAGAAGCCTAACTCCTTGTTGGACCATATGCAATATAACCTCATTGAACCAAACTAAAGTGTCAGGATAGGCCCGAGAGTCGATGCGTAGTGTTCCACGCGCGCCTCGAAGAGATGTCAGCAATCACGTCATGGCCGATGCCTGCCCGTCTCGACATAGTTAACGATCGCTATGTCCTAACGATCGTTCGCTACGTCGGAAAAATAATTGATTTTCTGGAAATATGTACAGAGACCAGCAGATCAATTGATCAGTCTTCATGAATAATATATATTTCAAGAAAATCAATTATTTTGCCGACGTAGCGACCGATCGTTAGGGCGTAGCCATCGCTATCAATGTCGAGACTGCAGGGCAAGGGGTCGTGGATAAATTCGAAACAGAGTTACCGCGACCCTGGACACTCAGGGCAGGGAAGGAACAAGGGTGGGTTTTAGTCAGTAAAAGTCTTATACTAAGAGCGGGAGAAGTCATAGGATGATATCCCAACCCACAAAAAAGGGTAAGGCACATTGCTCGCAGAACAGATGGGGCCGAAAAGTTCTGCGACCGCATACCGGAAGACGCAGCGTTGGAAGGCTTCCCACAAGGTGGACCGATGACCTGGTGAGGGTCGCGGGTATGCGAGACGCACAGAACCGGTTGTGGTGGTCAATGTAGCGACACTTGGGGGAGGGCTATGTCTAGGAGTGGACGTCATTCGGCTGAAATTCAATTCAATTCCTTTATTTAAATCAACAGTTGGATCATATAATTGTGACATAGCATTAGGTATATTAAATAAAAATTATTAGAAAAATAAATAAAAATAAGACAAAACACAAAACGCAATTTCATTATTACATACAAATTAAACTGGCAAAGTCAACAAATTCAATTTAGAAATAATCATAAATGTCACATACTGCGTTAGGTGCATACATTAAATAAAAATTATTAGAAAAATAAATAAAAATAAGACAAAACACAAAACGCAATTTCATTATTACATACAAATTAAACTGGCAAAGTCAACAAATTAAAATTAGAAATAATCATAGATGTCACATACTTAAAAATAAAAATTATTTAATAATTATCATTCAAATGATGAGATTGCGAAGCAAGTTCTATTCCCACATCTTGGTAGATTGGACAAAAACCCTATTTGGCTCCTGGAAAATCTTATAAAGACACAAACCTTGGCTTTTCTCCGATCTTCTATCCTCGAATAAGTTTTCTAGAAACCCCCAAACACAAATCAACTTATCACTTACATGCGGCCATGTCACCGGTGTTTACATACACATAACTTGACTAGCAAGGCTATGCGGGTATCACCAAGGCTACGCCTGGGGAGTCCACTCGTATTATCACAATCAGTTGACTTGTTGATATATCGTTAACCTTGTGGTGGTAAGTGGAAGCGGCTTTGTTTGAAGTTATCTGAGGAAGTTTAGTGATAATAGAGACTACACGAATTGTCTCGAAGTAGTGTGTATGTGAGTTGTATGTGAACGCACTCACGATACAGGAGTAATTTCAAGTTGGCAACATTTTTTTTTAAAGAAAATAATTTTCTATAGTATAAAAATAATACTAAAAACACGCGTTATATTTTATTGTTCGTATTATTCTTCTCAGCAAATCCTTTTTATTGGATATCCATATCATGGAAATGCATAAAAAATAACTATTCCGCCATCTTTGGGAGTCCGACATATTGAATTTAGAATGACGTCACTTACCTAACCATGCCAGAGGAGCTCGTGGCTAAAGTAATAACAGCCGCACGGATCCATCCATCAGATTAAGCTACACTTGCCGGGGTTGGTCCATGGATGGGTGACCATCTTTACATACCGAGACTCCTCCGTGCCTCGGAAAGTACGTTAAGCCGTTGGTCCCGGCTGTCAATCGTGGTTCTTTGACGTCCGAAAGTCTGACAACCAGTCTTACCAAGGGGTATCGTTTACCCAGTAACTGGGTTGTGGAGGTCAGATAGGCAGTCGCTCCATGTAAAATAATGATTACCCACGCCAAAAAAAAAAAAAAGATAGGTATCAAAGGCAGTAATAAAACTGTCGAGTAATAAACTACCTGATTATTATAAGTAAAAGATACCACAGCTAAAATTTCAAAGAAAATCTACGTTCTTTTTTAGTCTGCTCCAAAAAAGTTCCTAATTCAAATATGAAAATTCATCATACATCTCATCAAGACCCGAGCATAATAACTCAAGGTGTAAATAAGCAAGGAGGTCACGCGTAACGAGATCTTCATAATGTTATATTAAATTTTTCATTACGACTGGCTGTTTATATTGTGACCTTTGGGCTCTGATCTTTAGGGGTAGGTTGTAAGCGCCATTTTGTTGAAAAGGGCAGAATTTGCATGGACTAGACGATTGAAAGAAAAATAAAACTTATCGTTGAAGTAGTTTTGAAGTTCTGAAGAAGTTTATCACTTGATACAAGTTTCAAAAGGGTAATAAAGATCTTTACGGGTTACGTTTCAGGCTTAGAGCCTTTCAGAGAAGACTTTCGAATACTGACATGACACTGCTTGATCTTCTTCTTTTTAACACACTTTTATTAGCTTGGTATGTATCTATGTAACGGAATCTATGAACGTGATTTTCAACCATGATGCAGCTGAATACCAGTATTTTATATGGAGCGACTTCGGTCGGGAGCTGAGTTCCAGTATTTTACATGGAGCGACTTGGGACTAGGATCGGGCTTCTGAATATCCGTAACGACTGTCAAAGATCCACTATTTACAGCCGGGACTAACGGCTTAACGTGCTTGCCGAGGCACAGAGGAGTCTCGGTATGTAAAGATGGTCACCCATCCATGGACCAACCCCGGCAAGCGTAGCTTAACCTGTGGATCGACCCGTGCGGCTGTTATTACTTTAGCCACAAGCTCCTCCATAATAGATATATATATATATACATTAATAATTATGAAACAAAAAGTATAGAACCCTAGTAAAAAAGATTTAAACAGAGAGGTAGTGATTTTTGACCATTGTTTTAAAGTGGACAAAGAAAAAAATAATAATAACATGTAGTGATACCGAAACAGCAGTAGGAGCAGTGGTGGCCCAGTTGTGGGTCGTGAGTTCAAACAAAAAAAAAAAAAAAACGCAGGCACTTTACTTTGTAGAAGGTATGCGGAACAGGGTGTAAAGTCCCACAACCTCCATTGATAAGGGAGGATCCTCCGACCGGGTGTTGTGTCTGGTCTGGGCAACTGCCCTGTTCAAATCGCGCGGAGAACTCTGCTTTGCTGTTTTAGTTCATTTGTAGCGTCATAGATGTCGCTACAACTTTGTGTAAATTATTTCATCACCACTGCTCTCAAAACGGTGAAGGAAAACATCGCGAGGAAACCGGCATATCCTAGAACCAAAAATTCGAAGACATGTGACATCCACCAATCCACATTGGGCCCGCGTGGTGGATTACGGCCCACACCCTCTCACAGAGAGGAGGCCTGTGCTCCAGCAGTGGGGACATTAAAAGGCTGAGATGATGATGATGATGACCGAAACATAATTAAACGTGCTCCATCGTCAACCACATCATCGCTTTCCATCAGGTGAGATAACCACTATCTCACCTGATCTCAAACTTGCGCTTGACCACTACCACTGATTTAAAAAAAACTGGTGAAATATGAGATCACTGTCTATACACTTCAGCCCAATCCTTTGAGAATTTCCGGCGTAATGTTATGTATAAATAAAATATGTACAGGCAAGGATGTAAAGTCCCGCCGACCAGTACGTCTTTCGGACAATTTGTGACGGTGTCTGTTCATAAATGAATTGATTATGAGCCGATGAAAAGTTGAAAACCTTCGCATTCTCCATTGCGTAGGAAACCCACACCATTGAGCTATATCGGTCGCCAGCCTTTTGACTCAGAAGAGTAAAAAATTACAATTTACAAAATTTCAGAGCTACAAAAATTGGTTACCGACCCCTGTCCAAGAGACTATCAATCTCCCTAGCCTTTTCCCAATTATCTTGGGGTCGGCTTCCAGTCTTAACCGGATGCAGCTGAATACCAGTGTTTTACATGGAGCGACTGCCTATCTGACCTCCACAACCCAGTTACTGGGTAAACGATACCCCTTGGTAAGACTGGTTGTCAGACCTTCGGACGTCAAAGAACCACGATTGACAGCCGGGACCAATGGCTTAACGTGCTTTCCGAGGCACGGAGGAGTCTCGGTATGTAAAGATGTTCATCCATCCATGGGCCAACCCCGGCAAGCGTAGTTTAACCTGATTGATCGACCCGTGCGGCTGTTATTACTTTAGCCACGAGCTCCTCTGGACTCTATACCTACGCAAATAATAATATTAATCCTGCCAACCGAATTTGGATCGTGGTGGCCATCTTAATTTCAACGGAGATTACCCAAGTACGCAGGAGATATTATAATATAATAATATATATAATATATTCCACAAATATCACACAACGCCATCTAGTCCCAAGCTAAGCAGAGCTTGTGTTATGGGTACTAGACAACTGATAAACATACTTATATATTTCTAAATACATACATATTATAGATAAATTACACCCAGACACAGAACAAATGATCGTGCTCATTACACAAACATTTGTCCTGGGTGGGAATCGAACCCACGACCTCATAGCAGTCAGGGTCACTAACCACTAGACCAACAGGCCAGTCAAATTATAGTACACAAGCGTGTGCGCAAACACAGGTGCACTCTCTGTTCCTTGACTCTTTAATCTGTCTGTTACCGGCGAAACAGACACAATAGAAAATCTATTGTGTCTGATCACCAGTGGCCTTACGGTAGTTTAGACCTGTTCCGATGGGACGGCAATCCGACACGACCGGGGAGAGATCAAGCCTTTAGACAAAATACATTTCTGTTAACGTTATCGCTAACGCTTCGTGCAAAATGTATGGCAAAGATATTACTGGGCGTGAGTCACGTGACAGTTCTCTGTCTAACGCTTCGTGCAAAATGTCGTAGCCATACATTTTGCACGAAGCGTTAGCGTTAACGTTAACAGAAATGTATTTTGGCTAAGGGGGCACAGGACCAACAGCTTTACGTGCTTTCCAGGGCATGGTGGTGTCACATAACCAGCTTTTAAGCTCTGGGCTGCTACAGAGTAATTCCTAATGGAAAAACCTAATAGCACTTTTTGCCCCACCCGGGAATCGAACCCAGGACCACACGCTTCCCAGAGGACACGGTGGAGTTTTGCCCCGTTTGGGTGGAGCACCGCCGTGTCCTCGTGGAGGCGATTTGGTGGCAGCGACCTCTCGCGGCTCTCGCGCCCGGCCTTAGTCCAGGCCATGGTACGGAGCGAGAGGGAATGGGAAGCAGTCACTTCCTTCTACGAATTAGTAATGCTCGCGAAGGAGGACGCGGAACGCGTGAGGGATACTCAACAGAGACGCCCTCACGCCTCCTGCAGCCGCCGCAGGAGACGCCCTGGGCGTCGGGGGTCGCAAGCCGATCTCCGGCCACCGTAGACGCGGGCTTGCCGACGGCGTGTAGTAGGTAGTTTGCCGTCCGATAAGGACCAGGCCCGAGAATCTACGGCGCGTAGTGTTCCACGCTCGTCTCATAGAGATGTCAGCAGTACCTGACTGGGGTCGCGGATAAATTTGAAATAGAATTACCGCGGCCCTTGGCACAGGCAACTGAAGGAACAAGGGTTTTTTTTTTTTTTTTTTTTGGGGGGTGGGAAATCATCTAATGACTCTTTCCGCTCTGGGGTGGAGCGGAAGGGCGTGTCAGACTCTTACTGACTAAAACCCACCCCTGTTCCTCCCTGCCCTACGCGCCCGGGGGCGAGGTAACTCTTTCGAATTTATCCTCCACCCCCGGGCAGGCACTGGCCGTGGCAGGCCCCGTCCTTTGCTGACAACTCTTTGAGGCGCGCGTGGAACACTACGCGCCGTCGACTCTCGGGCCTGGTGCTGATCGGGCGGCGAGTTACCCGCTACTCGCCGTCCGCAGGCCCGGGTGAAGGAACAAGGGTGGGTTTTAGTCAGTAAAAATCTGACACGCCCTCATCAGTCCGCCGCCCTCCGCAAGGCTTTGGATGATATCCCACACTCCAAAAACAAAAAGGACCACACGCTTATCACTTCGACTAAGAGACCAATGAGGCAGTCACCTACGCTTATATCAGTAAATTAAATGTATTGACTTCATTATAATATTTTAGGTATTTTCATTTCCGCCGTGCATAATGGATGAGTTCTTTGCGTGTGAAATACTTTAAGCACGCAAGCTTGAAACACAAAGTCCTTTCAGACACGTGTCAAAATGCAATTGTATTAATAACAGGGGTTTAATTAAATATAATTTATTTATTTAAACTTTATGTACAGTAGTGGTAGGTACGTAGACGGACTTAATGCAACAATGCATTCTCTAGCAGTCAACCTTTGGGTTAAATAGACTACTCTGTAATAATTAATTAAACTGGCTTTGGCCAGTGTTGCCCGCGCGAAAGTCGAATTGTAAAAGTACCCTATGTCCTAATGCTGGCTGGTCATGGTCTACCTCTATGTGCATGGCCGTCTCCTCCTTCTGCGAAGCAGTAATGCTCGCGAAGAGGGAGGCGGCACACGTTAGGGAGACTCAACAGAGACAGAGTCGCCCTAGCGCCTCCAGCAGCAGCCGTCGCAGGAGACGCCAGGGGCTGCGGACGGCGAGTAGCGGGTAACTCGCCGTCCGATCAGCACCAGGCCCGAGAGTCGACGGCGCATAGTGTTCCACGCGCGCCTCAAAGAGTTGTCAGCAAAGGACGGGGCCTGCCACGGCCAGTGCCTGCCCGGGGGTGGAGGATAAATTCGAAAGAGTTACCTCGCCCCCGGGCGCGTAGGGCAGGAAGGAACAGGGGTGGGTTTTAGTCAGTAAGAGTCTGACACGCCCTTCCGCTCCACCCCAGAGCGGAAAGAGTCATAAGATGATTTCCCACCCCCCAAAAAAAAAAAAAAAAACTTCTATGTGCATATGTTTCGAATTTCGTCTGAATTCATTCAGCCGTTGAGGCGTGATTGATAAACAAACGTACAGAGTTTCACATTGCTATAATATTGATGCGATAGAATAGTAGTGACAAATAATACTACCGACCCGCCCCGGTTTCTCACGGGAGCAAAATAATTCGGTAAAATAAAGGTGGTTTTGTACCGGCGAGGCGAGGCGTGGATTGGATGGGCAAGAATTGAGATTTGTATGGCAAAATTTCTCTCCACGCCCTGCGCATATTTGGTGTAAAAGGTCTAGATGCGCGAGGATGTGCGAGGCGAGAATTGAAATATTTGTTAGTACAATATTAAAGCTTATAACTCTAAGAATAGAGTATTTATTTACTTTGTAAAACGGATATACAAATCTCGCACCGACCATCGAAGACCCGCACGGTCACCGCTGGCCATCGCGAGACATCTTTCGATTTAAAAGGGTAAGAGTGATTTCAATTCTCGCCCATCCCATCCACGCCTCGCCTCGCCGGTGTAAAACCACCTTAAGACACGTAGCGTCCTAAAGCAATTTGTAACCGTTGAAAGTTATTGTTGGCACAGTACTTTTTCTGGATGAAAGGTTTTTTTTCTGTACACCTTTTATTTTTGTGGGGTGGGAAATCATCCAATGACTTCTCCCGCTGGGTGGAGTTGAAGGGCGTGTCAGACTTACTGACTAAAACCCACCCCTGTTCCTTCCTGCCCTGAGTGCCCAGGGGCGAGGTAACTCTGTTTCGAATTTATCCTCAACCCCCGGGCAGGCATCGGCCATGACGAGCCCCGTCTTTATTGCTGATAACTCTTTGAGGCCCGCATGGAACACTACGCGCCGTCGACTCTCGGGCCTGGTGCTGATCGGACGGCGAGCTACCTGACAATGTAATTGCAAAATTTCATGTTGATTAGTTCAGTGGTACCTAGGTGTTAAAAGGTTACAAACAAATAAACTTACTTTTGCGTTTAAAATAATTATTAAGTTAGGATTTACTAATAAATACAAACTATTAAATAACAAAGTATATACAAGCTAGAATAGTAAGTGTTATAATAATATTAGGATAGAGTAGAGGACTATAGCAGACTCATCCAATTTCGCGATAAAACAAAATATGTACTCGTAATAAAACTTCGATGTTTTAATAAAATCTTCATTTTTGTTTTAATTAGGAACAGAAATCAGTATTTCATTTACAATAATCATAATTATATTAAACTAAATAGTATTAGATAGTAAACTTATTTAGGTCGACTATTTTTAGACTTATAGCTAATAATCGAAACCTCGTTGACTTTGACAATTCCATGATAATCACTTTAAGACCCAGCTAAATAAATTATACTAAAACCAGTCATCCGGCCTCATCTAGCTAAAACTGACAAAAAAAAATGTTGACGTGTAAAAGTGTTGTTGAAACCTACTTACAAAAATAAAATCATTTATCATCCTTTGCTAACACCATGCCACTAGTCACAATCTGCACTGGTCTAACTCTAAACTGTGTAAGTTTTCTTGCAATCTATGCACATTTAGTATTTGTTTATAATTATTTACCTAAACACACACATAAGGCCGCACAGCCCACAAAATTAGTTTAAACTAAGCGCCGGCGGACAAATCTGCCACTTGTTACTATCTCTCTCGCACGATTCCAACCAACCTTTTCAGAGAAAAATAAAGACTTAATTCTAACCTAAGGTTCATATTAAAGATGTGTATTTGTCTCAATTAACCAAGTACCAGCTTCGAAACAAACTATCACGAAATTAATGTCTTTTGGAATTTGCCTTTCGGACATAAAAACAGATCTCCCTAGGTTGCAGACTAAAATGACTTCGTCAGGACTTTACGCACTGGGCAGAAGGCCAACACCGACCATCTGTGATCACCGAAACGCTTGCCAAAAGTAGTTGTTATGGCTTTTATTCCGTAGACATCTTCAATTTTATTAGTCGATTCGAAATTCTACGAAAGTAGGACCTATCGAGCGGATTGAATGTATGGATAGGAGCGTGCACTTGAATGGATAGAACATCAGTTTTTTTGTAATATCCGTTTTTAACCGACTTCAAAAAAGAGGCGGTTATCAATTCGGATGTTTATATACTTATGATCGAAAGGGGTTTATTCCGAAATGGTCCCAATTAAATTTCATATAGATCTGATGAAGATCTTCGTAGATAGACAGTGAATCTCTTCTTATAACTAACATCAAATGACTCGCGATTACCTACTGCGATCGCTTATTAATATTATACGAGTATGTATTGTTAACACTATTTAATGGGAAACCACTACCAAAAAGTGAAAAAAAAGGTCGTAGTTTCTGGTTTTGTTTTTTCGTTTTTAGACACCGACTTCCGTACTTAAAGTTATTTTGTACTTTTTTTGGAAGTCGATTCTATTTTTTTTTTGTAAAAATGTGTTTTTATTTTTCACTTTTAAACACCAGTTCTTACAATTAGCTTACGGACAGCGACCAATGGGTAGCTCGCCATCCGATTAGCACCAGGCCCGGGTCGACGACGCGCGCCTCAATGAGATGTCAGCAGTAAAGTAACTGACGGGGTCCGCTAGGGCTGATGCCTGCCTGGGTCACCACGGCTCTGGCACAGGCAACTGAAGGTGCAAGGGTGGGTTTTAGTCAATAAGAGTCTGACACGCCCTCTTGCTCCACCCAGAGCGGGAGAAGTCATTTGTGATTTCCAAGTCAAAAAAAAAGGCCTCACAATTCTTTCACCTAGGATTATGTGAGGAATGACGTGACATGAGACTAAGAAAGATGTTATTGATCCGTCGCGCCCGGCCCTGGTACAGGCCATATGTTTAATGTTTGTTTGCAAATACCAATATTTGGTACGGAACCCTTTATGTGCGAAATCCTACACGCACTTGGCCAGGATTCTTTAAAATAAAATGAATAGAATTCAACAGTTGAATTTAAGTATCCCATTGAATTGTTCAATACAGTTATCATAATGCCCGAAATAAATCTTGACACGAAGGCTTACATTTTAATTCACACAGATAAACAGATTGCATTGAGCACTACAAGATTGATAAAAACCTACAAAACAAAATGCATAACTTTGTCGCTGATAAAATTAAGTCGACAACTGAATGATATTTATCACTGCTATCAATTTAGGTCACATTTAAATTAAGCCTAGCTTAGCCCCAACTGAGCTCTAATGAATCACCCGCTGGGGACCAATCTTAGCGTAAAAGCAGACAGATATAGATAGTGTCCGATCGAATTCGGTTTTGATTTTGGCTAAAAAGTGGCCAAAATATTCGGCTGGTGCAAGGTGCAAGTTCGGAAGGTGCAAGGGTGGGTTTTAGTCAATAAGAGTCTGACACGCCCTCTTGCTCCACCCAGAGCGGGCGAAGTCATTTGTGATTTCCAAGCCAAAAAAAAAGGCCTCACAATTCTTTCACCTAGGATTATGTGAGGAATGACGTGACATGAGACTAAGAAAGATGTTATTGATCCGTCGCGCCCGGCCCTGGTACAGGCCATATGTTTAATGTTTGTTTGCAAATACCAATATTTGGTACGGAACCCTTTATGTGAGAAATCCTACACGCACTTGGCCAGGATTCTTTAAAATAAAATGAATAGAATTCAACAGTTGAATTTAAGTATCCCATTGAATTGTTCAATACAGTTATCATAATGCCCGAAATAAATCTTGACACGAAGGCTTACATTTTAATTCACACAGATAAACAGATTGCATTGAGCACTACAAGATTGATAAAAACCTACAAAACAAAATGCATAACTTTGTCGCTGATAAAATTAAGTCGACAACTGAATGATATTTATCACTGCTATCAATTTAGGTCACATTTAAATTAAGCCTAGCTTAGCCCCAACTGAGCTCTAATGAATCACCCGCTGGGGACCAATCTTAGCGTAAAAGCAGACAGATATAGATAGTGTCCGATCGAATTCGGTTTTGATTTTGGCTAAAAAGTGGCCAAAATATTCGGCTTAACCGAAACTAGCACTTTTGAGCTGAAGGTTGTGCTGGTATATCGTATTACCCAGTAACTGGGTTGTGGAGGTCAGATAGGCAATCGCTCCATGTAAAATACTGGTATTCAGCTGCATCCGGTTAGACTTTAAGCCGATCCCAAGATAGTTGGGCAAAGGCTAGGCAAATGGTTATTGTGCTGGTAGAGACAAATGGACATCCTCGTATTGACCGCAACCGAATTACTTACGAGTTCACTTCTGAAAAACTTTTCTCCATATATTTAAAATACAACCGACTTCCAAAAAACACAAAAAAATGCATAATAACTTTAATTTCGGAAGTAGGTGTTTCTAGTTTTGTTTCTTCGTTATTTGACACCGACTTTCGTAAGTTTTTTGGAAGTTGGTTGTATTTTTTTGGTAAAAACTTTTTTATTTTTCGCCTTTTTAGTTGTTGTACCCTAAAACTAAATAATAAAGTTATGCCCGAATTGATAGCCTCAAAAATATGGAATTAGAACGTAATTGATGAAATTAGGGTGTATCAGAACTGTACAAATCTGTGTACCCCTTCAGAGCGTATCAGCGTGATGTTATGTTGTGAAGTGGTGTAAATTATAAACAGACATGCGATTGCAGTAATTCCAGAAGGTTTTATCATTTATTGAAGAGTTCCATGGTCTATCTCCAAAGTTCTTCATCAGATCTTCACCAAATTCAAATGGGACCACCTGGGAAGTATACCCTTTCAAACAAAAATTTAAATAATTTTATATAATGTTTTATATAATTTTCCAATTCGATTCAGGCGTCTTCGAGTAATCGGAGAACATAAATAAAAAATAAAAAAGATTCAAAAAAATATTCCGACGAATTGAGAAGCATAGGATAGGAGGTGCTTCGAATTAAGAAGCACCTCCTATCCTATGTTTGTATTTTTTTTGTACTATTACAGTTGGTTGTATTTTTTTGGTAAAAAAAGTTTTTACCAAAAAAATACAACCAACTTCCAAAAAACTTACGAAAGTCGGTGTCAAATAACGAAGAAACAAAACTAGAAACACCTACTTCCGAAATTAAAGTTATTATGCAATTTTTTGTGTTTTTTGGAAGTCGGTTGTATTTTAAATATATGGAGAAAAGTTTTTCAGAAGTGAACTCGTAAGTAATTCGGTTGCGGTCAATACGAGGATGTCCATTTGTCTCTACCAGCACAATAACCATTTGCCTAGCCTTTGCCCAACTATCTTGGGATCGGCTTAAAGTCTAACCGGATGCAGCTGAATACCAGTATTTTACATGGAGCGATTGCCTATCTGACCTCCACAACCCAGTTACTGGGTAATACGATATACCAGCACAACCTTCAGCTCAAAAGTGCTAGTTTCGGTTAAGCCGAATATTTTGGCCACTTTTTAGCCAAAATCAAAACCGAATTCGATCGGACACTATCTATATCTGTCTGCTTTTACGCTAAGATTGGTCCCCAGCGGGTGATTCATTAGAGCTCAGTTGGGGCTAAGCTAGGCTTAATTTAAATGTGACCTAAATTGATAGCAGTGATAAATATCATTCAGTTGTCGACTTAATTTTATCAGCGACAAAGTTATGCATTTTGTTTTGCAGGTTTTTATCAATCTTGTAGTGCTCAATGCAATCTGTTTATCTGTGTGAATTAAAATGTAAGTCTTCGTGTCAAGATTTATTTCGGGCATTATGATAACTGTATTGAAAAATTCAATGGGATACTTAAATTCAACTGTTGAATTCTATTCATTTTATTTTAAAGAATCCTGGCCAAGTGCGTGTAGGATTTCGCACATAAAGGGTTCCGTACCAAATATTGGTATTTGCAAACAAACATTAAACATATGGCCTGTACCAGGGCCGGGCGCGACGGATCAATAACATCTTTCTTAGTCTCATGTCACGTCATTCCTCACATAATCCTAGGTGAAAGAATTGTGAGGCCTTTTTTTTGGCTTGGAAATCACAAATGACTTCTCCCGCTCTTTCAATTTAAATAATTTTATATAATGTTTTATATAATTTTCCAATTCGATTCAGGCGTCTTCGAGTAATCGGAGAACATAAATAAAAAATAAAAAAGATTCAAAAAAATATTCCGACGAATTGAGAAGCATAGGATAGGAGGTGCTTCGAATTAAGAAGCACCTCCTATCCTATGCTTCTCAATTCGTCGGAATATTTTTTTGAAGTTTCTAAAAATAAACCCCCGGCAGCATTCACACGGTAACAAAGCCCTCATTATAATAGCGCTTTACGTGTCACGCATAATAAACCTGAATGTTCCTACCTGCGTAAAACGTTATTATTTTCGGGATCAAAAAGGATCTGTTTCATATATTGTGATGAAGCTTTCATCGAATATGTCGTCTGTATTGATGTCATGTATGGGTTTAATGTAAAAAAATATATATAAAAAATAAAATATAATAAAATCTTTTCTACACGACGTGTTTAAATTGCAAATGTTCTTACAAAACTACTCGTAAAATTTTTATTTGTAAATTCTAGACGGTCAGGATGTTTGGCTACCCGGGCCTGCGGACGGCGAGTAGCGGGTAGCTCGCCGTCCGATCACCACCAGGCCCTGCAGTCTCGACATTGATAGCGATCGCTATGTCCTAACGATCGGTCGCTACGTCGGAAAAATAATTGATTTTCTTGAAATATGTACAGAGACCAGCAGATCAGTTGATCAGTTTTCATGAAAAATAGTGCTTGCAAGTTAAAATTACGCCGTCTCTGTACATATTTCAAGAAAATCAATTATTTTGCCGACGTAGCTACCGATCGTTAGGACATAGCGATCGTTAACTATGTCGAGACTGCAGGCATCGGCCATGACGTGATTGCTGACATCTCTTCGAGGCGCGCGTGGAACACTACGCATCGACTCTCGGGCCTATCCTGACACTTTAGTTTGGTTCAATGAGGTTATATTGCATATAGTCCAACAAGGCGCGCCTCAAAGAGATGATTGTCAGCCACCACTGACGGGGCCCATCATGGCCGGTGCCTGTATGCCTAGGGGTAGCGGATAAATTTGTAACAGAGTTACCGCTCCCCTGAGCACTCAGGCAGGGAAGGAGCAGGGGTGGGTTTTAGTCAATAAGAGTCTGACACGCCCTCCCTCTCCACCCAGAGCGGAAGATGTCGTTGGATGATTTCCCACCCCTCAAAAAAAAAGGATGTTTGGCTATTCAGGAAATCTGAGTATGGGACCTGCTTATTCGTGTATAGTCTTATTATCAAAGTCATCTCAATGTCTTAAGCTTCCACGCCGAGGTGCTATATAGCCTGTCGATTTTCATGTCGGGGAGTGTGCGTCTGAATTGCATATTCTAATCCGCCAAGTCCGTTTCATCATCGGACCTTAAGACTTACGGCGATGAGCCACCGGTACATGGTGAACATCCCACCCATACGCATAAAACGTTTTGGGAACACATTCATTATTCGTACAGCTTAGGAGTGGAATTTTCTGCCGGAGTGTGTTTCGTAATAGCTAGAGCTGGAGGTCTTTAAGTCAAGAGTGAATAGGTTACTTCTATGCAAGTCACATCATCGCTTACGCTTAAGTGAGATAGTGGTCAAGCGGCAGCCTATCATTAAAAAGAAAAGAACTGTCTCTGGGGTCGATTTCAGTCTAATCGGATGCTGTTGAGTATAGGTATATTATAGATACCTTTTTTCTACATGGAGCAACTGTCTATCTGATCTCCACAATCCAGTGACTGGGTACCACGACAAACATTGACGAGAATGTTTTTGTCAGACCAGCCTTATTCCTATCTAGACTACAGTGATTAACAGACTACATTATCTAGAAATTACTCAAGTTTTAGGTCACTAGATCTGCTTTTAAAAATATTATCGATCAGCACATCCGCAACTGAAAACCAAACATAAACCTATAAGCACTAAGGTTGATATTCGAGCTTCAATAAACTTAATGTTAAGTGCTTCTGATCCCGCTGCAGTTTTGGGGTCAAGAGTTTGAAATAGGTTAATGCAGTACTTGAATACTTGTTTTGCATTGAGTCGGGTAGCTCGCTGCATAAATTAGAGGCTTGTGCAGGTTTCTGGTCAGCTTTCAGACTGAGTAGCGGGTGAGTATTTTATTTTATTTATACGCTAAGACTCTTCTTAGTGTATACATAAAGCTAACTGTTACCTTCATTAACGTCGTCGCAACACGTTTTTTTCTTCCATTCTGTCCTGTCAGCCGTCACGCTATCACTAACTCCCTTTTATTTGGTCTCACTCTCCTACTCCATCCATCCACATATATTCATTACTCTTTTAGTTACATGTGTTTCATCCCTCTCTTCACTGTTCATTTACCACCATATAGCACAAAAATCTCTTTCCTCTAATTCACTTAAACCAGACTACGTGAAAATAAATTCTATTTCAATACCCTAAATGTGTCTGGAACGAGCTCGTAAACCTTTATTAGTCTCGTGTAAGCAATCACTATCTGCTAGGCTGTGTACGCTGTAAATCTGGCCTAGGTGTGGTGTTGGCCGAATTTAATACCTGTGTGTACCTGTGTGTGGTGTATCTTGATGGGAGAGAAATAAATTGTATACGGCGTGTTAATATTGCAGGAAGTTTCCGGATTTCTCTATCTATCTATATACATATATAATATTTTTTTGTTTATTTTCTTTTTTGGAAGTCGGTTGTATTTTTTTGAAGTGAAAACTTTTTTAGGAGAGTTGGGCATTTTTGAAATGGGAAGAAACTATTGAACTCGCGCGACACCGACCCGCTACGAGTGCTACGACGCGTAGCGCATCGCGTAGCGGATTGAAGTGAAAACTTCGTTAGGCGCGTTGGGCATTTTTGTTCAAGTTTTCACTTCTGTGCTCTGTGGGCACTCCCGGAGTGCCACTCTTTTTTTTTTAATAAAAAAAGGTTTTTTTTGTTTGGTTGCATTTTTGTGTGTAGGTAGTTACATAAAATTATAGAGGTTAGACACCGCTTTCGTCCACCCACCATCTAATGCACAAATATTACATGGAGTACAAATACATTTGGTATTCAGCTATGTCCAGTTCGACTAGAAGCCTCCACAATCGGGATAAAGTTTGGCGAATGATGATGAGAAGCCGCTTTCGTCGATGTGTGCATTTGATAACTGTTTTTTTTTTTTAACATTGATAGGACAAAAAAAAAGGCTCGCGCTTGACCAACATCTCACCTGATGGTAAGCGATGATGTGCTCGACACGCTTGTTTTGAAGTTACCTATTAACCCTTGACTCAAGGCGCAGTTATACGACTTCTAATGATTTATTTCTTTCGACTAGTTTTATTTCTTTGAAAACAAAAAATATGTTACTCTAGACAATTTCTTCACATATCAAATGTGAATATTTCAAATTATATTTTTATAACACATAGTGTAATTAATTTGTAAAGTTATGTCTAACGCGGATAAAAAATTGAGAATCGCGTAAAAACTATAAAGCATATTTTTATGAAACTTTTACCATTTTAAAGATCATTTAATTATTTATATTTTTGTATACGTGTTTTAGTATAATTTACCTGTTATTTTATGTATAATAAATTTATAAATCGTCTAATTTCGGACAGCGCTCCTTGATGGGCGAGTCCTATTACTGGGTGGACGTAAGACGCGTTACGTGAGCCCAGCACAGAACACGCAAGCTAACCACTCAAGGTCGTTGGCAGTTAATAGCGCCTTAAAGTCTCCCAGGTTGTAGCTATCTGGTAACACAGATCTGTTTATATGACATTTTGATATTACAGCCATTAAGAATCTAACGACAACAGATACGGGGCGCAAATTTCGTCAAAATATTTATCTTCATCATCTCAAACAAATTAACCTTTAGAAATCCTACGCTATCTAAGGCTGGCAATTTGTTTTCATTAAAATTCACTTAAGGCTTCATCTATTTTAATCAATTACTTCGGCACAAATCTTCCAATTGTAGGCGTTGTGGGACGATTTGCACTCTAAAAGTGAAAAGATGGAACAAGTTTAGGGCAATTTATGTAAGCTTTACTTTGTGTAAATTATTTTATCACCACTGCTCTCAAAACCGTGAAGGAAAACATCGTGAGGAAACCGGCATGTCCTAGAACCAAAAATTTGAAGACATATGACATCCATCAACCCGCATTCGGCCCTCGTGGTGGATTACGGCCCACACCCTCTCACAGAGAGGAGGCCTGTACCCTAGGAGTGGGGACATTAAAAGGCTGATGATGATGATGATTATGATGATACAAGCTTTTATTTAACTTGCAATTTTCGTAGGTATGTAATTTGTCCGCTTCAAAATTTGCAAACCATTCATCGACCACTTGTTAGTTTCCGATAGAGTTGCAATTTGGCATAGGTATTTATGTAAAGTCCGGGGACAATGCAATATTATGATGCCATCGAGCTGATCTGATGATGGCGCTGGGATGTAGGGCCTGAAATTCCCTGATGGCAAATAAATAGTAGGACAGTTGAATTGGAGCTAGTATGTTTTGTTGTCATGAGTACCTACTTTCCATCGAAGGTGGAGCACGCTTGCCTAGAAGTAACCTATTCACTCTTGACTTAAAGACTCCCAGGTTGTAGCTATTAGGAAACAGACTCCGGCTGGGTATTCCACTCCCTAGCTGTACGCACAATGAATGTGTTCTCAAAACGTTTTGTGCGTGTGGATGGAATGCTCACCATGTACCGGTGGCGCATCGCCGTACGTCTTGTGGTCCGATGATGGAACGGACTTGGTGGAATCAAATTACGCAATTCCATCGCACACTTCCCAAAATGTAACTGATAGAAAACCGACAGGCTAGTAACTCGGCGTCTGTGCTCAAGACTTTGATGATGAAGGGAACCTAAAGTTTGTTTAAATTTAATACAGGTCTTTTTAATTAGTCTACTATGTACAGTCAGCGAATTAATCACTTACAGGTATTTTTTATGTGCACAAACATCACCGTATGGAGAACATTATGAATGAAAATGTCAGTTAGAAAATTTCATAAAATGCACGCGCTAGATGAGAAAGGAATATGCTCGAAATTTTTTTAGCATTTTCGTTCCTTACTGTATCATACCTGCGTACAATCAACATTGTGACAGAAAACTTCATTTCAAAAAGGCACATCAAACGTGTTTGTGGAAATGTGTTTGTAAACTTGCTTTACTTCTTAGTACCACGATTGTACGTATTTGTGTCGGTTATTCGGCTTCCTTGCAGTCCGACTTTTACTGACTAAAACCCACCCCTGTTCCTGCTATGTCCCCTAACGATCGAACGTAGGCATTCTTGGACATGTAACGTCTGTGAGTCATGCTAACAAGGGGGAGACATTCAAACATTTGCATAAATCCATACTGAACGAATGAGTCGACTTGGATAGGGCTGGAATTTCGGCATTTCGGCTGTACCTACTTAAAGATTTTCGAGGATATTTTTGGCAAAGTATTTTAGGCCAATTTTTGGCATTATTGTGGCCTAGTTGCTATGGATAGACAATGGTAGCTAGTCACAGTTCCAATTACCAAATACCTACTTGCTGTACCTTGTGTGTGTGTGTGTGCGAACGAGGATCAGGAATTAAGTTTTTACCCGACTGAGCGACGCAAGAGAGGGTAATGTGTTTATTTATCAGCCTATGTATACATTCCTTTGTGGCGCTTTAGAGACCGATTTTGATAATTCTTACTTCGTCAATTGATTCGTCTTAATCTTGCGAGTGTTACCTACTAAAGACATGACAGTTATCAAAATTCAATATGGCGACAATCAGACGCCATATTCAAATAGAAAAAAAATAAACTCGACGAACTATATTAAGTGGGGTTTCAAAGTAAAGGGTTCAAGGCGGCGATACCAAAAATATATCTCCCAAAAATTAAAAAAAAAAATTCTAAGTACCGACTAAAAAAATAAAAAGTTGAAAATATTTATTTATTTTTTATTTTTATCATTGATAAGCTTCCCGCTTGACCACTATCTCACCTGATGGTAAGCGATGATAGGGTCGATAATAGAGCACGCTTGGCCAGAAGTAACCTATTTTCTTTTCATAAGTTTAATGTTTAGAAGCCATCATTTACTAAACGAACTTAATTATGTACATACTTACCTATTGCATGGCAGGGATTATAAATACAGGATCGAATTAACTCCGCAGACATGAAATAGGTTAACTATCAGCCGTAGTCAGCTGAATTTAGATTTTTTTTTTGTCGTAACGACAACGAATATGTATGCGGAGTTTCCCTTTAAAAAAATCACCTTGTAGTTACAGTTCTCTAGCTACAACAGCAAAATATCCAAAAACACTGCCTCACAGCAAACCACGTTATACTATTTCAACAAAGCCAAATTTTCCAATACACTACGGATCTATAAAACGTTGGAATATTAGTTTTCGCTCAAGCATTCAGTGGAAAACGATGTCTGCTCGTAACGACCGACGGCTGACCGTGACGCAGCACGTTCCGATATTTGCCGCAATTCTACAATAAATACGCAGGATATCGTATTTCAATACCAGTAAGCAAGCTTTTATACCGACCTATATTTTCTTCAGTATGGAAAGGAAAACAGAATGTTTTTTTTTTATGTTTGATAGGTTCGCGTTTGACCACTATCTCACCTGATGGCAAGCGATGATGTGGTCGAAGATGGAGCACGCTTGCCTAGAAGTAACCTATTCACTCTTGACTTAAAGACTCCCAGGTTATAGCTATCAGGAAACACAGACTCCGGTAGGGAATTCCACTCTCTAGCTGTACGCACAATGAATGTTTTCTCAAAACGCTTTGTGCGTATGGATGGGATGTCTACCATGAACCGGTGGCACTTCGCCGTACGTCTTGTGGTCCTTTGATGAAACGGGCTTGGCGGAATCAAATCATGCAATTCCGTAGCACACTCCCCAAAATGTAATCGATAGAAAACCGACAGGCTAGCAACTCGGCGTCTATGTTCAAGACTTTGGAGTTTCGACTCAACGAGTCTATCATTGCCGATGATCCTCTTGGCTCGTTTCTCAATTGACTCAAGGGCATCAATATGTTTTGGCTATGGCATAACAGATGATTGTAGGGTACATAGACAAAAGTCTTATTTAGTTTAAATTAGTGTTCGACCGAAACCTGATTTTTAGTTAAAACAGAAACTGCGAATGTTCGGCTTCCCTTCCAGTTTGGAAGACACGTGGAAACAGAAGAAAAATACCGGCTGAGTGCGAGTCGGACTGGCGCACCAAGGTTTCCCTACCATCATCAGCCTTTTAATATCCCCATTGCTGGGACACAGGCCTCCTCTCTGTGAGAGGGTGTGGGCCGTAATCCACCACGCGGGCCCAATGCGGATTGGTGGATGTCACATGTCTTCGAATTTTTGGTTCTAGGACATGCCGGTTTCCTCACGATGTTTTCCTTCACCGTTTTGAGAGCAGTGGTGATGAAATAATTTACACAAAGTAAAGCCCCTGCCTGGGTTTGAACTCCGACCTACAACTTGTACGTCGCGGCGAATACCACTGGGCCACCACTGCTTCAGTTTCCCTACCATTATCTATAAAAACGGCAAAAAAATCACGTTTGTTGTGGGTCCCATACAACAAACGTGATTTTTTTGCCCTTACATATTTATTTTATTCTGTTTTTTAGTATTTGTTGTTATAGCGGCAACAGAAATACATCATCTGTGAAAATTTCAACTAACTATCATGGTTCATGAGATACAGCCTGGTGACAGACGGACAGACAGACAGACAGTCAGACGGACGGACAGGGTCCCGTTTTACCCTTTGGGTTCGGAACCCTAAAAACTGGCGAAGTTAAAAAAAAAAGTTGTTCTATTCTATCGCCAGAAGCAGTAACTAGTACCTACCTAAAATATAACTACGCATTTCTGTTACATCCTGTATAAAGCAGCGGACGTACCACCAAAGCTTTAGGTATGTAGCTAACTTGGCTTGCGAAACCGATGGCAATTTGGCCGTCTCCGGCAATGCAATATGGCCGTCTCCGGCAATACAATTAGGTTATACCAACCAGTCTTATTCCGCTCGTATACAGGGTGTAACAGAAAAACTTTTTTTTACAAAAATACAACCGTCTTCTTAAAATTGCAAAATAACCTTAAATTTAGGAAGTCAGTGTTTGTATTTTTTTGTTTCTTCGTTATTTGACACCGAGTTCCGAAAGTATAGTTATTTTGCAATTTTAAGAAGACGGTTGTATTTTTGTAAAAAAGTTTTTTTTAGTTGTAAAACTAAATATTAAAGTTATGCCCGAATGGATAACCCTAATAACATAGAATTTGAACATTTGGAGACAACCAAAACGTCATCTGTGTATACATATTTTTTGTTTATGTTGATTTTTTCAAAAAGTGCTGTATTAATTTCGATAAAATTTATATGGGACAACCTCTGAAGTACGACCTACCAAAAAAAAAGAATCATCAAAATCTATTCACAAATGGCAGAGATATCGCGTAACAAACATACAAAAAAAAACATAAGTACCAAAAAAAAACATACACACGAATTGAGAACCTCCTCTTTTTTGAAGTCGGTTAAAAAGCGTATTTACTCATATTTTAAATTTTAGCGAGACGATGGGTTGCTACACTTGTATTGTCAATGAGTTACCTGAAGGATTAATCGATTTAGCCAAAAATAGAATATAACTCAGAAATGTGCTTAGCAGCTTATCCAGCTTAGCGTAAGCTTAGCGTAGACACTACATGTCAATGTGGCCAGTCTCTGCGGTCTGTCGACTGTCTCCGTCGGTTGTTGTTGTGAGACTGCGTTTGTTTATGTCACGAGTAGACACTTAGATAGAGATGAATAGATGTGGTCTCATAATTCTAGTCAGCTGGTGCCGCAGATTTTTTTTTTAAATTTTAGCAACTTTTAATTAGTAGCTTTAGCTGTGTGAGCAACTACTCTGTATCCACGTAAAAAGTTTTTACTCGCAGAACCGTGGTCTCTTATTTAGTCCTAGTATTAAGCCTTGGTATTAACTTATATATTATTATTTATATAATTTGTAACTATCATAGTTAAATTATGCAAATTGGTTACAAAGAACACTTTTACACGTCAATGCATTCTCATCATGATGTTTTGTATGACCTCGTGCGAAATACACGAGTACCTACTGCCCATACCTAACCTGCTTTGCCCTTTGGCAGATATAATGTTAAGACTATCGATGTAACATTTATAATTTAAAAAAAAATAGTGGCACTCAGAGCTCGTGGCTAAAGTAATAACAGCCGCATCAGGTTAAGCTACGCTTGCCGGTGGATGGGTGACCATCTTTACATACCGAGACTCCTCCGTGCCTCGGAAAGCACGCTAAGCTGTTTTTCCCGGCTGTCAATCGTAGATCTTTGACAGTCGTTACGGGCCGTCAGAAGCCCGAAAGACTGACAACCAGTCTTACCAAGGGTATCGTATTACCCAGTAACTGGGTTGTGGAGGTCAGATAGGCAGTCGCTCCATGTAAAATACTGGTATTCAGCTGCATCCGGTTAGACTGAAAGCGAACCCTAAGATAGTTGGGAAAAGGCTAAGCCGGCAGGCAGACTCAGGGAGTGCCGACAGAAGTGAAAACTTGAACAAAAATACCTAACGCGCCTAAAGAAGTTTTCACTTCAATCCGCTACGCGATGCGCTACGAATGCGAAATTGTACATTTCCATGGGGAGAAGCGGGCATCTAAAATGTGATCACGGATTTCCATTACACCCTGTAATTATGGTAGCAGAGACATCTTTTTCCTTTTAAAATTGAGGGCTTTCGATTTTCCCCTAATTAAGACGCCGTCTTTTTAATATTGGATGTGGTTGAATGTTTACGGAAGGCTTTTTTTTTGTTGTGAATTCGATCGTGAAGATTGGCTGTACGGGGAATACAGGCTTGACGTGTCAATATTTATTTATTTTTAGAAGTCTAATAGATTTTTCGAGTATGATACTAATATTATAAATGTGAATGTAAGATTGTTTTTTACGCTTTCACGCGAAAACTACTGAACCGATCCTCATGAAACTTTGTACACATATTCTTGGATGTATTAGAAGTAACATAGGATACTTTTTATATAAAAAAAAAACATGTATACATATACCTACCGCGGGCACAGCTAATAAAGAATAAAAAGTGATGCAATTTGACGTTTTGAAAAAAATCTTGGAAGTTAAATTTGACCCACTTTCCGGTTTCCGATTTAGCTGAAATTTTGCACATATGGTTAGTTTGGATGACAATACATGAAGAATAATAATGAATATAAAAATAGAATAATGAATATATAATAAAATAGAAGAATATGAAAAGCGTGTTTTTTTAGATTTTTTTAAGTAAAGGGTTATTTAGATGTCTAATGGATTGTTTGAGTATACAGAAAGAGATGCATTTTTAACCGACTTCGCAAAAAGGAGGTTCTATGTTCGTGTACGTGTTCGTTTACGTATGTTTTTTTTTATGTATTCTCTCTGTCAGATCTGGACCGATTTTCAAAATTCTTTTTTTATCTGAATGAGTATACACCGAAGGTGGTCCCATATAAATTTTATCGAAATGGTGTTAGTGCTTTCTGAAATAATCATCAAAAACAATAAATATGTATGCATAGATGACGTTTTGGTTCCTCCAATTACGAGTATGTTCAAATTGTATGTTCCATGTTATTGAGCTCATCAAATTCGGGCGTAACTTTAATATTTTATATTAGTTCTGGGGTATAACAGCTAAAAAGTGAAAAATAAAAAATAAAAATACAACCGACTTCCAAAAAAGAAAATACACTAAAAATTTCAAAATAACTTTAATTTCGGAAGTCGCTGTCAAATAACGAAGAAATAAAATACAAACACCGGGAGCACCTTTTTGGAAGTCGGTTTTATTTTTTGTAAAAACGATTTTTTTAAATGTTATGATGTAGTAG
The DNA here is from genome assembly GCA_951329385.1 of Polia nebulosa. Lineage (NCBI taxonomy): Eukaryota > Metazoa > Arthropoda > Insecta > Lepidoptera > Noctuidae > Polia > Polia nebulosa. Next base: position 4,263,179 of record OX589606.1, on the reverse strand, counting down.
GTATGTGTGACAACTTGTGAGAGATCTATTTCTAGCAGTACTAATAGGCTAAGGGGATGATTGATAGTGTCCTACCTCACATGTTGTCTCCGCAGCTGAGTTAAATCCTAGCGGCCTTAGACTTGTGAAGTCAATTTGTCACCGTCTACCTCAATTCGCTTAGCTGGCCCGTCCAGTGTTATTTCGCGAATAAGCCCTAAGTTTAAAAAGAGTTTACCAGTTTTAATCCACTCATTGGAGCTTCTACCACATGTGCGAAAATTAAAAATGCTCCTTTAAAAAAGTACTTATTTATTTATTAAAACTTTGTTCACAAAGGCGGACTTAATACCTTAGGCATTTTTTTACCAGGGTCGCGGATAAATTCGTAACAGAGTTACCGCGCCTCTGGGCACTTAGGGAAGGAAGGAACAGGGGTGGGTTTTAGTCAGTAAAAGTCTGACAAGCCCTCCCGCTCCACCCAGAGCGGTAGAAGTCATAGGATGATTTACCACCCCAAAAAAAAAACGGCATTTTCCACCAGGCAACTAATCTGTTGGAAGTACTATAAGTATACATACAAAATATTTAAAAAAAAAATATATGAAATATTTTTACCCATATAATCTTTCACAAAATTCATGCATCGTCCCTTTACACTTTCTACGATCAAAATCTTTACTGTGGTCAAAATGAAGAATGGCAGTTACCAAGGTTCTATAGTAACCGTAAATATATAGTTAATGTAATATATACCTCGCTCTCAAAACGGTGAAGGAAAACATCGTGAGGAATCCGGCATGTCCTAGAACCAATATTTCAAAGACATGTCACATCCACCAACCCGCATTGGGCCCGCTTGGTGGATTACGCCCCACACCCTCTCACAGAGAGGAGGGCTGTGTCCCAGCAGTGGGGACATTAAAAGGCTGACGATGATGAATATAAACCTAGGTATATAACTATATATAGCTATGAAGTAACCGAATAGAAGTAGGTAAATAAGATGACCTGATCTCCTGATCTCTAGAGAAAGCGCGTTCCAGAGAAGAAATGTCATTGTTCTCTTGCCCAAATCTAAATTTATTTGGGGTTGACGCAACATGTCTACATATTAAATTCTTTTCCATCAGTCGTCGTGTTCAACAGATCTTAAAAATAAAAACGTTAAGAAGAGAAGAATGTATTTTGAAGTGGGTCAAATGTATTTTGAAGTGGGTCAAATCCTGAAATGTGAACGATATAAATAAACTTTGACTGTTCGTCGCCCTAGTGTTTATTTGTCCTATCTGCCATTGGGTACATTTTACAGTAGAAGAGTTTTTGTCTTATTTTTTTTTTAAGCTTGAATTTCTAGGTTTGAAGGTCTATCATAATACATGAGTTACCTATGCATTGATTTTTATAATGTTTAACAAACTTTTTCAATTAATTATACTTTATTTTACAGTTTTAAGGTGGACATAGAACAAACATGCACAAATAAAATTACGAATGTGGACTTAGAACATAATCTTATTGCAGATAGGACAAAGTGACTGTTTCATTTTTGCGTGCTTATTTGTACTATGTTCCAAATGAATATGGCGTCGCGGGCTGTGATTGGTCGATTGAGTGGACATGGAACACTCAAGCACTCAACGTTTCCTACGATGTGGGATATAAAACAAACACTGGACATAGAATAATTAAGCACAAAATTCTCATTACAGTGTCGTGTCACAAATAAAAGTTTTATGACTTTTTTAATTGTATAACAAAAATGTTTTGAATCTTCCTTATCCAACAGGATTAAAATTTAAGTCTTAACAATACTGCATTTAAAGTTCATTTTCGTTAAATTTGGTTTATAGGACACACAAGCACTGAGGCGACGTGCTCTATATTGGGGTATTCTCCTGTGTTTATTTTTGTACAATATTTTATAAGAAACAGCAAAAAAAGAAATATTTTTCTGAAAACAAAATGAAAATTTGTTATTAAATATTTCAAATATTGGCATAAGGACGAGTGGGAGCGTGGTGGGGATATCTCGCTATCTCTTTTGTACGCGCGTACCCTAATGGCGGTGACGTCATACTTATATGTGTGCATCCTTTTTCTGTTAGTTGACAGTTTTCCCTTCCACAAGTTTTGAAAGGTTTCTCTAACTTGCTTAATTTTGAACGGATTTGAAAAATTCTTGCGATTTTCGATTTTGGATACAGTAACTTTTTGATACAATCAATCTGCCCGCGCCTTTTCCCAACTATCTTGGGGTCGGCTTCCAGTCTAACCGGATGCAGCTGAATACCAGTATTCTACATGGAGCGACTGCCTATCTGACCTCCACAACCCAGTTACTGGGTAATACGATACCCCTTGGTAAGACTAGTTGTCTAATTTTCGGACTTCTGACGACCCGTAACGACTGTCAAAGATCCACGATTGACAGCCGGGACCAACGGTTTAACGTGCTTTCCAAGGCACGGAGGAGACTCGGTATGTAAAGATGGTCACCCATCCATGGACCAACCCCGGCAAGCGTAGCTTAACTTAACTTTTTGATACAAAGAATAAAAAAAAATAATCAAATACCCTGTTATATTCTAAATTAATTATTAGTCAATAAAAAGAAAAGCCTTTACAAATATACTTAATACTCCATAAATATAAATGGCAAACTAGAACGTGCTCCTTTCTAAAGGTTATCTCAGTAATTTGCACCGTGGGAGTCGGCCTTTATAGCGACCTCCCACTGGCCAAACTATTTATACTGTTTGGAGTGGCGAAACAATTTGAAAGGAATCAATATTAAGACATTTTCCTTACATTTTTTGGAGTGAATGTGTTAGCAATTTCTACATTTATTTTTGGGTGACGTAATTCTTATGACTAAGACCCTTTTTTGGCCTATTTATGCCTCATATTTAATTTTAGTCGCACAATTTCAATTTTATCATTATTAAGGTAAAACCGGGATAGTTGCCACTCTTTTTAAATCACTCTATAGGTATCCTCACTACAAGAATCAAAATACTTTACTTGTGTAAATGGCCGGGTAGGTATTCTGGTTTTTTATCTACAAATATATCTGAAAACTAAAAAATATTATCTTTAATATTTCCAGTGTAATAGCGATTTTTGCGGACCTCTATGTTTTGGGACATCTATCCTACATAGGGTATAGTTGCCTAATCCATATAAATTACGTTTAGGATAGATGCCCTGCCGAGAAACAGGCCATCTATCCCGCAAAAACTTTGATCGCGTTTTGCATTCCCATGCAATCGGACAGAGAGATGCGACACGGTCAACTTGGTGGTAGTTGGAGAGTCTTTCGATAGATTAATAAAATAACATGCAATTCATCCGCGAAACTAGAGTAATTACAATCGGAGCAACTATCCTGGTTTTACCCTATATTATAACTTACCTGTACTGTCCCACAGCTGGACAAAGGCCTCCCTCTAGTCATTCCACTGCTCTCGGTTCTGTGTTACATCTTTCCAATTCTCAAAGAAGTCATCAAAGTCATCGCGCCATTATTTTTCAATCAATAATTTCGCGAATATCACCAAAACTTCAGCATTACAACAAATGGAGGGAGACCTTGTATTCTACCGACCTAAAAATAGGCCTGTCAATATAAACCCCCCGAATCTCGACAATGACAGTATCTTATCATGACCGTACAGAAATCAATTATGTAGGTACATTGACGCCCAAACATTTTTATCTTTCCATTTCTGTCAAAAGATAAACTCCTTACGATATACTTCACGATTTACTATACATAATACATAGTAACATCACGTGTTTTAGAAGATATTGTTTGAAAAATTGTGTTTCTTGTAACTAAAAATGGCAATTTTGGATACTTTTCAGTTGTCAAATCAAGTGGAGAAGTTGGCACAAGTCAGCCGGGACCTGCGGCGGAAGCATAAGCAGATACAGAATCAGGTATAATCTTTTTTTTAACTTTTTGAGGCGAGAATTGTTTGTACAGAAAGCTCGTGATTTATTTTGACAGGACTTTGACGTTTGACGTAAGACGTCATAGACCAGGGAAATGTCATGCTGACGTTTCGCATTTTTTTTTTCTTTGTTGCGTGCGGCTTTTGTTATGTGCCAGTATTTTTTTTTAAGACTAAGTTCGTAATGCTCTTTATTTTTCATCTAATTCGGGACTCTGTACAAATAAGTTTCATCTCTGTAACCGAATCCAATCCTACTTCTTAATTTGAAAGCTTTTGAGCCATCGAAAGAAACTTCAAGGGACTTTGAAACTCAACCCTAATTGGAGACAACATTTTAATCAAAGCATTTTGTATCTCAATTTGAGTGAAATATTACTGTGGCATATAATTATCGCTGCTTATTTAGATTTATACATATATTCACTAGATATAAAGCTTCCCACAACACCTGACATTATTTTCCACCTGAGTGTTATTGTGTAAAAATCTCACTGTGAAAACATAAATGAAGTGAATGTGAATTGAGATGTCAATGTGTAAAATGACAAGCCCGTTCCATTATCGGACCACTAGACGTAGTAAAATGAAAATATACGTAATAATAAACATTATCATTAAATTTCAAGTTCATAGGTCAATGGGAAGTTAAAAAATTCTTCGGAACAAAATTTTGTAACAAACGACGGACAGACGGACACATGAGTGACAGCAATTAGGCTCCGTTTGGACTCTTCTAGTACGGAACCCTAAAAACTAGTATACATTAGAATTTTCTCAGTTAGGACATTTATAGTAATTGTAATTGGGCACGCAACGTGGATTGCGGCCCACACCCTCTCACAGAGAGGTCTGTGTCCCAACTGTGGGAATATAAGCAGATTAAGCTACCAAGAACAAGGTTCCATTGCATATATCCTCCTCAGAGAACACTACCGTGAAGACTTTAGATATAAACAAACAAAAAGCGAACACAAGTAGACTAATCCACTTAGTTCTAGTCGATAAACGTGGGTAGCTATATTTGACACACATTTGGAATTAGCTACTGTATCGATTATTGCTACACTTTGACAGTATAGAAAAATTTATGTTAGTAAACGTATCGTGACACTGCACCCGGGCCTGCGGACGGCGAGCAGTGGGTAGCTCGCCGTCCGATTAGCACCAGGCCCGTGAGTCGACGGCGCGTAGTGTTCCACGCGCGCCTCTTAGAGATTAGTGTCAGCCACCACTGACGGGGCCCATCGTGGCCGGTGCCTGCATGCCTAGGGGTAGCGGATAAATTCTGAAAATGAGTTAACGCACCTCTGGGTACTCAGGCAGGGAAGGAACAGGGGTGGGTTTTAGTCAGTAAGAGTCTGACACGCCCTCCCGCTCTACCCAGAGCGGTAAAAGTCATTGGATGATTTCCCAGCACCCCAAAAAATAAAACAAAATCGTGACAATGCGACCGCGTTAGGTGTTGTCGCATTTTCACGTCGCGTTTGTCTGATGTAACCTTCATTGAAGCGATGAATATCTCAGGTTTCTTTGCATTTGTTTGTTCTTCTAACTACCCAGTTAGTGCGTACTACTGTTTGAGGAAAAATAAATTAAACGAGGAGTAAATTCGCGGTACGACTTGGTCGTTAACCCGCATTTAGGTATCCGAATAACTGTTGAATGAATTTGATCACCCGACACGTTAATTACTCGCAGGCTTGACGAAACTGGGTGTCTAATGTCTATGAAATTCGACGACAAAGCTGGACAAATTTGCTGGAAGAAAGAATAGAAGAATAGAATGCATTTATTTGTCAGAATATTGTATGTACAAGGCTGTTTTGTGTATTAGATTTCCGATCATAATATTCTGCCGTTTCCGGCGTACAAATATGGTTTGTAAATTATTACATTAACATTAAATTATTAGAATTACAAATAATTTGAACAAGAGTTGCTGACACCATTCATTTAAACTTGGAAGAAAAGGCATTTTTCTACCGAATCCGAAACCGAAATTATTAAATACGGTAAAATTCATTTAAGTGGCTGTCATAACAAATCAGTGGCTAATAGAAACAAATAATGTAGTGTTATGTACTGAGGGTAGGTAGTTTAGTAAAATAACCATACATAAACCCGGGCCTGCGGACGGCGAGTAATGGGTAGCTCGCGGTCCGATCAGCACCAGGCCCGAGAGTCGACGGCGCGTAGTGTTCCACGCGCGCCGAACAAGAGTTGTCAACATTCATGACGGTGCCCGTCATGGCCGATGCCTGCCCAGGGGTTGATGATAAATTCGAAACAAAGTTACCTCGCCCCTGGGCACTCAGGGCAGGGCAGGAATTGGGGTGGGTTTTAATCAGTAAGAGTCTGACACGCCCTCCACCCAGAGCGGGAAATGTCATTGGATGATTTCCCACCCCACTAAAAAAAAAGCATACATAATCTGTGTGGCAAAAACCTTGTCGGCCAGTGTTATTAAAATTAAAAAGAATTTGTATTACGTCATCGTTCAATGTTAAGCTATCATTATTATTAGGAAAACATCATATAAATCATAGTTTTTCCAAAAATAATTCATAAGGGTGGCTGGAATCAATTTAACGTAAAATCGCCTCTTTTTAGTTTGTATGTCTGTGTTCCAGCTACATCTCAATAACACTGAACGGATATTGACCGGGTGTACCTTGTATGAAAACTTTATGTCCAACTTAAAACCTGAGGTATGTACCATTGCGTTATCTCAAACGAGGGTCTGGCAGGATCATCAAATATTAACATAAAAATCATGAGTGAATTATGAAAAAAAAAAAATGGCGGTAATCGGATTGTTGGTTTATTAATTCATCATAAAAAAAAACACATTTGTACATATACATTACACATACACTATACCTTACAGTGCTCTATGGATCTTTTGGCTTGTCATGTGGCCGCTGCTGGTTAATAATTTGTGTACGGGTCGATGATTAAAAATAAAGGGTGACTGGTAATTAGTGACCGATACTTAAACACGTGATTGTACTCATCATTATAAATAACTTTCCCAATGAAACTTCTTTTTTTATATTTATTCACTTTTATCACAATTACAACAGTTTGAGACATCACAATGACAGCAATCAGCTGTTAGACGTGGTCTCGTATCGTACAGAGCACGATTCGCAAGCCCGCGTTTTCGGTGTACCTAAGCAGTGTACTTGTTTCGGTTGTTCCTAAATAAAAAAAATATTTTCAGAGACAGCGTGTTTGACTAATACTTTTAAGATGCAACGTATGTCCGCATAACTACAAAATATCTAAGAACGCGCGCGCCGTATCAATAAAAGTAGGCACGATCTATCAGCTGATAGTCTGACCTCGGGAAATGTGCTAGTAGTATCGTCTCTCGCTCCCCCCGCCGCCCGCACCGCTCCCTTTGCCTCAGTGCTAACAGCTGATCGCAGCGATCACTGCCCTCATGCGCGCGCGAATTTCGAAACTGTTGTTACTGTAAAAAAAGGGAATACGTATAAAAAAAAGAAGTTTCTTAGGGAAAGTTGTTTGTAATCATGAGTACGATCACGTGTTTAAGTGTCGGTCACTAATTACCAGTCACCCTATATATATTTGGTGCGTCATTTGGATTACCGAAAACTATTGGACTCACGTATTTTTTATTAAGTTACGGAAACAAAAATTGAGGCTTTTGAAATTTCGCGTATTCGTCACACCAGCGTAAAAAATTTACCACTTTTTACCTAGAAGTGACGTAACAAGCCCCCACTCCTGAACTTTGATGCGTTTTATCTTTGTGTTTTTTATTGATTTGGTCACAGATAATATAATACTAGCGTACAGATGCCTCATCCCATACAAAGAAACGGTACCGCCGTAACTACGGGTTTTCAACTTGCAATGGCAACTTTTGTTCTTTGTTCGGGTCCGTCCTCTACACCTCGCAAGATGGAGTTAGCAGCGACGGCTTGCAAGTTAAATGAATTTACATAGTCTTATCAATATTTTCTCTCACATTGAGGAATTACTATATAGTATTTTTGGCACTTCATAACAGTTTTACTGTATCAAAATGTTTCACTATACAAAATTTAAAGAGGCGAATGGATAAACTCTTAAACTTCAAACAGCGCCATCTATTGGTACAAGAAAAATAAATGCCTAAGGATTCGTTGGTTCCAAGAAACATCTAAAGTTGAATAAGGAGCCAATTATTCTACAATTTTATGCTTAGGGTAGTTTATTAAATAGGAGAATACAGTTTTTACCATATTTTTTTTTTTCAAAATATTAATGTTACTTAAACTTCAATACGAAATTGATGCACATAACGCCGTCTATTAATTGTTTGTTTGAACTAAATTTTGTTTGTTCGAGATTAGACCCCGTGATTTGGTATAGCAAAAAATACGTGTCCAATTATTTTTGAAAATCTAACTTACAGACTAAATAGAATTTTTATTTCTGTACCCAAGAATCATACCTGTTTTCTGTGAAATGTATAGAAGCATCGAGATGGCATTCGTCCCGTTTTTTGTCACTCGCCAAAAGATCCTTCTACACCTATATATACATACTATCTTCACGTTATGTCTCTTGTGAAATAGACAGAGGTTTCGTTCCAAAAAGTTTTGGGAACTGTTTATTTCTCCAAGTTGTTGTCCCTATAGAAATGTTTTTTTTTTTCGTTATGCATGAATGGCTTTCGTTTAGCAAGCTATATAGGTACGTGTATACATGCTGTAACGGAAAGGTGTGGTCATATTTTAAGAACCGGTTCTACCCATGGTCACAGATAATATAATACTAGCGTACAGATGCCTCATCCCATACAAAGAAACGGTACCGCCGTAACTACGGGTTTTCGTCTGGCACAAGTAATTTTTGTTCTTCGTTCGGGCTCGTCCCCTACACCTCGCTAGATGGTGTTAGTAGCGACGGCTTGCAATCTCAATGAATTTACCTAAAGTCTTATCAATATTTTCTCACACATTGAAGAATTATTTAATAGTATTTATGGCACTTCATAGCAGTTTTACGGTATCAAAATGTGTCACTATTCAAATTTTTAAGAGGCGAATGGATAAACTCTAAAACTTCAAACAGTGCCATCTATTGGTACAAGAAATATAGATGTCTAAGGATTCGTTCCAATAATCATCTAAATTTGAATTACAAGCCAATTATTCCACAATTTTATGCTTAGGGCAGTTTATTAAATAAGAAAATACAGTTTTTACCACATTTATTTTCAAAATATTAATATTACTTAAAATTCAATTATAAATCGATGCATATTACGCCATCTATTGAGATATATTTGATCTAAATTTTCTTTGTTCGAGATGAGACCCCGTGCCATGGTAATGAACCACTTTCTCTAAGAAAAAATAGAATTTTCGCAAGAAAAAAATTGGAGTTTTTATACAAAGTTATCATCAGCTGATCAATATTTGTATGGGAGGTAAAAAAAATTAAGAATTTCTTCAGCTTTTCTTGAAGAAACTTGTTCATATAGATGGGCAGATGCAGTTCTTAAAATATGACCATACCTTTCTGTTACAGCTTGTATACTATATGGATCTTATATTTGAATTTATAATTCGAGATAATTAAAATTTTAAAAACAATAAACTATGTCATTCAAGGCTTTCCTTTTGTTTTAATTTTTCTTTTTTAAGATTTTTTTATACCAATAGTCACATAAAAAACAACTTAAAATGCACAATATTAAATATATCTCGAATTAAAAATTTAAGTATAAAGATTTTAAAACCTCTATGAATTAAGATTAAATCACATGTTAGTGGAGTATTTGCAATCCTTAGCTCGTATAAAGGGATTAAGGCAGCATTAGACGGTGCCAAAAACAACCAAGCCCCTATAATCCAATCAGAATGAATCCTGCTCAAGTGTAGCCATATGGTAAGTTTTTGGCACTGAATCTCTAACATTTTACTGCAAGCTAAAAGCAGCTGTTAAGGGTTATTTATGTTGGATCGTCTCTTGTCCCTGCCAAAGTATGGATGCATCCTACAAATTATTCAGGTCTTTAAAATAAACTACATCACCCTGGCTGGGTTTCAGCTTCTTAGGATTATATGGCTCAGAGAATAATCATTTACCTCCCCTTTTCTTCATGATACTAGGGTGAATCTCCAGGTGTTTTGCAGAAAATAATGATGGAGTGTTGCCGACAATGACGAATCGTGGGAAATTCAACTTTAATTTACTAGTAATTAAGTACACAGTTGTCCGTAACACTCCCATCATTATTTTCAACAAAACACCTGGAGATTCATCCACTAAGGGTTGCCACAACAAATTTCCTGTTTTCCATTCTCCTCTGGGCAATGAAGAGAGCTGTGCTCGAAGTTTTCTTGCGTATTCGAATCAGGGATGAAGATATCACGTAGCAGAATCGAGGTTACTGATACAACCCGAAGAATTGCCTAACTGAAGTGGCAGTGGGCAGGGCACATTGCTCGCAGAAAAGATGGTCGATGGGGCCGAAAGGTTGTGGAGTGGCGAGCGCGTACCGGAAGACGCAGCGTTGGAAGGCCTCCCACAATGTGGACCGATGACCTGGTAAAGGTCGCGGGTAGCCGATGGATGCGAGACGTACAGGACCGGTCGTTGTGGCGACACTTGGGGGAGGCCTATGTCCAGCAGTGGACGTCTTTCGACTGAAATAATGATGATGTGGATTCTCCCCTGTCTTCCGTCACGCTATTAATTCACTCTCTTTTCTTTTATATCATTCCTCAACCATCCATGTATTCCTTAGCCTCATCACCATCCATCATCATTTGTATGCATCACTCTTAATCATCACATGCGTATGGAGATCTTTAAGATTACTTTTGGCCTTTTTTTTTTTGGGCTGTGGGAAATCATCCGATGACTTCTCCCGCTCTGGGTGGAGCGGGAGGTCGTGTCAGACTCTTACTGACTAAAACTTTTGACTGGCCTGTTGGTCTAGTGGTTAGTGACCCTGACTGCTATGCCGGAGGTCGTGGGTTCGATTCCCACCCAGGACAAATGTTTGTGTGATGAGCACGATCATTTGTTCTGTGTCTAGGTGTAATTTATCTATAATATGTATGTATTTAGAAATATATAAGTATGTTTATCAGTTGTCTAGTACCCATAACACAAGCTCTGCTTAGCTTGGGACTAGATGGCGTTGTGTGATAGTTGTGAAATATTTATTATATTTATTATTTAAAACCCACCCCTGTTTCTTCCCTACCTGAGTGCCCAGGGGTGCGCTAACTCATTTACAGAATTTAACTGCTAGGCATGCTGGTTTCGTAATCCACACGCTATGGTCCATCGTGTGGATAAATCAGGAGAAGCTCTCAATTCATCATATTCTGGCTTTCTCATTACCTCTTCATCATTAAAACAATATATTTCTTCAATTCTGAACCTTATTAACGTCATATTTTCCTTTTATTTCCAGATGCGCTTGGTATGCGAGGAGCGCTCAGAGCTGACCGCCATAGTACAGTCACAACAGAGGGACATTGCCGCGCTACAGCAAGACAGTGCACAGAATAAGGTAAAAAACCAATAACCATAACTTACAAATGCTGCAAAAGCCTGGTTTACTTTTGTAAAGGAACTTGGCTGACCAAAAGCAGTCATAAAATGTCACAGAAAATAGGATATTATGATCATATCTGCAACTGAAGCACTAGGCGAAATAAAACCCCACCCTTTGACAGTTGATAATGCAATTTAATTATCTGAAATCAGTTCAAGTCGTACATATCATGTTTTGTGAAGGAAAAAGTCAAAATGCTGTTAAAAAAACTGAATTACCAAGAAACAGAACTTCTTCTAAGTGTTCCTGAATAACGTTTCGCATTCATTAACCACACACCACACACACCACTCACTCCAATACATATTTTCATACACATTACACACTCTCCCCACATCCGTACTGCATTTCTCTTTTCTTATTTTGTGTTATTATTATTCTTATTAAATTCTCATACGGATTTTGTACACTTAACTGGTTCACAAGATCAACCGCGAGGCGCAACTGTTACCTTTAGCACAGGTCCTACCTAGTTTAAGTGACAGGGAAACATTAAGGCGCTATTTACTGTCAATGACCTTGAGTGTTTAGCTTGCGTGTTCTGGGCTGAGCTCACGTAGCGTCGTACGTCCACCCAGTAATAGGACTCTCCCATCAAGGAGCGCTGTCCGAAATTAGACACATTATTTATTTATTACACATAAAACAACAAGGTATTAAAATAAAACACTTAGACAAAATTATAAATAATTAAATGATCTTTAAAATGGTAAAGGTTTCATAAAAATACGCTTTATAGTTTTTGCGTGATTCTCAATTTTTTAATCCGCCTTAGACATAACTTTACAAATTAATTACACTATGTTATACAAATATAATTTCAAATATTCTCAGATCATATTACGACGGAAATTGTCTAGAGTAACATATATTTTTTTCAAAGAAGTAAGACTAGTCGTTTAGACGTGATGTTCAATTAAAAACCATTAAAAGTCGTATAACTGCGCCTTAATTGCAAAACTTTTGTTGAACCAATAAATGATTTTATTTGATATAATTGAACTTCTGTCCTTCTTCAACAGAAGTGCCCAACATGCGGCGTGGCGACTCCCGACGGCACTGACGACGATGACCAGTCCTCTAAACCGACCTTCAGCGTGCGAGAACTGCGCGCCATCCTGCACGAGCGCAACGAGCTCAAACTGAAGCTCAGCCGCGCAGAGGAGCAGCTGCACGCGCTGCAGACCGACCAGCAACATGACAGGTACGGGCATCTTAGATCCAGGTCCTGGTGGTGGAGTGGGAGCAGCCACTTATGCAAACCTTCGCAGGGCACGCCACAATAGCGGCAGTAAGACCCGTTATGAAGGAGTGCCTGGAGAGACAGCATGGCGCTGTTATTTTCTAGTTGTCACAGGTTATTTCTTGTCTTGGGTGCTTTGGAAAGTACTTGTTCCGCATTGGCCGGGAGCCGACGCCCGGTTGCCATCATTGTGGCAACTGAGGAATGCCAAGCGTGGGCAGTGCTCGGCGGTGGTCACCACTCGCATCCGGCCCTAGTCCAGACCATGGTACGGAGCCAAAGGGTAGCGAAAACTATCACCTCATTCTTCTTCTCTCTTTATTCTTTCTGCCAACATTACTAGCAAGTAATGTTCATGAAGGAGGAGGTGGGACGCGTGAGGGAGAGGCAATCCTCGTGCCCTCACGCTCCTAGCCGCTGCAGGAGACGCCCTAGGCGTCAGGAGTTGCAGACGAGACGAGACTTACGAGGGTATCTTAAAAGTTGCTTTACCTCAAAATTTTCTTTCACACAAACCTTGTCCTAAAAATTACGAATCCCACAAAAAAAAAAAATTGCATGTATGTCCACCGATTTTTCTTGTCAGTTGTGGACCGATTTTCAAAATACAATTTTATAACCGAAAGAATATACTCCCGAGGTGGTCCCATATAAATTTTATCGAAATTGCTTCAGCGCTTTTTGAAAAACTGAACAAAAACGAAAAATACGTATAGATAGATGACGTTTATGGTTTTCTCCAATCACGAGTATGTTTAAATCCTACGTTCCATTTATTGGGGTTTTGGGATATAACAACTAAAAAGTGAAAAAAAAAGTCTTTTTTAAAAAAAAAAAACAACCGACTTCCAAAAAAGAAAATACACTAAAAATTAAAAAAAATACTTTAATTTCGGAAGTCGGTCTTTGTATTTTATTTCTTCGTTATTTGACACCGGTTTCAGAAATTATAGTTATTTTTTAGTGTATTTTATTTTTTGGAAGTCGGTTGTTTTTTTTTTGTAAAAAGTTTTTTATTCTAACTTTCCATTCGTCATTCCAGTGGGTCAGACACATCCCCGTCAGTGAGTGCGGCGCACCCGTCGGAGGAGGAGGCTCCCGTGCAGGGCCCGCTGCCGGCCGAGCCCGACGACGCGCCCTGGAAGAGGAACAGCGGCATCAGGAAGTTGTGAGTATACACTTGCCACCCTTCGTACCTTGGGCTCTTCGTCTCGGGACCTGGGAACTTGTACGTGCTAGTACTTCTATTACCAGAAGGCTAATTCACGTCATTTTATGACGCGCCGATGAAGTTGTAGTGCTGTTACAGTTAAGTTCAAGTTTGAGTGATAAACGGTATTCTTGTAATTTTTTAACTACGCGTGTACTGCACGACAACCAAACTCTACCAAACATACCTACGGTGTGGCCACATGAGAGAAAAAACATTACGGGGGAAGGAACTTATGTTGTGCGTAGCCAAAACTGCACGTTGATGATTGTTTTTTTTTTATTTACCCCGAAGGGAAGGCTAGTCTTTTGACCATATTGCCTAGTTTTACGTAGTGTATTTTTACTTTTTTCCCATTAGAATGCAGATGTAACACATTCTAATGTTTTTTGCAGTGTTTGGCAACAAATGTATTGAGTCAACCTTCTCGGCAAACTTCGCTGAGGTAGTCAATACTACAAAAAAATCTCAGCTCCATTTTACCGAGATTGCGCCTGTTCCAATGATTCCACATAATGCCCGTTTGCGTTGAGATTTGAGATACAAAACTACACCAATTTTACATCACAATATCTACTAGGAACATTTGCTGCCAAATACTGCAAAAACATTAGAATGTGTTACATCTTCATTCTAATGGGAAATTATGATATAAAACTAACTGGTGACTAGGCAGCATGGTCTCTGACCTCAGCCTGTTCCACAAGGAACAAAAGGAAAAAAAAACGAAATGCGTTGTTTTGATCGAAACTTAACCGCATTGCAACAGCACTTCTTTAGTTACGTGAATTAGCCTACTGACTGTTTTATAATGTGGGGTTCCGGGACTTCAAAATGTACGGATGCTTTGATTAATTTGGTACCATGTAGGCGCCACCTACACGAGCGAGTTTTTCGCGGCAATATTATCGACCTGCTACTACATTCAGAGCAGTGGTGGCCCAGTGGTAACGGCCGCAACTTACAAGTTGTAGGTCGTGAGTTCAAACCCAGAAAGGCGCTTTACTTTGTGTAAATTATTTCATCACCACTGCTCTCAAAGCGGTGAAGGAAATCATCCTGAGGAAACCGACATGTCCTAGAACCAATACTTCGAAGACATGTGACATCCACCAACCCGCATTGGGCCCGCGTGGTGGATTACAGCCCACACCCTCTCACAGAGAGGAGGCCTGTGCCCCAGCAGTGGGAACATTAAAAGGCTGATAGTGATGACTAAATTCTGGAACAACTTTAAGCACGTGTCTCATACGGAAATTTGTCGAGATAAACGTCTTTGACTCGCCGAGGGTCGCGACGATGCACTGCCGGAACAATAATCGTCTCGTGAAGATTACTCGACTATAGAAGGGTGAACTCGTAGCGATTCAATCGCTTGTGGAGGTGGCGCCTTACATCTACAACTTAAGAATAAAGTATTAGCAAATGAATATGGTGTTCGCACTTGTATTTCACCCCCGATTTCTGAAAATGTTTACTGTTTGTGGTTGCCAGATAATTCTGGACGAAGTTGCCCTTTCTCAAAAATGTACATATACCTATGTTTGATGTAACACCTCTTAGCAGCACAAATAAGCATGAATCCTAGTGTAATCCTAACGCACAGCACACAATACTAATATGTTTTGGTTCTGGTTTGGTGATGGCTATGAATAAGGCATTCGAAAAAGTGACATAGATTCAAAATGGCGACAATGAGTGCATGAAATGAAACGCATGCTTTGAATATTAAATGAATTGTAAACTTAAATCAACAGATGTTTTTAGATTTAAATTGCATGTCATCATGAAATGAATTCTCTCGAAATAAATTCAATAAAACAATGAAGCATATCAATGTGTCATGTACAGAGGTCGGAATTAGATTAGGTAGAGTTTTAATGTACTTACACTGATTTCATACAGCGAAAGTATAAAGTGGATATGCCTCAAATCCCGAGATTAATTTTAAAGAGCAGAAAAATCCCGTGATTTATTAAATAAAAAAGCTATTTACTTTTTCACAATTTAAAATACAGCACGCGCGACGTTGCCAAATGTACATCAACGACATCGGATTTCAGAAGTTGCAAAATTCCAATGCGCACACGCGCGATGTTGCCACATTTGTAGTTCACACAACATAGCTTGTGAGAACAAAAAAAAACAATTGAGGTTGTTATTACTATTTATTTGTAATATTGTTAGCCACACGGGATTGTCCATTAGAAATCCCGGGAAGATCCATATTAAAATCAACATTTCGATGTAAGTACATAAATAACTCTACCTAATTCCGACCTCTGGTCATGTGTATCAAACACATATAAATAAGAACTATGAATTTATTTGATTTGGATGTATGCTCCCTTACTTTTTGCACCGTATGTTTTACAATTCTTGTGTAATTTTTAACAGTGTGTCGGGTGGTTTGCTATTTCGTTTTATCCTTTATTGTGGTGGTATTTTTGTAAAAATTGTTCAACTAATTACACAAATCATCAATACATTTACTATCATTAGTACTAACTCTTCATTTGTACATTAATATCAAGTGTCTCACAGAAGCGTTGACTGAATTTTGTTTTCTATTCTTTTATCTCATTGATGACGTATATTTTTGTAAATATACATTCCTGCGACTTATCTATGGCTCCGTCTTCTGTCTGATGCGCACTTGTCTCTGGGAAAACTGTCCGTATTGTATCGTCCAACTCCTAACCAACTCCAGCTTATATTTGGTTCTGGTACATTTTTCTCCTATTTTTTTTCTATAAGAAAGCATGAAAACTTAGCCCTAAGAAACTCTTTGGTTGTTTTATTCAAAATTTCTTTGTTTTTAGGTGTTTTTGTGTAATTAAAAAAATATGGAAAATGCAACCAGGGCCGAAAGAGATGGCGCACGATACGACAATTTGCTGCACCGTGTTGCATGTTTAAATACGACATACGACACTTATACTACACTGTTATGAACGCTTCACGCTTGACCACAATCCCAAATTCCTATCCCTTATTTGTTTAACCCACTCACATTATTTATGTCCAGCACTTTTCATATATTTTATGTTTATTTCATTATATTCTTGCTAATAAATGTACGGTCAGCAAGATCATTTTTGCACATTTTTTTTTTCATACTCTTCTGAATAAAAAGTTTTTAAATATTTTTTCCAGTACTTTCTGAATGTGCTGTAGATGCTAATTTTTGTAACATATAACTATTAATATTTTACAATATATTTTTAAAATAATTAGGTAGGAAATAAACCATATTTCTTGAACCTATACGAGATTTTTATTATTTTTCCAAGTCAAAATCTTGACTTTGTATGGCTCGCCACAAACAATATTTTGTGACCGAGCCTAGTCGAAAGAACGACTAAAAATATCCATCTTGGAATCCATATTTAATTGATTGAATTCAGTAAATTTAAAATGATTTTTCTAGATACTGTGTATTAATTTGCATAAATTTAATGAAAAAAGAAAAAAAAACTGACCGTTTTTATTTTCCCCCTTCCCCATTTTATTTTTTCCCCCTATTTTGTTGACGTTTGTTTGTTCCCCCGCGCAAAGGTTCCGCCTGGTTTCGTCGCGCGCAGAGGGTCGTCGCTCGCCGCCTCCAAGAATCTCTTTCGGCCCTTGGTATTGAAGATGTGTTGCTCTGCGGTACGTTTGGGGGACTTGGGGGACGTTTTGAAGGGGGCTGACGATTGGGGACATTTAAAAGTCTCGTGGAAAGGCCGCGTGGGTTTATTAGGCCTGGCAACCTTTTTATTTTATGGCAAATTTGTCTGGAAAAAAGGCGTTTGACAAAAATCTTTGCGGGCCAAAGATTTTACTAATTATCAGAGGTCGGAAATAGGTAGAGTTATTTATGTACTTGCATCCTTCACCGGATTTCTAATGGACAATCCCGTGTGGCCAACAATATTACAAATAAATAATAATAAAAACCTCTATCGTTTTCTTTTGTTCTCACAAGCTATGTTGTGTGAACTACAAATGGGGCAACATCGCGCGTATGCGCATTGGAATTTTGCAACTTCGGACATCCGATGTCGTTGATGTAAATTTGGCAACGTCGCGCGTGCTGTGGTTTAAATTGTGTAAAAGTAAATAACTTTTTTATTTAATAAATCACGGGATTTTTCTGCTATTTAATATTAATCTCGGGATTTGAGGCATATCCACTGTATTCTTTCGCTGTATGAAATCAGTGTAAGTACTTAGATACGAGTAACTCTACCTAATTCCGACCTCTGCTAATTAGGAATTCCTCCGACATTTTTCCTCGTGAACATTTAATAAAAACTTTCAGCACTGCATTTCAGGGTCATCGATGCCGCAGAAAAATTTATAGTGAAAGTTTATTAAAATCATCACTAGCATGAAAATTTTTTAGTTGTTCACTTTGTTTTTTTTTTTGCAAATTTTATCAATCGTCAGCACTTTCATTTCAGAGCGTCCCTTAATTCGATGAGCAGTCTGATTTGACTGCGTATTATATTTATTACACAGCTTTCACTTCCACACAAAGCAGTAGATAGACTCATATATAGTGACATATAAGTTTAATTTGATAAGGGAATTATTAGATTACTGAAATTATTAATCTAAAATCAACTGACTTTAAATGGTGCTTTTGCGTCTAATAACAGAATTTTGTATACCTATGCTAACTATAACTTCAATTTTTTTTATAAATGTTAAAGGTCTTTCACCTAATTTTGGTAAGACCAGCCAAATCTTATCTAGTTTTGTGTAAATTAACTTTCTAAGTAGAAACTCTTATATATTTCATTAAAGGCTCGCGTTTGGTCACTGTCTCATCTGATGGTAAGCAATGATGTGGTCGACGATGGCACTTGCCTACAATTAACTCATTCACACTGGACTTAAAGACCCCACGGTTTTAGTTACTGAAACTTAACTAAAATATGATAAAACAGACCTTCAATCAAATTGTCGTCTTCATACTAACTCTTAATTTTTTGTGTCCACAGTTTTCGCAAGCTCTTTGTTGAGTCTGATCTCGCCGTGGGCGGCTTCCAGCGCCGCTCGCTCTCATCGCTGGCTCGCTCCCCCGCCCCCCCTGCCCCCGCCCCCGCGCCCCCCGCCCCCTCCATCACGTAGGCACAGCGTCCCCCCCGCACACCCGCACCCCTCGCACTCCCTCGCACTACCACACCGACGATACTCCGACATCAGACACCCTCCCGTCTCTAAACTTGACCTCAGACAAGAACTACTCAACCTTAACCTCGGGACGCAAGAATTTGACAGCTGGCTAGGAGACAAGTTCGAAGAAAACGAAGAGTACGAAAATGAATCTTATGACGAAAGGTTTGAACACGATATTGCATTGCAGCGGTCTGTCTCCCTCGATCGAGGTATCGATATCTTCAATCACTTGCAGGCTATAGGTTCGACTTCAGAAAGTGTTGATTCTTTGTGGACAGTAGATTCGGAAGGAAGGGACAGTATGGCAGATAGGTACAGGAGTTTCGAAGATATCCCCGCTTCTCCGTACAAAGCGAGAAGTAGGCGTGCATCTTACGGTGTGGAAACGTTCTCGGAACGAGATCTAGCGTTGGCGGTGTTGAACGAAAGCTATAAGGGTCTGGGTAGCACAAGCGGTAGTGTGTCCCCGCAAATAAGGAAACTGCAAAGATGTTTCACTATCGCCGGGACTTTTGACAGTATTAAAAACAGATCAGTAGAGAATTTGGTCGCAAAAGAAAGACCAAAACTTAGACTTGAGATCCCGAATAGGAGGAATAGTAACAGCTGTCCCGTTTCACCAGAAAACAACAGGTTGAGGAACTTCTTCCGAAATTCTGTTGATAATGTTGAAACGGACTTGTCTGATGATGAGGAACAAGAATTTGAAGTACAGAAACCGTTCTATAGGGGCATATCTGTGGATTGGAACCAAGGGGAGGGAAGCAAGGTGCGGCAGAGACGGTCTCGTGTCCAAGATATGATGACAGACTTGAGAAGGAAAGTTCTAATTAAGCAAGAGTTCAAAAGCAGCGAAAACCTTGAAAAAATTCGAGGTTCACCAGAACTATCCCGATCTTCCAATCTTAAAGGCAGCTATGTAGACCGATACTCATTTGTCAAACTAAAAAAGAATCTACCATTACCGGGCAACACTGACTCAAACGTCATCGTGCCCACTATAATTATATCCCGCGCGCAATCCCGCAGTGTTGCCAAAATATCAAATACTTCCAATTACGTAGAAATAAGTAGGAATTGTGATTGTCGAATATGTAACGAGGGCGAGGGAAAATACTTCGTACGGAGTGTTTTAAGTAAGTTGTTCGTTAAAATTGTTTCTTGTAATAGTAGGAAATTGTATTGGGATGAGAATAATAACCTGAATGATAGTGAGATGTACAAGTGTGTAATGCATGTACTGAAGTTAATGCTAGGACTGTGGTTGAGACATCTTGATCATAATTAGTAGGATAATGACATCCAATTTTAATTTAATTGGAAAATAGTTTTCTTTAAATGTAAGTTTTAAAGGAAACTATTTTTTGGTATATACTCGTAAGAGGAATCAGTTTATATCGTGTCTATGACGAAAATGTGTTACTATATTTTAACGAAATAAATATAATCTTAGATATAGTTTTCTTTTACTAGCTAAAAGCTAAGCTAAAAGAAAGAGATGGTAGAAAATTTAATTTCAGTTTTATTTTAATGGCAACACATGTTAAAGTTTGACAGCTCTATCTTGTCTCTTTCTTTGTACTGTTAGTAAGAGACAGCAATATCTCAGTAAATCAGTATTTTAAGAATTGGATGATATTAACCTATCGGGTTTAGAATTATAATATGTTGTAGTGTTGTTCGATGTTACTATATTAGCAGCTTCTATTTTTTTCCTCTTAAATAAATTTTATTTTAATTCTTTATAACTCGATAGAGATATTAATATTGGGTTTGCGAAATGCAAAATGTATGTCACTGTGATTTTTATTTATTTTCTTTATTGATTATTTTATGTTGGGTAACGTATTAGGATGTTTTGTGTGTTTAGCTATGAATGCAATACACTGATTGTGGTATTTAAAACGACAGAAGTATATGCACTGCGTTTTCTCTGCTTGGTGTTATTCCGAGGCTAAATTCACTCTTCGATAGTTTTCCATGCCCGCATGCATTTAGCCCGCAAAGAGCAAACATTATGCGAGGAGCCCAATGTTAGTTTCCAGAAAAAAATACGCACTAGTTGGCGCCACTTGGGTATTAGATCTTCTACTTTATAAACGTTACATGACGTAAACACGACGTTGACATCGATTTAACTAATGTCAAAAACATAAGCGTTTTGACAGGAGCCTAGATCTGACACTTCAGTGCTGCCACTTGGCGTATGACATTTCAGTAAACCCCCATTGAATGACACGATTCTAAAGGACCGTTTCCACGGGCGAGAGAATCGCGGCGTATATTATCGTCGTGCCACGTATTTCTATACACTCTCTTAGAACGAGTCTACACACGGCGAAGTTATCGCGGCTAGCAGGCACGGACTCTAAGCGGCTTTCATTTCTTTCTTATTTTTTTTTTAATGCAACGTGTAAATGCCGCGCTCAAAAATATTTAAACTTCACGTTCAAAAGCCTGTAAGCCAGTCTAATACGATACTCAACAACCTTTTCACCTCTTACGTAGCAACATTAAAAATATATGAATATTCTAGATTATTGTAAGTGCAATCGTAAGATTGTCTATGAGTGTTAGCGCCTTATTCTTCGATGTACTGTATTCTTGTCAATTTCCAGTGACTCTATAAATGTATGGAAAGGTAAACCTTTTTTATTGTGAATTTAAAGAGTTTATACTTCGGGACAAATAAAGTGGCATACAACTGCGGGTCGAGACAAATAACTGTTCAACATTATCTGCGGAGAAGTTACGACCTCACGCTAAATTCTCTCCACAGGTAATGTCATTGCCATACATTTTGTACTAAGCGTTTGGCGGGAACGCTAACAGAAAAGTTACTTGTGTACAGGGGAGTGAGACAAATTACTTTTCTGTTAGCCTTCACGCTAAAGGTTAGTAAAAAATGTATGGCAATGACATTACCTGTGGAGAGAACTGTCACGTGAGTTACGTCCAGTAATGTCATTGCCATACATTTTGTACTAAGTGTTAGCGTGAACGCTAACAGAAAAGTAATTTGACTCAAGCAACAGACCCGCTGTCTCATCAATGATTTTGTTTTCCCTAAATGTGGCTCGAATTATGTCTTGATGTTGCAATTTAATATCTAATTGCTTTTCGTGATATGTTTAGATTTATAAATTTGACATAGTTATGCCGTGACTAACAATTTAAAACATTTCGCAAAATATATGTATATATATATTCAAGCACATTTAGGATTATCAAATATACTTTTACATATAAATGTCCCGTAATGTAATCTCGTTTGATAGGACTGTTTTACGAAACTGAAAAAAAAATAAAATCGTTTTTTAATAGTTGTAAATGTTGCTGGTTTATAATAAACGGCGAAAAACGATAATTTTCTAATGATGAAGTAAATATCTGGTTCCAGATTTTCTTTACAGGGTGTAACGGAGTTGCGTGGTCTTATATTCAATACTGCTTCTGTTCATAGAAATCAATAACTTTTTTTAAGAAAGCCACAGAAAATTAAAAAAAAAAAAATAGTACCTCCCATATTAATTTTGATCAGCTGATGATAACTTTGTACGGAAAGTTCCATCTTTCCTCTCGCTTTCCAGCAATCTGTGAGAGTGATTTCGTGAAATGGGACGGAAGTGTGTAACAGGAAGACCAATGAGCGCGCGCTGTTTGATTTGACCAATGAGCGGCGTGGTGGTAGAGTTGGTCGTCAGATGGTAGAGCGCGCGCACGATAAGTCTGCGCGCGGTCGAAATCGGAACTAAACGTATTAATTTTTTCAAGATGATGTTAATGTTGCTTATTACCAAGATGAGATGTTAAATGTTACACATCATATGCGACTACTGTTTAGGAATTGTTTATGATTTTCCTGAAGACGGTTGTTGATTTCTTTGGAAAGAGGCAGTACCTATCTAAAATATGACCATACAATTACACACAGTCTAGCAGTTTCGTAAAACAATATTGACACATGTATAAACGTTTCTCGAGAAGAGTGACTATTATCGTGTTTTACTTGACTTGTGTATTTAACTGTGTGTATGAAGTATTGATTAACTTTGTATGTGATATCGCAGCGATTGTTAATGTTCTTCCATTTTAATTAAAGAAACTTTAGTTCTATCTTTGATGTACGTTTTCTTAGCATAACATAAGCATTCTAAAAAACAACTTTAAACACGCTGTCATTTTATATTTCGTATTCCATCCATTGTCATCCAAACAAAACAATCAATCTCCCTTTTCTCAACTATCTTGGGGTCGACTTCCAGTCTAACCAGATGCAGCTGAATACCAGTATTTTACATGGAGCGACTGCCTATCTGACCTCCACAACCCAGTTACTGGGTAATACGATACCCCTTGGTAAGACTGGTTGCCAGACTTTCGGGCTTCTGACGACCCGTAACGACTGTCAAAGATCCACGATTGACAGCCGGCACCAACGGCTTAACGTTGCTTTCCGAGGAGGAGCCTCGGTATGTAAAGATGGTCACCCATCCATGGCATGTCATCCAAACTGAACATGTATGCTAAATTTCACCTTAACCGCAAACCGGTGAGTGGGTAAAATTTTACTTCCAAGATGTTTTACTCTTTTATGAAGTCGGTTAATAATGGAATGTTTTGCCATCCACGATAGAACTGAAGTTTCCAAAAATCATTTACCATTTAAAAATGGTGTCATCTTGTTCGAGTAAGAGAGTGCCATGAATGTTGGTCTAAATTAATAGTTATAAGGCCATAAAACACATATCCCCTTTGGTCTCGACATGTAGGCTACGAACATTTTTTATTCGCTTAATTGTACACTCTCGGCCAATATATGAGTGTCTGATCAAAAACCAATAATAAGATTACAAAAAAAAATCTGATCATAACGAAAATATTGAAATTTATTATTCATTCATGCGTTTTTTTCAAAAACCAATATTTCTGTAGTAAAAAGCCCCTTCAAAAATCTAATTCGGATCAAAAGCCAATAACTTCTTTGGAAAAAGTTTTTTTTGTTTTTACTTAAAATGGCAATATTCGTTTTTGGTCAGACACTTCTTTACACATTTCATCGTGCACTGCTGGCCAAAGAAATGGTTAACTGTTTCTTTAAAAAAATATTTAAATTGGGGTTTTATATTTGTGAACCATTAGTATTTTTCACTCTTGGCCTAAAAATATTTTTACGTATCGACATGATTGATATTAATATTAGTTTTATTCCTTTCATATTTAAAGTATTAAGTTACCAAATAAAATAGCCTAAATGTTTCATAGTTTTGTAGTTGTTTTCGAGTATAGCAGTTGCAGATGTCAAAAAAAAAAATAAAGAAAATGGTTTGTCTCTGGTGCTTACAAATGCTACTTTTATAAACTGCCATCTTGAATACGTTGCTGCTTTAGCTTTTATGGTGCTAGAGTAGCGTCGCTTCATCTCGATAAGTATCGATAGATCCAGAAAAATATCGATAAAAAATAAGGATCGATTAAAGTGAACTGTCACAAATCTCAAGTACTGCTTACTCGAAAACCGCAAACATATTTATTTCACTAGATAATACAAATTGTAGCACATCGACAATAAGACACGTTTTTGAAATACATTTGAGAAAATTTTAGAAATGACTAGACTAGAAACCCAGTTGACGTTTGACAGGAATAGACAACAGTTTTAGGAGTTATAGACCAGACTTTAGAGTAATGGTTAAGGACTTTTTCGGATTTACACAAATAGGATACTATTTAAATTTCATGCGTCGGTATTGTGTTTGGGAAGGCCATTCGATTGAGAAATGGACTTTTTTCATATTTCTCGAAAGTACAATATTCAATCAGGGATTTAAAATTGACTAAAACACGGTTTCCTTCTGACATTGACAGAAATTGTTGAAACGGAAATTGCTTGAATATAGTTTTTTTTTTGTTGAATTTAGTTGTAGTTTGAGTTTACGCTTGTATTTCTTTAAAAAAAATGAGAAATATTTAGAGGTTAGTGTCCTGTGCTGGTATAACAACGCGATTTTTAAAATACATAATCTGGCTTATGCTGGGAGTTAGGCCTCCTCTATAGGAGTGAGAATGGACCGTAATCCACCACGCGGGCCCAGTGCGGGTTGGTAAAAAAATGCGAGCATTTAAAAAATAAACATAACTAAATCACGGATTTTCTATCCAATAAGTCCTTTCCTCAGTCGAGCCTATAGTTTTTCTATGTAGCTAACAAAGTAGTGGTAACTGACTGATAATTTCAAATATTCTTGCCATTTCCCAAACACGATGACGAAGCAACTGTTTACTACGATGTGAAGTGCCTACAGCTCATCACAATAATCACATCTTCATATATATTATCATAGCAGTTTCTTAGTAGTTTTTAACAGTTATTTCTATAAATAAAAAAAATATTGTGCTATCTGTATCGAGTGGGCAAATTTTTGTGTCCGCAAGTGTAAGTTTAGATAATCATTCCGTAATTTTAAGCTGTCTGTTTTTTTTCTTAATGTTATTTTTATTTAATTCTAGTCACAGTGCTGCTGAGTACTAGATTTTAGGGGTTGTTTACTGTGATTTAGACATATTTTTGGCGGGAATTATAAACACAGTGCATTGATTTTTGCTTTAAAGAATACAAAAAAAAATTTAAAAAAAAACAAAAATATATATTTTTTGTAACATTTTTAATCTGTTGTATTTTTAAGTTAAAATTAAGTTGTGCTGGTACACTATTTAAATAATATTTAATTTATTTTTCAGTACAATTTTCGCCAAAAATAGGTACCTCTATGATAAAATTCAAAACACATTTCCAATGGGTTATCGGGAACACACGGCACTATAAGTTTGATACCATTGCCTATTCAAACTGACTAATTTCTTCAAAAGGTTATCACGTAGTGATCTATATGTTGTCAAGACATTGGTACCTAATGTATAATTGTAATATTTATAAGTTGACAGTGTCAAAATAATTATATCATCTGTTTATATTGTATGCCGTTTTTTTTATTTAACATTTATAACCCCGGCGGCTCTCATGTGTGCCGCTAGTTTGCCTTGCCAAAAACCCGATTCACGCGATTAAACCGCTATTATCACTTTAGCCAAGGTCTCTAGACCTGTGACAGGGTTCATACACCCGGAATCTGACAAAGTCTGTCGTTACACGATGGCCGCCTGTCAATGGAGACTGACAGATGCTGAAACGTGACGCGTCCCGGGCTAAGTGTAAATCTGATTATTTTGAAATTTAATCATTATTGATCATTATAATCGTCTGGCGCACTCGAACATGATATACGTAGTAGTTAATTTTGATGCAAGTGGGCTAATTCTTTCATTGCAGCCGAATCGAAAAGAAATAACATCAAATAGCCTTAGACTATGAAAGGTTAAAGACTGAGTGTCAAAAGCCAGCAATCTGAAGTACCAGAATGAGAAGCCGGCTTGTATCTGTACACGCGAAATAAGCTTACACAGACAAAATGAGAAGCCGAAACGTCATCGTTATGTTCGTCGAGGTCACTCACACATTTTAACGATCCTGCTTCATTTAATCTCTAATGACGTTGCGTCTATAACCTTAAGCAAACAGCATCACAAAAAGCAATAACATTGACGTAATTCAACACATTTACGAAGAAACAATTACTGAAACAATGTTTAATTGCATTTTTGGAGCAATTTTCTACGAGAAATGGCTTGTGGATTTATTTTCGTGGGCCGTTTTGAAATTTTTGTGGGGGCAAAACTCTCTCTCTCTGCCTAGCCTTATCCCATTATTTGGGGTCGGCTCTCCTCGTCATTCTTCGCCAGACGTGTCTGTGCTGGGTCGTCAAAACGTCCAAGTTCCCTGCCTTCAGGTCGTTGTTTACGAGGGACATCCAGGTTAAAGGGGGTCTTCCCCGCTTTTTCGGACCGGTTTCGAAGCTCAGGACTTGTCTGGTCATGTGTTCTTCGGGTCTTCTCATCACATGCCCGTACCATCTCAGGCGTGCTTCGGAGAGTTTTTGTTGGATTGGGCGGATCTTAAAACTTCCACGGACATGTTCGTTTCTTACCCTGTCAAGCAGAGTGACACCTCCTGCCCACCTCAACATTTTCATCTCCGTCGAGTGCAGTTTCAAGGTGTGGACCTTTTTCATAGGTACGCACTCAGCACCATAAATGAGCGCAGCGCGCACCGCGGTTTTGTAAACTTTACCTTTTATTCGTATCGGCATTCTGCTGTCGCATAACACGCTCGATAGTTCTCGCCACTTCATCCACCCAGTGTTTACGCGGTGGGTTATTTCGGCGTCAATCGTACCATCGTTTGCAACAACAGAGCCTAGGTACTTGAAATGGTCGACTTCCTTCAGCTGGTGGCTCTGTAGTTTAACCGAGTGGTGTTGGTTGGATGCTGAGTAGCAACACCGCATGTATTCCGTCTTTTTACGGCTGATTTTTAATCCAGCAGTCTCCAGGGCAGATCTCCAGACTTCAAGAGATGCTTCTAGTTCTGCCGGGCTATCTCTGACAAGGACGATATCGTCTGCGTAGAGTAGGTCCCAAGGTGGCATTTTCTGGAAGTGTGCTGTAAGATATTCCATTACAAGGTTGAAGAGTAATGGGCTCAAAGCCGACCCTTGATGTTCACCTACTCCTACCTGAAACTCGTCTCCTATTCCAGCTGGGCTCATTATTTTTGTAGAGACTTCGGAGTACATGTCGATGATAACCCTAACATAGTGTTCTGGAACCCTTTGAGCACGAAGAGATTGCCATATCAACTGCGGTACTCGGTCGAACGCTTTTTCTAAATCTATGAATGCGAGATGTAGGTCCTTCTTGCGTAGCTTGTGGTTTTTTAATAAGATTCTAACGCTGTGGAGCGCATCAGTTGTTGATTTCCCTGCTACAAAACCGCACTGGTTTTCGGTTACAGCTGTTATTTGTAACAGACGTTTGTTAACAACCCTTTCCCATATTTTAAAGGTGTGCGATATAAGTTTTATGGCGCGATAATTTTCACAGAGTCTGATGTCACCCTTGTTTTTGTAGAATGGGACTAGATAGCTCTTCCTCCATTCGTTGGGTATTCCATCACTCAGAATCTTATTGAAGAGATTTGTAAGGAACCAGACGCCACATTTGCCCAACCGTTTGTTGTGGTTTGTGACCGTGGGTTGTGGGGGCAAACCTAATTGTATAAATAGGGAATTGGGATATTGACTAGGGTGCTAGCAAAGAGTATAATAATAACACGGGTGCTAGTCTCTGCACTTTTTCAGAAATGTGGGCGTGTAATATGTAGGTAGGTACCTACACTGCATTGCTTGCCTAAAAGCAGTTCTGTAGGAGCTAGTTTGTTCAGAAACGAACGAATTCAGAAAGAAATAAATATAAAATAAATCTATGCGAAACGAAGTCTGATGAATCGATTCACAAAAAATACGAGGTCTAAAAGATCGATTTCTCATATTGATGTTGGTTATTTTTTGTATGGGGTTGGAAATCATCCAATGACATCTCTCGCTCTAGGGTGTAACGAGGGCGTGTCAGACTTACTGGCTAAAACCAACCCCTGTACCTTCCCTGCCCAGGGGCGAGGTAACTCTGTTTCGAATTTATCCTCAACCACTGGGCAGGTATCGGCCATGACGGGCCCCGTCATGAATGCTGATAACTCTTTGAGGCGCGCGTGGAACACTACGCGCCGTCGACTCTCGGGCCTGAGGGGTTAGACAAAACACTTTTCTGTTAACGCTAACGCTTCGTGCAAAATGTATGGCAACGACATTCCTGGGCGTGAGTCACGTGACAGTTATCTCCGCAGGTAATGTCCTTGCCATATACTTTGCACGAAGCGTTAGCGCTATTAAAAAAGTTATTTGGCTAAGGGGGCTGGTGCTGATCGGACGGCGAGCTACCCATTACTCGCCGTCCGCAGGCCCGGGTTGTAGTTTCGATTCCGTAGGTGATAAATACTACCTACTATTAAAAAAATCGTATTTTTGTTGAAAAATTATACATTCTTCGATTAAGGCTGCTCTCTCGAAAAAAGCGTGCAGATGAATCAGCTTTTCGTCGGCACTTGCAGAGAAATTACATCTGAAAAAAATAGTACTTAATCTACATGATATGATACCTACGTAATTTGCTTGAGCCTTAAGTTTTCTATCGGTATCACATAATAAGAAAAAAAAAGCACCAAATCACCTCCAAATCGTTGAGATGTAGGTAACCATTTTACTCCTTTTTTAACAAAAGAGTTTAAAAAACAAATCTAGATACTGCTTTGCAATACATAGCAAAATGATTTGGTTTTACTAGGTAGGTAAGTACCTACTCTAAAAAAAAAAAATATTAGTTTTAATATAATTAATTAATATTGCGTCTAATTTGGGACAGTGCTCCTTGATGGGCGAGTCCTATTACTGGGTGGACGTACGACGCGTTACGTGAGCTCAGCACAGAACATGCAAGCTAACCACTCAAGGTCGTTGGCGTGTATACAAGCCTTAACCGATCTCAGATCGCCATCACTATTAAGAAGTGAAAATAATGATGTTTTGCTATCTACGAGTAAGTAATGATGTTTTGCCTCTCCAATAATAGCCACTCAGATAAATGTATTCATAAGATGTGTGAAATGTAGGTACTTACAGTCTGCACCAGTGAACTGATTGTGCAAATGAGGTGTCAATCGATTCGTCTTAGTAACGCGCGTGAGCCTATTATAAGCGGTAATGTTGGTACAATCCAATACTTACCTATGTAGGTACACTCGACAAAGTTAACTGTTGACCATGCTACGTTAGTGTTACTACACCAATCGATCGATCGACGTTGATTGATTTGTGTAATAGCTTTGGCTGATCGACGGATACCGGTCGATAAACAATCGGCCGGTCGACGTCGACTAATCCATTCTACCATCGATCGACGGTCAATCGATTGGTGTAGGTACCTAGTAGAAACATCGATCGCCCTCGACAAATTCATTCCACCATCGATCAATGGCCGATCGATTGGTGTAATAGAAACTATCGATCGACGTCGACTAATGCATTCTACCATCGATCGACGCTCGATCGATTGCTGTAGGTACATAGTAGAAACTATCGATCCACGTCGACTAATACATTCTACCATCGATCGACGGTCGATCGATTGGTGTAATAACACTCTTACAGCCGTAAGCCACTGCTGGACATAGGTCTCCCTCCCCCAAGTGTCGCCACTCCAGAACTCTTCGTCCTCGTCAACCAATGTTCTGTGAGCAATGTGCCCTGCTCACTGCCACTTAAGTTTGGTACTGACTCTTGGTTTAATCTAGCTTTTACCCAGTTCAAGAACGACTGCCATGCTTATCTGATCTGCACCACACAGTTACTGTGTAACACGATGACTCGTCAGATTTTTTGGCTTGTGACTTGTCTGTAACAACTGAAAGATCTACAATTAGGTACTACTGCCGGAATCAACGGCTTAATTTGCTTTCCGAGTCGTGGAAGAATCTCGGTATGTAATAAATCTACAGAACGATCTCGGCAAGTTTTGCTCAACCTCGACGTTCGCCCCGTGCGGCTGTTAATTACTTAGCCACGAGCTCCTCTACCAGTATCTTATGCCCAAGTAATTTAGGTTGAAAAGTGGTCGACTGCTAACTTCGCTGTCTGTACCTATATTCGTTTGAGGTTTTATTGTGTATGGAAATTCCTTTATTTGCCTATCATCTGGGTTATTTCTTGAGAGAGTATATAGAACGACCGCGATATATGAAGTCCGACATTCACTTGGACGGTTTTTAAGTTTTTTTTAACCGTCGTCGTCATAACATCCAATTATAAGTATAATATTTGCCTGTAACCTGGTATGTATGACTGATGGTTTACCCCATCATTTAGGTAATTTTTTAAAAAAGTTCGTTGACTGCACGCACGGATATCAGATATCTTAAAAGAAAAAGAAAGAAAGAAAATAAGTTTATTTACGGTAAATATGACGCAAAAAACAGAGAAACACAACAAAAAAAAAGAAAAGCTGGGGGGAAATACGCGTCACATCCACGCAAAATGGCCATCGCTCAACTTAGTGCTATGAGCCTATACACCCAACCCAAGAAAGAGTAGTAGGTAGTATTTAAATTTTGCATAGGACGTTTTCCTGTTCATAGATTCCTAATTTATTTCCAGTCCTCTGTCGACCTCTGAGATCATCCATTTTTAACCCCAGACGCAAAAAAACTTTTTAACAAAAAAATTAACCGACGAAAAAGAACTAAAAAGCAAAAAATAAATAAACCTTTTAAGTCTGGAGTAATGAGCTTATTTACTTAAGTACATAAAATATCAAATTTTATGTAAACTAATTTTGAGTCGGCGCCAAACAACAATCTGATTATTAAATACTAGCTGTGCCCGCGACTTCGTTCGCGTGGTTGTCGAGAACAAAACAACGTCGTTTAGATAAGAGTATATCACCTTTTTGATGATTTAGATAAGAGTCCTGACTTTGGTATAGTTGATTACGTTAATGCTTCTCTATATACTATGTTAGCGGTGGAATTACCCGGAGCATATACAAAAAGGTTGTTTGGGTTGCTAACACGTGATAGAGAAACATAGAGTTGGCCGTGTGAAAAACAATCAAAAGTAAGGTCTACACCCGCAACGGATAACGTCTGGCCTTGGGCTTTATTAATAGTCATAGCGTAACAGAGGCTTACAGGAAATTGCACACGTTTGAAAGTAAACGGAAAATTATTGGGGATAATGGGTATCCTGGGAATGAAAACAACATCACCGGAGCCGCAACCTGTTAAGATTTCGGCTTCGATGACATTTCGTTGGAGATTTGTTACTCTCAACCGAGTTCCATTGCATAGTTTTGGTGGGCTTAAATTTCTGAGTAGAATGATTGGTACTCCGACTTTTAAATAAATTTTGTGTGCTGGAAGACCTGGTGTATTTAGAGAGTCTAAAAACTCTACTGGATAGTGGGTGGCATCTCCTTCTTCTAAAACCGTGTTAATAGATAAATATTCCCTACTTTCTCCAGAAACATGTACCAATATTTGAGAATTTATTGCTGCTGCTTGGTCGTTGCGAGGTGCCAAAATAGCTCGTTGGCATAGCCAAGCAGCGTCATGGTTCGAGATCTCTGATGGATCTCCGTATACAGAGGAAATGAGTTCCTGCTGTGAGGCAACAGAAGAACACAGGCTTTCGACTAAAGTTACTTTACCTCCTTCTTGAGTCGGGTATGTGCCGTTACCAATTTGAAGTAGTAAATTTGAGAAAACCTGCGCGTTTGCGTCACCTCCCAAATATGCTCGCATATTAAAGCTCAAATTAGTTAATATGACACTACGCCATAAAATAGAGCTCTTTAAACAGGCACCTATTTCATCGGCCCTCGTTCCTCTGGGTATTATAGGGAGTGTCTGCCTGAAGTCTCCACAGAATAGCACCGTTAAGCCTCCCATCGGTCGGTCATTTTGTCTTATATCTCGCAACGTTCTATCTACAGCTTCCACAGCTTTACGATTTGCCATCGTACACTCGTCCCAAACGATAAGGGCGCAATCGCGTAAAACCCTTGCTTTATCACTATTGCGAGACACGTTGCAAACAGGGTTTTCTGTGCGGTCCAAGTCGATTGGTATTTTAAATGTTGTATGTGCAGTTTTTCCTCCTGGTAATAAAGTGGCAGCTATTCCTGAGGAAGCGACGGCAAGGGCAATTTTGTTTTGGCTCCTTATTTGAGCCAAGATAACTTTAGTGAGGAAAGTTTTACCTGTTCCACCAGGTGCATCTAAAAACAGCATTTCTCCTAATGAATGTTCTACACTACAGCATACTCTATCAAAGATTTGACGTTGTTCTGTCGTCAAATTTGAACAGCCATTTCGCAATATTTCTGCTAACTCTTCGGGGTTGTAATTTATTTCAGATGTATACTCCCTATTAATTCGTTCCCCACCAACTGTCGGTGTCGGCAAGCCGTATTGACTGAGGGGGTTCCCTCCTATACTTGTAACTATATCTTGTATAGCCAGCAAAGCCCTATTATGGCAGCTTTCACGTACTTGGTCAGAAGTTTCACTATTTATATTTTGCTGTCTCAAAAAATCTTCGGCAAACGCGTCTTTATATTTTTGCCACAACTGCCCAGCGTCCGATAGGCCACAAAATGTCAACAAAATGGCAAATAAATGGCGCAAACGATGTGGACTATCACTGACGCATGCTTCGGCTAAAGCATCATCCCAATGCTGATCGCCATCTAATAAATGCCGTGCGCGGCAAGCAGCTTGAAATGTGGGATATTCTATATCGTCCACTTTGCGGAGCTCAGCAAAAGAAGTAGGTCCTCGCACTGTGTGAAGAAGAAGGCGTAAATAATAACACTCTGCATTATTTGGGTGCACCGTGTATACTCTTCCAATCACGTGTTCTTTAAAAATGCCGGACTCGCCTTCTACAGCAGTTCCACGTCTCCTGCGATTAAAAACACCTTGCTGCTTGTTATAAGTATAATAATGTGGCACTTCATTGTACAACAGAGACTTAGCGAAATTGTCTCTTTCGCAAAGGCGAAAGAATGCGAGCAAGGTGGTTTGTCTTGGGTTGTTCATTCTTTCTGCCACATTTTCTGGCTGAAAGTAAACTCGCTGCCCGCCTTCCAGGTGCACGTCAAGATGGATGACTGGCGGATACCTTTCATGAATAGGGAAACTCAAAATGCGCCAAACTGCCTCCGAAGAGCTTATGTATCGGCCAGATTGATACCTTGTCACTTCATCAAATTGGTTGTTATTTCTTAGTGCTATCATGGCTTGATCACTACCTTTATTAACATATTTACATATATATTTTATAGATTCGACGCTATTACAAATTTCAACATTAATGTGTGCTTGAAAAGCGTTTGACAAAACTGGAGAATACGGTACCACCCAACTATTATTTAGAATTATTTCTTGTCCACGGAATCTGACAGTAGCTGTGAAACCACCTTGTGACGGTGATCTTCGCCGGTATTGCGGATACCCATTTTCCCCAGCCATAGTTAGTTCTTTCAGTGCTCTGGGGTATTTTTTTGAGCATTGACCATCTTTCATGCACGGTGATTCCCTGTTTAAGAGGCCACATGGCCCGTGAACCATATGTGTTTTTACTATGTCATGCAAAATCGGATCTGCATTATAGTCCGGAAATTCTGCACTTATGACACTGTCTATAGCATCGGGACGAATTTTTTCTTCCAGCCACAGAAGAATGTGCGCGTGGGGTAAACCACGCTTTTGCCACTCGACGCTATACATAAAACAAAGAGTTGAACCGAAAACTTTCTCCTTTGTAAGTAGATTAATCAAGACTTTGAGTTTTAAATGAAAAATCCTAGCAATAATGTCATGTCTGTCGTATGACGCCTGTCCTGTGAGAAGTGCCTGGCAAATCTCCGTCCACTTTGGATTTGTTGTAAATGTTATAAAAAGGTCCGGCCGGCCGTATTTACGGACGTAACAAAAAGCATCTTGCGTTCGTTCGTGCATATACCGCGGACCGCCTGTGAAACTGGATGGCAAAATAACCAATCGACCCAAGTTTTCGACGTTATTATCTGATTGCATGGCGTCCCGCAAGTGCACGTATTCTTCAGCGCGTAACCGTCGCTGGTTAGTGCGAATATACACTAAACGTTCAGTTTCTATTTTTGCGTACATGTCCACAATAAATTGGCTGAACAAACCACGAAATCGTTGCAAATATACGAAACTGTTTTGCCTTATTTGTAAAAGGTAGGAATAGTATTGTTGAGCAGATATTTTTTTTTGATAATTAGTGACTCTCGTAGTAGGGTTCACTTGGTACAGCCCAAAATTGTACCCATCTTCACCATGACAATAAATTAGTGGATATTGCAGGGCGTCGTAAGCTCGGTGGGTTTCCAAAATGCGTTGAAGGCGATCGTCGCGTGTACGCAACACGATATCACGTCTCTCACACTCCTGGTCGACTAAAACAACTGCAACTTCATCTGCGACGGGTGCATTGTGTCTTCCACGGTGTTCACCCACAGGACGTCTATCGGCACTTATAACAATTTTGAAATCATTGCTGCCTTGTGGAATTGACTCCAATGCAGCTTTGAATTCACGAACGTACTGGTTAACGTGATGCAGCAATTCTTGAAGTTGACCCAAAAGCTCAGCATTGAGCTGGGGAAAATTGTGATTTCTAACATTGAGCTGTTGCGTGTAATCGGATACAAAATAAATTTGGAGAAATTTGGGTTCATTTTCTGGCAGCAAAGATCCAATAAGGTGATAAACTTGACCTTGTACTTTGAAGGTTGGCATGAACGGTCCTTCCGTTATTTGTTTTGCCCCAAAGGAAGTCATTTGGAAAGCACTGTTATATAAACGAATATTATCCAAAAAACGGTTCGACTGGGGATGATCGCCATTCAGGAGACTTTTAAGTAAGTGTGGTGGATCTTGGAAATTTGGAAGAACAATTTTTCCATTTGAGCAGCACATTCCATCTGTCTCTTTCCTCCATTTCAAAGCATGACAAAAATTACAAATTTCTCTCATGTCACCCACGAAAGTAAAGCCAGCATAATTAATTCTAGACGAATATGTGAACCCTGATTTTTCCCTATTGTCCCAAGGTAATAAAATATTTGCATCGTCATTTTCCATGGACTCATCAGCTCCGCTATTTGT
The DNA here is from genome assembly GCA_951329385.1 of Polia nebulosa. NCBI lineage: Eukaryota > Metazoa > Arthropoda > Insecta > Lepidoptera > Noctuidae > Polia > Polia nebulosa. Next base: position 4,227,326 of record OX589606.1, on the reverse strand, counting down.
TTCTCTATTCATATGGTATCGAGCTCGTTCTATTTCTAGGCGAGATTGACGTTGTTCTGCTGTTTCTGCTCGTCTTAGTTCATCTATTCTTTCCCTTTCAGATGCAAGATAACTTTCATTGTTTCTTTGTACACCTACATAGTTATGTCTAGCTATTTGTAATCGTTCTTCTCTTTGGGAGAGAGATTCAGACTCGCGCGAGAGAGCGTGTCGCTCTCGGTCAGATGACAGACGTGCTTGGCGTTCCTCGATACTCTCTTGAGAACGCAAAGTCGCGGTCCGAGTTCTTTGCGAACTTAAGCGCGACTCCCTTTCTGTGAAAGTCTCTGACTCGCGTGAGAGAGACTGGCGCTCCCGATCAGCAGACAGCCGAACTTCGCGTTCCTGGATATTCTCTTGAGAACGCAAAGTCGCGGTCCGAGTTCTTTGCGAACTTAAGCGCGACTCCCTTTCTGTGAAAGTCTCTGACTCGCGTGAGAGAGACTGGCGCTCCCGATCAGCAGACAGCCGAACTTCGCGTTCCTGGATATTCTCTTGAGAACGCAAAGTCGCGGTCCGAGTTCTTTGCGAACTTAAGCGCGACTCCCTTTCTGTGAATGTCTCTGACTCACGTGAGAGAGAGTGGCGCTCCCGATCAGCAGACAGCCGGTCTTCGCGTTCCTGGATACTCTCTTGAGACCGCAAAGTCGCGGTCCGTGTTCTTTGTGAACTTAAACGTGACTCCCTTTCGGTGAACGTTTCCGATTCACGTGAAAGAGCGATGTGCTCTCGGTTAGCAGATAACCGTGCTTCACGATCTTCTTCCGATTCCTGAGACCTACAAAGTCTCATCCTTTTCGCATTTCGGCTACGCAGCGAAAGGTTAGTTTTTTTTCTTTGAGGCATTTTCAAGGAAAATTAAAGCAATAAACAAAACTAACAACACTTATGACTGAATAGCCTACAAACTTAAAAGATCGGTGCGTCGAACAGTCTAGTGTGACAACGTATCGTCTGTTCGTGGTCGTGACTCAACGAATTGGCAACACTAACTTACTGTATAACGATTGGCACTATTGGATTCAAACTACGAAGTAAATCAAATACAATCTTTACTTCGTACTTCAAACCAATGACCAAAGTTGACCAAACGAAACCAATAAGATAAGCAAATACTTTTTTTTCGACCAATTTAGAAAATCGATAAACCAAGCAACCAAAGAACTTTTACGACACACGCAAGAACTTTTAAGACACCTAACGAAACCCAATTTGCCTAGTAAACACGGTGGACGTCATCCTCGCGCGGAAAATCTTAACACCGCGATTCAGAAAATGACGTCATTTGCACAACGCCATCTATCGGATTTAGATTTCAACTATCAACATTAGTTCTATTTTTAGTCTTAAGATGTCGTTGCAAGTACTATACTTAATTGCGTAACGTAATATTTTACTTCTTGAACTCACTAAATTAATCATATCTTTTGATAGAGTGAACCGATTTCGATGAAACAAAAACTAAGTTAATCCTCAAGTTGCGTATAATTTTTGTATATAAACATTGTCAGCATTGAATTCGTAGATTTTACGTGATGTGCGCACAAACAAACAGACAAACAGACAAACAGACAAAAATTTCAAAAATGATGGAAATGGGTTCTGTTACTTATCTTTTCACACGCTGGCTATTTTTTGTTTCAATTTCTTCAATGTACAAAAATGACTTTTCTACAGATTTATTATATGTATAGATCTAAATTTTATAAGTACTACAAATGAAGAAGGCTGTAAGTAGGTAATCATTTTATTAATTGGCGCCGATTCAAAATTAGTTTATATAAAATTTAATATTTTATGTAGGTAAATAAGCTCATTACTCCAGACTTAAAAGGTTTATTTATTTTTTGGTTTTTAGTTCTTTTTCGTCGGTTAATTTTTTTGTTAAAAAGTTTTTTATTTTATGATTTTTTTGTGGCTCGCATCATCTTTTAACACTCTGAGGCTAATTTCAAATTCTTCATCATTCCTCTTGCCACTAAGCTGATGATGTTCTTCATCCTTCCATGAAGTTTCCAAGATATTGACCAGTTGAGGTTACCTCCAATATTGTAAAGACGTCTTTTCTTCAAAGCATATTATGTGGTATTTTTGTCACTAAAACCAGTTTTTATTATATCTAACTTCTATTGTTTAGGAAAGGTATGGTTTCCATCATCAGCTCAGTTTCATGATGTGATGGTTCCTAAATGCCTGATTAAGTTATGAAAAGTAAACAAACAATATTCGTGACCAATTTTCGAGGTTCTCTCTCAATTTTTTGCAGGATTCCATGATCAGATCCTAATGTCCTTGACAGGGGACCACCCTTGAGGTATACCCTATCTATGAAAAAAAGAATCATCAAAATCGGTTCATAAATAACGAAGTGACGGCCGAACATACGTACAGAAACGCTAAACGTGCCCACAATTTTCGAGGTTTTCTCTCAATTTTATCAGGATTCCATCATCATATCCTGATTTTCTTGACATGGGACTACCCTTGAGACCCACCCTATCTATCAAGATAGGTTCATAAATGACGGAGTGAGAGCTGAATCTGAATTGAGAACCTCTTTTTTTTCGTCGAAAAGAAAAAAAGAGGGATGTTTTAAGTTTGACCACTGTGTGTGGCACCGTAACTCTTAAACGGGTGAGCCGATTTGAATTCGGTATTTTTTATTTGAAAGCAGGTTTTCTAACGATGGTTCTTTGACGTGTTTTATCAAAATCAGTTCAGCCGTTTCAAACTCATCATCTCTTTTGTGTTTTTTAAATGTTCGCTTTTCTTTTAAGCGTTGGGGGTTTCTTAAATTTTTGATTTAACTGATATCTTTTATGGTCATATTAAATTCAATCAACCTTTGTAGATACGTGGTAGTCCCACTCAATCCAATGCAACGATGATTTCTATCATATACTTGCAAAATGTGGAATAAGGAGCAACAGCCGCACGGGTTGACCCGTGCGACAGGTTAAGCTACGCTTGCCGGGGTTGGGTGACCATCTTTACATACCGAGACTCCTCCGTGCCTCGGAAAGCACGTTGAACCGTTGGTCCCGGCTGTCAATCTTGGATCTTTGACAGTCGTTACGAGTCGTCAGAAGTTTGAAAGTTTGACTTCCAGTCTTACCAAGGGGTATCGTATTACCCAGTAACTGGATTGTGGAGGTCAGATAGGCAGTCGCTTCATGTAAAATACTGGTATTCAGCTGCATCCGGTTAGACTGGACGCCGACCCCAAGATAGTTGGGAAAAGGCGCGGGCAGATTGACTTGCGAAATGTGGAACGAGCCCCATCTGAAGTCTTTCCGCAGAAGCTACGACATGGCACAGCCCCAAACAAAAATTGATGAGAGTCCTCTTTGAAAAGGGTATGAAACACACCAGTGGTACCCCTTTTTTTTTTTTTGGGGCGTGGGAAATCATCCAATGATTTCTCCCGCTCTAGGGTGGAGCGGAAGGGCGTGTCAGACTCTTACTGACTAAAACCCACCCCTGTTCCTCCCTGCCCTGAATGCCCAGGGGCGAGGTAACTCTTTCAAATTTATCCTCAACCCCTAGGCAGGCATCGGCCATGACGGGGCCCGTCATGTATGCTGACAACTCAACAACACACCCTCTCACACTATTCACATCTCCATCTCACACAAAGAGAGGAATGTTAACACACCTACCATGTTATATCTAGGTCATTTAACTTGTATTTTTTTTTTTCTCTTTTTCTTAATTATTTTTTGTTTTCTTTAGTTTTTCTGTTTTGTATTAGGCTCGTACATTCTAACATGGAACCATTAATACTCATAATTTAAATACTTATTTGTAACTCAGGGGAATCGGCGTTGAGGGCTGAAATACAGGTTATGCCTAGTTCGGCCCCAAATGCTAATGCTGCTGTGTACACAAACTGTAGACTAAGCACTCTAGTGGTAAAAAAATGTACAATTATTTCTGTGAATAAAGATTATTATTATTCCATTTTTTTTTTAATAAAAGAAAAAAGACTCTCGGAGTTGGTGCTGATCGGACGGCGAGCTAACCAGTGGTACCCCTGGCATTGTAGATGTACCTACCTACCTATATTTTGCGTTGCCTTAGAGTGAAAAACTCGGAAAATGCAATGCAATGAAAAATGTAGCCGAAATTAGTGAGCCAAAAACTTTGAATTAAATTCAGATAGTAGTTATTACCTGTATGAAGTCTATGGTGACCACTTATCATCAGGTGAGTCGCCTGTTTGCCACTCTATTAGCTTAGAAACATGACAGACACATATCTAGTCAGTCATACCGTCAAGATAACTATCTGCCGCCGCTCATAGCTAAAGTGGCAGTCATTATTCACGAATGCAATCTTAGGGCCTATGCACACCACGTTTTCAAAACGCGCCGTCGACGCGCGTTTTGGGAACGCGCGTCGCCGGCGCGTTTTTATCCTGCAGAGCAGTTTGTTGTCGTTTGTATCGATACAAACGCGCGGCACCGGCGCGTCTAGCGCGCGCCTTCCCTACGGACGGGGTCTTCCTTTTATTTCTGACACTATGTTATTTAGCAAAAAATGATCCTTATGATGAAGCCTTTCGATCGGTATGATAAAGCTACAGGGTAATTTTTTTCTCGTGTAGCGGGTTCGATTCCCGGTTCAATCTATGAATGCAGTTTAATTTTTCTTTAATTAAAATTTTGTCTTCTTTCAGTAAAATGTTCCATCTACAATATTGAAGGTACTTTCCATCCATGTGGCATAGCCGTGGGACGCCCTGTAGAAATCTCAGATCAATTTCAACATACACAGCATCAAAATATTTGCTCTCATTAAAACTTCATGTATATCAATATTGTTACCCAAACTTTGTTAATTCTTCATTGATAAAAATAAAACTATTTGAATCAATTGACAAAATGTCTCTCTTACCTTATTGTTATAAGTAAACGTTCTTCCGCCGATATACATGATCTTAGCACTGTATTTTGACGAGTTAATTCCGGTTTAAGAATTTCAAGAAGTTCTTGAAATGATGAATACGACATTCGATAACAATTTGCAAATTTTTTTTCATGTCCTATTAATTTTCTAAACGTTGTTGTATAATGTCCACACAATCTTCTCTCGCTTGTAAATGGGTGTACCCAAAAACGTCGATAATTTTTCTTCTTCTTTTTTTTTTTTAAATTAATAACAAAGCGCATGTAATCAATGCTGTCTCGACCGACGCCATCTTGCTACTGTTGACGAGGTTCTGCTTAAAAACGCAAAATGCCAGCGCGTTTGTATCGATACACACGCGCGTTTGCATCGCGTCTGTATCGCTACACACGCGCGTCTGTATTTATACAGGTGTGCAAAGGTCTACAGGCTGCGTCTGACTTGCGTGCGTATCGCGTCTGTATCGCTACAAACGCGCGTCGACGGCGCGTTTAAAAAACGTGGTGTGCTTAGGCCCTTAGAAACACAACAGGTTCATTACTGAGTGACAGAACTTTTTTGATTTAAGCTCAGCACCGACGCGACGCGCGACGTAACACTGCCCTCACTTTTTAGGGTTACGTACCCGAAGGGTCCATACGGAGCCCTATTGCTGGCACTCACATGTCCATCGTCTGTCACACAGGTTTTACAGCCAAACGGTTGGAGATACAGTCTTCAAATCTTCACAGTATTAAGAGGGAACAGGGCCAGCGAGGAATTTGAAAAATAGGTATTTGAAGAAACGGCAATAGCGTCGTGCTGCCTCAAGCCTGCCCCCGTAAAGTGCGATAGAGACAGCTGCAACTCAAACCAATTTTATCACATTTTTGACGAGATCGATGTTTCGTATTCCCCTTTTTTCTCCTCGAAAACTGAGCCGATTCAATTATTTTTGGCACAAAAATTTTAAGAAAGAGTATGTCTAGGTTCTTATTTAATGTTTTATGTTAAAAATTCTTCGAATTTGTCTGGTGGTCCTCTTATCACGGCGGTGAAAATGGGCCATTTTTTGTAATTTTTGGAGGGTCATATTTTCTTTACTTATTAGTTGCTGAAAAAAAGGAAATGACAGGGACGTGTCTACAGCAGACCTTGACTTTATAAAAAAAATCTATTGCTCTAGAGGCATTCAGGAAGAAAAAAAGGGAATACCCTCTTCCCTCTTAAGCATCTTGTTGACCCAAAGGCATACAAATAGTCAAAAAATACATTTGGTACGGAACCCTAAATGTGCGATGTCCGACACGCACTTTGCCGGTTTTTGATTTAGGGTCAGCTCATACCGACGTGACGCTGCCCGTACTTTTTTAAAATAGTCGTAGTTATATAGGACTTTATGTACCACGCAAAAAGATACATATTTCACTAAAAATAATTTGAATTTTAAATTCCAGGGTATGTAGGCATTATTCGAATTCTCTCACTGATAGGTACAGGATGGATCGATCTTAGGGCTGTCACAATTCGACGTCCAAAAAGTTTAATTCTCAGCCTATTTTAAATAGGTTTCATGAATCCTTAGTTTTGACAGTCTTACTAAGGAGTATTGTGTTACTATAGAACATCAACCGCGTACCGGAAGACGCAGCGTCGGAAGGACTCCCACAAGTGTACTGATGACCTGGTGCGGGTCTGCGAGAGATGCAAGCTGCATCGGGGGGATGAGACAAATTATTGTGAACGTCTTTAAGCTGAAATGATGTTGATGATAGCCCAGCAGTAATTGAGTAATGAGGAACATGACGCCAGGAGGGGAGAGATAGGGAACGTGCACGGCGTAGTCAGTGCCATCTAGTGGAGTAAATTCAAAACTTTTACCCTTTATAAACTTGTCATTGACATTTCCGTGCCATTTATGTATGTACGCATCACCCACACATGCAGCACGCATAACGTAGACTGCCATCTAGTGAGTGAAATCCGCAACTTTTACTGTATAAATACTTGACATTGACATTTATGTGCCGCCATTTATAGTTCCTGCACGCTCCCTTTATAAATGTACCATGAATTCTAAACTCTCTAAAGAGTTCCTAATGAAAGAGACTCGAAATTACCATCATACTACTGTCAAAATTACCCTTACCATTAATACAGTTCACTTACAACTTAATTATATTGATGTATGAGTGGTATTTCTGAGTGGTTCGCATTTCACTTGTCTCGAAAGTTAATGGTAGGGTGTGATCGCTCCGGGCAAAGTAATTTGTTATAGTTTTAAGTTGATCTTTCCTTGTAGTTGGTGCCTTAGATTGATGAACCTGTTTGTACTGTAGATACTGGAAATTGTACATACATTAAACTCACGCCTTTTTCTGATTAGGTTCGGCAGGTACAACAGAACGCCATCTGTTACGATCCTGAGGGATATACTCTTTTTAAATAAAAACTAGATAATAGTAACTTTATTGAGTCATTGTAACAATGATTGCCTTATATATATATGTTTGCTTAACCAAGGTATGTTGCTATTAGCAATCTTCATTTTGTGGAGCTCGTGGCTAAAGTAATAACAGCCGCACGGGTCGATCTATCAGGCTAAGCTACGCTTGCCGGGATTGGTCCATGGATGGGTGACCATCTTTACATACCGAGACTCCTCCGTGCCTCGGAAAGCACGTTAAGCCGTTGGTCCCGGTTGTCAATCGTGAATCTTTGACAGTCGTTACGGGTCGTCAGAAGCCCGAAAGTCTGACAACCAGTCTTGACCAAGGGGTATCGTATTACCCAGTAACTGGGTTGTGGAGGTCAGATAGGCAGTCGTTCCATGTAAAATACTGGTATTTAGCTGCATCCGGTTAGAGTGGAAGCCGACCCCAAGATAGTTGGGAAAAGGCTAGGCAGTTGATGATGATTTGGTAATTAGGGTGGTCCCCAACGGCGCCTGTATCTTGGGGACCGGATTTGTGGCACATATTGCTGACACTGAACCTACCACCACCACCACCTACCACTGACCCTATAGGGTGACTAAAGTTTACCTACAGTTATAAAAGATAAAAATTAAAACAAATTAAAAACTTTAACTTAGATTTTAGTACAAGATGTACGTAATACCTACTAAAATTGTGCTGAACAAAGCGTAGTTGCTTTGTCTTACCTCTCGTATGTTCATTTGTCTTGTAATAAACGCAAGCCGGTTGTTAATAGATACTAGATACTCACCTGTCCTTTCTGACTGGAAAACAATTTTAAAGTAATAATAATAATTATCCTTCCGACCTAATTCCGATCTCGGTGGCCAATCTTAACGGAGATTATTTTTTTTTTTAATTCTTGGTAGGCACGTGTTTGACCACTATCTCACCAGATGGTAAGCGATGATGTGGTCGAAGATGTAATGTAACCTATTCACTCTTGACTTAAAGACTCCCAGGTTGTAGCTATCAGGAAACACAGACTCCGTCAGGGAATTCCACTCCCTGCTATACGCGCAATGAATGTGTTCTCAAAACGTTTTGTGCGTGTAGATGCGATGTTCACCATGTACCGGTGGCACACCGCCGTACGTCTTGTGGTCCGGTGATGAAACGGGTTTGGCGGAATCAAATTATGCAATTCCGTCACACACTCCCCAAAATGTAACCGATAGAAAACCGACAGGCTAGCAACTCGGCATCTATGCTCAATACTTTGGAGCTTCGACTCGACGAGCTCGATTAGCTAAGTACGCAGGAGATATTATGGTGCAGACACAGGTGCACTCTCTGTTCCCTTACTCTCATAGCCCGATGGGACGGCAATTTGACATGAGCTGGGAGAGATCAGGCGCAGGAACGTGCTTTCCGAGGCCCGGTGGTGTCACAAAACCAACTGCCAAACCCACGGGCGAAAAACCTGGTAGCACTTTTTACCTGACCCGGGAATCGAACTCAGATCCTCACGCTCAGCAGTCGCACTTCCAACCGCAAGAACAACGAGGCAGTTCTCTCGTTCGCTGGTACTGTAGGCCTTATATGAATTAATTCTGCAAACAATCTTTCCTCGATTTCGCACATTTAAGGTTCCGTACCAAATAAGACGCTTGCATACATTCACATTTCACACACCATTCATTAAGGGCCTTCTCGCGGTCCAGTGGCGCCCTCATTGAATAAAAAATCGTAGCATAGCACAGAAAATAAATATTAAAAATCCAACTTCACGTTTGTTACAAAGAGGATAAAGAATTTTTATGTTGTTAAAACAGGTCTCAAAATGTTTCGTATCCAAAGTAGTAGGCAAAAGTGCCAAAAATGGCCGTTTCTGACACTTTTGCCTACTATTTTGGATACGAAACATTTTGAGTCCTGTTTTAACAACATAAAAATTCTTTATCCTCTTTGTAACAAACGTGAAGTTGGATTTTTTTTTATTCAATGAGGGCGCCACTGGACCGCGAGAAGGGCCTTAAACTACACAAATACACTCACCCGCGCACCATCACGCGCACACACACAAATGCTCGACATGTATGAATAGTAGCAAAATATTGTAAATTTTATTTATTGATTGTTAATTACATTAAATTATAAATAAATCTAATTATAAATCAATTAAATTATATTATATGTAGTAATTATTAATTATCATCATTATAACATTGAAAATTTTAAATATTGATCAAATTATTGTATTGTAATTCGTAGATATCAAACCTAATTTTAGTCTAATTTATTTGTTCTATCTTATTTTATTTACTTTCTTTTACTGTCTTCTTAAATTGTTATGGAAGGCGCTGGTACCTGTGATGAATGTTTTTCATTAGTACAGGTATCAACGATACTCTATTTTATTATTACCTTAGCAAAACTGTTTTGTATTTGATCCATCTACATGTGTATTTTCTGAAATAAACTTATTATTATTATTATGATGTTTTTAAACTTCGTTTTTCTCAGGTTAAAACCTGGTATTTGCTAGAATCTCACGGGTGTGAACCAAGGTGAGATCCTAGTTATTTCTTTCAGATGGTAAATTGCTTTGTACTGCAGTGACATTGTTATCTAAATCTAGTTGTAAAAATTTTCTAACTATTCGGCAAGTGTTTAATATGGCAGCTTTTTGTAGTGTTAGGTATGTGTATTTGGATAGATTTAGTGCATTAAAACTATTAAATATTTGTTTCGGAATAACACCATTATTATTATGTTTATTCATTTGTAAATACATATAAATTATATTTTTAAATATTTCAATGAAAAAATAAAAAAAAAACATTTAAAAATATAAAAAATAGTATCCCACCGGTATCGGGAACAGGGTCCAAGCTACCGGCGGTCAGGGCTCCAGAGAGAGGAACCGCCTGACAATGCGAGCCGTGTCCAGAAGTACTGTTTTCTGAATCAAGCCCTTGATCCAGCCGCCTAACGAGAGCCTCCTGAGGTGTTGGTCGAGGCTCGTGGCTATTAAGCCATTGGCTGATACGACTATCGGTACAATGATCGCTGAGTCCACATCCCACATGTCGACAACCTCGCGAGCCAAGTCAATATACTTGATTTGTTTATCTTTCTCGGCTTTCACGAGGTTCTCGTCATGTGGGACGGTAATGTCAACAATCATTGCACGCCTCTCGATTCGGTCCACCACCACTATATCAGGCTTATTGGCTATAATAGTCCTGTCAGTGATGATGGACCGATCCCAGTACAATGAGATATGACCATTATCGAGAACTGGGTCGGGCGCATATCTGTAGTACGGCACTTCCGATTCCACAAGAGAGTATTTCAGAGCAAGTTGCTGATGGATAATCCTGGCTACGAGGTTGTGCCTATGCAAGTACTCACCGTTAGCTAGACGAGAACAACCAGAGATTATGTGGCGGATTGATTCTCCCGGACGATGACATGCCCGACATATGTCAACCGTGCCGTCCTTCACAATAAATCTCCGGTAATTTTTCGTCATGATAACTTCGTCCATAATTGCACAGACAAAACCTTCGGTTTCCCCAAAGAGGTCACCGACACGCAGCCAGGCTACGGACGCTAGTTGGTCTACATCGGGCCCGGAAAAAGCGTCCGTGAAGTTCCTTACTCTGCCATACTTCTCTGCGATCGTTAGTGTCAAGCACTAGAGGTTTGCGCCAGTTCTCGTTAGCCAAGGAGAGTGGAGTAAGGCCCTTGTCCACTGCCACTACATCTCGATGCATACCCACGTCAGCAGCTAGGAAATATTCCCTTAGACTGCATACCTCGCGGTTGTGTAGGGTCTTAGCATTTAAAAAGCCTCGGCCTCCACACTTCCGCGGGATATACAGTCTCATCACCGACGAACGTGGGTGATGCATTCGAAATGCAGTCAGCAGCGTACGGACTCGCCTATCCAGGGCGTCAAGTTCTGTTTGAGTCCATTTGAGTACGCCGAAAGAGTACATCAATACCGGCATGACCCAACCGTTGAAGGCGCGCACCTTGTTTCCGCCCGAAAGAAAGCTATTAAATACCTTCTTCAGGCGGCCAAAGAAGCGCTCCTTCAACGATTGCTTCATGTCAGCAACATTGATACCTAACGCTTCCGACATACCCAAATACTTATAGGTTTCGGTTGGAGAGAGGGATCTCAGGTTTATGGAATCCGAGAGTTGTGTTCCCACGGATTCCACAATCTCCCCTCGCTTTACATGCATGACCGCACATTTATCCACACCAAACTCCATCCTGATGGCACTACTGAAGGTTTCAGTTACCTTCAGTAGCTCCATCAGTTGCAGATTGTTGGGGGCAAAAAGTTTCAAGTCATCCATGTAAAGGAGGTGAGATATAACCTGACCACCTCTCTTCAACCGATAGCCTAGCCCTGAATTCTCTAGCAGTGTGCTTAGAGGATTCAAAAAAAAAAATAAAAAAAATAAAATAAAAAAATTTTATTTCAGACCTTGATCCATATGATGTTAGTAATACATTCTACTTAAAAGCAAGCAAAGCTAGGCAAAACCAAAGCGGACTCAAACTGTCACCCTGGAATATACCCCGCTCGATCCTTATCGGTTCGCTATTCCTCTGGATTTGTCGACATCCTGGATAGCGAAGGACCGTCCTGCATTGCCCCATACATGACATCAGGAAGGTGCGTAGCGTTGCATCAACTTTATACAATTCCAGCACCCTCATGAGCCATGTATGAGGAACTGAGTCATAGGCCTTCTTATAGTCTATCCAACATGTCGACAGATCCTTTCGGAAACGCCGAACCTGTTGGCTAATGGTCATATCTATGAGGAGAAGCTCCTTAGTACCGCGGGACCCATTCCTACATCCATTTTGAGAGGCAGACATGATACAGTTACTATCTATATGTGTGTTAATCTTAGCTCTCAAAATGGATGTAAGAACCTTATAGACCGTCGGTAAGCACGTGATCGGTCTATAATTTTTAGGTTCCGCAGTACTACCTGATTTATGGAGCAGGTATTCCTGTAGTTAGAAATTGGGGCAGCGACCCTGACTCTAAGGCTTATTTATTATTATTATTATTTCGTTTATTTATTTTTTTACATATAATTTACATTTTTAAATATTTTTAAAAGAAAACATAAAAAAAAAGAAAAACATTTAAAAATATAAAAAATAGTAGTCCGCCGGTATTGGGAGCAGGGTCCAAGCTACCGGTGGTTAGGGCTCCAGAGACAGGAACCTCCCCACAATGCGAGCCGTATCGAGGAGTACTGCCTTCTGTATCAGGCCCTTGATCCAACCGCGCAACGACAGCTTCGACAGGTGGTCGTCGAGGCTTTTGGCCATCAGGCCGTTGGCGGTAACGACTATCGGCACAATGACAGCCGAGTCCACATTCCACATATCGACAACCTCGTGTGCTAAGTCAAGATATTTGATTTGTTTGTCTTTCTCAGCTTTCACGAGGTTCTCGTCATGTGGAATGGTGACATCGATTATCATTGTGCGGCGCGCTAATCGGTCTATCACCACTATATCAGGCTTATTGGCAACAATAGTCCTGTCAGTGATGATAGACCGATCCCAGTACAACGTGACATGGTCATTTTCGAGAACTGGGTCGGGCGCATACTTGTAATACGGTACCTCAGAATCCACAAGTTTGTATTTTAAAGCAAGTTGCTGGTGAATAATCCTGGCTACTTGGTTATGCCAGTGCAAATACTCGCTGTTAGCAAGACGAGAACAACCAGAGATAATATGTCTGATGGACTCACCCGGACGGTGGCATGCCCGACACACGTCAACCGTCCCGTCCTTCATGATATGCCTCCGGTAGTTATTCGTCAAGATAACTTCGTCCATAATCGCACAGACAAAGCCTTCAGTTTCCCCGAAGAGGTCACTGAAACGTAGCCAGGCCACGGACGCCAAGAAATCTACACCAGGCCCGTGAAGAGCCCGATAAAAGCGCCCGTGAAGCTCCTTGCCTTTCCATACCTCCTTATTATTATTATTATTAAGAGAAATTATCAAAGAAAAAATATGATTTATTAATACAGGGTGTAACGGAAAGGTGTGGTCATATTTTACGAACTGCATCTGCCCATCGATATGAACAACTTCATTCAAGAAAATCTAAGGAAATTCTCAATAAAAATTTTTAGCCCCTCATACAAATATTGATCAGCTGATGATAACTTTGTATGGGAAGTAAATTTTTTTTTGGGAAGTTTTTGTTTTTTTCTTAGAGAAAGTTGTTCATTTCCATGGGCAGAACTGGTTCTTAAAATATGACCACACCTTTCCGTTACATCCTGTATATTGGTATTTGTTAGTAAAATATGTAGGTAATAAGTAATAAACATTAGCACCTTAAGTTCATAGGTCGATGGGAAGTTAAAAAAAAATCGGAACAACATTTTGTGACAGACGATGGACAGACAGTCGGACACGTGAGTGACAGTAATAGGTCTCCGTATGAAACCTTCGGGTACGGAACCCTAAATACACCTAAGTACATCCCTACAAGAAACGGGGTCAAGCAACCCTGACCAGTTAACAATAATCAAAAAATCAAACAATCAGAAAAAAATGCCCGAGGCTTAAGAATGCCTCTCCTACCATTGTGTGCAAAGTTGTATCTACAGTCATTTGTCAAGTGAAGTCCTATTCAAAGAGTTTTTGCGACAACGGCACTTTACCTGCCGGTAGGTGAGTTACCGATAACTGTTCGTTGTCCGTAGTTAGGTACGACTGGTAAATGGTTACAAAAATTATTAAGAGTATAAGTAATTATATTATGAATAGTAGGTGAAGTGCCAATAAGTGTGGGTTGACATTTCATTGTTTGGGGTTTTTTTCGTTTGGCGAAATGTCAGCAATACCCGACGTGGCCCGTCGGGGCAGATGCCTGCCTGTCGCGGATAAATTCGAAAAAGAGTTCCCACGGCCCTTGGCACTCAGATGACTGAAGGAACAGTGGTGGGTTTTAGTCAGTAAACATCTGACACGCCCTACTGATCCACCCAGAGCGGCAGAAGTCATTGGATGATTTCCCATCCCCACAAAAAAAAGGGTTCTAATGTAAGTGTATTTGTCTCACCTGATGGTAAGCGATGATGTAGTCAACAACGGAGCACCTGTAGCTATCAGAAAACACTGACTCAGGCAGGGAATTCCACTCCATGGCTGTACGCACACCCGGGCCTGCGGACGGCGGGCAGTGGGTAGCTTGCCGCCCGATCAGCACTAGGCCCGTGAGTCGACGGCGCGTAGTGTTCCACGCGCGCCTCATAGAGATGAGTGTCAGCCACCACTGACGGGGCCCATCGTGGCCGGTGCCTGCATGCCTAGGGGTAGCGGATAAATCTGAGCATGAGTTAACGCACCCCTGGGCACTCAGGCATGGAAGGAACAGGGGTGGGTTTTAGTCAGTAAGAGTCTGACACGCCCTCCCGCTCCACATTCCACCTGTCGACAACCTTATGTGCTCAAGTGTTATTAATAATGTTTATACAGAGGTACACACAGAGGAGCTCGTGGTCATAGTAATAACAGCCACACGGATCGATCCATCAGGTTAAGCTACACTTGCCGGGGTTGGTCCATGGATGGGTGACCATCTTTACATACCGTGACTCCTCCGTGTCTCGGAAAGCACGTTAAGCCATTGGTCCCGGCTGTCAATCGTAGTTCTTTGACAGTCGTTACGGGTCGTCAGAAGCCCGAAAGTCAGACAACCAGTCTTAACAAGGGGTATCGTATTACTCAGTAACTGAGTTGTGGAGGTCAGATAGGCAGTCGCTCCATGTAAAATACTGGTATTCAGCTGCATCCAGTTAGACTGGAAGCTGACCCCAAGCTATTTGGGAAAAGGCTAAGCAAATTGATACAGAGGTACACACGTGATTTCATATAAGTAATTCGTTCATACAAAGTCTAACAAAAACTAGGAACACTTCAAAATAGTTATGACATCATAAATCTGGCATGCATAACAAGTTATATTAATCTAAGCCTACACCAAGAGAGATAAAATCAAGGTTCTGCCTAACCGCGTGAATTAGCTAGAAATTGTAGCCATACTGACATCATACTTACGTTGTATACAGAGGAAAATTAAACATTTTGATTTTACTGAGAACAATCATTTGAAAAATGTGAGGAGCAAAAGTCTTATGAGTAGGTATTAAACTAACATCTGCTAGCGGCTTCACCCGTGTGATAGTTGGAAATTATACCAGTGGCACATACGCCTGAAATAAAAATCGGCCAAGTGCGAGTCGGACTTGCGCATGAAGGGTTCCGTGCCATCGTACAAGATTATACGCGTCTACTTGTTGCCATTATTAAGATGGAGAAAAAAAAACACTTTTCTAGTAAGGTGGATTCCCCTATTAGAAACGTGTTTTTTCCTTTAATGTTTAATTTATTATTTGTTTTTATATATAGTTAGTTTTATATATAGGTAGTTAGATAGACAGGAATGGAAAAGGTTGGAGGAGGCCTTTGCCGACTGGCAAACAGACCTGCAATAAATAATCAAATATTAGAATAGAATAGATTAAGATTAGTTAAGCTACAAAAAAAATAAAAAACTTTTCACAAAAAAAATACAACCGACTTCCATAAATAATACTAAAAAATGCAAAATAACTTTAATTTCGGAAGTCGGTGTTTCTAGTTTGGTTTCTTCGTTATTTGACACCGACGATTTGAAGTATTGAATCTCAACTTTTCCTCAGATCATAGACCAGTGAGAGCAACACTAACACTGTCAAAAATGAAAAAGAATCGAACAGAATTTAAAAATAATCAAAACTCTACATTGAAGAGCGAGGAAGAAACTATCAGATACAAAGAGTGCATCGCAGTCCACCTTCCAAACCTAATAGACCCTCAAGAAAATATTTCAGTTCAAACCTTGTACGATAAAATTCTAAAAACAATAATTCAAAGCCTCCAGGAGGCTCGATTATCTAATAAAAAAATAAATAAAAGACATAAAATTTTATCAGAGAGCACACTAGTTCTTATGGAGAGAAGACAGTTACTACAAAATACAAAAAACAAAACTAGGTCCATGAAAAATGAACTCTCAGCCTTATACAAGCTAGTTAGCAAGCGTATAAAGTACGACTATACAAGGTACAGATCAATCACAATCGAGAGATATTTAGCACAATCAGGCAGTTCGAAAAACGCTTTCAAAGACCTACGAACTAACAAAACATGGATCGATGGATTAAATAGCGAAGGAAAAACTCTAAATAGTCGCAATGAAGTGATAGGAATTGCAACAGAATTCTATAAAAAGCTATATAGAGCTCAAGAATATGAAAACTTCGATCATAATAGCAAGTATCGGACGGCCGTAAACTCAAACAGATGTACACCATTTGATATAACAGAGGTGGTACAAGCAATAAAAAGATTAAAAACCAATAAAAGCCCTGGCTCAGACAACATCACCAACGAAGCTATAATATCAGCCCAATCACTACTGGCTCTACCGCTTACTCACCTCTTTAATCGAATTTTGGAATCATTTAAAACACCAACACAATGGTCTGAGTCAGATATAATACTTATTTATAAAAAGGGTGATCCACGTGATGTTGCAAATTATAGGCCAATAAGTTTATTGCCATGCTTATATAAATTATTCTCCTCTCTCATAAACCAAAGAATAAGTATTACACTGGAAGCGGAACAACCCATGGAACAGGCGGGATTTAGGAAGAATTTCTCGACTATTGACCATATCCACACTCTGGAACTATTGATTGAGAAATACCAGGAAAGACAGAGAGCTCTATATATCGCCTTCATTGACTACAAAAAAGCCTTCGATACCGTCTCACATTCAAGTATCTGGAAGGCGCTAATAGAGCAAGGGGTAGAGAACGACTATATAGAGGTAATAAAAAGCATTTATAATAAAAACACGGGTAGAGTTAAATTGGAAAGAGTCGGCCAAAGCTTTCCCATCGAAAGAGGAGTGAGACAAGGAGACCCGACCTCCCCGAAGCTGTTCATTGCTATTCTAGAGTCGATAATAAGAAAGCTGGATTGGAAAACTAGCGGCCTAAACATAGACGGAAAATACCTGAGCCACCTCCGATTTGCTGACGACTTGGTACTTGTATCGGAATCAAGCTCACAATTACAAGTCATGATCCAATCGCTAAATGTAGTTAGTCAAGAGGTAGGCTTAGAGATGAATCTCACAAAAACAATGGTTATGACGAACAGCACGGAAAAGATAATTACTGCAGACAACGAAATCCTGGACTATACAAATAACTACTTATACTTGGGCAAACAAATCGGCTTCAACAAGGATAGCAATCTTGCGGAAATAGAGAGGCGTATCCAACTTACTGGGAACAAATATTGGAGCCTAAAGGAAGTTTTTAAAAGTAATATGCCAGTGAACATAAAAACTAAGGTCATGTCGAGTTGCCTTTTACCGTGCTTAACGTATGCCTGTCAGACCTGGAAGTACACAGCAAAAGTAAAGCAAAAAATAACATCGTGTCAACGAGGCCTAGAACGAAGCATGCTGAAAATAAAGAAAATCCACAAAATACGACACAGAAAAATAAGAAGTGTAACTAGAGCTACCGATGCGCTAAACTACTGCCAAAAACTAAAATGGAAATGGTCGGGGCATGTAGCGAGGCTGACAGATGAGCGATGGACCAAAAGGGTGTTATTGTGGAGAGGCCCAAGAGGGAAACGCTATAGAGGAAGACCGCTTACGAGATGGGCGGATGATATTAGTAAAACGGCTGGCACGGACTGGATGCAAACAGCTCAAGATAGGGAAAATTGGGCTTCTTTGGAGGAGGCCTTCACCTGCGGAAGGGTTCTTGCAGATCAATAAAGTTATTATTAAAGAAAAAAAATATTATAATTAAATTATAACTTAACATAATTATGCAAATATCAAAAAAAAAAAAAAGTAGTGTAATAATTAGGATTAAGTATAACTATTTTGTTATTTCTTGCAAGAAATTAAAGGCTTTTTTATTTTATTTTATTTTATTTTTATTTATGCCCGAATTGATAGCCCCAGGGAATTCGAACGTAGTTGGTGAAATTACGGTGTATCAGGGTGAACTGTACAAATCTGTATACCCCTTCAGAGTGCATCAGCGTGATGTAATGTTGTGGAGTGGTGAAAACAATATACAGACATGCGATTGCAGCAATTCTGGAAGGTTTGCTATCATTTATTGAAGAGTTCCGTTGTGTATCTCCGAAGTCCTTCATCAGATCTTCACCAAATTAAAATGGGACCAAATGTAAAGCAACAGCTTTCAAATAAAAATAAATCTTCAAAATCGGTTCACGTAGTTAGAAGTTATGAGGTAACACACATAAAAAAAAAAAAAAAAATACAGTCTAATTGAGAACCTCCTCCTTTTTTTGAAGTCGGTTAAAAAAAAAAGAAATATTGGTATATCCATACTCATAGTTTTTAATACTTTGTAAATAGATGCTAAGTTGGTCTGATTAAAGGGCTTTATTATTATACGTATATAGTTAGTGATAGCGTGACGGCTGACAGGACAGAATGGAAGAAAAAAACGTGTTGCGCCGACCCCAAGTAACATGAGATAAGGGCAGGAAGATGATGTTGTTATAGCGGCAACAGAAATACTCATTCTGTGAAAATTGCAATTGTCTACATATTACGGTTCATGAGATACAGCCCGCTGACAGACAGACGGACGGAAGGATGGACGAACAGCGGAGTCTTAGTAATAGGGTCCCGTTAGCTAACCTTTGGGTACGGAACCCTAAAAAGTACGTCAAATCCGTCCAGTCGTTAAGATGTGAAGAGGCTACAGACAAACAGAACTGCTTTCGCTTTTATAATTTTGGTATGGATAATACATAAAACCTACTTTGCTTATGCGGCGTCTCTCCGCAGACCATGGTCCACCTCTCATCTTGTGTCACATGCCCATCGCCTACCCGGGCCTGCGGACGGCGAGCAGTGGGTAGCTCGCCGTCCGATCAGCACTAGGCCAGCCACCACTGACGGGACCCATCGTGACCGGTGCCTGCATGCCTAGGGTTAGCGGATAAATTCTGAACATGAGTTACCGCACCCCTGGACACCCAGGCAATGAAGGAGCAGGGGTGGATTTTAGTCAGTAAGAGTCTGACACGCCCTCCCGCTCCACCCAGAGCGGGAGAAGTCATTGGATGATTTATCACCTCACAAAAAAAAAAAAATGCCCATCGCCTGTATACGTGACCTGGCTCACGATGCCTGCGTCAGCGAATGCTGTTGCCGTAGCTGAATACTGGGCCAAATATTATATTTAAAATCTGTTTTTGCCATCGACACGCTACGAAGAAGAAGAAGGATGTGTTTATTCAATCTTTGATTTAAAAGTGGTTGTGTGTGCTCAGTGGATACCCACTCTTCACATAGAACACACCCTCCAAATTTCATGTCTCTAGGAGCAGCGGTTTAGGCTCTGCGTTGATATATCAGTCAGTCAGGACTTTGAATATTATATATACAGATTCCAGCCGGTAGAGGCAAAATTTGCAAACTGCTTCCTTTCGAGTCGTGGTACATATAGGTAGATAAACTATATGGGCCTAGTAAGTGGCCTTGGTAAATGGTTACAAAAATTATTAAGAGTATAAGTAATTATATTATGAATAGTAGGTGAAGTGCCAATAAGTGTGAGTTGACATTTCATTGTTTGGGCTTTTTTTCGTTTGGCGAAATGTCAGCAATACCCGACGTCGCCCGTCGGGGCCGATGCCTGCCTGTCGCGGATAAATTCCCACGGCCCTTGGCACTCAGATGACTGAAGGAACAGTGGTGGGTTTTAGTCAGTAAACATCTGACACGCCTTACTGATCCACCCAGAGCGGCAGAAGTCATTGGATGATTTCCCATCCCCACAAAAAAAAAGGGTTCTAATGTAAGTGTAATTGTCTCACCTGATGGTAAGCGATGATGTAGTCGACAACGGAGCACCTATGTTGTAGCTATCAGAAAACACTGACTCAGTCAGGGAATTCCACTCCATGGCTGTACGCACACCCGGGCCTGCGGACGACCAGCAGTGGGTAGCTTGCCGCCCGATCAGCACTAGGCCCGTGAGTCGACGGCGCGTAGTGTTCCACGCGCGCCTCATAGAGATAAGTGTCAGCCACCACTGACGGGGCCCATC
Organism: Polia nebulosa; assembly: GCA_951329385.1. NCBI lineage: Eukaryota > Metazoa > Arthropoda > Insecta > Lepidoptera > Noctuidae > Polia > Polia nebulosa. The sequence continues at coordinate 4,206,745 of OX589606.1, read as the reverse complement.
GTGGCCGGTGCCTGCATGCCTAGGGGTAGCGGATAAATCTGAACATGAGTTAACGCACCCCTGGGCACTCAGGCATGGAAGGAACAGGGGTGGGTTTTAGTCAGTAAGAGTCTGACACGCCCTCCCGCTCCACACAGAGCGGGCGAAGTCATTGGATGATTTCCCACCGCACAAAAAAAGAATGGCTGTACGTACAATGAAAGTGCTCCCAAAACATTTTGTGCTTTTAGTGTATGGTATCCAAAACAGACAACTTCGACAGGAGGTCGTCGAAGCTTTGGTCATCAGGTCGTTGGCGATCACTCGTCGATGGCGGTCACGACTATCGGCACAATGGCAGCCGAGTCCACATTCCACCTGTCGACAACCTTATGTGCTCAAGTGTTATTAATAATGTTTATACAGAGGTACACACAGAGGAGCTCGTGGTCATAGTAATAACAGCCACACGGATCGATCCATCAGGTTAAGCTACACTTGCCGGGGTTGGTCCATGGATGGGTGACCATCTTTACATACCGTGACTCCTCCGTGTCTCGGAAAGCACGTTAAGCCATTGGTCCCGGCTGTCAATCGTAGTTCTTTGACAGTCGTTACGGGTCGTCAGAAGCCCGAAAGTCAGACAACCAGTCTTAACAAGAGGTATCGTATTACTCAGTAACTGAGTTGTGGAGGTCAGATAGGCAGTCGCTCCATGTAAAATACTGGTATTCAGCTGCATCCAGTTAGACTGGAAGCTGACCCCAAGATATTTGGGAAAAGGCTAAGCAAATTGATACAGAGGTACACACGTGATTTCATATAAGTAATTCGTTCATACAAAGTCTAACAAAAACTAGGAACACTTCAAAATAGTTATGACATCATAAATCTGGCATGCATAACAAGTTATATTAATCTAAGCCTACACCAAGAGAGATAAAATCAAGGTTCTGCCTAACCGCGTGAATTAGCTAGAAATTGTAGCCATACTGACATCATACTTACGTTGTATACAGAGGAAAATTAAACATTTTGATTTTACTGAGAACAATCATTTGAAAAATGTGAGGAGCAAAAGTCTTATGAGTAGGTATTAAACTAACATCTGCTAGCGGCTTCACCCGTGTGATAGTTGGAAATTATACCAGTGGAACATACGCCTGGAATAAAAATCGGCCAAGTGCGAGTCGGACTTGCGCATGAAGGGTTCCGTGCCATCGTACAAGATTATACGCGTCTACTTGTTGCCATTATTAAGATGGAGAAAAAAAAACACTTTTCTAGTAAGGTGGATTCCCCTATTAGAAACGTGTTTTTTCCTTTAATGTTTAATTTATTATTTGTTTTTATATATAGTTAGTTTTATATATAGGTAGTTAGATAGACAGGAATGGAAAAGGTTGGAGGAGGCCTTTGCCGACTGGCAAACAGACCTGCAATAAATAATCAAATATTAGAATAGAATAGATTAAGATTAGTTAAGCTACAAAAAAAATAAAAAACTTTTCACAAAAAAAATACAACCGACTTCCGTAAATAATACTAAAAAATGCAAAATAACTTTAATTTCGGAAGTCGGTGTTTCTAGTTTGGTTTCTTCGTTATTTGACACCGACGATTTGAAGTATTGAATCTCAACTTTTCCTCAGATCATAGACCAGTGAGAGCAACACTAACACTGTCAAAAATGAAAAAGAATCGAACAGAATTTAAAAATAATCAAAACTCTACATTGAAGAGCGAGGAAGAAACTATCAGATACAAAGAGTGCATCGCAGTCCACCTTCCAAACCTAATAGACCCTCAAGAAAATATTTCAGTTCAAACCTTGTACGATAAAATTCTAAAAACAATAATTCAAAGCCTCCAGGAGGCTCGATTATCTAATAAAAAAATAAATAAAAGACATAAAATTTTATCAGAGAGCACACTAGTTCTTATGGAGAGAAGACAGTTACTACAAAATACAAAAAACAAAACTAGGTCCATGAAAAATGAACTCTCAGCCTTATACAAGCTAGTTAGCAAGCGTATAAAGTACGACTATACAAGGTACAGATCAATCACAATCGAGAGATATTTAGCACAATCAGGCAGTTCGAAAAACGCTTTCAAAGACCTACGAACTAACAAAACATGGATCGATGGATTAAATAGCGAAGGAAAAACTCTAAATAGTCGCAATGAAGTGATAGGAATTGCAACAGAATTCTATAAAAAGCTATATAGAGCTCAAGAATATGAAAACTTCGATCATAATAGCAAGTATCGGACGGCCGTAAACTCAAACAGATGTACACCATTTGATATAACAGAGGTGGTACAAGCAATAAAAAGATTAAAAACCAATAAAAGCCCTGGCTCAGACAACATCACCAACGAAGCTATAATATCAGCCCAATCACTACTGGCTCTACCGCTTACTCACCTCTTTAATCGAATTTTGGAATCATTTAAAACACCAACACAATGGTCTGAGTCAGATATAATACTTATTTATAAAAAGGGTGATCCACGTGATGTTGCAAATTATAGGCCAATAAGTTTATTGCCATGCTTATATAAATTATTCTCCTCTCTCATAAACCAAAGAATAAGTATTACACTGGAAGCGGAACAACCCATGGAACAGGCGGGATTTAGGAAGAATTTCTCGACTATTGACCATATCCACACTCTGGAACTATTGATTGAGAAATACCAGGAAAGACAGAGAGCTCTATATATCGCCTTCATTGACTACAAAAAAGCCTTCGATACCGTCTCACATTCAAGTATCTGGAAGGCGCTAATAGAGCAAGGGGTAGAGAACGACTATATAGAGGTAATAAAAAGCATTTATAATAAAAACACGGGTAGAGTTAAATTGGAAAGAGTCGGCCAAAGCTTTCCCATCGAAAGAGGAGTGAGACAAGGAGACCCGACCTCCCCGAAGCTGTTCATTGCTATTCTAGAGTCGATAATAAGAAAGCTGGATTGGAAAACTAGCGGCCTAAACATAGACGGAAAATACCTGAGCCACCTCCGATTTGCTGACGACTTGGTACTTGTATCGGAATCAAGCTCACAATTACAAGTCATGATCCAATCGCTAAATGTAGTTAGTCAAGAGGTAGGCTTAGAGATGAATCTCACAAAAACAATGGTTATGACGAACAGCACGGAAAAGATAATTACTGCAGACAACGAAATCCTGGACTATACAAATAACTACTTATACTTGGGCAAACAAATCGGCTTCAACAAGGATAGCAATCTTGCGGAAATAGAGAGGCGTATCCAACTTACTGGGAACAAATATTGGAGCCTAAAGGAAGTTTTTAAAAGTAATATGCCAGTGAACATAAAAACTAAGGTCATGTCGAGTTGCCTTTTACCGTGCTTAACGTATGCCTGTCAGACCTGGAAGTACACAGCAAAAGTAAAGCAAAAAATAACATCGTGTCAACGAGGCCTAGAACGAAGCATGCTGAAAATAAAGAAAATCCACAAAATACGACACAGAAAAATAAGAAGTGTAACTAGAGCTACCGATGCGCTAAACTACTGCCAAAAACTAAAATGGAAATGGTCGGGGCATGTAGCGAGGCTGACAGATGAGCGATGGACCAAAAGGGTGTTATTGTGGAGAGGCCCAAGAGGGAAACGCTATAGAGGAAGACCGCTTACGAGATGGGCGGATGATATTAGTAAAACGGCTGGCACGGACTGGATGCAAACAGCTCAAGATAGGGAAAATTGGGCTTCTTTGGAGGAGGCCTTCACCTGCGGAAGGGTTCTTGCAGATCAATAAAGTTATTATTAAAGAAAAAAAATATTATAATTAAATTATAACTTAACATAATTATGCAAATATCAAAAAAAAAAAAAAGTAGTGTAATAATTAGGATTAAGTATAACTATTTTGTTATTTCTTGCAAGAAATTAAAGGCTTTTTTATTTTATTTTATTTTATTTTTATTTATGCCCGAATTGATAGCCCCAGGGAATTCGAACGTAGTTGGTGAAATTACGGTGTATCAGGGTGAACTGTACAAATCTGTATACCCCTTCAGAGTGCATCAGCGTGATGTAATGTTGTGGAGTGGTGAAAACAATATACAGACATGCGATTGCAGCAATTCTGGAAGGTTTGCTATCATTTATTGAAGAGTTCCGTTGTGTATCTCCGAAGTCCTTCATCAGATCTTCACCAAATTAAAATGGGACCAAATGTAAAGCAACAGCTTTCAAATAAAAATAAATCTTCAAAATCGGTTCACGTAGTTAGAAGTTATGAGGTAACACACATAAAAAAAAAAAAAAAAATACAGTCTAATTGAGAACCTCCTCCTTTTTTTGAAGTCGGTTAAAAAAAAAGAAATATTGGTATATCCATACTCATAGTTTTTAATACTTTGTAAATAGATGCTAAGTTGGTCTGATTAAAGGGCTTTATTATTATACGTATATAGTTAGTGATAGCGTGACGGCTGACAGGACAGAATGGAAGAAAAAAACGTGTTGCGCCGACCCCAAGTAACATGAGATAAGGGCAGGAAGATGATGTTGTTATAGCGGCAACAGAAATACTCATTCTGTGAAAATTGCAATTGTCTACATATTACGGTTCATGAGATACAGCCCGCTGACAGACAGACGGACGGAAGGATGGACGAACAGCGGAGTCTTAGTAATAGGGTCCCGTTAGCTAACCTTTGGGTACGGAACCCTAAAAAGTACGTCAAATCCGTCCAGTCGTTAAGATGTGAAGAGGCTACAGACAAACAGAACTGCTTTCGCTTTTATAATTTTGGTATGGATAATACATAAAACCTACTTTGCTTATGCGGCGTCTCTCCGCAGACCATGGTCCACCTCTCATCTTGTGTCACATGCCCATCGCCTACCCGGGCCTGCGGACGGCGAGCAGTGGGTAGCTCGCCGTCCGATCAGCACTAGGCCAGCCACCACCGGTGCCTGCATGCCTAGGGTTAGCGAATAAATTCTGAACATGAGTTACCGCACCCCTGGACACCCAGGCATTCAAGGAGCAGGGGTGGATTTTAGTCAGTAAGAGTCTGACACGCCTCCCGCTCCACCCAGAGCGGGAGAAGTCATTGGATGATTTATCACCTCACAAAAAAAAAAAAATGCCCATCGCCTGTATACGTGACCTGGCTCACGATGCCTGCGTCAGCGAATGCTGTTGCCGTAGCTGAATACTGGGCCAAATATTATATTTAAAATCTGTTTTTGCCATCGACACGCTACGAAGAAGAAGAAGGATGTGTTTATTCAATCTTTGATTTAAAAGTGGTTGTGTGTGCTCAGTGGATACCCACTCTTCACATAGAACACACCCTCCAAATTTCATGTCTCTAGGAGCAGCGGTTTAGGCTCTGCGTTGATATATCAGTCAGTCAGGACTTTGAGTATTATATATACAGATTCCAGCCGGTAGAAGCAAAATTTGCAAACTGCTTCCTTTCGAGTCGTGGTACATATAGGTAGATAAACTATATGGGCCTAGTAAGTGGCCTTGGTAAATGTTTACAAAAATTATTAAGAGTATAAGTAATTATATTATGAATAGTAGGTGAAGTGCCAATAAGTGTGAGTTGACATTTCATTGTTTGGGCTTTTTTTCGTTTGGCGAAATGTCAGCAATACCCGACGTCGCCCGTCGGGGCCGATGCCTGCCTGTCGCGGATAAATTCCCACGGCCCTTGGCACTCAGATGACTGAAGGAACAGTGGTGGGTTTTAGTCAGTAAACATCTGACACGCCTTACTGATCCACCCAGAGCGGCAGAAGTCATTGGATGATTTCCCATCCCCACAAAAAAAAAGGGTTCTAATGTAAGTGTAATTGTCTCACCTGATGGTAAGCGATGATGTAGTCGACAACGGAGCACCTATGTTGTAGCTATCAGAAAACACTGACTCAGTCAGGGAATTCCACTCCATGGCTGTACGCACACCCGGGCCTGCGGACGGCCAGCAGTGGGTAGCTTGCCGCCCGATCAGCACTAGGCCCGTGAGTCGACGGCGCGTAGTGTTCCACGCGCGCCTCATAGAGATGAGTGTCAGCCACCACTGACGGAGCCCATCGTGACCGATGCCTGCATGCCTAGGGGTAGCGGATAAATCTGAACATGAGTTAACGCACCCCTGGGCACTCAGGCATGGAAGGAACAGGGGTGGGTTTTAGTCAGTAAGAGTCTGACACGCCCTCCCGCTCCACACAGAGCGGGCGAAGTCATTGGATGATTTCCCACCGCACAAAAAAAAAATGGCTGTACGTACAATGAAAGTGCTCCCAAAACATTTTGTGCTTTTAGTGTATGGTATCCAAAACAGACAACTTCGACAGGAGGTCGTCGAAGCTTTGGTCATCAGGTCGTTGGCGATCACTCGTCGATGGCGGTCACGACTATCGGCACAATGGCAGCCGAGTCCACATTCCACCTGTCGACAACCTTATGTGCTCAAGTGTTATTAATAATGTTTATACAGAGGTACACACAGAGGAGCTCGTGGTCATAGTAATAACAGCCACACGGATCGATCCATCAGGTTAAGCTACACTTGCCGGGGTTGGTCCATGGATGGGTGACCATCTTTACATACCGTGACTCCTCCGTGTCTCGGAAAGCACGTTAAGCCATTGGTCCCGGCTGTCAATCGTAGTTCTTTGACAGTCGTTACGGGTCGTCAGAAGCCCGAAAGTCCGACAACCAGTCTTAACAAGGGGTATCGTATTACTCAGTAACTGAGTTGTGGAGGTCAGATAGGCAGTCGCTCCATGTAAAATACTGGTATTCAGCTGCATCCAGTTAGACTGGAAGCTGACCCCAAGATATTTGGGAAAAGGCTAAGCAAATTGATACAGAGGTACACACGTGATTTCATATAAGTAATTCGTTCATACAAAGTCTAACAAAAACTAGGAACACTTCAAAATAGTTATGACATCATAAATCTGGCATGCATAACAAGTTATATTAATCTAAGCCTACACCAAGAGAGATAAAATCAAGGTTCTGCCTAACCGCGTGAATTAGCTAGAAATTGTAGCCATACTGACATCATACTTACGTTGTATACAGAGGAAAATTAAACATTTTGATTTTACTGAGAACAATCATTTGAAAAATGTGAGGAGCAAAAGTCTTATGAGTAGGTATTAAACTAACATCTGCTAGCGGCTTCACCCGTGTGATAGTTGGAAATTATACCAGTGGAACATACGCCTGGAATAAAAATCGGCCAAGTGCGAGTCGGACTTGCGCATGAAGGGTTCCGTGCCATCGTACAAGATTATACGCGTCTACTTGTTGCCATTATTAAGATGGAGAAAAAAAAAACACTTTTCTAGTAAGGTGGATTCCCCTATTAGAAACGTGTTTTTTCCTTTAATGTTTAATTTATTATTTGTTTTTATATATAGTTAGTTTTATATATAGGTAGTTAGATAGACAGGAATGGAAAAGGTTGGAGGAGGCCTTTGCCGACTGGCAAACAGACCTGCAATAAATAATCAAATATTAGAATAGAATAGATTAAGATTAGTTAAGCTACAAAAAAAATAAAAAACTTTTCACAAAAAAAATACAACCGACTTCCGTAAATAATACTAAAAAATGCAAAATAACTTTAATTTCGGAAGTCGGTGTTTCTAGTTTGGTTTCTTCGTTATTTGACACCGACTTCCGAAATTAAAGTTATTTTGCATTTTTTAGTATTATTTATGGAAGTCGGTTGTATTTTTATTGTGAAAAGTTTTTTATTTATCACTTTTTAGTTGTTTTACCCCATTCTAAAACTAAATTAATAGTAAAGTTATGCCCGAATTGATAGCCCCAGGGAATTCGAACGTAGTTGGTGAAATTAGGGTGTATCAGGGTGAACTGTACAAATCTGTATACCCCTTCAGAGTGCATCAGCGTGATGTAATGTTGTGGAGTGGTGAAAACAATATACAGACATGCGATTGCAGCAATTCTGGAAGGTTTGCTATCATTTATTGAAGAGTTCCGTTGTGTATCTCCGAAGTCCTTCATCAGATCTTCACCAAATTAAAATGGGACCAAATGTAAAGCAACAGCTTTCAAATAAAAATAAATCTTCAAAATCGGTTCACGTAGTTAGAAGTTATGAGGTAACACACATAAAAAAAAAAAAAAAAAATACAGTCTAATTGAGAACCTCCTCCTTTTTTTGAAGTCGGTTAAAAAAAAAAGAAATATTGGTATATCCATACTCATAGTTTTTAATACTTTGTAAATAGATGCTAAGTTGGTCTGATTAAAGGGCTTTATTATTATACGTATATAGTTAGTGATAGCGTGACGGCTGACAGGACAGAATGGAAGAAAAAAACGTGTTGCGCCGACCCCAAGTAACATGAGATAATGGCAGGAAGATGATGTTGTTATAGCGGCAACAGAAATACTCATTCTGTGAAAATTGCAATTGTCTACATATTACGGTTCATGAGATACAGCCCGCTGACAGACAGACGGACGGAAGGATGGACGAACAGCGGAGTCTTAGTAATAGGGTCCCGTTTGCTAACCTTTGGGTACGGAACCCTAAAAAGTACGTCAAATCCGTCCAGTCGTTAAGATGTGAAGAGGCTACAGACAAACAGAACTGCTTTCGCTTTTATAATTTTGGTATGGATAATACATAAAACCTACTTTGCTTATGCGGCGTCTCTCCGCAGACCATGGTCCACCTCTCATCTTGTGTCACATGCCCATCGCCTACCCGGGCCTGCGGACGTCGAGCAGTGGGTAGCTCGCCGTCCGATCAGCACTAGGCCAGCCACCACTGACGGGACCCATCGTGACCGGTGCCTGCATGCCTAGGGTTAGCGGATAAATTCTGAACATGAGTTACCGCACCCCTGGACACCCAGGCAATGAAGGAGCAGGGGTGGATTTTAGTCAGTAAGAGTCTGACACGCCCTCCCGCTCCACCCAGAGCGGGAGAAGTCATTGGATGATTTATCACCTCACAAAAAAAAAAAAAATGCCCATCGCCTGTATACGTGACCTGGCTCACGATGCCTGCGTCAGCGAATGCTGTTGCCGTAGCTGAATACTGGGCCAAATATTATATTTAAAATCTGTTTTTGCCATCGACACGCTACGAAGAAGAAGAAGGATGTGTTTATTCAATCTTTGATTTAAAAGTGGTTGTGTGTGCTCAGTGGATACCCACTCTTCATATAGAATACACCCTCCAAATTTCCTGTCTCTAGGACCAGCGGTTTAGGCTCTGCGTTGATGTATCAGTCAGTCAGGACTTTGAATATTATACTATATACAGATTCCAGCCGGTAGAAGCAAAATTTGCAAACTGCTTCCTTTCGAGTCGTGGTACATATAGGTAGATAAACTGTTTGGGCCCAGTAAGTGGCCTTGTTCAGATCACCGAGGGTGCAGTTGAAAGCACATTTGGGATACTCCAGCAGATGGGACATAGTTTGATCAGGAACACCGCACTCGCACTAAGATCGGTGTATTTAATGAATGGATAATCCTCTACTTCGCCAAATTGTATAACTTACAAACTAACCTACTCATATTATGCAACATTATTTCAATTTACAACAGTCTCACCTACAATTTCAAACAAAATCCTGGTCTACGGACAACTATCGACATAATTTTACCCATAATAATCACCCCTAGTGCAGGACCACTTATTATCGACACAAATATGTAGGAACAGCTCTATAATAACGTCGGTATGTCTACGGGACTGTGGTATATAATTTACTGAATACGTGTTGATCCGACGATCAACGTAGCGGTAAAGCCAATAGGTGGCTGGATTAGAAAACCTTACTGGATAAGATATACCTTAAATTATACATAGAAGTGCTAAGTTTTGATAGACAAGCAAAGTATTAAGAGCCCAGTGGTAACGGTCCCCCGACTTACAAGTTAGTACCTATAGATCATTGGTTTTTCTTTATTTTTGGTAGGGTTGGAAATCATCCAATGACTTCTCCCGCTCTAGGGTGGAGCGGGAGGGCGTCTCAGACTCTTACTGACTAAAACCCACCCCTGTTCTTTCCTTGCCCTGAGTGCCTAGAGGCGCGGTAACTCTGTTTCGAATTTATCCACAACCCCTGGGCAGGCATGACGGGCCCCGTCATTATTGCTGACAACTCTTTGAGGCGCGCGTGGAACATTACGCGCCGTCGACTCTCGGGCCTGGTGCTGATCAGACGGCGAGCTAATTACTCGCCGTCGGCAGGCCCGGGTCTACGGTGGCCGGAGATCGTCTCGCGGCGCCTGAAGCCCCAGACGTCTCCTGCGGCGGCTGCTGCTGAGGGCGTGAGGGCGACTCTGTTATTGAGTCTCCCTCACCCATGCTGCCTTCCTCTTCGCGAGCATAAGGAGGAGCCTGCTTCCCATTCCCTCTCGCTCCGTACCATGGCCTGAACCAGGACTGCTTGAAAAGTGACTTGTTTGGAACTTTTTAGTTGTTTTTTACAGTCGGATTTTTTGAAAATATTTAATTTTTTTTACGGTAGCCTTCGAAAGGCGCATGGACTTTTGACGAAGAGACCAGACACCAGGGAGTGTGAGATTTTTACCTCACTAAATCCACCCTTTTATCTCCATCAGCATTGTAAGGGGCTCGGTGACCTCTTAAAGACCACCCCGGAAACCCCACTGTGCCACGCCTATTCGGTCACATCCCTTTTTTCTTTTTTTTTTGGGGGGTGGGAAATCATCCAATGACATGCCCCGCTCTGGGTGGAGCGGGAGGGCGTGTCAGACACTTACTGACTAAAACCCACCCCTGTTCCTTTCCTGCCCTAAATGCCCAGGGGCGCGGCAACTCTGTTTCGACTTTATCCACAACCCTGGGAAGACTGTGAATGTCACGCTGCATCTTAAAGTACGCAATACACACTCCAGTACTTTACAGCCTTGCTGGGTCTTGGATAAATTCGAAGCAGATACCGCGCCCCTGGGCACTCAGGCAGGGAAGGGACATGGGTGGGTTTTAGTCAGTAAGAGTCTGACACGCCCTCCCGCTCCACCCAGAGCGGGAGAAGTCATTGGATGATTTCCCACCCCCCAAAGCAAAAAAGCCTCATCGAACGTCAATCAATCAGTTCTAGTAGCGGTGGGTCATGTGCCCTATATTTTTGCATCATAATTATGAATAAATACATCAAAGTATTTCATAGTAGGTACATACTCGTATCTCTGGAATATTTATAAGCATATTTTTAATGGAATGCGTGAAATTAATACATTTCACATACACAAGCAAATTATTGTAAGAGTGTGAAATTAGCTAATAACTCATACCTTCTTTGGAATTGTCGGCTATTAAGTTAGGTTGGTTACTTTTTTTTTTTTTTTTTTTTGGGGGGTGGGAAATCATCCAATGACTTCTTCCGCTCTAGGGTGGAGCGGAAGGGTGTGTCAGACTCTTACTGACTAAAACCCACCCCTGTTCCTCCCTGCCTCGAGTGCCCGGGGGCGAGGTAACTCTTTCGAATTTATCCTCCACCCCCGGGCAGGCACCGGCCGTGGCAGGCCCCTTCCCTTGGCTGACAACTCTTTGAGGCGCGCGTGGAACACTACGCGCCGTCGACTCTCGGGCCTGGTGCTGATCGGACGGCGAGTTACCCACTACTCGCCGTCCGCAGGCCCGGGTCTACGGTGGCCGGAGATCGTCTCGCGGCCCCTGGCGTCTCCTGCGGCGGTCGCGGCTGGGGGCGCTAGGGCGACTCGGCCGTTGCTGAGCCTCCCTAACGTGTGCCGCCTCCCTCTTCGCGAGCATTACTGCTTCGCAGAAGGAGGAGACGGCCTCCCATTCCCTCTCGCTCCGTACCATGGCCTGAACCAGGGCACGGCGCGAGAGGTCGCTGTCGCCTATCGCATCCACGAGGACACGGCGGTGTTCTGCCCAAGCGGGGCAAACCTCCACCGTATGCTCCACCGTGTCCTCTGGGCGATCCTCGCAGTGGAAACACTCAGGGGTCACCTCCGCCTTGATCCGACACAGGTACCTCCCGAAACAGCCGTGTCCGGTGAGCACCTGCGTCAGGCGGAAGGTGAGGGCGCCGTGACGCCTCTCCAGCCACTCCTCAAAGAGGGGCACTACCGCCTCGATGGTGGCGTGCCCAGCGCTGGGTTGCGACAGTCGCTCTCTCCATGTCACCATGAGATCCTGCCGGAGCTCGGTCCGCCGAGCCGCGAGTTGTCGCGGCAGCGGAGTTTCGCCCCGGCGTTTGGCCTCCTCGCGCCACTCGTACAGGTGCGCGAGGATTTTTGCCTCCAGATCCGCGATGTTGGTAGGTACATGCTTCTGCAGTACATATTTTAAAATTAGAACGATACAGTGAAGTTTGCCCACTTCACTGTATCGTACCAATTTTAAAATTGGACTATACGCTAAATCGTGAAGCGTTCCACATACTCCATATTTTTTTAAAATTAATTTTTATTCATGACCATAGATTCAAGTCTTTCAGACGGATACATAGTAATTATGTGCAAAAACATTTCTTTTTCCATTAGAATGCAGATGCAACACATTCTAATGTATTTTGCAGTATTTGGCAACAAATGTGTCGAGTCAGCCTTCTTGGCAAACTTCGCTGAGGTAGTCAATACTACAATAAAATTGTCAGCTCCATTTTACCGAGATCGCGCCTGTTTCAATGATTCCACATATTGTCCAGTTGCGTAGATACTTGAGACACAAAAGTAAACAATTTTACATCAGAATATCCACTAGGAATTAATAAACGAATAATTAAAACAGCCACTGAACTGCACTTGAGAATATCCCGCCAAAAACCCCTACATATTCCATAATCGCAGCAGTGTTGCCAGTGTTCGAAAGAGTCACCGGGAACGCAAAGAGCAACTTTGGAACGTGGGTAGGTTTTAGTCAGTAAGAGTCTGACACACCCTCGAGCTCCACCCAGAGCGGGAGAAGTCATCTCATAATTTTCCACCCTGAAAAAAACAGCATGCTATGTGTTGGTTTGCAAGCTGAAAGTAAGATTTCCAACACATCACCAATGAGGGTTTGCTAAAATTACATACTTACACGAGATGGCATCACTCAGTAGTGCTATTCCGTAAAATCTCACCGTGAAAACTTAGGTGAAGTGACCGTGAAGTGGGCTGTCAATCCATACAATCAAGGTGGAATGACAGTTCACTTCACGCTCACTCCACCTAAGTTTTCACGGTGAGCTGTGAACAGAATCGACCGGCTGTATTGTCAAACCAATTTTTGTTAACGAATAAACATTTTTTTTTTTTTTTGAGGCGTCAAATCTAGACACCTGGAGTTTTTGGCGGGATTTCTTCGAGTTGCTAGCCTGTCGGTTTTCTATCGGTTACATTTTGGGGAGTGTGCGACGGAATTGCATAATTTGATTCCGCCAAGCCCGTTTCATCAACGGACCACAAGACGTACAGCGAAGTGCCACCGGTTCATGGTGGACATCCCGTCCATACGCACAAAGCGTTTTGAGAAAACATGCATTGAGCGTACAGCTAGGGAGTTGAATTCCCAACCGGAGTCTGTGTTTCCTGACAGCTACAACCTGGGAGTCTGTAAGTCAAGAGTGAATAGGTTACTTCTAGGCAAGCGTGCTCCATCTTCAACCACATCATCGCTTACCATCAGGTGAGATAGTGGTCAAACGCGTGCCTATCAACAATAAAAAAAAAAGAAGTTCAGTGGCTGTTTTTATTATTCGCAAATTGATTCCTGGTGGATATTGTAATATAAAATTGGTGTAGTTTTGTGCCTCAAGTGTCTACGCAACTGGACAATATATGGAATCATTGAAACAGGCGCGATCTCGGTAAAATGACGCTGAGAATTTTATTGTAGTATTGACTACCTTAGTGAAATTTCCCGAGATGGCTGACTAGTAGTGATAGTGTTCAAATTAAGACTTGGCTTAAAGGTCTTGTAACCAAGCCAGGGGCATAGCCACAACACTTAAAAAAAAAAACCAGACACCTGTCAAAACGCTTCAGATGATGTTTTTTTTTTTAGTTTTGGCTTCGCACGGTATGTGCATTTAGCCAGTGTCAAGTTAAGAAAATATTTAGTTTTAGATACAGAATACTGTCACTTTTTTCACCATTAGAATGCAGATGTAACACATTCTAATGTTTTTGCAGTATTTGGGAGCAAATGAGTCGAGTCGGCCTTCTCGGCAAGCTTTGCTGAGGAGCTAGTCGATACTAAGTACGACAAAATTCTCAGCCCTATTTTACCGAGATCGCGCCTTTTTCAATGATTCCACATCTTGTGCAGTTACGTAGACACTTGAGACACAAAACTACACCAATTTTACATCACAATATCCACTAAGAATCAATTTGCGAATAATAAAAACAGCCACTGAACTTCACTCGAAAAAATCCTGCCAAAAACTCTCAGATGATCTTTCTACCAAATGGGTGGCCAAAATACGAGAACTTATCCAGCAGATACCATCAAAATACTCTTAAAAACCCATCAAAACGATCACAAAATAAACAGTTAAAAGATAAGATATCCAAATCGGTTAGTATCCATCGGATAGTGTGCCAGCAACCTATAATTTGACCATATCAGTCGGGCCGGTTCGTAAGACGGACCGGACCGGTTCGGGGCAGGTTGTGACATACATTCGAACTTTCTTCGGTTCACAAAAATCGGCCCACGCGCCGGTGACAGATCTACTGAATACAATTAAATTTAGATTTTTTAAATTGATTTCTTGTTTTTTAGGGTTCCGTAACCGAAGGGTCCAAACGGAGCCCTATTGTTTTCACTCACGTGTTCGTCTGTCTGTCTGTCCGTCCGTTGTCTGTCACAAAATTTTGTTACGAAGAATTTTTTAACTTCCCATTGACATAAGAACTTGAAATTTGGTGATAATTTTTATTATAACGACTTTAACAAAATACCAATATTTGGTACGGAACCCTTAATGTGCGAAATCCAACACGCACTTGGCCAGTATTTTTTTAAGCGAGGTTTTCGTGAAGTTAATTTTGGCAGTGTTACTGCCAAACTGTCTAGCTAGAGTTTTGTTGACAAATCGTTATGTTATGGCTATGTGGTATATAGTCGACCTCCCACCCACACGCAAAAAACGTTTTGGGAATACATTCATTGTGCGTACAGGTAAGGAGTGGCATTCTCTGTCGGAGTCTGTGTTTCCTGATAGCTACAACCTGGGAGTATTTAAGACTGAAGAAGAGTGAACAAGTTACTTCTGGTCAAGCGTGCTTCATCGTTGACCACATCATCGCTTACCATCATGTGAGTTAGTGGGCAAGCACTGGCTAAAGAAACCAGGGGTCTAGAGCCTGGTAAGGAAAATCCGAGTATTGCCTTCTCGGTTGCCCTTTGGGTGGCTTTATGCCATCTGATTAACTACCACCTGCGACGACAAGACAGCTTAAAGAACTTTCTGAAGTACGAAGGGGTTTCGGTATGTGGACGATCACCATCCAGGTACAGAACGCGCACGGCAATAAACAAAATTGAACAATTAAAACCACCTAAAACATATTAATTAGCATCGTTTAACTTGTAATACGTCTGTCGCAGCCAACTAGCATAATTCGCCATTCAGTTAACAGCCTAGCTTTTTTATTAAACGGCGCAATTCGAGCGGCTAGTTGAGCCGCTCAAATGATATTCAGCCATTCATTTGACTGGCCTGTTGGTCTAGTGGTTAGTGACTCTGACTGCTATGCCGGAGGTCGTGGGTTCGATTCCCACCCAGGACAAATGTTTGTGTGATGAGCACGATCATTTGTTCTGTGTCTGGGTGTAATTTATCTATAATATGTATGTATTTAGAAATATATAAGTATGTTTATCAGTTGTCTAGTACCCATAACACAAGCTCTGCTTAGCTTGGGACTAGATGGCGTTGTGTGATAGTTGTGGAATATTATTATTATTCAATTAAACAGCTAGACAAATGACTTAGATCGATAACATATAATAACTTGCCTTTTTTTTGGTCCAGGCATTGTAAGAGAGGCTATTTCAAGTTGTAAAATTAATTTTGATTTGCATTCAGCCGGGTATGTGCTGACGACGATCGTAGGTAACCTTTTTTTTTTTGGAGGGTAAGATATCGTCAAATGACTTCTCTCGCTCTGGGTGGAACGGGAGTTAGTCTTTTACTGCCTAAAACCCACCCCTGTGCCTTCAATTGCCCGTGCCAGGGTCGCGGTAACTCTCTTTCAAATTTATCTGCGGCTCATCGCGACATCGTAGGTAACCTAGGCTCCTATTTCTGTCTGCAGGGTTTAAAGTAACCTAACACGAAGGAGCTAACAGAAGCTTCGTTCGCTCTCTTTGCTCATCTCCTTCGAACCCACATCGTCACATGTTAACCCTATTGTATGAATGGCCCAAGCATTATTAGACGGAGACGGAGATGGAGTTGCACGGCGCCGTTTAGTAAAAACTGGCTAAGTGCGTGTCAGGTTGCACACATTAAGGGTTAAGTATATGTAAAAATAAACATGATCACCTTACAAGTTCATAGGTCAATGGGAAGATAAAAAATTCTTCGTAACAAAATTTTGTGACAGACGACGGACGCACAGACAGACAGACGGACACGTGAGTGACAACAATATAAAATGGCTAGGTTGTTAACTGAATGGCGAATTAAAATAGTTGGCTGCAACATGTCTACTACGTAATTATTGGCAAATTCTCGCTCAGCGCATTCCTGACATTTGTGCAACTGAATGTTTACAAAAATTATATAAAAGCTATTAGAGGACGGAAATATACTCGTAATATTGTTATGTGTCAAGCTATTGATGGATACCGCCTTATGATGTAATGGTTATCATGAAAGGTGATCTTTGAGAGTTTCGGGTCGAAATGAAGAGGATTTAATTTAATTCTGAGTCAAATTTAATTGACTGGCGTAGCTCTAAAAACGTGATGAGTTTTATCATAATTATTTATTTTCTATCAATTGAAGATTGATTTTTGTAATTGAATCAGTAAACCTAATTCAAGAGATTACCGTTTACAAGTGTATTGGTAAACAAACCAACAATTTTAATAAAGATTACAAGATAGTGAGAACCAAAACTTGGAAAACCAGCAACCCGCATTAGGCCCACGTGGTGGATTATGGGCCACACCTTCTTACAGAGAGGAGGCCTGCGTCCCAGCAGCGGGAACATTAAAAAGCTGAATATGTTACGTTTAAGATCATCATAAAGTTTCACCATTTAGTTTATTTTGACCTCGTAGGTATTAACTACCTTCAGCAGCAGCCGATGCAGGAAACACCTTGGGCGTAGGACGTCGCGAGACGATTTTCGGACACCGTAGACCCGGGCCTGCGGACGGCGAGTGGTGGGTAGCTCGCCGTCCGAACAGCACCAGGCCCGAGAGTCGACGGCGCGTAGTGTTCCACGCGCGCCTCAAAGAGTTGTCAGCAATCATGAAAGGGCCCGTCATGGCCGATGCCTGCCCAGGGGTTGTGGATAAATTCGAAACAGAGTTACCGCGCCCCTGGGCACTCAGGGCAGGGAAGGAACAGGGGAGGGTTTTAGTCAGTAAGAGTCTGACACGCCCTCCCGCTCCACCCAGAGCGAGAGATGTCATTGAATGATTTCCCACCCAAAGAAAAAGAAGGTATTAACGACCTTGAACTAAGAATTAGGATCCTAGAAACTGAATTTCTAGCAAACGCTACCGCTCTTTGCTCTCAAAAAACCGAACCTGGAACTCCAATACTGAGCCTACCCAATAATAACTGTAAGGTTAGCAAACAACTCAATTTTTTTTAAACAATTTTAGGCTCGCACTTGACCACTATCTCACCTGATGGTAAGCAATGATGTGGTCGACGATGCAGCACGCTTGCCTAGAAGTAACCTATTTACTCTTGACATAAAGAGAGGTTGAAACTATCAGAACATTCAGGACACATAGACACTGGCAGGGAAATTCCACTCCCTAGCTGTACGTACAATGAATTTGTTCCCAAAACGTTTTAATTAACAAGAGCAAGCTAAAAAACCAGCCAAGTGCGTATCGGATTTCTAACATTTGGGGTTCTGTACCAATTGAGGGAATTATCAAAGAAAAAATTAGGTTTGTCAGCAAAGTAAACGTAATACCAACGCCTGTGGACGGAGAATAATGGGTAGCTCACCGTCCGATCAGCACCAGGCCCGAGTCCTGATGCTGGCCCTGGCCTGCCCAGGGGTTGTGGATAAATTTGAAACAGAGTTAACGCGCCCCTGGACACTCAGGGCAGGGAAGGAATAGGGATGGGTTTTAGTCAGTAAGAGTCTGATACGCCCTCCCGCTCCACCCTAAAACGGGCGATGTTATTGGAAGATTTGTCACTCCCCAAAAAAAAAAACCTTAAGTTTCATGTTCATAAGGCAACGAGACGACGATACAAAAAGTAAAAAGTGAACAAATAAGACGAAAAACGAAAGTTGTAGATGCCTTAGACTATGCCCTAAAACAAAAGTGGCGGTGGGTGGGACATATAGGAAGATGCACAGACAAAAGATGGACATTTGAGACTACTAGGTGGGAAGGACCAACGGGAAAAAGAAGAAGCGGACGTCCAAGAAAAAGGTGGATAGAAGATATAAAAGCTATAGCAGGAAGCGAATGGAGAAAGAAAGCAGTAGACAGAGAGGTCTGGAAAAAGCTGGAGGAGGCCTATACCCGAGAAGGGGTTCCGATCAACTTTATGGAAAACAGCAGCGATAGCGTTTAAAGCTTATTTTACATATATATATTTTTTTTAATGCATGTAATAACAATTTGTAGATTGGAAATAAATGGGCTTTATTGTTATTATTATTATTATTATAAGGCAACGAGAAGTTAAAAAAATCTTCTGAACAAAATTTTGTGACAGACAGACAGACGGACAGATGGACTCGTGAGTGACAGCAATAGGGCTCCGTTTGGGTTCTACGTGTACGGAACCCTAAACAGAATTAGTTCATACCGAGCTTAGCCGCGAGCGAATTCATATAACTGTTGTAAAAGATATTACATAAATTAGTTGGAAATTATATTTTATGGTTGTTATACCGTTTAGTTGTATAGAATATTGGACTTGATTCATGTGGAATTCGTGTGACCCGCTTGGATGAATTTGATCGAATAGTAATGAAGAATGTGTAAGTCTTCGTTCGAGGAGCTCCTGGCTAAAGTAAAAATTTAATATTTTCAAAAAACCCGACTGTAGAAACAACTAAAAAGTTCCAAACAAGTCACATTTCAAGCAGTCTGATGCAGTTGGTGGCTGTTATTTTAGTTCTATTATTGATTTCATGCTTTTTTTGGAAATTTTCTATTTCTTTATTTTCTAAATTTGTGTGTTACATTTTTGGAATCGCCTCCTCGAACCCTTTATTATGATATCCCACTTAATATAGTTCGTTGACTTTCATTTTTTTCGTTTTCACAATTTGGCGTCTGGTTGTCGCCATATTGTATTTTGATTACTGTCATGTCTTTAGTAGCACTTGCAAGGTTAAGACGAATCAATTGACGTAAGATTTATCAAAATCGGCCCACGCGTTTGGTCTCTATAGTGCCACAAAGGAACAAACATGCATACATACATAGACTGATAAACACATTACCCTTCCTTGCGTCGCTCAGTCGGGTTAAAACAGCCGCACGGGTCGATCTATCAGGTTAAGCTACGCTTGCCGGGGTTGGTCCATGGATGGGTGACCATCTTTACATACCGATACTCCTCCACCTTGACTCGGAAAGCACGTTAAAAAAAAAGCCTTTGGTCCCGGTTGTCAATCGTGAATCTTTGACAGTCGTTACGAGTCGTCAGAAGCCCGAAAGTCTGACAACCAGTCTTACCAAGGGGTATCGTATTACCCAGTAACTTGGTAGTGGAGGTCAGATAGGTATTTGCTCCAAAACACTGGTATTCAGCTGCATCCGGTTAGACTAGAAGCCGACCCCCAAGATAGTTGGGAAAAGGCGCAGGCAGTCCAGGCAGATTAATTATTTTAGTCTTCGTAAGCACTGACGATGGTCATAGTATAGTGAGATAGCGAGTTTTTTACCTGTGGTCTCAATTTTTTGAGTTTAAAGGGTGGATCACGAGACAAACAACTGAACTTCCTTGAAGAAAGGTTTTCATTTCCATGAACTGAAGCAGTATCAAAAAATTTGACCACCCATTCCCGTTACATCCTGTATTTTACTACCTTTTTTTTTTTGGGGGTGGGAAATCTTCCTACGACTTCTCCCGCTCTGGGTGGAGCGGAAGGGCGTGTCAGAATTTTACTGACTAAAACCTACCCCTGTTCCTGCCTTGCCTGAGTCCTGTAGTCCAATACCAAAAATGGCCATTTTTGACACTTTTGCTTTACTACTTTGGATGCGAAACACTTTGAGTCCTGCTTCAACAACGTAAAAATACCTTAAGCTCTTTGTAACAAACGCAACATAGGATTCTTTAATCTTTATTTTATATGCTAAGATACGAATTTTTATTCAATGAGGGCGCCACTTACGGGGAGGTAGGCCCTTAAGTTCAAATCGCGCTGACAACTCTGCTTGCGCGATGCAGAATTTGTGAGTTTAGTTCGAATGTCATTTTTTTTTAATTTTGCTTGTTTCTCAACCCTTACCACTCGTAGGATCCCAAGCGAGTAGGACTCCAATTAAAGACTACTATAGTATACTATAGTTTACTACAAATTTCTATTGTTATTATTATGTGTGGAATAAATAAATAAAGCTATTATTATTATAGTATACTGATTCCAATGGTGATCAAAATTATCGACTTTCACACCATCGCTACCTAGAAATATCTGATTGAAACCAATCAGAAAACCATAAACTCCGCACCAGTTTGTTAATAGTATCCTCGCTAAATAGGTACCATAGACTATAAAAATCACAGTTCCAAATCGTAGAGAAATCTTTAATGGACGCTATAAAAATAGTTTTGTATTCGAAAATTTAAGTATAGGAATAAAATATTCGTGGTATTTTGCAACCAGTTCTTAAGAGGGCGAACAGGTATATTACCGGTATTTTTACTACGAATACTTCAATAGGTCGAATTTGCAGGTGTGTGTGAATTAAATAGACAGGTATTCATTCGTTTCCTTGATGACCTAAAAGTTATGAATACTGTGTTAATGTGACTGTATATGATTTTTAGATTTTCATATTCATCATATAACATTACTAGCTGACCCACAAAACGTTGTTTTGCGATAAAAAATGGGGGATGGGGGTAGGAGGGTGAAAATACTTTACGACCTATTCTCATACCTACCAAATATACAAAAAAAAATTCAATAAAATCGGTCAAGCCGTTTCGGAGGAGTGCTACCACAAACACCGTGACACGTGATTTTTATGTACATATTAGAGAAGATTAGATAATAATTAATAATCTTTAATCACAAAACTGACGTGGCACGCAGAACATATGCTGCTGTCCTCACTTTTCCAGTTTCTCTTTCTCTAAACGGATTGGGAGTATTCTTTCGTTGCTCTTACCCTTGCCCTCGTTTTATCTCCGTTGCGCGTTGGGTCCAAACCCACCTCAAGGCCCTACTACCGGCCAAGTGGCGTCCTCATTGAATAAAATATCGGAGCATTGCATAGAAAATAAATATTAAAGAATCCAACGTCACGTTTGTTACAAAAAAGGTATAATATTTTTATGTTGTTAAAACAGGACTCAAAATGTATCGTATCCAAAGTAGTAAGCAAAAGAACCAAAAACGGCCATTTTTGGCACTTTTAAAACCCTCACCACACACGTATACAACACACTACACACGTTTAAATTTAATTTAATGCAACTAAGTTTATTAATGTTTAGTTGAATTTATTGTATTGGCTTAACATTCGATTATTGTCGCCTCACAAATCTTACCGACCGACGCCGACGTTACGTATATGTGTCCCCTACAGACCCTACAGTAACTACATATATGTATGTATGTATGTTATAAAATTGTAAAACGAAGGAAACTAGTCTCCACGACACAGGGAATCCTAGTGTGGAGGCTAATGCTAGTTTGAATCTGCACTGCTTTCTTGAACAATATAGTTTTTATTATTTTTAACCGACTTCAAAAAGAAGGAGGTTATCAATTAGGATGTTTGTATTTTTTTTAAATGTATATTCGGGCATAACTCCGTCATTTATATAGACGAAATTACAATTTTTTTTTACGAAAATTTTTATTTTGTTCGAAAGGGCTTTATTCCAAAATGGTCCCGTTTAAATTTCATATAGATCTGATGATGAGTTTCGGAGACAGACAACGGAACTCTTCAAAAAATTACAGCAATTCCACTGCGATTGCTGCGATCGTATGTCTATGTAGAGTTAACACAATTTAATGGGGAACCACAACTAAAAAGTGTAAAATAAAATCTGTTTTACAAAAAATAGAACCAACTTCCAAAAAACGTGCAAAATAAGTTTAATTTCGGAAGTCGGTTTCAAAAAAAAACGAAGACGCAAAACCAGAAACACCATTTTGCACGTTTTTTGGAAGTCGGTTCTATTTTTTGTAAAAAAGTTTTTTATTATTATTATATGGTCGATGGAGCCGAAAGGTTAAGGAGTGGCGACCGGGAACCAAAAGCTGCAGTGTTTGAAGGTCTCCCACAAGGTGAACCGATAACCTGGTGAGGGTCGCGGGTAGCCGATGAGAGATGCACAAGACCGGTCTTCGTGGCGGCCTAGGTCCAGAAGGAGACGTCTTTCTACTGAAATGGTGACAATGATTATTCTTTTATACCTTACAGAGCCGAGACAGCTATGCTATTATGTGTGTAGTCATAATGGCTCAATTACACCTTCCGATTTCAAGGGACCCAATTTAGGAAACAGGAAGGTGTAATAGCAGTTAGAGCAGTTAGTGTCCGATTTAGTGAGATTGAAAGGTCCCGATTTGACTTCCTAAATTGTGTACGATTTAGGATAGTGTAATCGCATCACCCCGATTTAGAGCTAAGTGTTGCCAATTTAGAGACTTTGTCGCTACAAATGGGCTAGTAGTATTTTTGTTTGTGTTTAAAATTAAATTAAATTTCACAAAGTCCCTTTCCCAGAAAAAAAATCTGAGTCCGCTCTTTTTATTTTTAAGTCCGCTCCTGGTACAATCAGTTTTTAAGAGACTTTAGAGCGACTTTTGATATTATGTTTAGGGACTCGAATTTGTAAGAGTTGGCAACACTGCCGACTTAGGAGTTCAGTTTATTATAGTGTAATCGCTCGCTTCCTGCTTCCTAGTTAGTTTGTTCCTAAATTGGGTCCCTTGAAATCGGAAGGTGTAATTGAGCCTTAAGCAGAGGAAATCCCAATTACAGGGCAGTAATAAACATCAATCAACTTATCAAGTTACTTATTGGGGGTTCTGTACCAAAATGGTAGAAAGCAACCCTTATGGTGCGACTCAGTCTGGTGCGATATCTCAAGAACACTACTGCTATCAACTTAAAATTTAGAATAGTTCTCTAGGCCGCTTAGTTTTCGACTTTTGA
This sequence comes from Polia nebulosa, assembly GCA_951329385.1. Taxonomy (NCBI): domain Eukaryota; kingdom Metazoa; phylum Arthropoda; class Insecta; order Lepidoptera; family Noctuidae; genus Polia; species Polia nebulosa. The sequence continues at coordinate 4,183,208 of OX589606.1, read as the reverse complement.
TGAAAATTGTAAAAAAAAATATACTGTTTCACCCCCCCCCCCCCCTCCCCCTCTCTCTCCCCTCCCCCTTTATCTCCGAAGTTTACATAGAGAAAAATCTGAAATTATTAAATGTGATAGATATATATTTTTCAAGGAAGGTTTCAATATATAATACATTAGGATCTGATGAAGATCTTTGGAGTTAGACAGTGGAACTCTTCAATAGCCAACAGCAAATGACTCGTGATTACTGCGATCGTTTATCTATGTATTGTTAACACAATTTAATGGGAAACCACAACTAAAAAGTAAAAAATAAAAAAAACCATTTCACAAAAAATAGAACCGACTTCCATAAGAAAACAAAAAAAGCGCAAATTAACTTTAATTTCGGCAGTCGGTGTCAAAAAACGAAGATCCCCACCCCGACCGACCGACCCACCGAAACCGACCGACCGACCGAGACCGACTTCCGAAATGAAATTTTCCGGTTTTTTTTTTGTAAAAACAAAAATTACGAGTATCATAAGATTTTAAGCAGGATGCGGTTGAATCTTTAATAAGCTCTACTATTTGTAGTACCTACCTATGTTTACAAATGAAACTTTTTGAATCATTTAAAAAATGTCAAAAAAATATTTTCACATTTTTAACAAGACACTGCTTTTTATGGATTTATTTTTTAAACTTAATTACTGATTTTTAACTCAATTTTAACTTATTTAAAATTGAGTTAAAGATCAGTAATTCGCTGTGTTTTTTTAAAACTGTATCTATGGTTATTTAAATCTTATTTATTAAATGTTTAACTTTAACTTATTGACTTTTTATTTTGCTGACTTAGAATTGAATGTATTATCTAATTTAATTTTGTAATGTTTTATGGGTCTTGTGTGGTCTGCATTAAAGTTTATTTTTATTATTATTTACTTGTAGTACAGGGTCTTGCGACTGACTTACATCTCTGCCTATCTCACTTTTCAACACACATAAACACATAGGTACATACTATAGATTTGGTGTGTTAACGTTTGGCAAACGGTCGGCACGCATGAATGTGGAATAGTTAGGTGGAGCGTAGAGAGGTGTTCTGTGCGACTACGAATAACGAGGACGCGAGATGTTGTGTACGGCGAGCAAGGGAGCTTGATGCTTAGTTAGAATGCTGTTTGTTGGAGAAAAAAATATTGTGGTTGGAATAAAAAATCTTTATTGCTGTACACAGGTCCATTAGAAAATTAACTTAAAATTAAATACAAAAACAAACACAAAAAATATTAGTACGTTGTCAATGACAACAAAAAAAACAACAGACTTCCAAAAAAAAATACACTAAAAATTAAAAAATAACTTTAAATTCGGAAGTCGGTGTTTGTATTTTATTTCTTCGTTAATTGACACCGACTTCCAAATTAAAAGTTATTTTTTAATTTTTAGTATATTTTTTTTTGGAAGTTGGTTGTTTTCTTTTGTAAAAAAGTTTTTTATTCTTCAGTTTTTAGTTATACCTCAGAACTAAAAACCGCAATAACATGGAAAGTGGAATTTAAACATAGTCGTAATTGGAGAACACCAAAACGTCATCTAGACATACGTATTTTTCGTTTTTGTTCAGTTTTTCAAATAGCGCCGAAGCAATTTCGATAAAACTTATATGGGACCACCTCGGGAGTATATTCTATCGGATATTAAAATAATTTTTAAAATCGGTTCTCAATTGACAGAGAAATGGGCGGGCATACATAAAAAAAAAACAGGTACATACAGCCGAACGTAGAACCTCCTCCTTTTTCGAAGTCGCTTAGTGATATTTGTTTTGCAAAATGGTTAAAAATAACATTAACACGTCAATCTTTGTCTCATCATCATCATCATCATAATTTCGTCCACAGCTGGACATAGGCTTCTCCCAAGTGTTGCCACAACGACCGGTTCTGTGCGCCTTGCATCCACCGGATTCCCACGACCCTCACCAGGTCATCGGTCCACCTTGTGAGAGGCCTTCCAACAAATCGTCGTCTGGTACGCGGTCGTCACTCCAGAACCCTTCGGCTTCACTGACCGTCGGTTCTGCTAGCTATATGCTGCCCACTGCCACTTAAGAGGTATATAGCCGCCAAGTGGCGCCCTCATTGAATAAAAAATCGTAGCAAAGCATAGAAAACAAAGATTAAAAAATCCTATGTTGCGTTTGTTACCAAGAGCTTAAGGTATTTTTACGTTGTCAAAAACGGCCGTTTATGGTACTTTTGCTTACTACTTTGGATGCGAAACACTTTGAATCCTGTTTCAACAGCGCAAAAATACCTTATTCTATTTGTAACAAACGCAACATAGAATTCTTTAATCTTTATTTTCTATGCTAAGAGACGATTTTTTTTTCAATGAGGGCGCCACTTACGGGGAGGTAGGCCCTTAAGGCGCTATTAACTGCCAATGACCTTGAGTGGTTAGCTTGCGTGTTCTGTGCTGAGCTCACGTGACCTGTCGTACGTCCACCCAGTAATATGGACTCGCCCATCAAGGAGCGCTGTCCGAAATTATACGAATTAATTTATTACACATAAAACAACAGGTATTAAACTAAAATACTAAGACAAATTTTAAATAATTAAATGATCTTTAAAATGGTGAAGGTTTCATAAAAATACGCTTTATAGTTTTTGCGTGATCCTCAATTTTTTATCCGCGTTAGAAATAACTTTACATTAATTATTATACACTATGTTTTAAAAATATAATTTCAAATATTTACAGATTAAATTATGACAGAAATTGTCTAGAGTAACATATATTTTTTTTAAGACTAGACGTTTAGATGTGATGTTCAATTAAGAACCATTAAAAGTCGTATAACTGCGCCTTAAGTTTGGTGATTCTTCAATCTCTAAGTCGGTAACTTTGGATAATCTTTATTTGTCAAATTTAAACTAGATGAGGCCGGTTTAAGAATTTGCATCACTTCTTTAAAATTGTTTATTTTTATGTATATGGAAACAAACAAAATCTTTTCTACTACTTTTTATTAATAAATATATATATATTTATGTAGTTATTTATTAAATATTTCATAATTCTGGTGAATCAAGATTTACATAAAATGAGGTTATTTAATTTCTAAATTCAGAACTACTTCGCTGGACTATTGACCACAAACACTTGTTGAGGATAAGATCCTGGGTTTGGTTTCTGGGCCAGGCAAAGTGTTTATCCATTCGGAATTTCTCAGTTAGCACTCCGAAGTAGAATTTGTACCCAGTTGATGGCTAAAGGCTCCGGTTAGAGTTCAAATAATATAATAATAATAATAATATAATAATATTCCACAACTATCACACAACGCCATCTAGTCCCAAGCTAAGCAGAGCTTGTGTTATGGGTATTAGACAACTGATAAACATACTTATATATTTCTAAATACATACATATTATAGATAAATTACACCCAGACACAGAACAAATGATCGTGCTCATCACACAAACATTTGTCCTGGGTGGGAATCGAACCCACGACCTCCGGCATAGCAGTCAGGGTCACTAACCACTAGACCAACAGACCAGTCAAATCAAAGTTAATGACGTGTATGAAGTTCGCGTTACGCTGCGCAGTACAGTAGGTACCCGACCCCTCAACCCCGCTGTCATATGAATTTGCTCCTACGCAGCGACCCGCACAATGTTCCAATCTAGCTTTACCTACCTGTACCATACCACAATAAATACTGGCGTGATGTTATGATAATTTCAAAATATACATATGTCGAGTTCTGTAACAATTTAATCCTTTAATCGGTTTAAGCGTTGAAGCATGCAATGAACACACGTACGGTCACGTACCTAAGTCATAATGTCTAGAGTTTCTTCACTCTATTAATTTTAATTTGGTCGATATTTCCAGCAATCGTAATTGCATAATTTGATTCCACCAAACCCGTTCCATCATCGGACCACAAGACGTACGGAGATGCGCCACCGGTACATGGTGAACATCCCATCCACACGCACAAAACGTTTTGAGAACACATTCATTGTGCGTACAGCTAGGGAGAGGAATTCCCTGCCGGAGTCTGTGTTTCCTGATAGCTACAGTCTAGAGTTACCTACTTCTAAGCAAGCGTGCTCCATCTTCGACTACATCATCGCTTACCATCAGGTGAGATAGTTGTCAAACGCTTGCCTATCCAGAATAAAAAAATAAATAAAAAAATACATATATCAGGCAACGAATAATAACTGGAATAATACTATTATACAACTTTTGTTTTTCTATACCAAAAACCCGAAAAAAATTTGCTATTCAAATAAATCGAGAAAATGTACAGCCGACTTTTTTCAAAGTATTGAGTTTAATTTTCAAAAGTTGTGATGACTTTAAATAGGGCTAAGTAGTAAAAAAAACTGCATTATAGGTTAACGGCATCCCTTCAGACTAATATTGATGAAGATGTGTAATAATAAAATATTATAGTACTGAGTTCTCCATATGGGGTTTAGAATGACGTCACTAAGTCGACGTCTAGTTCAATAACTAAACTAAAATTAGGGAATCGCTATCTTTTACTAAAAGGCAGTGCGAGAAAAGGACGGCTATAGCTATGAACTAAGTTAGAGATGTCAAACTAGTTTACGCCTTGCGCTTCACCGTGTTTTTAATCGACATGTTTTTACGGGTACCCTTAATTTGTATGAAAATATTAGTTCAACTAAATTTGACAGCTCTAATTTAAGATAGGAATAGCTTAAATTAAGTATAGTTTGTGCACAACAGAATCCGCACCATTGTCATCTAAACTAAACATGTATGAAAAATTTCAGCTCAATCGGAAACCGGGAGGTGTAACTAATAAAAGCGTGTTAAAATAAATAAGTAAGTAGTTCCTTAAACATATACAGCTAAACTTGTACGTTTTCTTAATACAATTATTGTTTTAACTTATAAAGAAGCCTTACAAGACAAGTTCAAGGAGAAATATTCTCAAAACAATGAAACAAGCGTGAATTTCCTTAATTACGTTTAGTTTGTACAACAAGCCGGTAATGTTAACTTCCTAATAGTAATTAATTACTACTATTGTTATGAGGCGTTGATTTCAAACGTTTAACACATTTTTGGTAATGATCTTTTATTTTACGCTAATGATCTTGTTTGAAACCTTTTTAATTACGTATTTATGTAATTAGAGTTTTCTTTATTTAAACATACGTGTTTAAAAGTTTCAATTAAAATATGTGAATGTACAGTAACCCTAAACAAAAAATATTTCACAGTGTTGCCCAAAATAAATTGTCCATTTCTCAAAGTATCAAGATCGTTAAGTTTATCTAAAAATAAGTAAAGGTGAGGTGCTCAGACGCAGCGAGTGACGTGTCTTCTCACTTCTCTTCCTCCAGTCAACCGCGCGCCGCCGCTCGAGACGGACGTACGTTCTTGACAGTTCTCAACGAAATAACTAATTTATTAATTGGTGTCGCTAACTAACTGTGCTTGTTCCACAACATTATTAAACACATTCTAAGGTTTCAAAATCTAACTTTTCGGTAAGTTTTGTGTATGAAAACCTAGTTTTCAAGGACAGTGTTTCAAAAGATTTGTAAGAATATTTCAAGTGTTTTTTTTGGTAACAATTTCTGTACGATTCCGGGATTGCCATTGTGGATTGAAAAGGTTAGTTACAATAACGTTTAATCTTATTGATTCGTTAAGGTTTTTGTTGGTTTTAGTTCGTAGTTAAGCTGTGCGGTGAACTTCGCAACTTAGTACAGTTAGCTCAGACGGAACTTAACTAGGTACTTGAATGTGTGTGCTGTGTTGTTAAAACCATTTTCTCTGAAGAGAATTGTTTTAACTTCTGACTCGAAGGTTAATGAATGAAATAACATTACAAAAAAACTGTTTTAGAGATGGTTCAGTGAATAAGGTTATTAACCTTATTAGTTTGGTGATTGTAACCTTATTGTCTTTACGACTTAAAACTCAGAAAGTGAAGTTAATTCACAGACTCGAAATCAACGTTTTCTCAAGGATAATGCACGGAAACTGGGCCAAATTTTAATTGAAGCCAGAATTTTAACTTTCACACGAGTAAAAGTGAAGAAATTGTCGTTTGCGAATGTCAATACGAGTTTGGGGCCGTTTAGGTGTTTTTTGGCAAATTGAGGTGATTGCCTATCGGATGGGCCGGTTTGAAGTTAGCGGATTAAGATTCTTCGGTCGAACTATAATGAGTTTTTGACAACGGTGAAATTTTTGGGTTAATCAATCTTTGTGGGAGATGAATAATATTCTATTTTGATTAATTTGAAACCTAGCAGCGTTTGAGATTTAGTAATACATAGACATAAGTACTAGAATTGTTAGACCTAGTATTTTCTGTGCGTGTAGACATTACAAAATTCGTAATGATTTTTACATTGAAATAGATTTCACGATCCGTCTGCAGCAAAGCCAGCAGCAAGTTACTTCACTTAGCTAGCCTAGATATTATGACATAGGCCACAGGAATTTTATAATTCAGTTTGAAACAAAGCATAGTTATGTACTTACTTACAGAATAAAACTTAGAATGATATGGGTTTCTTAAATTTTCAATAGAATCCATCCAAACGTTCGTATTAATAATATTAAGTAGGATGCGAAATTTTGGATGAATGTATGTCTGTTATTTAATCACGCCAGAACGGCTGAACGGATTTGGATGAAATTTGAGACAGAGATAGGTTATAGTCTGGAATAGCACATAGGCTATAATTTATAATAGTGGAAGTATTAATTCCACGCGGGCGAAGCCACTAAGCAGAAGCCAGTTAAACACTGGGACCGCGTGAACAGGGCTTTGCCTTCTTAAGGCGCAAATGAATTTTAAATTGAACATCACATCTAACTAGTCTTATTACTTTGAAAAACATATATGGTACTCTTGACAATAATTTTCTTCGTAATTTGATTATGTCAATATTTGAAATTATATTTTTATAACATAGTGTAATTCATTTGTAAAGTTATGTCTTACGCGGATACAAAATTGAGAATCACGAGAACGTAAAAATACCTTATCCTATGTGTAACCAACGTAACATAAGATTCTTTAATCTTAATTTGCTATACTAAGATACGAATTTTTATTCAATGAGGGCGCTACTTATGGGGAGGTAGGCCCTTAAGTAAATACTCATAAAATACGGAAATGTAAAGGTTTTCTCTTCGCCTATAGCGAGAGGAAATAGTTACAATAACCGTACCCGATGGAACTAGCATACTTGCGTAGAAACTAGTCGGGTTGAACGAATCAACCGCTCAGGGTGGGACGTGTGACTGTAGATGAGGCATTTCGTGGAGAGTTGGTTGTTGGTGGGTTAGCAACCCGGCCGGTTCTGCTTTATTAACCGACTTCGAAAAAGGAGGAGGTTACATGTTTGACTGTATGTATGTCCACCGATTTCTCTGTCAGTTGTGGACCGATTTAAAAAAAATTGTTTTGTCCCAAAGAGTATATTCCAGAGGTAATAAATTTAATTGAAATTGTTTTTTTTATGAATTCGGACGTAACTTTAATATCTAGTTTTAGTTCTGGGGTATAACAACCAAAAAGTTAAAAATAAAAACTTTTATTCATAAAATACATACTACCGATTTCCAAAAATGAAAAACACTAAAAATTTAAAAATATCTTTAATTTCGGAAGTCGGTGTCAAATAACGAAGAAATAAAATACAAACACCGACTTCCGAAATTAAAGTTATTTTTCAATTTTTGTGTATTTTCATTTTTGGTAGTCTGTTGTATTTTTTGTAAAAAAGTTTTTTAATAACGTTATTTATTTATTTATTCAACAATTTATGTACACACAAGATAAGCTATAAATAAACAACATAATAAAAATTAGCACAAAGGTACTGCTTATTTCTAAAGAAATTTCTGCCAGCAGACCCGCGAAAAGAGAAGTGAAAAGAAATGTAGACAATAGTGTGTAAAAAACAGAAAAAAGAGTACGAGAAGTCTTAAACTAAGGAATTAAATAAACCTACACATATAATGTTAATATTAATATATATTCACTTACCTAATAATATATATATACACAACATTCTCGTTCTGTTTTGTATAAGAATTAGGTACCTTTCTAAGTTCCAGTTCAGTTGTGAACAGCTCTCTTCCAATTTTCACCAAAAAAGCTCACCTGGGGGTTAGTGCCGAAAGATAATCTCTCTCAGTAAGCTCACATTCAGTAATTGGGTACCAGTAAAAGATACTAGATATTACATTGTATCCGTATACACCGCATAAGTGAATCTTAATGAGCGATAATGAAGTAATTAGCGCCTCTTACATATACGTACTTACCTCTTCTTGTAAGTCGGTACTAGATCATAAATCATTGAGTCTCTTTTAATTGCTAAGAATACGGCATGTAGGATCTATGGCTTCACCAGTGCGTAAATATACAAAAAAAGTGAATAAAATATGCGAAAGTGAGTCTTCCGTCTGTGTGTCTGGTAGGTTTTTACGGCAAAATTAATTACAGAAACAGATTTTTGATTTAGGTTTGGTTTTTGAAAAATATCATAGAACCATTGAATTGTTTAGTGAAAAATTATGTTTCTATAGTAATTTTTTTGAACTGAAAATATAAGTGTCAGTGTCGTCTGAGCGGTATTACCAAATCTCAGTTTGTTAATTTAACAAATCATTAAAGATATCTTTACAAACAATATGTGGCACTTACAAAAGACCACAGCATGCAAAGTTTCAGGAAACAGAGTCACCTCGCCCCTGGGCACTCAGGGCAGGGAAGGAACAGGGGTGGGTTTAAGTCAGTAAGAGTCTGACACGCCCTCCTGTTCCACCCTAGAGCGGGAGATGTGATTGGTTGATTTCCCACTCCACAAAAAAAAAGCATGCAAAGTTTAAAACTTTTTTTTTCTTAACTGATTATAGTTATGCTTTATTTTAATTTTAAATTCTGCTTTGTTAACTAACAGTGTTTTGCAATTTGTGTATTTAGCAACAAGTTCTTACTCAAAACTTTCTTTATCGTTTATATTGATAATGAGGTCGAAGATGGCTAGACACGAACTTGCCTAGAAGTAACCTATTCACTCTTGTCTTAAAGACCCCTAGTTTGTAGCTATCAGGAAACACACAACTCCGGAAGGGAATTTCACTCCTTAGCTGTACGCACAATGAATGAACGAATGATGTGAACTAATTCGTTGGATGCTTTTAAAAGGCACATTTCAATTTCTTCTCCAAATTCACCATTACATCGGAAATTTACTCTGTATAGCAGATGATTATAAGTGGCAAGAGGCAGTAACCACTTGCCATCAGGTGTCAGCAGTCTATCAACAAAAAACTATGTTTAGTTTTTCTTCTCTTTTATAATCTGTGCAATTCCTAATCTTTCTTTCACTAAAAACTTTTTCACTTTCCGATCTTTTGGACTTTCTCTATCAAGCCCACGACTCATATAGTATGAATATACATAATATTATATAGTGACTAGTCCCCTTTAGACATAGCGTGATCTGATAGCATTAGTACGATTTTGTCGAAGGATTTCAATAGTGAAAGTTACATTTGGATTGATCTAGTGTTTTCTGCGAGTTATATAGACGTTGGGTATAAAATTGGCTGGATAGAAGTTTGAGTGTGCCGGAGTCTGTGCTACCTGATAGCTACAACCTGGGAGTCTTTAAGTCAAGAGTGAATATGTTACTTCTAGGTAAGCGTGCTACATCGTCGACCACATCATCGCTTACCATCAAATGAGATAGTGGTCCAACGCGTGCATATTAATGATAAAAAAAAACGGACCAAACACGTGTCGGATTTCGCACATTCAGGGTTCCGTAACAAATATATTTTTGACTATTTACAAGGATTTGGGTCAACAAGATGCTTATACTGTGAAAATTTGAAGATTGTAGCTCCAATCGTTTGGTTGTAAAACCTGTGTGAGAGACTACGGACAGACAGATGGACAAGTGAGTAACAGCAATAGGGCTCCGTTTAGACGATTCGGGTAGGTATGGAACCCGAAAAAAACGGGTACGCATTAAGTTACTATCAAGCAATGTAGATTTGTATGAAAAAGTATTTTAATTAGACCATATTCTGTAGAGGTTCCTGAACACTAAAACTTTCTACAAAATTACAAGAAACCATAATTATACATTGAAGAGCATCTTTTTCCATCGTGTGAAAAACCTTACGATTATCCTGGACCCTGAATCGAACGGATGGGTCTCACAGACTCTTTTGCAAATACCATTGTTTGTTTGACACGAATATTTACTTTGTAAAGTATTATATTTTTATTTAATTTTTTGATTACTTAATTATTGTAAATGTGAGGACTATGTGGGTTATTATTATTATTTTCTCCTCCTTTTTACAGTAATTTTTAACGTTGTCTGACAGTTTGAGTACTTTTGCGGCCTACCCAAATGTCGTTTCTTTGGTATTGTTCGTCATGTCATTGAGCTCCTTAGTGGTTTTTACTCGTAAGTTGAGCTATTCGACTATTGACAAATGCTTGCACTGACTGGACAGGTCCACTCAAATATGTTTGGTTCTTTCTTCAAGAGACCACTACAGACACTAAGCTGCATGGTCCTCATATAGAATAATGTGAATGCGAGAACTATGTATGTCGTTATATTCATGTAGATTTTATGATTGTCTGGCAGTTTGAGTATTTTTGCGGCCTACTCAAATGTCCTTACCTTGGTATTGTTCGTCGGTTCGTTGAGCTCCTCAAAGTTCTGAGTTGAGCTTCGCGATGACTGACAAATGCTTGCACTGTCTGGACAGGTCCACTCGAATTCGTGTGTTGCTTTCTTCAAAAAGCTGATCCCAGACATAAACGTACATGGTTCTCATATGATTTAACCAGTACACACTTTAAAAGAGACTTTGACCTCTGAGTTTGTTTCGGTGTTTCTTCTCAGGGTAGTCAGCTAGGAAACACCGACCTCATCTAGCTTAAACTGACAAAAACCATTGACGTGTAAAAGTGTTCCTTGTAACCTATTTACTGAATAAACATCATTTATCATTGGCCGGGGCGCTGGAGTTTACAATTCATTACGCTCCCTTGGCCCAAATTTGAAAAGCACCTTATCCACTTATTTCCTCTACGTTACTTTGACATGTTTTTAACCAGTAAACAGTTATTAGGAGCTAACTACTGGCACACAAAGTAAACAGAAATCATTCAAACCGTGTAACTTCATTAGCATTGCAGTGTTTGTGGTATTAACTGATCGTTCACGCCTCTCTGTGCATTGCTTCGACAATTTGTACAAAGTTATTTAGTACGGTCAACGAAACCATTTGGTGTAATGATTTAAAATAATCTTTGTGTTTGAGAATTACGCTTTCATTTAGCATAATAATCCATTGTAATTAGCTGCATAATATCTTTTAAAATCTAAGCTACTAATGGTCATGTACTGAAAAAAACGCACTTTTAAGTCACCGTTAAGTTGATATTTTCGTTCTTTATCTTCTTTTTGGGATTGGTGCTTCATCTTTTTCTTTCTTTTTTGAGAGTTTTGTTGTTCAATAAAGTATCTATTTGTCCTACTTAATGGCATAAGAGTAAGCTGCCTTCATTCATGATCTGTTTTGTTGACTGTACGTACGGATTTTGTGAGTACATTGTATTGATCAATTGCCTGTAGGCCGAGGCATTGACTGGTGATAGCAAGGTCGCGGGTTCAATTTAAAAGTGTTTTGCCATACTAAGTATGGTTAACGAAAGGTTGACGTAATCCTTCTCCTGAAATACTAATAGAGTAGGGCCACAAATACGAGTACTCTTGGTAAAATGGGGATTGGTAGACCCGTCTGACAAACAATGAGAGTGCGTTAACCCTGTCCGGAACACCAACTCACATGCTGGAGTGCCCCAATGGCCTGCATTATAGAGCACCTGATGAACGTCTCTGACGCTGCGATTACTGTGGCCAACTTCGGGGCCCGAAGTATTAAAAAAATTAGGTAACCCTTGATTCGAAAGAATAAGAACAGACGTGAAGACCTGAACCATGAGAAAGATGTGGCTAGAAATGGGGGTCCATTGAGAAGACGACAAATAGAGAATTATGGAAGAATAAAACGAGTTGTGCCGACTCCAAATAAATGGGAACAAGGCCAAGAATGATGATGCTCATCTTATGATTATTGAGATGACGCATGCCGAATGTATAGCCAGTTTAATGTATGAGAAATAATAAAAACATTTTGAATTTTTTTGAATGTATAGCCTCTCAAAACGGTGAAGGAAAACATCGTGAGGAAACCGGCATGTCCTAGAACTAAAAATTCGCAGACATGTGGCATCCACCAACCCGCATTGGGCTCGCGTGGTGGATTACATCCCACACCCTCTTATAGAGAGGAGGCCGGTGCCCCAGCAGTAGGGACATGATGATAATGCCAAATGCTTATAAATTATACGTTTGAGTTTTAAGCTTCTATCGGAACTGGAATCATTCTCTTTCTCCATGAGAAGGAGTGCGCCGTTATTCAATGAACCGAGCGCGGTGCGGGTTGGAGGCATATCACTTGTCAATCAAATTTTTGGTTCTTGGACATGCCAGTGATTTATTATTTTTATGTTACAGTTTTTAATTTACTTCAACTTTGTTTAAAATATAATCAAAATTAATTATTCTGCTCTACTTTTAATTCTTGGTAGTTAACAAATATTTATTCCGTATTTAAATTAATTTCAGTTTAGCGGTTGATCTTGAACTCAAAGACGTTAAGTGACAGTTAAATACTTTTGAGTTCAAGTACGTCTAGCTTGGTTAGAATGTCAGCAGGTGATCCAAAGGTTGTGGTTTCAAATCCTATCTCATGAACTTTGTAGTGAACTATTGTTCGAGAAGTTTAGGTTATTTGGCAACGATGGATTCGGAGAGATAAAATGAATTTAAAGTATGAGTATTTTAAGGTTTTTGGTTCGGAAACTCTTAACCGAGTCGGTTTCTGTCAACTGTCAGTTATGTAGGTTGTAGGTGAATTTGATGTTTTCTCTTAAACAATTTCTATAAATTTATACCTGAAAACATCCTATTGTACATTATCCTTAAGGCCCTACTCACGGTCCAGTGGCGCCCTCATTGAATAAAAAATCGTAGCATAGCACAGAAAATAAATATTAAAAAATCCAACTTCACGTTTGTTACAAATAGGATAAAGAATTTGTACGTTGTCTAAACAGGTCTCAAAATGTTTCGTATCCAAAGTAGTAGGCAAAAGTGTCAGAAACGGCCGTTTTTGGTACTTTCGCCTATTATTCAATGAGGGCGCCACTGGACCGTGAGTAGGGCCTTAAGACAATTTTTACTGTCAAATTATTGTCTACATAATAATTTATCATAATATTGGCTAAATACTAGTTGGAAAAAATGAGTCATAAAAACTAAGATTGTCAGAGACACGAAAAGACTAAGATTGTCAAATTTTGAAATTAATTTTCATACCAAACTACTAAAGAATACTCGTATTTATCAAAATATATTTTGAATACAGTTTGTTGATTAAGTTTTTTTGTGAAACTGTTCAACTTCATGTCCACTTCTGTACCCCGAGTGTGAGTTTTTTAACGTACCAATCGCGTTAAAGTAAACGTCAATTGTTTTTACAGAAACTGTATAAGTGCCGCCTGGTTCCTCTATTTAAGGTTCCGAAAGTCCGAATGAAAAAACAGAACCCGTACAGGATCACTCGTGTGTCTGTCCGTCTGTCACAGCCCATTTGCTCCAAATCTGCTGGACTGATAGAGTTGAAATTTGGTACACACATGAATACCTGTGACCCAAACACGGACGTGTACCCTAAATAAATTAATTTGAAGTGTGGGGGTCACTTTTGGGGTGAAAATCGGAAAATTAAAAATAAAAGTTTTTCAAACTGTGTCGTGTGACATATCAAATGAAAGAACACATTGTGACGGTCTCGAATAATTTTTTTTCACAATTTTAAAGTTATAGAAAATAGATGAAAAATTACCATTCCCTCCCTTATCTCCGAAACCACTGGGACTAAAATTTTGAATAAAATACGGAAAGTAGTTCTTTACTTATAGATTACAGAAAAACCTACAAGGCAGTTTAAAAAAAACCTGAAGAAACTATGATTTGTTCGGAACCCTTTGCGCGTGAGTCCGACTCGCCTTGGCCGGTTTTTTCTATACGATTTGGCAGAACCTACTAACGCATATAAAACCTGTAGAAAAATGCTGTCGCATTGTGTTTGTCTGTGACATTAAACATCTCGATACAGAAACGATTCATTGTAATGTAAGACCTGAATAAGACGTTAATAATAATAATAACAAACACAGGAATGCTGTTGGTTTGTTTATAAAGATTGTTGTTGATTGATTGAGCGTCAATGTTGATTGATAGGGCAACATTTGCTTAATTTATATCATCAAGATGAATGACATTCTTTGCGCTAAGTATTCATATGATTTTTTGCAATTTTTGGGGGTTTAATTGTGGATTGTTTCCACACAATCATGCACAAGTGGTGGTGCAGCAGTACACTTACAAGTTGTAGGTCGTGAGTTCAAACCTAGGCAGGCGTGTCACCACTGCTCTCAAAACGGTGAAGGAAAACATCGTGAAGAAACCGGCATGTCCTAGAACTAAAAATTCGAAGACATGTGACATCTACCAACCCGCATTGGGCCCGCGTAGTGGATTACGGCCTACACCCTTCCACATAGAGGAGGCCTGTGCCCCAGCAGTGGGGACATTTAAAAGGCTGATGATGATGATGCGCAGGTGGTGTACATCCAGTGTGTAGGGTGAGGTGAGTAGGGTGCGGGTCAGTCGCAACAGTATCCTGAATGCTTTTGCTGAACGTTTCGACTGTCAGTAGCCCTACCATGACGTCTTAAAACCATCATTTTTTCGGTGAGAGAAAGGGATAGTGCTATTCGTCCTGTATAACGACGTCTCTCTCTCTCACCGAAAAGATGATGGTTTTAAGACGTCATGGTAGGGCAGCAGTTCGTGAACCACTGCTACATGGTTCTCTACTAAGTAATGTTAAGATATTATTATGATTTTATTATTTTGTTCTTATGTTATTTTGTTGTACTTGCTGACATTAAATCTGATTTTATCTAATGTGTACAGTACAATTTCTTAATTAATTATTTGTGATTATTTTCATGATTTTACGTATTTTATGACAATGGGTTGTAAATTACCCGAATAAATAAATTAATTGTTATTATTATTATAAATATGTATAGGTACAAAAGTACCATCTTCAAGTAGCATATATAATATATTATGATAAGTTCTGTTATTTATTACTAGCAACCCGCTCCAGGCAAAATTATTTGAAAGATAGCGCCATCTAGTGTCCTTAATCACAATCAAATATAGCCTGTCACTTAGAAATAATGTAGCTTTCCACTGGTGAAATAATTTCCAAAATCGGTTCAGTAGTTCCAAAGATTACTTCCTACAAACAAACTTACAAACTTAAACTCTTTAGAATATTAGTTTAAATGATGACTAGACAATAAAAATTATAAATTCTAGGAGCTCTCTAATAATATTGTAGTTATTTTAGTTTCGACGAACAAAAGACATCAACGCGAGATTTACGTTTGAATCTTACACAATTTATTTTTAAGCTATTGCATAGCTTCTATCGCGGGCCTTGAGCGTGGAGACCGAATCCAGAAATTTCGTAACGAAAATAACCTAACACCCCTCTCTCAGACCGGCACAGCGGTGATACTTTTTAGTTTTGCCATCTATCGCTGAATAGTGATGATGATGATGATGACGATGACGATGACGATGACGACGACGATGACGATGACGATGACGATGACAATGACGATGGTGATATTTATCTTGTTACGCCAAAGAAGTGTAACTTCTTACGTGCGTGTAAAAAGTGTAACTTGAATTAATATCAAAGAAAAAAAAAACAAAGGAAAAATAAATAAATAATTATAATTGCATAACTTGATAAAAAATGCTATGCAATAGCTTTACCGCGGCAGTCTCCGAGTGCCACACGTCTTTTTATAATTATTATATTCAAGCGTGAATTTCAGCGGTTTTCTTCCTATGTAATACAGTATTCTAAGGGCGTAAAAATCTAATTTGTTCGTCAGTTAAATAACCAAAAAATATTGGACACGTGTTTTTTTATTTGTCACGTCAACAAAAAATGAGGGCGATACGGTGCGTTGAAATGTCGCGTGACGTATCGAGCCCACACTCCTAAACTTTGATGCGTTTTATCTTTGTCATTTTTTATTGGTTTAAGGCTCAATTACACCTTTCGATTTCAAGGGACCCAATTTAGGAAACAGGAAGGTGTAATAGCAGTTAGAGCAGTTAGTGTCCGATTTAGTGAGATTGAAAGGTCCCGATTTGACTTCCTAAATTGTGTACGATTTAGGATAGTGTAATCGCATCACTCCGATTTAGAGCTAAGTGTTGCCAATTTAGCGACTTTGTCGCTAGAAATGGTCTATTCGTATTTTTGTATGTGTTTAAAATTAAATTAAATTTCCCAAAGTCCCTTTTCCAGAAAAAGAATCTGAGTCTGCTCTTTTTATTTCGCTCCTGGTAGAATTAACTTTTAAGAGACTTTATAGCAACTTTTGTTATTCTGTCTAGGGACTCAAATTTGTAAGAGTTGGCAACACTGCCGACTTAGGAGCCCGATTTAGGAGTTCAATTTAGGATAGTGTAATCGCTCGCTTCCTACTTCCTCGTTAGTTCGTTCCTAAATTGGGTCCCTTGAAATCTGAAGGTGTAATTGAGCCATAGTAAAGCAAAAAATACGTGTCCAATATTTTTTGGTTATTTAACTGACGGACTAATTAGAAAGAAAGAAAGAAAAAGTATTTATTTGCCACAAACCTTCCGACAAACACAACAATATCATTTTGCTAAATTAACCCTTAATTACCCTAATTAGATTTTTTTAGTAAAATTCCCCATTAATGTTACTCACAAACCTCTAATAATTTGGTCATAAGGGCAAAACACAATGTTTCTTAACTACTATAGTTAGCACAAATGGATGATAATTGTATCAATCAGAATGGCATGCGGTTTTATCATACTGCAGGGATGGCGAACCTTTATTGGATAACGTGACATTAAATATTTCAAAAACAAATAACGTGGCCAAGACGTGCCACCAAAGAATCTTGACTTAATTGTTTGTGGTTAATGCACAAAAATAAACTAGATCCTATTAACTCTTACTTTGCAACCCGAAATTCGTATAACGATCTTCGTAGCGTTTACAGTCATATACTATGTTTATTTAAATAGAGAAAATCAGTGTCATTTCTGTTGTGTCAAATTATCTAGATTTTTAATATCTCACTGGCGTGCCCGAATTATTGAGCCGCGTGACACGGCTGTCACGCGTGCCATAGGTCCGCCATCCCTGTCATACTGTATAATAAATGAACTAGACGTTATTATTATTGTTATATGGCATAATTTCCGACTACGACACAGGTGAAGTCACCGAGAAAAGCTAGTACCATTTAAAAAACCGGCCAAGTGCGAGTAGGACTCGAGCACGAAGGGTTCCGTACCATTATCTATAAAAACGGCAAAAAAATCACGTTTGTTGTATGGGAGCCCCCTTAAATATTTATTTTAGACAGACAGATGGACGGACAGCGGAGTCTTAGTAATAGGGTCCCGTTTTATCCTTTGACTGGCCTGTTGGTCTAGTGGTTAGTGACCCTGACTGCTATGCCGGAGGTCGTGGGTTCGATTCCCACCCAGGACAAATGTTTGTTTAATGAGCACGATCATTTGTTCTGTGTCTGGGTGTAATTTATCTACACTTCTGGACACATCTATTGGCCCACCTTAGAGTTTAGGTTTCGATGGCCCCTACCGAAATATTATTGCTAGATTGAACAAAAACTGTTGATGCAGTTTTAAACCTGATACATTTTACCATCTTTTTCGATCGTATTGTTTTAAATTTGAATTCAGAATACCATACGACATGGAGCTACGCCTAACAAGTCGGATATGCGCCTTGTTAAAGGCAATTGATTTTCGAATAAAAAACATGTTTTATCAAATAAAGGTTTAATTTAATAACGCGTGTTGCCTCCATGGGCATCTACCACAGCTCTCATACGATTAGGCATAGAGTTTATCAACCGCTCTATGAAATTTTGAGGGATCATCTCCCATTCCTCTTCTATGGCAGTTTTCAACTCCTGCATCGTCTGGGCAACTGGCTGACGAGCCCTAACACGTCTTTTTAGCTCATCCCACATGTGCTCAATGGGGTTCATGTCTGGGCTTCTGGCTGGCCAGTCCATAACTGTGATGTTCACATCCCGAAGATATTACCTGACGATGCCGGCCGCATGGGCTCTTGCATTATCATGCATAAAAAGGAAATTTGGGCCCACATAGTCCGCGTATGGTATCACGTGAGGTTCTAAGCACTCACGAATGTACCTTTCAGCATTTAATGTTGGCAGCCGTGGTCCTGTAACAACCTCAAGTTGAGTTTTGCCGCTCGCGGATATACCGCCCCAGACAGTCCATGAGCCACCGCCATAAGCAACCCTCTCTTCAAAGCAGCATTGTGCGAAACGCTCTCCCTTACGTCGGTAGACCTTCTTCCTTCCATCATTGCCATGTAACACAATTTTAGACTCATCAGAAAAGAGTACACGGCTCCAATCTTGCTGTGTCCAATTTAAATGACTGCGTGCGAAATGAAGGCGCGCTGTTCGGTGGGCTCACGTTAGTTCTGGCCCATTAGCTGGCTTGTGTGGTACCATATCGCGTTCTTTTAACCTTCTCCGAACAGTTCGAGCGCTCACAGATACTCCGTGGAAGTCGCGAAGTTGGTTTTGTATCTCAATGGAGGTAAGGTGACGATTTCTCAAGCTGGTCGTCACGATGAATCGATCCTGCCTTTCAGTTGTGACCCGAGATCGTGGCCTTCCTTGGCGACGAACAAAGCCGCCAGTCTCTAGGTACCTCCGATAAACATTTCGGACCGCAGATCGACTTAAATTAAGTTGAGCACTCACGTTTCTTTGGCTGTGTCCGGCCTGAATAAGTGCCACAGCTTGGGCGACGACTTCAGGTGAAGTATCCATAGATTATTGATAGAACCTCACCTTAATGTTAAGAATAAGTAATGTTTGTTGCAAAACCAAAGATATCAATCACTTTTTCAAGAATTAAATCCAAGTAAACCAATAAAACCAAGTTTTCTTAGTATTCGATTGTTTGATATCAATAAACAGGCTCCAAATTGTCTTTTGTTTCTTTAAATTCTGTGTTCGAAATTCAAAAAAAGACCATTGAATGAAATTGTGAAGGTGCCAGGTTCAAAACTGCATAAAAATTTTTTGCTCGACCCAATATAAAATTTTAGCTAGGACCAAACGAAACTGAAAATACAAGGTGGGCCAATAGATGTGTCCAGAAGTGTATAATATGTATGTATTTAGAAATATATAAGTATGTTTATCAGTTGTCTAGTACCCATAACACAAGCTCTGCTTAGCTTGGGACTAGATGGCGTTGTGTGATAGTTGTGGAATATTATTAGTACGGAACCCTAAACATGGACCTTCACACTTAAAAATCATGTAAAGTTTTTAAACATCGTGAGGAAACGGGTATGTCCTACAACAAAAAATCGAAGACAGACCAGCGTGGTGGATTACAGCCCACATCCTCTTCTAGAGAGGAGGTCTGAGTCATCCCAGCAGTGGGGACATCATAAAGCTGATTATGTTATGTTGTGTATGTAATAATCAATCTGCCTAACCTTTTCCCAACTATTTTGGGCTTTCAGTCTAACCGGTTGCAGCTGAATACCAGTATTTTACATGGAGCGACTGCTTATCTGACCTCCACACCCCAGTTACTGGGTAATACGATACCTCTTGGTAAGACTGGTTGTCAGACTTTCGAGCTTCTGACGACCCATAGCGACTGTCAAAGACCCACGATTGACAGCCGGGACCAACGGCTTAAGGCCTTACTAACGGCCAAGTGGCGCCTTCATTGAATAAAAATCCAAAGTAGTACCAAAAACGGCCGTTTCTGACATTTTTGCCTACTACTTTGGATACGAAACATTTTGAGACCTGTTGTAATAACGTAAAAATACTTTATCTTCTTTGTAAAAAACATGACGTTGGATTCTTTAATATTTATTTTTTATGCTATGCTACGATTTTTTATTCAATGTGGGCGCTACTTGGCCGGTAGTAGACCCTTAACGTGCTTTCCGAGGCAAGGAGGAGTCTCGGTACATAATGATGGTCACAAACCCCGGCTAGCCCCGGGTAGCATAACCTTATGGATAGACCCGTGCGGCTGTTATTACTTTAGCCACGAGCTCCTCACTCTAGCAACGTTGTGTATGTAATACACCCAACAATAAATAACCATTGCTCAACTCTTCAACAACAGTATAATTATTTATAATTAACTCTTAGTTATAGACCAATAGTACATAATCTATAATATAGAACACAGTTAACGTGCGACGCGTGACAGGAAGGGCACGAACTGCCGTGTTTAAATACACGGGGTGTTAACGTTTGTGGAGATTGTAGGTCGGCTGAACCGTCTTGATACTTGCTATTTTTACCGGACTGCGTGCCGAAAGGGAGGGTAATGTGTTTAACAGTCTATGTATGTATGTTTGTCACTTTGTGGCGGTTTAAAGAACAGACGCGGGAGCCGATTTTGATCATTCGTACGTCAATTAATTCGTCTACTAAAGACACGACAGCAATCAAAATTCAATAAGGCGACAACCAGACCCCATATAGTGAAAAAGAAAAAAACTAAAGTTGATGAACTATATATTAAGTAAGGTATCAAAATAAAGGATTCGAGGAGGCGACTCCAAAAATATAACTCGCTAAAATGTAGAAAAAAAAATGAATATTTTCAAAAAACCCCATTGTAAAATGAACTAAAAAGTTTCGAACAAGTTACTTTTCAAGCAGTCTGATGCAGTTGGTGGCATAAAATCAATAATTGAACTAAAATAACTACCACCAACTGCATCAGACTGCTTGAAAAGAGTGCGTATATAACGTATAGCAACATTTTTAGAATGATACCACAAAATTTTTCTCATTCAGAAGTTTTTAAGTAAAATCATCAAGTTTTAAGAATAAACATTATAATAGTAAAAGAAATATATAAAGACGTGATCATCAATACAAATAAATAAAATTGAAGTGTCCGTTTGTAATGTCAAATATTTTTTAAAGGTTATATAGTTATTAACACGATACATATGGCTAAAATTCAGTTTTTGAATTTTTGTCTGTCTGTCTGTTTGATCCGGCTAATCATCGAAACGGCTGGACCGATTCTGATAAGATTTTACTGGCAGTTAGCTGACTATATAAGGAGTAGCTTAGGCTAATAAAATTCCACGCGGCCGAAGCCGCTGGCACAAGCTAGTTAACAATAAAGATGGAAAAGAAACTAGACACCACTCCGATCCTAAAGATACCTAGCGCAACTTTCCTAAAACTATAACATTCCTAGACTTTTCTAAAACCATAAAGTGTTGTATCATAATTTCGCGAGTGGCAATCTGGCGATCAGTTTAGTTGAAAGTTGTAAAACATGCAACACTACGCCCACTCGCTGTAGAAGCCACTTTCTTTCACACGACATGGCTTGGCTTGGACATCTTGTAAAATATTTAATACGCGCATTTTTGCGAAGAAGGACCTCGGTAATATTCTTCTTTTAAGTACTTAATGTAGCTAAACACTTTATTTTTAAGGCGCTATTAACTGCCAAAGACCTTGAGTGGTTAGCTTGCGTGTTCTGTGTTGAGCTCACGTAACGCGTCGTACGTACACCCAGTAATAGGACTCGCCCATCAAGGAGCGCTGTCCTAAATGAGAGGCATTATTAATTTATTATATATAAAACCACAGGTATTAAACTAAAACGCATATACTAAAGTATAAATAATTTAATAATCTTTAAAATGGTGAAGGTTTCATAAAAATACGCTTTATAGTTTTTGCGTGATTCTCAATTTTTTATCCGCGTTGGACATAACTTTAAAAATTAATAACACTATGTTATAAAAATATAATTTCAAATATTCACATATCAAATTACGATGAAAATTGTTTAAAGTAACATATTTTTTTTTTCAAAGAAATGAGACTAGTCGTTTAGACGTGATGTTCAATTAAAAACCATTAGAAGTCGTATAACTGCGCCTTAACTCTGCCTGGGCCTGCCCGGGGGTTGAGGATAAATTCGAAAGAGTTACCTCGCCCCTGGGCACTCAAGGCAGGGAGGAACAAGGGTGGGTTTTAGTCAGTAAGAGTCTGAAACGCCCTTCCGCTCCACCCTAGAGCGGAAGAAGCCATAGGATGATTTCTCACCCCCCAAAAAAAAAACTCTGCCTGGGTCAGTGGTTAGTAACGCTAACCACCGTTATTTAAAAAAAAAATCTAACTTGCAATGTTGCAAGCTGTAAAATTACAGCGTGTGCCTCACGGGTTCGCTAAAAACGTTCATTTCAGCAATGTTGCCAGACAGATGCTGCCTGACGCTGGTCTTCCGATGAACCTTGAGTTATACAGCATGTAACAAATACCGTGGCCTATCCTAAAGGGTATTTATTTGATATCGTACTGCGTACACATTTCGTAATCATTTAATGGATACGAGATTATTATTTTTACCCATTTTTCTTACAAATTATACTACGTTTCTTACCAATCCTTCGCTGTTAGAGAATGACTACAAATAAATAAGCTGTAATTGACATTTCGACCACCCCCGAGTCACATAAAAATGTTCATTCGAATCTCTGTAAAGCTTAACTAGTCTCAAATTACTACAAACGACATTGAATTCTATCTCCACTGATTAAGGTTACATTTTGGTAACAGATGTTAGATTGTGAACCCACTAGAAAATTATCATGAGCATAAAATATGAAATTGAACTTTTGTTTTTGTTGTGTTGTACGTATTGCATTTGAAGCCTTATCTTTTGTGGGATTTGGTTCAGTTTTCTTTGATGTTTTCCTAGACAATGCGCAGTTAGTATGACGTAGTTAAATTATTTAAGTTATAAGAACGTTGTGTGTATATCTGTACTTCTATTTTAACTAGCTTAGTTATGGTTATGTTGCATTGTCTGTGAATCGAAACAGAGATTAACAAGAACAAAAAATATTTAACAAAAAGTTGTAAACTTTTTATAGCTTCTAGAGACAGGCGCGAAGCGACAATGCAACAACGATACCAATTTGATGAAATCTATTTTTTATATCATTGATATCGGGAGCATATCAATGATAAAAAAAAACAATTTTGACCACTATCTCACCTGATGGTAAGCAATGATGTGGTCGAAGATAGAGCAGGTTTGCCTAGAAGTAACCTATTCACTCTTGACTTAAAGATCCCATGTTGTATATATCCCATGTGTAGCTATCAGGATGACAGAACAATTCCACTACACACTTGCTGTTGAGGAGCTCGTGGCTAAAGTAATAACAGCCGCACAGGTCGATCCATCAGGTTAAGCTACGCTTGCCGGGGTTGGTCCATGGATGGGTGACCATCTTTACGTACCGAGACTCCTCTGTGCCTCGGAAAGCACGTTAAGCCGTTGGTCCCAGCTGTCAATAGTGGATCTTTGACAGTGGTTACGGGTCGTCAGAAGCCCAAAAGTCTGACAACCAGTCTTACCATGGGGTATCGTATTCGTATCGGTTGTGGAAATCAGATAGGCAATCGCTCCATGTAAAATACTGGTATTCAGCTGTATCCGGTTAGCCTGGAAGCCGACCCCAAGATAGTTGGGAAAAGGCGCGGGCAGATTGCCTTGTTCCACAGTTTTTTATAAAAAAAACCGGCCTAGTGCGTGTCGGACTTTGCACGTTTAGGGTTCAGTATCAAATGGGAGAATTTCAAAGAAAAATGATTTATCAATTGTATTGGTATTTGTTAGTAAAATATACGTAATAATAAACTATCACCAAAATTCAAGTTCATAGGTCAATAGGAAGTTCAAAAATTCTTCGGAGTTTTTTTTGTAAAAGACGACGGATAGATGGACACGTGAATGACAGCAATAGGGCTCCGTTTGGACCCTTTAGGTACAGAACCCTAAAAAACACACAAATTATCAAGATTGTCTGACAACTCTTTTGTCAGACAATCGGTTTATTTAAATAAGATAAGAATCAAACAAATTATAAATCAGAATGGTTGCTTGGTTATTAGACAAGTAAATATTGACAGAGAAGGAGAAGAAAAAAGTGATTACTTAAGACGTGTTGATAGAAACTTTTAACACGTTTCACTAAAATCAAACTTAGTAAAGCAACGAACAAACAAATCAAATGCTGAGTAGTTATGTTATGATTATGAAATAGTTATTTGTAATAGATCTTAGTTTGTGTTATGTCTATTTTTTGTCAGTATCTGATGTTTGTTTTAATAGGTTTTTTTTTTCGTCTGTTTGAGGTCTCATTAAGGCATTAGCAACTGCCAATGACCTTGAGTGGTTACCTTGCGTGTTCTGTGCTGAGCTCACGAAACGCGTCGCACGTCCACCCAGTATAGGACTCGCCCATCAAGGAGCGCTGTCCGAAATTAGACGCATTAATATTTATTATACATAAAACAACAGGTATTATACTAAAACACGTATACTAAAATATAAATAATTAAATGATCTTTAAAACGGTGAAGGTTTCGTAAAAATACGCAATATAATTTTTGTGATTCTCAATTTTTTATCTGCATTAGACATAACTTTACAAATTAATTACACTATGTTATAACAATATAATTTCAAATATTCACATATTAAATTACGAAGAAAATTGTCCAGAGTAATTTTCTAGAGCAAAGAAATAAATTAAAAACCGTGATGTTTAATTAAAATCCATTAGAAGTTGTATAACTACGCCTTTAATCCAGGAAACTTTGTATTTAGTCATTTTAGTCAACCTCTATACTACATAATGTATGTTCTGGTACAGTGGGACTTGCTTCTCTGCACTGGCTACCTTTTTTTACAAGACAAGAGCCTACATGTAATTGTATTTCTCTAAAACATGCTTACTAATCGTGGTTCTCCTGCGGAAATTTTATTTCTGATTCGATCACGCAAGGAAACTTCGAGCATAGGCCCTCTACATTGCCCTTTGGGTGACTTTAAGAGAAAATGTGAGTGGTCTTTTCTCCATAGAAACGCTATGCCCAGTTTTCTTTCTGATTTGTGACCATAAAGCAATGATTTTTTACAGAATATTAAATATTAAGGCATGTATAGCCGCCAAGTGGCGCCCTCATTCAATAAAAAATCGTAGCAAAGCGTAGAAAATAAAGATGAAAGAATCCTATGTTGCGTTTTTGGTACTTTTGCTTACTACTTTGGATTTAGATTACTCTTTGTAACAAACACAACATTATAGGGTTCTTTCGTCTTTATTTTCTACGCTTTGCTACGATTTTTTATTCAATGAGGGCGCTACTTACGGGGAGGTAGACCCTTAACTACTTGTATGTCACGTCGGCGACACGTAAACACTGTCAACTTTCACACACATGGATGCCCAGACGCCGAGCGCTCGCAGAGCGACAGCGATAGTTTCTTCAACTACCAAATTTTGAAAAGTCTCGCCGCCCACATTTCCTCTTAAGCCTTCTGATGAGGCTCATTGTGATCGACCACGTTTCAGTACCATACGTAATTACTGGCAAATACGCACTGGTCATAGATTTTCGTCTTGAGACACTGTATACCACTAATGAGGTGATATAAACTCTTTCTAATTAGACAAAAAATTAAAGAATCCGTGTTACATGTAAACTTAACACACAAGTATGTAATGTGCGCGAGATCACACGATCTATCCCGCTACACGCCATGCTAATACAACGACATTAAATTGACGCTTACTAGCAAAGTTAATTAATAGCACGCAGATAATTGCATGAAATTATAACACTTTCTATGAAATCGTGGTTCTGAATATTTCAGCGAAATTTCTGTAATTTTCGTAACGATTTTTGTTCTAAGGCCGATTACACATCAAATAGTGCAGTACGCATCTATGTATACAGGTTGTCCCGTAATTAATTAAGGTATTATTGTACTCATCACTACGAACAACTTTTACTAGAGGACCATCCCTGAAAACCCATAAAAATTATCAGCTGTTCATTGTACATTTTGACGAGTTATACGATTTCTTTTTTATAGTTGATAGGCACGCATTTGACCACCATCTCACCTGATGGTAAGCGATGATGTGGTCGAAGATGGAGCACGCTTGCCTAGAAGTAACCTATTCACTCTTGACTTAAAGACTCCCAGGTTGTAGCTAAATGTAGGAAACAACTAATTTGACCACCATCTCACCTGATGATAAGCGATGATGTGGTGTCGAAGATGGAGCACGCTTGCCTAGAAGTAACCTATTCACTCTTGACTTAAAGACTCCCAGGTTGTAGCTAAATGTAGGAAACAACTAATTTGACCACCATCTCACCTGATGATAAGCGATGATGTGGTGTCGAAGATGGAGCACGCTTGCCTAGAAGTAACCTATTCACTCTTGACTTAAAGACTCCCAGGTTGTAGCTAAATGTAGGAAACAACTAATTTGACCACCATCTCACCTGATGATAAGCGATGATGTGGTCGAAGATGGAGCACGCTTGCCTAGAAGCAACCTATTTACTCTTGACTTAAAGACTCCCAGGTTGTAAGGAAACCACTGTTTTTTTTTCGCTATTTCGGGTTTGGTCCCATAGTAATAGTTGCTGTCACTCACGTGTCCGTCTGTCTGTCTGTTTGTCCGTCGTCTGTCACAAAATTTTTGTTCTGAATTTTTTTTAAACTTCCGATTGACATATGAACATGAAATTTGGTGATAATGTTTTGTAGCGTTTAGATTTCTATTAAAATTTTCTTTGAAATTTCCTGAAATGGTACGGAACATTCTTTTCATTCGTACTTTCAGAACACTAAAAACACAACCCAACCTAACACAACACAACAACCTGTTTCCAAAGATCACAAAGAATCACTCACAAAGACACATGAAAGAAAGAAAAGAAAGATAAAACCGGCCAAGTGCGTGTCGGACGTCGCACATTTAGGGTTCCGTACTAAATGACGGAACCCTAAATCAAAGAAAAAATTTGATTTATCAATATATTGGTAGGTATTTGTTGCACCAAATTTCAAGTTCATAGGTCAATAAAATTGGAAGTTAAAAAAATTCTTCGAGACAAAGTTTTGTGACAGACGGTGGACAGACGGACAGAGGGCCAGACGGGCAGACGGCCACGTGAGTGACAGCAATAAGGCTCCGTTTGGACCCTTCGTGTACGGAACCTTAACAAGAAAGAAAAAAAGGTTTATTTCGTAACATCAAAATAACAGCCGTGTAAAAAGGCACATAACTACGCATCTATTTGATCCGAGCGATTCGAACTTGTCCGAATAGACGTAACGTAACAAGTTGATCACAAAGACTTTGAAAGTGTTACGTAACAGTCCGTGTGGAGTCACTTTCCAATAACTAGGTATGCACGTGCTTTCGGCTCGTTGGAAATTGATGGATTGATTTTGATAGTAATTTTGTGTTTATAAGCATTTTTTTACTCGTAACTATATCCCCAAGTTATAATTTGATACGATGATCTAAAGTGTAGGTACTCTATCTAAACTGGTGGACAATAAAATTAGGCCTCCTACCGAACCGGTTGTCGTGACTGTGTTTCAAAATAAGAACTTTTTAAATATATTTTTTATTGATTCTGTGTTAATTCTTAGACGAAATAATTCATTTTCAAATTAAGCAACTTTATTTTTTTAGCAATATACAAAGTTGATACGACAGAGGGGCTTTCCTTTAAACTGCCTATACTAGGTACTATTTTCAAGCTCTGTACCAAAAATCAATTAAATCGGAGCAGTAGTTTAGTCACAAACGATTTTTTAAGTTTTGGCCTCGTTTGAACACGATGTATCTTTCCTAACAGCTGATTATGTCTATACGCACAGGTCATGCACCTTAAAACGATAAATCTGAGTATAACCTACGATACGACGCGTTGTTGCCGTTCTCACGCAAGTCACAAGTACATTTTCGCTATAAGATGGCAATGCAAACAAGGATAATGGGTATAAAGTATGGTATAAAGGGTGGTTGCGTTTTACTCTGAATTGTAAGCTATTTAGTTTGTTTGAAAAAAAAAAAACCTCATTTATTATTATTTTTATTTTTATACCGTATCGAATTAATACTAAACACGTATAGTATACGTAGTTTAATTTAATGCCCCTCTGTCACATCAACGTTGTATAAGAAAAATCAAAAATTAAGAAAAGTTTACAACGACTTCACACTTATTAAAATGGTTTCACTGATGTCAATCTTTCTTTAATAAGAGGTATTGCCTCCTCTGGATTTGATCCTATTGTTCATGGATTATTTCAACTTTTTGATGGTAGATTGGAGTATGTTTTCCCAATCCTTCAATAAAGCCGCTTTCAGCTGTTGCATGTTCTCCGGAGTTGGTTCTCGCTGTCTTGCTCGCCGTTTTAGCTCGTCCCATAAATGACTTTCTTGCTGGCCAGTCCAGAATTTTACTAGACGAGATGTAACTCTAGAGTCCGAGTTCGATGTCATGGTCTCTCCTTAATTGTGATCAATTATGTCTTAAAAGTAACTAGAAAAGTCATAAATAGGTGTAAGTTGTACCATTGAGCACTGGTAGTTTATTGATCTATGGGCCTTGTGGCTGACCCGACTACCCAGTATGATGGTAATGTTTTTTAAAAGAGAATTTATTGAGAACATAATTAGCTAAGGAGTGGAATTCCCTGCCAGAGTCTGTGTTTCCTGATAGCTATTACTTGGGCGTCTTTAAGTTAAGAGTGAAAAGGTTACTTCTAGACAAGCATGCTCCATCTTGGACCACATCATCGCTTACCATCAGGTGAGATATTGGTCAAACGCGTGTAGCTTACCAAAGTTAAAAAAAAAAACTGTTGATTTCATTTTAGAAATACACTCAGCGTTAGTAAATCAGGCCCAGACCAACTAAGGGCCGATTTCTCCAATTCTAAACGCCCAGTTTTCGAAGTTTAAGCTCGATTAAGGTGGAAGCTCCAGGGTAGCCCGCGAAATTCAAATTTTCTTACATTTTTTGCAATTTTCATGTTAGTGTCAGGTTGTATTTTGGTCTATATTTGATTCGCGGCCGTAGTATGTATGTATTTATAGAATTATAATCATTAAAATCATCAATACAACTCTCTCAGTTACAATTTATGCCAAATGTAAGTATTTCATGAAATCATGACATTTGGCATCAATTCTAACAATAAAAAATTAAAGGGGGCAACGTACTTTTTTGGCTTCTTTTGCTAATGGAATAGAATAGAATAGAATAGAAATCATCATCATCATCATTTTTTTTTTGAATGGCAACAAGTAGAAGCGAATAATGTTGTACGATGGTACGGAACCCTTCATTATACAGTTTTTATTCTCCTGGGCAAAGTCAATATTCGTTAAATTAACTTAGAGCTTTCTAAAGAATGGCCCTATTTACTGTCTCCCTTATAGGATTCTTAAGATAAGATAATATTCAAAGCGGGTGTAAACTATATCTTGAAACTTTTAAACACGTTTGCATAAACGTATATGTATATGCGATACGAGTATGCATATTATTAATAAGCAAAATTAACAATATTTATAGCCGGTTTCTCTAACCAATCAAGGAAATAGTCTACACAAACATGTATCATGTATTCTGGTAACACGCACATAATGACTTAAGTGCATAATAATGATTAATTATAATCATATTGAATTCTTTGATGTTAATCATGTAAATGACGTTTCCTTGTGACTTCGTAGCGTCCTGTGTTTGATATGCTGGTAGCGTGCGTATGCGCATCCGTTCATAAAAGTGGTGTTTTATTGTTTTTGCTGATTGTTTGAGGTTTTTGTTTTAATTTGAGAGGTCAGTAAGAATCAATATTTTTTGGTTATTGCTTAGTTTCTTGCTGAAATTTGGAATCAAGAGCTATGAAAAGAAACTATACTTCTTACAAGTAATATTGGATTTTTTTGAAAAAAGGAAGTCATATTATTAAAATTCTTCTAATTGATAACCATATTTTACAATAAGTACAGTATGTATGACGGTTATCTCTTGCAAATATTTCAGTGAGTTTATAAATTATGATTTTCTCCAAAAAATGCATGCAAAGATTTTTTTATTCTGCTCAGAGAAAATGCGCCAAAAGCTGTAATAAAAAAGGGCTAATATTTCCACAACTCTAGAGACATAAAATATGTTACTAGTTTTTTTGTAATAGGTACATAACATGGTTGAAAAGAGTGTTCATGGAGTTTCTTGCACGTTCTTCTCCATAGAGAGACTCTGCAGTATTTTCTCAGATGTTCATTGATAAAAATAAGCTTCTATCTTTCTCCATATACCCACTTGACATGATACTCCATTTACCAGCCAACCATGTAAACTTAATACTAACATAAACGACAGTTAACCTCTAACTGTCACAGCCTACATCACAAGATGATTCGAATTGAATTACGGGCGCCATCTTGAAAATGTACGGCCCTGTTGTCTCAGATTGTTGGCTGAGACAAACGACAAATTACCGGCCTTATCTTATCTTAGTTAGAGAAAAGTTGTGAGATGGGTCAATGACTTTGGAAAAAGGTGTGGGTCAAACGTAACAAAATTGATTCGAAAGATGAGACTGGGTTTTTAACCGACTTCGAAAAAGGAGGAGGTTCTATGTTCGACTGTATGAATGTTTTTTTTTTTTTTTTTAATATATGTCCACCGTTTTCTCTGTCAGTTGTGGATCGATTTTCAAAATTCTTTTTTTATCCGAAAGAATATACTCCCGAGGTGGTCCCATATAAATTTTATCGAAATTGCTTCTGCGCTTTTTGAAAAACTGAACAAAAATGAAAAATACGTATACATAGATGAGGTTTTGGTTTTCTCCAATTATGAGTATTTATTTATTTATTTAACACTTTACGCACATACAAGTACAGAGGCGGACTTAATGCCTCAGGCATTTTCTACCAGTCAACCTTAGGGTGACGCAGAAACAAATAAAAAAAAAAAAACTACGTTTCATGTTATTGGGGTTCTTAGTTCTGGGGTATAACAATTAAAAAGTGAAAAATAAAAAACTTTTTTGCAAAAAAAAACAACCGATTTCCAAATAAGAACATACCTAGCACTGCTAGCAATTTCGGAAGTCGGTGTCAAATAACGAAGAAATAAAATACAAACACCGACTTGTAAAACTAAAGTTATTTTTTAATTTTTTGTGTAAGTATTTTCTTTTTTGGAAGTCGGTTTTTTTGTAAAATGTGTTTGGGTAGGTCTGTTCCGAGTTTTGAATAACTCACAATATTAGCTTCTTCCTTCTTCTTTTTATTCTCGGTATGTAAAAATGGTCACAAATCCATGGACTAACTCCGACAAGCGTAGCTTAACCTGATGGATCGACCCGTGCGGCTGTTATTACTTTAGCCACGAGCTCCTCTTAAGTAGTCTTATTTTTTTTTTGGGGTCCAATCCAATGACATCTCCCGCTCTGATTGGAGCGGGAGGGCGTGTTAGACTCTTACTGACTAAAACCCACCCCTGTTCCTACCTTGTCTGAGTGCCCAGGGGCGCGGTAACTCTGTTACAAATTTATCCGTTACCCCTGGGCATCTCTAAACTAGTCTGGAATAGCATACAAGCCACAATTTATAGCGGAGAAAGTACTATTCCACTGGCAGAAGTTAGTCTTAGCAATGTACAAGTGATTTACAGAAGAAAGCTGAAACACTTCACACTATTCGGAATTACCAGAGATTGAGTATGGTAATAAATTTGTGACCTGCGAAACAAGTTTGTGTATATAATACATTTATTTATACACACTGCGGCCTTAAGACAGCATTCCACATTGATAGTGTAATACTTTAAACTTGGATGTAGTTGGCATTAAATTAAATTTAAGTTGGATGTAAATGTTAGTGGCAACTAGAAGTTGGTAATCACAGTCTCGGGATAAGCTTACCGTCGGATTTTGTAAAGAAATTTTAGCTTCGTTGCAACTCATCCCTATTCCCAACTCGCCCGATCCGTATAAGTTTACCTACATATACAAGCTACATGTATATGTAGGTACCATCAGTATTTTGAGCCTTCTAGCTGCTATACAGCTTGTATAGTAGCTAGAAGGCTCAAAATACTTATGGTATAGTTAATAATAGTTTGTATTTATTTTTATTCAGTCATCACAAATCACGGTTTGAACTCTCTGCTAAAAATCAGTAGGTGTATAAAAATAATTACACTATCGTCTAAGAAATCGCAGTTTTTACAATAAATAGAGCTTTCTGCTTCGGCTTTCTGTTAAAAAATCACAGTCTGTGTACAAAATAATTTAAACTATCGTCTAAGAAATTATATTTTGTAAAATAATTAAAACTCTGCTAAAGATCAGTACGTAAATAAAATAATTTAAACTATCGAAGAAAAAAGTACATGACCAAAATTTATACGTGATAAATAAGTATCTATTCTCTATATCGTAGCACTTTTCTTCCGACAAACTGTGTCCTTGCAGCTAATAGGCACTTACAAAGCGGGCGAGTTGGGACTAGGGATGAGTTGCAACTAAGCTGAAATTTTGAACGCGTCACAAATTAAATAAAATGAAGTGTCAATGGGAAGTTAAAAAATTCTTCGTAACAAAATTTTATGACAGGCGAAGGACGGACAGACGGACACGTGAGTGACAACAATAGGCCTCTGTTTGGACTCTTCGGGTACGGAACCCTAAAAAAGAAATAGTTGGGTGTAAACATGCGTCACATCCACGCAAAACGTCCATCGCTCAGCATAGTGCGGCGACCCTATGCGAGACAGAGCCCCAACGCTGGTTTTCAGCGACAGCCGGCGCTGACGTGATGACGTTGATCGGTGCAGCAAACAATGAGTAAAATAAATACATATTCAATTCTAAAATAATGACAATAATAATAATAATTTATTCAATAAGTAGTTGGTACATGGCATACAGAGTTGTCTTATATACTTAATTGTTATAAAGAAAAAACCAGTACAACAATTTATATAAAAAGGGTCATAGGACTCCCTTTCCTAAACTAGGCACAAAACCTGTCTGTATCTTAGGAAAGAGAATACTTAATTCCATAAATCGAGTCATATTCTTATTGCGGATACAAAATATTTGTACGTGCAGTGGGCGAACAAAGTACGAGTACTTATGCTAGGTTAAAAATAAAAAAATAAACAAAATAAAAATAAAATGTGTGTGTTGTAATTCTAAATTCTATTCAAAATCAAGTGATGCGATTGGTTGTTGAAATATTTAATTCAACCAATATAACTAGCTTCTGTCAGCGGCTTCGCCCGCTTGGAACTAGTACTCCATCTTCGACCACATGATCGCTTACCATCAGGTGCCTATAAACAATTAAAAAAAAATACTAATATTATAAATTATAGCCCATGCGCTATTCCAGACTATAATCCATTTCTGTGCCAAATCTCACCCAAATCCGCTGAGCCGTTCTGGCATGATTGAAAATAGTATATTGTATACCAAATTACCAAGGGGGTAACGCAGTGTCTTACGTCACGGGCGGCATATTGAACCCTGAGCTTAACGAGGGATTCAAATAACTCCCGAGCGAAGCGAAGGGGTTATGCAGAGTCTTGAGTTAAGCGAGGGGTTCAAGCTGCCCAAGACGAAGACAGGCTTTATCCCAGAGGAGCATACTCTATTTTTCACACCTTCTGCGAGACAATAAAAAGCCGGGCTCACTGAAAATCACAGCACCAAGTACCGTCTTGTGTTTCACATTATTTGAAATCGCGCCCTTTTTCTTTTTTTTTAGTTCTGCTTATGATGGCCAATTCAATTTTCGAACACACCTCTTTACAATGCCACAGTTATAGGCATTTTTTTACTTAGAGTTTTCCACGAATTTGACGTTTCAAATTCAAATTCACTTTACTCCCTAGGGAGTTTCATACAACTTTTCTTTCTTTGGGAGGTAATGCTTTACTTTACGTTGATCGCATGATGTGTAATTGGACATTTTCGAGTTGGTGGTGTGAAAACAAACAAACGTACCTCCATCCATCCATCCAAACTATCGCATTTATAATATTAGAAGAATTAAACCAATCAAATTAATTTAGCGATTATTTGCGTTCAAGAAACTGAGCATTAAGCTCAATTTAGGACAGTAACTCTACATAATTTTTGGTAAATTCCGGAAATTATATCCGTGTCCGGTAATTTCCAATGCCAGTTGTGTAATTTTAGATTCACCATGGTTGGTAATAAAAATCTAAACAGGGTTATCAACTTTTTGTTGTAAATAGACAAACAAGAGCAATAAACCTTGATTGGTTAATTTAGCTAATAAAGTAAACGCAATTACGGATAAACTTGGAAATACATGAAAAATATATATAAAATCTACTGATCACTATGTATTTCACGTACGACCATATTGTATTGACATCCTAGTGCTGATGAAACTCAGTATCCATTTCTCCATTTAAATTGACAGCCTAGAGTTTGGAATTTGGTGAAGTAATACCCCCCTTGCTTGGGAAACACTAGTGGATGAATTCGAAACAGAGTTACCTAGCCCCTGGGCATTTAGGGCAGGAAAGGAACAGAGTGGGTTTTAGTCAGTAAGAGTCTGACACGCCCTCCCGCTCCACGCAGAGCAGGTGTCATTGGATGATTTCCCACCCACCAAAAAAAAAAACTTTGAATTATATATACACAGATAGCACTGGAGATGAGAGCAGTGGTGGCCCAGTGGTATTAGCTGCGACTTACAAGTTGTAGGTCGTGAGTTCAAACCCAGGCAGGCGCTTTACTTTGTGTAAATTATTTCATCACCACTGCTCTCAAAACGGTGAAGGAAAACATCGTGAGGAAACCGGCATGTCTTAGAACCAAAAAAAACTTTTTTACAAAAAAATAGAACCGACTTCCAAAAAAAGTGCAAAATAACTTTAATTTCGGAAGTCGGTGTTCCTGTTTTGTATCTTCGTTTTTTGACACCGACTTCCGAAATTAAAGTTATTTTGCACTTTTTTTGGAAGTCGGTTCTATTTTTTTGTAAAAAAGTTTTTTATTTTTCCCTTTTTAGTTGTGGTTCCCCATTAAACTGTGTTAACAATTCATAGACATACGATCGCAGCAATCACGGTTGATTTGCTGTCAATTTTTGAAGAGTTCCGTTGTCTGTCTCCGAAACCCATCATCAGATCTTTTTGAAATTTAAATGGGACCATTTCGGAATAAACCCCTTTCGAACAAAAAAAGAATTTTGCAAATCCGTCAATATATGACGGAGTTATGCCCGAACATACATAAAAAAAAAAAAAAAAAAATACAAACATCCGAATTGATAACCTCCTCCTTTTTCGAAGTCGGTTAAAAATTCGAAGACATGTGACATCCACCAACCCGCACTGAGCCCGCGTGGTGGATTACGGCCCACACTCTCTCTCAGAGAGGCCTGTGCCCTAGCAGTGGGGACAATAAAAAAGGCTGATGATTGATACACAGATAGTACTAAGAGTGGGTTCAAGGTTCATATTTTTTTTACTGGCACGAAAATTACCACGATACATAACGAGGATAATTCAGTATAAATACTAACGTGTTCCACATTACCTGTTGTTCAAAAGTTTCATTCACTCACCTACCTGCCAATTTAACTCTAAACACAACAGCATTACACCGACTCTCATACTCTTGAAGCCTAAGGCGATCTACAGATGGACGCAAAACACACGCTTTCACCTGCGCTTGCGATGACTCGCTTGTTTCGATACATTACTTGTAAATTATTATTACTTTAGTTTGAGCTTATTTTCACTAAATAGCACGTTTTATGGGTTAGAGAATTATGGATGACTAACTTCTGCCGGCGGCTTCGCCCACGTGGTAGAAGTAATTTATAAACTTTCAACCCCCCATTTCACCCTCTCAGGGGTGGAATTTTGACAAAACCTTTCTTAGTAGATACAGAGTATCTACTAAGACACACACTCCAAATTTCATGTCTCTAGGACCAGCGGTTTCTGCTCGGGGTTGAGGATAAATTCGAAAGAGTTTCCTCGCCCCTGGGCATTCAGGGCAGGGAGGAAAAGGGATGGGTTTTAGTCAGTAAGAGTCTGATACGCTCTTCTGCTCCACCCTAGAGCGAGAAGTCATTAGATGATTTCCCACACCCAAAAAAGCGGAAGGGCGTGTCAGACTCTTACTGACTAAAACCCACCCCTGTTCCTCCCTGCCCTACGCGCCCAGGGGCGAGGTAACTCTTTCCAATTTATCCTCAACCCCCGGGCAGGCATTGGCCGTGGCAGGCCCCGTCCTTTGCTGACAACTCTTTGAGGCGCGCGTGGAACACTACGCGCCGTCGACTCTCGGGCCTGGTGCTGATCGGACGGCGAGTTACCCACTACTCGCCGTCCGCAGGCCCGGGTATACATACATACATACGGGTCGAATACAGAACCTCCTTTTTTTTTAAGTCTGTTAAAAAAAAAATATTCGAAGACATGTGACATCCACCGACTCGCACTGGGTCCGCGTGATGGATTAAACCCTATTCTCTCTCACATAGAGAAGGCCTGAGTCCCAGCAGTGGGCATATTATAAAGGCTAAGTATGCTGTTATGCTATTCTGTGTACAAAGGACAATTAAAATACGCCTACCAATAATACTTAACTATTAAAACCGGTTTAATGTTGAATGGTTAAACAAAACGGACTTGCTCTGCGGACCATTGTTGTTATCAACAACTCTCAGCACTAAACGATTATAATGTCAGTCGAATTATGTTGTTAATGTACGTTGGTATGGTGGAACCAATGACAGCTTAATAGGGAAGTATAAAGGGCGCGAATCGGCATTTACAGACATTTTAATAATTAGATATATACTGAAGTTTTCAACAGACTTAAAAAAAAGGAGGAGGCGTTCCACTGAATGTTTTTTTATTTTTATATAAATTCACCGATTTTCATTTTTTTGAGTATACTTCTTTTTTTTGTGGGCTGTGA
The DNA here is from genome assembly GCA_951329385.1 of Polia nebulosa. Classification (NCBI taxonomy): domain Eukaryota; kingdom Metazoa; phylum Arthropoda; class Insecta; order Lepidoptera; family Noctuidae; genus Polia; species Polia nebulosa. The sequence goes on along the minus strand of OX589606.1, from coordinate 4,145,999 downwards.
CATCATCCAATGACATCTCCCGCTCTGGGTGGAGCGGGAGAGCGTCTCAGACTCTTACTGACTAAAACCTACCCCTGTTCCTTCCCTGCCTGAGTGCCCAGGGGAGCGGTAACTCTATTACGAATTTATCCGCTACCCGGGACCAACTCAATAGTATACTCCTGAGTTGGTCCCGTTGATATTTGATGAAAATCTGATGAAGAACTTCGGAGATAGACAATGGAACTCTTCAATAAATAAAAGCCAATCTTTGGGGATTGCTGCATTTTATAACATATCACGCTGGTACGCTCTGAAGGGGTACGGCAGATATGTACAGTCAATTGAATTTAGACTTATATTTTCGATACTATATGTAGGTATATTTAGGTTATGAATCACATTTTCTAACCATGTCAGTCCTTGGATTATCTTCTGCTATGGACAAAAAATAGGACATCAAAGTATGACAACTTATACAGATTTTGGATGGATCCGTTAGTCACCCTGTTTTCAATATGACAAAATAGGACAAACACACATCAAAGTACTTACTTATAAAGGTTAAGTAGGTATTGTACCTAAACTGATTACAATGCGACATTCATAAAGAAATGATGTTTGTGTATGTGAGTTGAATGTGTAATGTAACATTACATAGGCCCTATTGGGTTACTTAACTCTAGAGTAGCCGTGCCTTTTTAGGGTTCCGTACCCAAAAGGGTAAAACGGGACCCTGTTACTAAGACTGCTGTCCGTCCGTTTGTCTGTCTGTCTATCCGTCTGTCACCAGGCTGTATCTCATGAACCGTGACAGTTAGGCAGTTGAAATTTTCACCAATGATGTATTTCTGTTGCTGCTATAACAACAAATACTAAAAAACTGAATAAAATAAATATTTAAGGAGGCTCCCATACAACAAACGTCTTTTTTGCCGTTTTTACAGATAATGGTACGGAACCCTTCCTGCACGAGTCCGACTCGCACTTGGCCGGTTTTTTTTGTAACGTGTTTAGTGGTCGTGCAGGGAGCATTTTGCCGCTAAATTTGCATTTAGCCATTGACAAGTTTAGGAAGTATACAGATTTTTTATATAGACCAGGTCTCTGTTTTCTATTAGAATGCGAAGGTACATGTTCTAGCAGTATTTAGCAGCAGATATATCGAATCAGCCTTCTAGGCAGTCGGCAAGCTTCGCTGAGGTATTCATTCAATATTCTCAGCTCCCTTTTGCCGAGATCGCGCTTATTGTGCAGACACTTGAGATACAAAACTACACCTTTACGTATAAAGTACGTAAGCTCATTTTAAATATAAAATTATTCTATTCTATTTTTTATTAATGGCAAGCAGAGCCGATGTCGACTATTCTGCCAATGTCAAAAGTAAATTGGAAAAGCAAGTGTGCAATTATGTTAATATAATTATAATAACTGATTAAAATTAATAATAATTAAAACTTGACAGCAACTGTAGACACGATGTAAAACTTCCATTGATACTGTTGAACTTGTTGGGTTAGTACTGGACTGAAACAAACAAAAAATTAAAATACATTTAGGTATATAAAAATGGTTAAACATTAAATATACAAGACATATACCACAACTACAAAGACAGATAAGGAGATTGGAAGTTACGACTCATAATTTTATGTTGTTGTGAAGGATGAAGCTCATCAGCGCCACAAGCAGAGCAGGCGAAGAGTATATCTAATTATTTTGTATCTCAAAACTAAAAGTATTCAAAACCTAAATGTCAGACAAGTCAAGGCTAAAACAAATGTTGCCAGTAGTAAAAATTTTCATATAGTTATATGTATATAACTAATGACATACGAGTTATACTTAATACTTGAGATTTTTATCGAATTTATTCACGAGTGTATGGAGTCAGAATTTTATCTAATTTGCATAAATGTATGGACAGAGATAGGGATCTTTACTTTGATGTTTGCTAGAACGTAGTTTTGTTTTACAAATTAGGAACACTTTATCTAAATACATTAAATTATTTATCAACGTTATATCACATTTTAAAATGTTTTACTTAATGTGATTTTGTGGCTTCCGCGTTTGATAGATTATATAACTAATAAATTAAGTGTGATTTTTTTTAATTTGAGTAGGTATCTAGAATTTAATAAGTTGATTTTATTAAATTTCCTGCATAATATGTTAATATCCAAACACAATTTAACCAAAACTATTTTTCTATTTTACAGATCGGCCGATATTTCCCGTTTGATTTGTAAGTACACACCTATCTTTCCTCTTGGTACAAAACACAATAATTCTTAGTGTTCCTAGCATTTAGTCCTCAAGTTGAATGCCCTGACAATAGTGATAAAATCGAGAACATGTCACGAGGGACTACGACATGTCTCAACACGGATGTGTGGAGTGCTAAATACAGGCTTCGAGTTGAATATTGACACTGTAATGTAATAAATGTTTGCCCAGTTAATTTGCAGTTTTAAATAGTGACGTCTATTGTTTATATTAATATTATAAAGTTTGTAAGCTTTTGTTCATCATTGCTATCTCACCTGATGGTAAGCGATGATGTGGTCGAAGATGGAGCACGCTTACCTAGAAGTAACCTATTCACTCTTGAAGACTTTGATTTTGTTGAAGTTTATATGTAGGGGTAATCTCCGGAACTAATGGCCCAAAAAAAAATTGGTGGAAAGCTACACGATTTGTGGCCATAAAGGTTTATATTATTTAAGTCTACGCTAACGAAGTCGCGGGCAAAGTGATAGTTTGTCATATATAGGCGGGGCTAGCATAGCAAATAGTTGGAAGTTTTTGAATTGGCGTGTGTAGACTATAACTTTCCCAGTTTGGTGAATTGCCAACTTGTTATCCAACTTAGAAAATCACATCAGTCAGTGCTTTTATTTTTAGCCACTGATGGTGGGAACGGCTTTTGCCCATGGCCTTTTGTCTTTTATTTTGGGAATTGACTGTGACTTCCTATAGAGAAAGTTCATATACACGGGCACAGGGAGGTTTAAAAATATAAGGCGGGGTCACCACCTTTAAAAATATGACCCCACCTTTACGTTACACCCTGTATAGTGTACTAAAAAGCGGCTAAAAGGTAGCTTTATTAAGCAGTAAATCTTGAAATACACTTCCAAACCATCCTTACTTACTAACCTATTTACGACTCGCCACACACTACCACAAAGTACATAACAGCATAACTAGAGGTACAGATAGGACATTCATCAGTTAAGTAATGTTCACTTTTACATTATTAGCGTAATTACGTGATTACGTTGCTGACCGTACGGCGATGTAATGAAAATAATGATTACTGCGCTGTCTACACTCGCTTATGTTCACGATGAGAGATTTAAACGAAAAAAAGAAAATATCGTAATATTGTTTATTCTGCACAGATATAACGCACATTACAGAAATATAGATTAATAATATAAACATACAAGAATGCTAAAAGCCTCGATGTTATTCTTAGATAAAATCAACGTAGGTATTTACGTTTTTCAATCAAACAGAGGTCTTAAACAAAGTATCACGTTACCCGGGCCTGCAGACGGCGAGTAGTGGGTAGCTCGCCGTCCGATCAGCACCAGGCCCGAGAGTCGACGGCGCGTAGTGTTCCACGCGCGCCTCAAAGAGTTGTCTGACACGCCCTCCCGCTTCACCCGGAGCGGGAGATGTCATTGGATGATTTCCCACCCCACAAAAAAAAAGACAAAGTAACACGTTGACAAACGTTTGACAAAACGTTTTGTGAACACATTCATTGTACGTACAGCTAAGGAGTGGAATTCCTTGCCGGAGTAGGTATGTGTTTCCTGATAGCTACAACCTGGAGGTTTTTAAGCCAAGAGTGAATAGCCTAGATTACTTCTAGGCAAGCGTGCTCCAACATCGACCATTTCAACGTTTACTATCAGGTGAGATGGTGGTTGAAGCGCGAGCCTATCATTGATAAAAAGTAACATTCTACCTGCGACAACCATTGTCAAAAAGTAACATTCTACCAGCGACAACCATTGTCAAAAAGTAACATTCTACCAGCGACAACCATTGTCAAAAAGTAACATTCTACCAGCGACAACCATTGTCAAAATATAACATTCTTCCAGCGACAACCATTGTCAAAAAGTAACATTCTACCAGCGACAACCATTGTCAAAAAGTAACATTCTATCAGCGACAACCATTGTCAAAAAGTAACATTCTACCAGCGACAACCATTGTCAAAATATAACATTCTTCCAGCGACAACCATTGTCAAAAAGTACCATTGTCAAAAAGGCCAAGATTAACCATACGCTGGTGAAATGTCAAATGGTAAATAACAAACATTTTGGACTTTTGACAATCTTATCGCTCATTGAATGTCACTTTTTCTATAGTCTCAGGTACTTTCAGACTGTTTAAAGATAGATTCATAAAAAAAAAGTAAAGGCTCAATTACACCTTCCGATTTCAAGGGACCCAATTTAGGAACGATCTAACTAGGAAGTATGAAGCGAGCAATTCTAACTGCTATTACACCTTCCTGTTTCCTAAATTGGGTCCCTTGAAATTGGAAGGTGTAATTGAGCCTTTAAAAAACCGGCCAAATTACAAGATTATATGCGTCTACTTGTTGTCATTATTAAGATCGAGCAAAAAAAAAACCTTTCTAGTAGGGCAGCCCCAAAGGGGGCTAAAATTAAAGAATTTTCAGTTTATTTTAATTAGTTGTTGTTATAGCGGCAACAGAAATACATATTCTGTGAAAAATTCAACTGTCTATCTATTAAAATAGAATAGAATACTATAGAATAGAAAACATTTATTCGACACAGACACAACACAACAACAACAAACACAAGGCAAGAGAAAAGAGTAGTACACAAAGATACAATAAAATTGTGCTGAGCATGTCCGTACGATATTGGTTTTTTTATTGGATAATGAGACACAGCCCGCTGACAGACAGACGGACTCTTAGTAATAGGGTTACCCTTTGGGTACGGAACCCTAATAAAAAAGAAAGATAAAGGAAGATAGTAGACCATTATATAGAAGAAACTTCATAGACACTGCACTAAAAGTTTACTATATTCTTTAAAGTGATTTCACGATAACCTTGATTCAAGCCTACAGACTTAACTACGATTATCGTTAAGCCACATTTAGTGATACTGATAAGTAGAGATAAATTATGTTAATTCAAGGTGTGTTTTAATCTTCAGCCAATGTTAAAGAATCTCCTTGTTAAGCTTCAGATGATCATACATATATTTAATATCAATATATTGTTTCATAATAATTTATTCCTTGTGTATTTTTTGTTGAATTTTAATTCTATTGTTTTTTCTAAATAATTAGTTTTTGTATAACTTAGACAACGAATTGCAAATATTATGTACGCCGTTATTGTCATGTACCAGTCCGCCTGTGGAACAATTGTTTTGTTTTAAATGTTATATGTTAATGACGTGACAGTACTCTAATCTACTCTAAATGAATAAATAAATATATTGTGATATACAAGATTATCTATATACTTATATCTAGCTAGTCTCTACATTCTACAAGAAATGTAGTCTCATCAGTTCAACATCATTCCATACATTCTTGTACAGACTGTTGTCAACATTACCTGACCCACCCTAAAATCAAACGACTTTGGACCCTCTGCGTGTAACATTAAGGTTTATTTAATTTATATGAGCTTATCAGACAACTGCTCGAGGATTTGATGAACAAATACAATAATAATATAGACACGCAAATTTGATCTTTAAAACGTTAGCATTAGGTTATATTTTATAACTGTTATAATATGATAAGTGTAATAGCTTATTTTAATGCTTGAGTTCAAGTAATTCTGGTCTCGTGGTCTGTGTGTAAGACTGAGAAAAACCAGGTTCGAGATCAAATCCTGCGACAAAGATATTGTTTTGCTTTCATTATAGAATTTATATTCCAAAACTATTTCTTGTAATATTGTAAAAAACTACAGACTATACATAAACTTTTTAAAATGGTAATATTTTCACATAACTTGTAATTAGTGGGTAGTTGAAAAATAATTATTCGTATTCATTATAAAGAACTGTGAACTTAAAGTTTTTTAAATTACCCACCCGTTTACAAGATAAGTTATTAGGCGAAAATCATATTGGTCGTTCTTTAATATTGCAAGCAATATTGTAGAAATGAAAACAAATTAAAAAAGAAACTGATGTATAGGTGGACTGTGTTTTCGAACCCACATGCTGTTCGTCGTCAATCCAGCATCAAACCGCTAAGCCACAAGAACTTGTTGGCAATTCGCGAAATTAAAGATTGGGTTGTAATTATGTAGTGTGACTTAAAAGCTTTTCAACTTTAATGTTAACGAGATAATGATTTAAATAGCTTAACAAAAACATATATAATGCCGGTGGCTCCGACTATGTTGGGTGGGTTTACCTTAACGTTACGTGTTAAAGATCAAATTTGAGTGTCTGTGTTATTATTGTATTTTTGTTCATCGAGTCCTCGTGCACTTGTGTGGTAAGCTCATATAAATTAAATAAACCTTAATGTTACAGGCAGAGGGTCCAAAGTCGTTTGATTTTAGGGTGGGTCAGGTAATGTTGACAACAGTCTGTACAATCATTAATTGTGTAAAGCGGAGAATTCACTAGGTAGGCACGAAACGTACGCTTCGTTGCCTACAACATCGTAGTATTTTATCACAGGCGACATTAAAAAAATAATAATATTGTGTAGTTTAGAAATAATCAAAAGTATGAAGACAAGTTCTTTTACAAATCTTCGTCTTGTTTGGATTTGGCAAAAGCTTTTGACACGGTAAATCACAGCAAATGCAATGTCAAATCCATATATTTTCAATTGTTTTGTATTCATTTCAGTGTCTAGCGGCACACCGGCGTGCCAGTGGGGAAATTCCGTTTGTCTTGCCAAAAACCCGATACACGGGTTTTAAACCGCTATTATTATTATTACCCAAGGTCTTTAGACCTGTGGCAAGGTTTACACACCCGGAACATGACATAGTCTGTAGTTACACGATGGCCGACTGTCAACGGGGCTTGACAGATGTTGACATTTGACGCGCGCAGGGCCTGAGGGGTTAAACAGTATTTAGTTGCTGTATCTGATACATTTTTCCCAAAATATTAAGGCTCCTGAACTTCCTGAAGACAGCCGCCACGCTACAAGGCGAGAACGAGAACCATTTGGCAAATCGAAAATCGGGAAATTGTTCTAAAATTTTCTATGACATTTCGTTCTTACATCGATGTAACATTGTCGCAACGCGCCTATCTGCGGTAGCCTTAGCCTGGCCATGCGATACTCAGCTTAACGTTAACTTTTATAATTACGTAGCTAGTTTATGAATAACATGCAATCAAAGCGGAGATCGGAGATGAATCATTTTGTTCATAATTATTGGCTTTCATCGTTTTATTATTGAATAGAAGCCCATTACTTTTTATGTGAATACAACTTTTCTATTTAATAATGTAAGGAATTTTTATGTTATAAAGTGATGAAATAGTAGGTGTTAGGTGTTTTTGATAAACGAAAGCATTCTGAATTAATATTTTAAGTAATTATTAACTGCTTGCGAGGATCAAAGATTATGTAAATAAATTAAATTTAAAGAAATCAGATTAAAGTCATTTACTAACTATTTATTTAGCAAGGACAGAAACTTTATTTGTAAATTAAAATTATGGAATTGAATGAAAGAATAATAATGCTCTTAGGAATTTAGGAAGAACAATACTAAACTTTAAGTATTTTAACAAACTATTTCCGGTGTTTTTGCCACATTCATTGGAAAAAGTAAGTTGTTATGAACATAGAGAGCAAGGCTGTATAGTGTATAGGTTCAAGCACATATGCAGACAATAATAAAAAAAGCCTAGTAACTAAACGGTTCCCACACAATTTATTATTATATCACCATGCACTGCAAATACGCAGTTACGTTCGAAAACGTGTGAAACATAAATTCGTGAAAGCTGACCAACCAAAGAGTTTCAAGCAAATAGTTTTACACGTAAAATTCTACTTTCATTTCCTGACGTATCGTGTTTTGGCGCGCATTTTGACAGCTGTCAAATTAAACTTCTTTATGTCGCGTTTGAATTAAGGTTTTGTGATTACGGTTTTTGTAGTTACGATTTTCAATTATCGTGATACGTTTGATTTAATTAAATGAGTTTGAATGTGAAAAGAAAGTTTCTTGTTTTCGGTAACTATGTTGCCATGTCGACTGTTTATTTACGATTGACCTTCGGTTCTGATATATTTTATTACGATTTTGACCGCATGTTATAGTTCTAGTTAAATTCTGTGTCAAGTGTGGACCATTATATTTAGAATATTAATTATCTAATTTTGAAGAATTAAGATTCATATTTGTTTTATCTATTTCTCATTTCAATTCAGAATAATTAATTAATTTGATAAGTCTGAGAATGTTGCGTCTCTATAATTAATACGTTCAGATCGCCAATCTCGGTTAACTTAAGTTCCATTTTGAACACACAAAACCTTACCAAAACACAAATCTATAACTGTTCTCACGAAGTAAACCCTTACAGTTAAAAGTTAACCTAAATTCGCAACATTAATCTCACAAATAAACTACGTTTTATTGTATTAAAGCTAACACACCTGGTGCGAAGAATGTTGATAAAAACCCGTTCAACTTGAACTAAGCATAGGCCTTAGTAGTTAGAGTCTGGTTTAATTACTGTGATGATCAAACGATGACTTTGTAAAGATTAGAAGGTAGAAGGTTGATGAATCATCTGATAGCAAAACGTAAACAGATTTTGTTATCTGTGGCGATTAGAACTTTTTTATGGGTTTACAATGGGAACATGTAATAATTTTCCGGTAATGTATATTTATTTATTATATTCTTTATTGTACACCATGCATGATACATAACTAAAGAAACTTAAAAACTAAAGCAAATACAATCGGCGGCCTTATCGCTTTCCGCGATCTATATATTTTTGTTTAGTTTTTTTTTTTATTATTTTACATTATAAGTATTTATTTATTTGATAACAATATTTATATTTTCCGGTATATTTTAACACCTTTGACCATTTATCGATAAGATGGTACACGTTATTGTTAGCCGCAAAAATAAATTAAAGAAGAAAAATGAGCGAGAAAACTCACAGGAAAATAAGAATAGCTTCTATGATAAATATGTAAAATATTTTTAAATTCTTATTCTTTCTTCTTTTTCTTCTTCTGGCAATGCTGCCAGCGTTCTGAGCACTTTTCCCATTGACAGCTGCGATGTGGTCGAATTTTTTGATGCCCAATGAGCTGTACTTCTCCCGGATCTTTTATGCCACTTGTACATATTTTATTTAATAAGTTATTTATTAGTTTAGATTGTATATTGTAATCCAATAATTCTTATTTTTCATGAAAATCTTAGGTGATTAGGTAGGTAATATTTGTTTTCCCAAATATTATTTATTTTATTAATAATATTAGTTCGAATTTAGAACCGTTAATAAATCACGTCAAAAAAAAATCAACAAAATGCCATCTCACAATAGAAATCAAAATGGCGACAGGTGATAGAATAGAATAGAATAGAATACTCTTTATTATGTACACCATATACTTTTTTTAATTACTGGCAAAGGCCACAATGACATACAGCCATAACAGATCATAATGACAAGATTAATGACGCCATCTTGATAAGCAAAGAGGTTAGTTTCAACGTAAAAGCATTTTATCTAGATTTGCACGGTTTACTGAAGTTGTTCAACTAACGTCTTATCTCTTGCTTGACTGTTCGTAAAATATACATTTCGAATATTATATTCTGAGATTGTCATTCTGATTAATTTTGATGGGTTTCAAACAGGTTGACATAGATTATGCATGATTTTGTAATGCGCTCAAGTTGGAAATAAGTGCAAGAAATATATATACTAGGAAAATGAAAATGAACATGTTTTACTTAAATATTTTACACAATTATACAAAATAAACTTTATTGACAAAAACACGTTTGCCTAAGTATTCCAATAACAATTTTGTTTTACATACACAACCATTATTAATAGGAATTTAAAGTTGAGTATTTTTCAAACTCCATACCATACTAACTTATCCTGTGAAACTTTGGTATTTCAGTAGGCTTTATCATGTCCCTACCTCCAAAATCACATTTCAGAAGCCGGCCCTGTATTTTCTAACCATTTTGTCATTCATAATTCATAATAAAGATGGATAATTGAAACACTTTTCAAACCTATTCATTCGAATTCTATTCAAGTAAGTTGCCTGACTAGCATAATAAAACAACTTCACACTAAAAATTAAAACAGAGAGCATCAATACAATCAATATTTATAGAAGCAAATTGCATTGTTAGGAACTCAGAAGAAAGACGTTGTCAGGAAGAAAGACTATTCAAATGAAATCACTCAATTCATGAATAAAAGGAAATAATAAGGAATTTGTGCGTAACATCTTAATTATGTAGATGTGTATATGTAAATTTTGTGTACGCAAAATGGACGGTAATTAGTGTTATGTGTGATACTGGAGAACAACGAAGGAAAGAAAAAACGAATTTATTACGTATGTCGGTACTTTGCTGTTGTTAAGCCAGAAAATGCCGGGCACTGACTTTAATTTAACATGTAATGTCGTTATCATCATTTTAGCCGAAAGACGTCCACAGCTGGACATAGGCCTCCCGGGACCAAGTGTCGCAACCACGATCGGTCCTGTGCGTCTCACATCTATCGGCTGCCGCAGCCCTCACCAGGTCATTGGTCCACCTTGTGGGAGGCCTTCCAACGCTGCGTCTGCCGTAGATGTGATGTCAGGAAATAGTCTACACAGAGTAAGCTTAGTAAGCATTAGCCAGTAAATTTTATGACTTTTACTGACTAAACACCACCTCCTTCCTTGCATGAGTGCCCAGGGGCACGGAAACTCTGTTACGATTTTATTCACGACCCCTTGGCATGCAGGCATCGCCTATGATAGGCCCCGTCAGTGGTGGCTGATATCTCTTTGAAGCGTGCGTGGAACACTACGCGCCGTCGACTCTCGGGCCTGGTGCTGATCGGACGGCGAGCTATTAAGTTCGACCCTACGACCTACAACTTGTAAGTCGCGGCGTTACCACAGAGTCTTGATACTAAGATATAAATAATATATAAGAGATACTAACATAGGAATTATAATCGGAGGAGCATACGGTGGAGGTCTGCCCCGCTTGGGCGGAGCACCGCCGTGTCCTCGTGGATGCGATAGGCAGCGGCGACCTCTCACGCCCGGCCCTGGTTCAGGCCATGGTATGGAGCGAGAGGGAATGGGAAGCAGTCTCCGCCTTCTGCGAAGCAGTAATGCTCGCGAAGGCGGAGACATGACGCGTGAGGGAAGCTCAACGTAGTGGCTCTCACGGCCCCGGCCGCTACCACCGCAGGAGAGGTACTGGGCGTAGGACGTCGCGAGACAATCTCCGGCCACCGTAGATCCGGGTCTGCGGACGGCGAGCAGTGGGTAGCTCGGCGTCCGATCAGCACCAGGCCCGTGAGTCGACGGCGCGTAGTGTTCCACGCGCGCCTTCAAGAGATGAGTGACGGCCACCATTGACGGGGCCCATCGTGGTCGGTGCCTGCATGCCTAGGGGTAGCGGATAAATTCTGAAAATGAGTTACCGCACCCCTGGGCACTCAGGCAGGGAAGGAACAGGGGTAGGTTTTAGTCAGTAAGAGTCTGACACGCTCTCCCGCTCCACCCAGAGCGGGAGAAGTCATTGGCTGATTTCCCACCCCATAAAAAAGGCATTATAATAACGATTAAATGACCTTCATCCTAGTTGCACAACGGGACTGAATCTACAACACCCGAGGCGACTCGATCTAAAATCACTCTTACTATATACCATTAAAATGCACGCGATGGAGTGAAAACAATTGCTGATGTATTATGTATGTATGTTTGTACTTTCTACTACGAAACGTTTCATTGCATTCTTGACCCCGCGTCAAATCCTGTTCTCTGTGTTAAACTGCCGGCAGTTTGCGAATTTCACTTGTTTTTGGCAGAAGAAAATGCGGGGATTATGACTCGTCTTTATCAGTCTGAACGTTTAAATATGGGCGTTATATTGTAACAGTCAAAGTAGAAATTCCAACTACTCAACTACAGTAGATATTTCTTAACACAAATATGGTCCTTTCTACCGTAAACTAAACGTATGCTTAACGTATTTAACACATCATTGTTTCAAGTGATTGATAGAAATAAAATGATGATTTAAATACGTTTAGGGCTAATTGCAAGTGGGCCTAAAGTCTTAATGAAACTGAAATTCTTAGCTCTTCATGATCTAATCGGCTATTTCGCTAGGGCTCTAATAAACTAAGAGATTGCCATTTATATGTATAACAGCTGGATTAACTACCGTTTCTCATCTGCCCGCGCCTTTTCCCAACTATCTTGGGGTCGGCTTTCAGTCTAACCGGATGCAGCTGAATACCAGTATTTTACATGGAGCGACTGCCTATCTGACCTCCACAACCCAGTTACTGGGTAATACGATACCCCTTGATAAGACTAGATGTCAGACTTTCCGTAACGACTGTCAAAGATCTGCGTTTGACAGCCGGGACCAACGGCTTAACGAGGCACGGAGGAGTCTCGGTATGTAAAGATGGTCACCCATCCACGGACCAAACCCGGCAAGCGTAGCTTAACCTGATGGATCGACCCATGCGGCTGTTATTACTTTAGCCACGAGCTCTTCAACCACCGTTTCTCATAATAGGTGCATTATATAACCCGTTGTACGTCCCACTTAGATTATATTCATTACCGTAATTGGATTACGGATGTCAAGTTACTGCTTAGATATTTATAATTTATCTGATAATAGTAAGTATACCACTACCTACCAGCTTATGAATCTAAGGGTCCGTTTCCAGTGAAGCGGAGCTGAGCGGAGCGGAGACGTGCAGGAACCGTCTAATCACAGACAAGGCGAATGACGCGATGGGGATTTCAATCATTGTGATTGGTCGATTCCTGCATTTCTCCGCTCCGCTCCGCCCAGATCTGCTTCAGTAGAAACGCACCCTTAACATTCATGGTCATCCACCATGCTCTCTTATTGCAGTCTAATCTTGAACAGAAAGTGACAGAAAATTTGGAAATGTCAAGCGATTTTGAACCATGTGCGGTGCAACTATCAGTGGTTTCGCATTAGCGGAAAAGCTCTTTAAATAAAGATTAAAAAAAAACAGTCAAGTGCGTGTCGGACTACGCACATTTCGTACTAAATGTATTTTTAAACGACTTCGAAAAAGGAGGAGGTTATCAATTCGGACGTTTGTATTTTTTTTTTATGTATTTTCGGGCATAACTCCGTCATATACTGACGGATTTGTAAAATTCTTTTTTTGTTCGAAAGGGGTTTATTCCGAAATGGTCCCATTTAAATTTCAAAAAGATCTGATGATGGGTTTCGGAGACGGACATTGGAACTCTTCAAAAATTGACAGCAAATCAACCGCGATTGCTGCTATCGTATGTCTATGAATTGTTAACACAGTTTAATGTGGAACCACAACTAAAAAGTGAAAAATAAAAAACTTTTTCCGAAATTAAAGTTATATTGCACTTTTTTTTGCAAGTCGGTTCTATTTTTTTGTAAAAAAGTTTTTGACTATTTGTACGGCTTTGGATCAACAAAATGCTTATACTGTAAAAATTTGAAGACTGTAGCTCCAACCGTTTGGCTGTAAAACATGTGTAACAGACGAAGGACAGACGCACAGACAGACAGACGGACACGTGAGTGACAGCAATAGGGTTACGTTTGCACCCTTCCCCTAAAAACTATTAGGGATTAAATACGTTACATATCGGTAGCGCACACAAAATTAAACTTTTTGGCAATCTATAGAGCTGATGGCATTTCATTTTGTCAAGCGTTGACCTACCCTATGGTTAAACTGCTCTGTAAGCTGCCATGGCACCCTGGTTCTTTTATAAATAATTTTCTGTTCCATACCCGAAGGGTCCAAACGGAGCCCTATTGTTGTCACTCACGGGTCCGTCTGTCTGCATGTCCGTCTGTCGTCTGTTACGAAGAACTTTGTAACTTCCCATTGACCTATGAACTTGAAATTTGGTGATCATGTTTATTATTATATATACTTTACTAACAAATGCCAATATATGGTACGGAACCCTCAATGTGCGAAATCCGACACACACTTTGCCAGTTTTTTTTATTTTTCGTATTCTTCTTAGCAACTCCTTTCATGGAGAAGTCCGCCATATTTGATTTAGAATGACGTCACTTAGCCAACCATGCATTGTCATCGGTCCTTGATAAGTGTGCGAAGTTTCAATTCAATCCGACGTTTTGAAGTGGGTGAAAATCACGTTCGATAATAGAAGCCTGTTAAAAGAGGAAGAACCAGCTTCCAGACCAATCAGAAACATCTGAACATCAATATCTTACCTGACGAACCGCCATCTGACGTGCCAGCCAAAGACACCGGTACTTTATTTTTTATCTTGTCTGAATACCGTTTGAATACTACTCGCCCTATACCACCGGATACCACCGTAACGATAAATTAGGTGTTGTAGTTGACCAGTTTAGTTTGACATTCAGTGGAATATGGAACTATTTGTAGAAGTAATACTTAATAGTAGTGCTTGAGACTATTAAGAAACGAGCCAAGAGAATCATCGGCATAGATGCGCTCGTCCAGTCGAAGCTCCGAAGTCTTGAGCATCGACGCCGAGTTGGTAGCCTGTCGGTTTTCTATCGGTTATATTACGGAGAGTGTGCGTCGGAATAATCGGAATTGCAAAGTTTAACAATTCCGCTAAGCCCGTTCCATCATCGGACCACTAGACGTACCGCGATACGCCACCGGTGTATGATGGAAATCCCACCCATACCCACAAAATGTTTGAGGAACACATTCATAATGCATACAGCTAAGGAGTGGAATTCCTTGCCGGGGTCTATGTTTCCTAACAGCTATATACTGCCTGAGAGTCCTTACTTCAAGAGTGAATAGGTTACTTCTAGGCAAGCGTGCTCCATCGTCGATCACATCATCGCTTACCATCAGGTGAGATAGTGGTCAAACGCGCGCTCATCAATAATAAAAACGCCTTATGTGCCTGATATAACATCCATCTATGGATGCTAGTGTTTTACATGTACATAAGACATTTTCATCTTTGTCTCTGGGATAGCAACGCTTCTGTCATGTTTCTGGTATTACAGATTTCCATAGACACAATTGCAGTTGCTATTTATCATCAGATTGGCTGCTTGCTTGTTTCATCATTGTCATTTCAGTCGACACACACTTTGTCCGAACGGTCCTGTGCGTCTCTCAGCCATCGGATACCCGCGGCCCTCACCAGGTCATGGTCCACCTTGTGGACTGTGCCTTCCAACGTTGCGTCTTCAGGTACGCGGTGACCACTCCAGAAGTTATCAGCCCCATCGATCATTAGTTCTTCGAGCAATGTGTCCTGTCCACTGACACTTAAGATTGGCGATTCTTCGGGCTATGTCGGTAACCTTGGTTCCCTTGCAGATATCTTCACTTTTGATTCGAAGATGTCGTTCTGCTTATTTGCCACCATTTTTTACCTAATAACATAAAATATACTTTGAATCTCACAGTGTTCTTAGCTAGCAGAGCCACTGTGATATGTCAAGTTACGTTGGTGCCGGTATTTTTTGCGAGACTTATTTATTATGCGGTAGGTGTTACGATATGTCATCAGCACAAGTTTCCTTTTTGGATACGATTTATATTCTGTAGTTTATAACTTAGGATGGTCGTTTAGCGAAGCTTGACATTATAAATGATGGTAGGTAAATGATATATGTAAACATCTTCTAGCCTTAAATGCTTGATAGTAAATCATTCTACTTGTAGTCTTATCCCATTAACTGGAAAACAAGACGGCGATGCACCGTCAGCACATACGCAAAACGTTGGGAATACTTTAATTTTTTTTGAAGTTATACTTCTTTTGGCGCGGTAGGGAAAAATGATGGGAGTAAATTTTTACGATGCCCGCGCACACCGTCTCAAAAAACCTACAGCCTGAAGTTAGCTAGAACCGACACCCTGAAGTTAGCTATAGTCTGTGGTTCATGAAGAATGATTGTTTTCCTTTTGTAAACTTTTTGACAGTTTGGTTTTTTATCTTGTTACGCCAAAGAAGTATAACTTCTTATGTGCGTACATAAGTACACACACACTTTTTTTTAGGGTTAGGAAATCATCCAATGATTTCTCTCGCTTTGGGTGGCGTGTCACTCTCCATCTTCCAAAGCGAATTTGGAAAAACTTAGTTTGTTTTTAGGGTTCCATGCCCAAAAGGTAAAACGGGACCCTATTACTAAGACTCCGCTGTCCGTCCGTCTGTCACCAGGCTGTATCTCATGAACCGTGATTGTTAGACAGTTGAATTTTCACAGATGATGTATTTATGCTATCGGTAAATCAACAAATACTAAAGAACAAAATAAAATAAATATTTAAGGGGGCTCCCATACAACAAACGTGATTTGTTTGCCGTTTTTATAGATAAGGGTACGGAACCCTTCGTGCTCGAGTCCGACTCGCCTATGGCCGGTTTTTTCTAAGATTTGAGACCAATCATTCAAAGCGAAATTCCAGAAAAACTGAATGAACGTGACACTGAAATATTGTGGTTTTTATTTGTATTACTATTATTCATTTGTACTTTTAACTGAATAGTCACGCAGTTATGTAGTTAACCTTCTGTTTACCTTCAAACGGTCGGTTTACTTGTCAAAGACATGATCGACCTTTGTAACTTATATTATTAGTGCAAAAACCTATGTCAGGTGGCACAAGGTTTGTAAATAACGTTGATCATTTGGAGGCATGCGGAACAGAGTGTAAAGTCCCGCAAACCTCTACTGAAAAGGGAGAATTCTCCGAGCAGACGGGTGTTGTGTCTGGTCCGGGCAACTGCCCGATGGTTGATTTCGGACTGTTGTGTATGTTCAAATCCCGCGGAGAACTCGCTCCTTGCGCGATGTAGGATTTGTTGTTTTTTAATTCGTTTGTGGCGTCATAGATGTCGCCACAATCAAATCAGTGGATTATAAAACTGTTAGATAAAACTGTTCTGAAATATAATAATTATTATACTTAACTCTTTTGCAAAACAATTTGAAACAAATCACAGATTGATCATGTTTTTAAATTAATAAAAAAGCTCATTTCAGACAGCACTTTTCTCACATTACATTAACAATCGGTAGACAAAACCAATGATTGTTATTAGTTGTATTTAATTTGGCAAAAAAATCGAAATATGCAACTCCTCATCAATAAGTCATCATTTGCCTAGCCTTTTCCCAACTATCTTTGGGTTGCCTTTCAGTCTAACCGGATTCAGCTGAATACCAGTATTTTACATGGAGCGACTGCCTATCTGACCTCCACAACCCAGTTACTGGGCAATACGATACCCCTTGGTAAGACTGGTTGTCAGACTGTTGGGCTTCTGACTACCCGTAACGAATGTCAAAGATCCACGATTGACAGCCGGGACCAACGGCTTAACGTGCTTTCCGAGGCACGGAGGAGTCTCGGTATGTAAAGATGGTCACCCATCCATGGACTAACCCCGGAAAGCGTAGCTTAACCTGGTTTATCGTCCCGTGCGGCTGTTATTACTTTAGCCACGAGCTCCTCTATTAAATATTCAAATGTTATTTAACACATCGAACGCAAAAGGTCAGAATTGGCCAGTATATAAACAGAGACTCAATTTGACATTATAATAATTTATTTATATAATAGATTATTTGAGATGGACAAGCAATTAGAGTAGATCTAGTTATATAGACTTAGATAGGTAGTAAAATATCTCTAGTATTTCAACATATCAGCCAGTCCTTCCGCATCCGACCTGCATCAGCATAACAGTTTAAGACCAAATCTTTTTCAATTTATTTTTCAAGTAAAAAATCTAGCACATAGTAATATTACATAAACGTTAGTATTACGTTATGTTCCACATATTATTCTGAACCAAACGAATTAAAGGTTCCATTGTGAGTTTGTGTGTCATTGCATGCTATGACGCTATCGTATCTTAATTGGTGGGCAGAACTGTTCAGAATAATCCGTGACGGAAATTGAGATCTGGTTGGTTTCGACTGTCATTCGTAAAGCTTTGATCGTTAATCCTACTGAACTAATAATAAAATATACTTAAGGCCATACTACCGGCCAAGTGGCGCCCTCATTGAATAAAAAATCGTAGCGTAGCATAGAAAATAAATATTAAAGAATCCAACGTCACGTTAGCCCAAAGTAGTAGGCAAAAGTACCAAAAACGGCCGTTTCTGACACTTTTGCCTACTACTTTGGATACGAAACATTCTGAAACCTGTTTTAACAACGTAAAAATACTTTATCCTATTTGTAACAAACGCAACATAGGATTCTTTAATTTTTATTTTCTATGCTAAGATACGAATTTTTATTCAATGAGGGCGCCAATTATGGGGTGGGCCTTAAGGACAAGTGCCTCCCGGGCCTGCGGACGGCGAGCAGTGGGTAACTCACCGTCCGATCAGCACCAGGCCCGTGAGTCGACGGCGCGTAGTGTTCCACGCGCGCGTCAGCCACCACTGACGGGCCCGTGCCTGCATGCCTAGGGGTAGCGGATAAATTCGAAACAAAGTTATCGCTCACCTGGGCACTCAGGTAGGGAAGGAACAGGGGTGGGTTTTAGTCAGTAAGAGTCTGACACGCCCTCCCGCTCCACCCTGAGCGGGAGATGTCATTGGATGATTTCCCAACCCACAAAAAAAAGGACAAGTGTCTAAAACTGTTTTACGTCCGAGACACCTCAGGTCCAGTTGAAAACCAGCGTCAGGCACTATTTGGCTGGCATTTATGCTGAACTGGACCAATTTACGCAGCCGTGGGCCGCACACTTCTTTTTCCTTTGTTATATTTTTCATTTTAAGTATCTATTTTTTTTTTCTTTTGTTCACAAATCCACTGATTTTTAATTTTGTTATTTCCTTTTTGTTGTGTGCCTCTAACTAAGGCCAATAAATATATTTTCTTCCTTTCTTTCTTACCTATTATAAATGCGAAAATTGGTATGAATTTTTTTTTTAAATTTTTCTTTATTTTGTGGTATAGTATCAAATAACTTCTCCCGCTCTGGATAGATGTTTGTTATTCAATCACGACAGAACGGCTGAACGGATCGGGATGAAATTTGGCACAGAAATAGATTATAGTCTGGAATAGCACATAGGCTAATTTATAGTGCGGGAAGTACTTATTCCACACGGGCGAAGCGCTGGCAGAAGCTAGTCAATAAATCGGTAGTCAGAAGCCTGATGATGATAATTTAGTCAAATTTGAGTGATTTATAGAGGAGAACTGCAGAACAGAGAAAGAGGTAGTCTGAAAGTCACCAGCGACCAAAATGTTGTGTGGAAATCGGTCGCCACGGTATGGACATCAGAGGAAGGAAGAACATGTCGTGAGACTAAATTAAATAATCAACACTAGATACTTACTTTTGAGCAGTGGTGGCCCAGTGGTAACGGCCCGCGACTTACAAGTTGTAGGTTGTGAGTTCAAACCCACGCAGGCGCTTTACTTTGTGTAAATTATTTCATCGCCACTGCTCTCAAAACGGTGAAGGAAAACATCGTGAGGAAACCGGCATGTCCTAGAACCAAAAATTCGAAGACATGTGACATCCACCAACCCGCACTGGGCCCGCGTGGCCCACACCCTCTCACAGAGAGGAGGCCTGTGCCCCAGCAGTGGGGACATTAAAAGGCTGATGATGACTTACTTTTGGCTCGCGCTTGACCACTATCCCACCTGATGGTAAGTGATGATGTGTTCAACGTTGGAGCACGCTTGCCTAAATAACCTATTCACTCTTATTTCACACTGGTTCCTTATTCGCGGAAGTTAAATATTCAATTAGTAGTTCTAAACATGGATATTTATGTTACCGCGTTTCCTAATGACAGGGTGAGCACATAAGTTAACCAATGAATGCGGACCTTGCATTTAATCATGATGTAGAGAAGGAAAGTTATCTCCTCTTATAAATGTTCATTGAGGCTTTGTAAGGTGAGATATTTCAAATAGCCAAACTAGTTTGGAGCGTAATATTTTGGTACAGATAATAACAGCAGTGGTTAGATTATTCTATTATAACATTTTATTCATGGAACCTCGATAATATATTAGAGGGCTGATAAAAATGTAGCTTATCAAAACTAAGCAAAAATGTGTCTGTGTCTTCTAGCTATCAGCTACAACCTGGGGGGTCTTTAAGTCAAGAGTGAATAAGTTACTTCTTCTAGGCCAGCGTGCTCCATCGTCGACCTCATTATCGCTTACCATCAGGTGAGATAGTGTTCAAGCGTATTTTTTATCAGTTAGTATGTTCCTTTGGGATATTAAAACACTTTTTACACAGCTGAAACCGCGGGCATAGGCTAGTATTTAGTTTTGATCTGTTGTTAAGGCGCAGTTACACGACTTACAATGATTTTTAATTGAAGATTATGTTTAAAGGACTAGTCTTATTTCTTTGAAAAAAAAACACTATTACTCTAGACAATATTTTTCGTAATTTGATATGTGAATATTTGAATTTATATTTTCATAACTTAGTGTAATTAATTTGTAAAATTATGTCTAATCTGGATAAAAAATTGAGAATCACGCAAAAGTAATAAAGCGTACTTTTAAGAAATCTCCACCATTATAAAGATTATTTAATTATTTATATTTTAGTATACGTGTTTTAGTATATTACTTGTTTTTTTATGTATAATAAATTAATAATGCGTCTAATTTCGGACAGCGCTCCTTGATGGGCGAGTCCTATTTCTGGGTGGATGTACGACGCGTGAGCTCAGCACAAAACACGCAAGTTAACCAGTCAAGGTCGTTGGCAGTTAATAGCACCTTAACACTGATTGTGACTGCAGCACTTAACAGTGAGAATAACGAAGAAGGTTGGACCAGATAAACCCTCAAAAAAGGTTGATCCTCGCTCTTTTACTTGGGCCTTTCAAATCTGCAGAAAAAAATCGCATTCCCATTAAACCAAAAATCCAAATAAAACTCAAACGTCATCTCTAAAAAAAACAATTTTTGGAAGTCGGTTGTTTTTTTTGTAAAAAAGTTTTTTATTTTTCACTTTTTAATAAAAACCCCAATAACATGGAACGTGGAATTTAAACATTTGGAAAACACCAAAACGTCATCGAGGTAAACGTATTTTTCGTTTTTGTTCAGTTTCTCAAAAAGCGCTAAAGCAATTTCGATTAAATTTATATGGGACCACGTCGGGAGTATATTCTTTCGGATAATAAAAGAATTTTGAAAATCGCTCCACAACTGACGGAGAAATCGGCGGACATACATAAAAAAAAAAAAAAAAAAAAAAAAAAAAAAACATACATACAGCCGAACATAGAACCTCCTCCTTTTTCAAAAGTCGGTTAAAAATAGACCCAAGTCATGATAAAATACACGTTCTTTTACACCCAAAAATTGATGTAAATAAAAACAAAACACAGTCAACCTGTTTATAAACAAAATTCTTTCTCAAAACCCACTTGTGTGTCCGCTCATACATTTTGGGCGACGTTTTTTATGGAGTAGGCGTGTCCTGCACGATAATGGTGCAGGTTCGATTCCTGATCGCGTGCCGTCTTTAGGAATTTTAATACTTTTCCTTTTATGTTACAAGTTTTTTTGGCTGAATGTGTTGAGTATCGGGTGTCGGAATTTAGGCTTAAAATGGATTATTTAAAGCCGTTTTCGGGTCATGGTTTGACGACATTTTTTATTATTACCTAAAAATTTTTGTGTAGGTACACTCTCACTGAATATGTTTTGTTATCAAAGTTTTTTTTACTAACAACTGGAATTTGGAACATAATTTATTAGGGTTCCGTACCCGAAGGGTCCATACGGAGCCCTATTGCTGTCACTCACGAGTCCGACTGTCCGTCTGTCAGTCTGTCCGTCGTCTGTCACAAAATCTTGCCTTTTTCCCATTGACCTATGAACTTGAAATTTGGTGATAATGTTACAAAATATTAGTAGGATATACTATACAGTAGGGTTGAGTGTGAAGTAGGATTGCTTCCTCTTCTTATACAGGTTGATTTATAATTTTCAATTTCAAATCATCCTATAAATACATGTCTCTATCATTTAAATTAAATCCCTCTTTACTCGTAGTTTTCTTTAAAATGTTAACTGCGAATCCATAAAAGATGGTAAACTATCTAGTTCTTGCTGCGTTAGAAGTCGAGAGGCGTGAGAGAAGTCATCATTATGCAGCCGTTAATTAGATTAGTGGAATATACGTGTGACTCGTTTAATTAGCGTTTATTTTTAACTTTTATTAATGGTTTAATGTTACAATATAAACCGGTGTGTTTACTAATTAAATTACTAACATACTTGTGAATTTTTTGGGTTGGTACATAATCCTGCTTAAGGTGAAAACTCCAGGGTAGCCCGCGAAATTCAAATTTTCTTACGATTTTTGTATAATTTGCAGGTCAGTATCAGGTTGTCTGTTGTTGGAAATACGATTCGCGGTCGTAGCAAGTACGTATTTACAGAACTATAATCAAAATCATCAATACAGCTCTCTCAGTTAGAATTGATGATTTTAATTACTATAATTCTATAAGACCAAGATACAACCTGACACTGACCTGCAGATAGCAAAAAACGAAATAAAATTTGAATTTCGCGGGCTACCCTGGCCATCAATAAGTACCTAGTACTTAAGTTGTCCTTAACTAAATCAATTTATAGCTAGCAGCTTATTTACTGGTAGACGTATTTTTGAATCTTTAGACGTTTTTCGCTTTTATCTTTCTGCGCTTTGGACATTTCGCTACCACTTGTAATTTTGCGTTTTAGACATTTTGCGCCTAAACCACATCTCTTGGCCGTCAGCAAACCGATCAAACACCACAGATAAAAAAGTTATTTATTTAGACGCCATGTTTGCTGGTCATAGTGTCAGACTAACTACCGAGTTGATTGCCATGAGCTCATCGTGATGTCATTGTACACAGTCTTGCTTTTTATTTACTTGTTGTATGTTGTATCTAGATTTGAACGTGGTTGAACGGAAATGTGGATAGGTACCTACATAAACGAGCATGAATGGTAATGGAAATTTTATTAGGAAATAACAAAATACATGTGCATAAATTACTGAAATTTTAACTAACTGTTTGTAACCTGGCTACGTAGATATATACAAAAAAATCGGCCAAGGGCGTATTGGATTTCGCACATTTTGGGTTCCGTACCAAATGAAGAAAAAATCTGATTTATCAATATATTGGCATTTGTTAATAAAATATACGTAATAATAAACGTTTTCGCCAGTTAAGTTCATAGGTTAATGGAAATTTAGAAAATACATTGGAACTAAATTTTGTGACAGACGACGGTCAGACAAACAACAAACTTCAATACGGACACGTGAGTGATAGCAATAGGGCTCCGTATCCTGCCGAGGGGTCGTGGATAAATTCGAAACAGAGTTACCGCGCCTCTGGGCCCTCAGGCAGGGAAAGAACAGGGGTGGGTCAGTAAAAGTCATACAAAGAGTGAGAGAGGTCATTAAATAAAAATAAATAAATAAATAATCTTTTTTATTTCTCCAAAAAATTCCTTTTGGACCCCCCAAAAAAGAAAGGTCTCCGTTTGGACCCTTCGGGTACGGAACCCTAAAAACAAAGTATACTTAGGAGTTGAAGTACTCCCCTACATCACTGTCATCTTGGCCCAGATGACAGTGATGTTGTTGATGCCAGAAACGTGCTCAGAAGACTGGCAGGATTGCCAAGTTGAATAAAAAATCATTTTCTGTTTTCTAAATTGAGAATTTCAAGTAAAACGCTTCGATTTGATAGGTTTTCATGGTAGAGTTTGACAAGTTTTCAATTTCAAAATCTTAATTCAGGAATCGGGAGTTAGAAGGTTACCTACTCCTCCGAAGGTTACTACCCGCCCTTTTGTTTAACGATACGTAAAGAAAGAAAAAGAAGTAAAATACGTTTATTACACAAAACGTACGTATGTGTTAAATACGTTTATTTACATGCTGATGTATCGTTGAACAAAACATACTCGTAATAATTATGTCGCCATACAATTCTTCTTCTTGTTCATCCTAATTTAATGTCTAAATATTAAGTTTGTATTCAGCGACGACTATTGCATTCGCTGACGCTGACGTAAGGTCCTCACATATACAGGTGACAGGACATGCGGAGCAAGATGAGAGAGGTGGGCCATGGTCTGCCGAGAAACGAATTACTTTCTTCACAAGTCAAAGAGTCGTCTCAAAATCCCTATCTCTAACTTTATATAAATATATTTATTTTGATGTATGTAGGTATTTTAACCTAAATATGTATGTTTATTTAACATATACATGTCAAACATGGAAATTTAACTACAATGTTAAGATCAAAATTATTTCATGCCAAAGGGGAATGGAGCGCAGCATGCTTAACATAAAAAAATAGCATAGAGTCTGCCACTCAAAAATAAGATCAAATACAAGAGCAACCGACGCCGTTTCACACGCACTTAGACTAAAGTGGAAATGGGCAGGCCATGTAGCAAGACTACAAGACAATAGATGGGCCAAAAAGTTAACTACCTGGACGGGACCGATAGGTAAAAGGAAGCGAGGAAGACCACACACACGCAGGGAGGACGAGATCGTGCATCTGGCTGGATCACGCTGGATAGAGATAGCGAAAGACCGAGAAAGATGGCACTCTCTGGAGGAGGCCTTCACCTTAGGGGTTCCAAATTACTAAAAAAATTTAATAATTAATTTACTAACACATATTGTAAAACTTGGGAAATATAAGGCATTTTTATTTTATTTTTTATTATGTATGTTTATTTTAACTACATATATTTTCGTAATCATTTTCTTTTTAGTAATATTTTCTCAGTTTATGCACCTGCCATGTTATCTCTCCACCACCCTTGGTTGACTGGTAGAGAATGCCTCAGGCGTTAAGACCGCCTTTGTACATATGTGTTGCATGAAGTTTTAATAAATAAATAAGTAAATAAACACCGAAGGCCAGAGCTATTCGAGAACCCCCTGCTGTGGAAGGGTACCACCGTACAATTTTATACACTATTATTAGTTTCTGAGAGATCACGTAAATTTGTAAACCCTTATTTAAAAAAAAACTCAGAGGTCGCAAATTATCAAAGGATGAGATTTTTTTTTTTGTACTCTCGATATATTACGAATTATCTGGTGATAATTATAATAATAATAATAATCTGGCTCACGAGGGTGTCAACATGTGGGAGGTGGATACGGTAGTCATTGTGCCGATAGTCGTGACGGCCAATGGCTCAATAGCCAAGAGCCTCGACGAACACCTAAGGAGGCTCTCGTTAGGTAGTTGGATCAAGCGCTTGATACAGAAAGCGGTACTCCTGGGCACGGCGCGTTTTGTTGGGAAATTCCTTTCTCAGGAGCCCTGACCACCGGCAGCTTGGACCCTGTCCCCGATGTCAGTGGGCAACTATTATTACATTTTTAAATATTTTTTTAAATTTTTATTTATTCATTATAATAAATATTTAAAAATGTAAAAAATAAGAAAACTGATCAATAATTAATATTACTCCTCGATACGGCTCGCATTGTGAGGAGGTTCCTGTCTCTGGAGCTCAAACAACAGGTAGCTTGGACCCTGTTTCCAATACCAGCGGACTACTATTTTTTAAATTTTAAATTTTTTTTTTCTGTTTTCTTTTGTAAATATTTAAAAATGTAAATTTTATGTGTAAAAATAAATAAACGAAATAATAATTTAAATAAAAACTATTACTTTATACTTTGTCCATTCAGCTAATTCTTTGCCCGCTCCAAAATGCTCGGTAACCCAATAGAACGGTCTCAGCGACCGATTTGTCAAGCACTTGGCCGACTTACGGTATCGAGTCGCCAATTACCGAGAATCGATTCTTCCGGAAAATCGATATGAACTGTTGCGTAATCGGTATCAAGTGCAACTCGGGTTGCATCGATTTTAGGTAAAGACGTTCGTGATATTTCGGTGTCATTGCTCCATTGTTGCAATTCAAATTATGGAATTATTGCAAGTTGGATAAATTATTGTTATCAGTCTTTTGTTTTTAATTTTCCTGGTATTTTGTGAAAGGCCATGTTGAGTTACGTTTGCAAACAATTGGAGGTTAAGTTTTGACATTTTTACTTAAATATATTTGTTTTTCTTTCGTAACAATTTTAGAGATTCAGAAATTTTCAATTCATTTTATTCCAATTTTATTCTGATTCGCCGCATCAATGACAAAATAAAAATATAGGTACATACTAAGTGTAAAGTATTGTACCATATTCATAATATTTACTAGCGAGTCTCCCCGGAATCAAAATAATTTGGAAGACACGTAGCGCCATCTAGCGTCCTAAAATTGTGACCGTCAAAAGTTATTGTTCTTTCCCTCTTAGTACTTTTTTTTTAGATGACACCCTAGGTCCTTTTCTGTACCCCTGAAAAAGTATACGCAAAAATTTCATGATTATAGGTATTAGGTTTTTTTTTTGTGGGGTTACAAATCATCCAATGACATCTCCCGCTCTGAGTGGAGCGGGAGGGCGTGTCAGACTCTTACTGACTAAAACCCACCCCTGTTCCTTCCCTGCCCTGAGTGCCCAGAGGAGCGGTAACTCTGCTACGAATTTATCCGCTATCCGTAGGCATGCAGGCACCGGCCATGCTGGGCCCCGGTAGTGGTGGCTGACAAATTCTCTGTCACCTCTGACCTAGACTAGAGTCAAGAGCAACCCATCAAAAAATAAATAAAAAACACAAACACTTTTTTCGTATTTTTATTATTAGTTAGGAACTAGTAAGGATACATTCTAAAAACATTTCTAAATTAGTCCACACCTATTCAACAAACTCACAGTCTCCCAGACCTTTCCCCGTACAAAACTACACACATTCTACAATCAACAGCCCAGGCCCCAGAGAAATGCATAGAGTTGCTCATAACTAGTAATTTGCTGCCTTTCGCCCGTGCTGACCTCTGGTGGCGAAAGCCGGCAAGGTCATAGCTATTGATTAGTTAGCCGGCCTGTGTTTATGCCTAGGCCAGGCATTTATTAGCCTGGGTTTAAGACTAGCTGTTTGTTTACAACTCGGGAATATGATTTGTTACTGGGGAAAGATTTCTAGCCTAGGAAAAGTAGATAGGTAATAAGTTTGTGCGTGATTGAATATTTCTGTTAGAAATTTTGCGGTGTGTTGACTGCTAGAGAATGTTGTCTGTCTGTGTACCACAAATGTATCTAGTATGAAGTTTAAACAAATAATACAGACTCTGAAATTACGAATTAGGAAACTGGACAATTTAATGAACACATCCTGTTTCAGGTACAAAAAAGAAAATATTTTCAAAAAACCCGTTTGCATAAAAATCGAAAGAAAGAACGAAAGTTTTAGTTGTTTTTGGAAGTCGGGTTTTACACTTTTTAATCTTGATTAAATACTAAAAATACCAGAGACCGTATCACTTCATAACGACGATGTGGCATGCTGTAAACCAAAATTTTAATACGATTTTGGTCTGTTGGACCATTCTTCCACTAGCGCATTATTTAACTCGTGTAAGGTAGCTGGAGCTTCAGAGCGTTGTTTAACGCATCATAAGGAATCGTCAGATCATTCACACATCACTGCCCCATATAAAACCTCACACCAGGACACAGCCTAACCTAAACAGTATAAACACTGCTAACATCAACTACCGTAATCCAGTAGGCTGTGTAAAAAACAAAACGCCCGAGCTAAAAGGAATGTGACCGGTCGAGCTAGCCTTGCTTGGAGGGCAACTAGTCGACTACTGGTGGACAATGGTGTCGATTCTCTTATTCAGTAACTAAACTAAAATTAGAGAATCGTTATCTTTTACTAAAAGGCAGTGCGAGAAAAGGACGGCTATAGCTATGAACTAAGTTAGAGATGTCAAACTAGTTTACGCCTTGCGCTTCACCATGTTTTTAATCGACATGTTTTTACGTGTACCCTTAATTTGTATGGGAATATTAGTTCAACTAAATTTGACAGCTCTAATTTACGTCTGTCTCTTTTTTGTTTTGTTAGAGAGAAAAAGATAGGAATAGTCTAAATTAAGTTTAGTTTGTGCACAACAGAATCCGCACCAATGTTGGAGACTAGCTCAGGCGTTTACGTTGTGTGGTTCCAACTTGTGTTTTGAGCTAAGGCAAGGGTAAGGTTGATTTAGGATTGTGAATGAAGAAGCGGTGTTGTAGACAATAGGGTATTCTCATGTTTATTTTTGTAAAATTGTTTATATGAAAAGTAATATTTTTTTGGAAAACAGTATCAGCTTCAATTAACATTTCATATATTGGCATGAGGAAGAGGGGTCGTGGTGGGGATATCTCGCTATCTCCTTTACACGCGCGTATTGTAATGGCGGTGACGTCATACGTCAGTTTGTGAATCCATTTCCTTTGAAAGGTTTTTGTCTTACTTCATTTTGAATGGATTTGAAAAAAAAATCTTTCTATTTTAGATTTTGGATAATGTAACTGTAGAAAAAAGGATCAGGAACCTTTATTTTTTTTTTTTTTGGGTGGGAATTCATCCAATGACTTCTCCCGCTCTAGGATGGAGCGGAAGGGCGTGTCAGACTCTTACTGTCTAAAACCCACCCCTGTTCCTCCCTGCCCTGAATGCCCAGGGGCGAGGTAACTCTTTCGAATTTGTCCTCAACCCCCAGGCAGATCAGGAACCCTTTAATCCGTACAGAATAGCATTATAAATTGTAATAAAGAATGAAATCTAGTATACTATTAGTCCTTATACCATTGAATTATAGGTACTACCTACAATTATTTTTTTAGTTTCTTCTATGTATTAATAAAAAAAAAACTTTTTTCCAAAAAATACAACCGAGTTCCAAAAAAGAAAATACACTTAAAATGGAAAATTTATTGACACCGACTTCCGAAATTAAAGTTATTTTTAAATTTGAAGTGTATTTTCTTTTTTGGAAGCCGGTTGTATTTTTTGGAAAAAATGTTTTTTATTTTACACTATTTAGTTGTTATACCCCAGATCTAAAACTAAATATTAAAGTTTCGTCTAAATTGATAACCTCAATAACATGGAACATGGAATTTGAACATACTCGTAATTGGACGAGACCAAAACGTCATGTGCGTATACAGATTTTTTGTTTTTGTTGATTTTATCAAAAAACAATTTCAATAAAATTTAAATGGGACCACCTCTGTAGTATATTTATACTCTTTCGGTTAAAAAAAACGGTCCACAACTGACAGAGAAATCAGTGGTCATACCTACATAAAAAAAAATTGTATAACAGTTAAAGAAAAGAAAGAAAATACGTTTATTTACGGTAAACATGTCGCAAAAAACAGAGAAACACAACAAAAAAAGAAAAGCTAGGGGAAAATATGCGTCACATCCACGCAAAACGGCCATTGCTCAGCTTAGTGCTGTGACCCTATACAAGACAGAGCCCCAGCGCTGGTTTTCAGCGACAGCCGGCGACAGCTACGCGTCTTACTTACGATTATCATGAATTTATGACAAGACAATTTAATATTTCAGTAAAAAATTATGAGATTTCTTCTTCAATTTGACTCGCATTCCAGACAAAAAGTATTCGCAAATATTCAGTAGAACTTAAGATTCAAGTAACAACAACGCATTGTGCTTAATTCACGACCATGAAGAAGAAGCTTACTCAATGGTTGATGCAACAGATGACGTAACATCCGCTAAATTAGCACCTTTGCTGGCTTGAGGTGAGCGCAGTTCAATCTTATGCTGGTTTTGTACCGTTTTGTAGAAGCAAACTTCGATATACAGACAAAACCTTTTTCCGCTATTATTTTTTACCGAATAACTTCTGCCGGCGGAAAAAAAAAACGCGGGATAAATTTTCAACCCCATTTTTCACCCCCCTTAAGGGTTGAATTTCGAAAAACCCTTTCTTAGTGGATTCCTACTCTTCACAAAGAACACACCCTCCAAATTTCATGTCTCTAGGACCCACTGGTTTAGGCTGTGTGTTTATATATCAGTCAGTCAGTTAAGACTTTGAGTTTTATATATACAGATGCAGATATATTTACAAAAAAACATTTAAAAATAATAACACACCGGTATCGGGCATAGGATCCAAGCTCTCGGTGGTCAAAGCTCCTGAGAGAGGAATCTTGTAACAATACGTACCATGTCCAGGAGAACTGCTTTCTGGATCAAACCCTTGATCCAACTGCCCAACGAGAGCCTCCTCAGATGATGGTCGAGGCTCTTGGCTATTGAGCCATTGGCCGACACGATCATCCATCCCACCTTTTCTTTCTGAGCCACAATGTTTGTTGGCGTTTGGGATCCCTCTAACTCTAAATTAAATTATGTATATGGCGTGCATAAACTCTTAACAAGGTATTCTATACTTATTAAACGAAGTATCTTTTTTCCAATGTTAGTGAAAATACTTTTGTAATATGTATTTTAGCATTTAGTCGCTAAGTAAGAGTGACTGCCTTTTTTGCAACTGTTTGCTAAAATATAAAAATATTATAACTTGTCAGAACTACGTCTTATTGTAAATTTTGAGAATTCAAATTTACACGTTTTATTTAAGCGCAAAGTTGCTTAATTTTATTGATAAATGGTACCTTCATTCGTCATCCCTCATCATTCTGTTGCCTTGATCCCAATTTTTAAGGTCGGTGTGACATCTCTTTTTCTTTCATAAATCTCTGTTATTCGTCACATCAGTGGTAACTCCCATTTTTACTAGCCATATCCTCGTTTCTTTGATCTCCCCCTCTTCTTAAAGCCTGGATAGCATTGATTTTCAAAACTTTCGTTACGACATGCCCCTCATTACTCCTCATCACATATCCATAAATCATCAACCGGGTAATTCAACCGATTTCCACACATTTCACACAAAAATCCTTCCTTGAAAACTATGCATTAAATAACAAAAACCCCATATAAATCTCCATTTATGGAGTCTTTTTAAAGCAAACACCCAACTCATGGTGTTAACGTCCATAATCCAATCTTTTTTTAATTATTCATATGCTCGCATTTGACCACTATCTCACCTGATAGTAGTAGAAAACAAAAGGTGTAGCTATCAGTAGCTCGCCGTTCGATCAGCACCAGGCCCGAGACTCGACGGCGCGTAGTGATCCACGCACGCCTCAAATAGAATATGTCAGCCAGCACTGACGGGGCCCATCATGGCCGGTGCCTTTTTTTTGTTTTGGAGGGGGATGGGAAATGATCCAATGACTTCTCCCACTCTGGGTGGAGCGGGAGGGCATGTCAGACTCTTACTGACTAAAACCCACCCCTGTTCCTTCCCTGCCTGAGTTCCCAGTGGTGCGGTAACTCATTTTCATAATTTATCCGCTACCCCTAGGCATGATGGCTGGTGCCTGCATGCCAAAGGGTAGCGGATAAATTCGTAACGGAGTTACCGCGCCCCTGGGCACTCAGGCAAGGAAGGGACAGAGGTGGGTTTTAGTCAGTAAGAGTCTGACACGCCCTTCCGCTCCACCCAGAGCGAGAGAGTCATAGGATGATTTCCCACCCCCAGCAAAAAAGGGTGTAGTTATCAGGCAGGAAGCATAATCTACTACAACTAAGCAACACTCTCAGATCTCAGCCTTCCATACATCACCTTCACAATGTCAATACCATACATATTCAATACACTGTATCATTGAGTGCACGATAATGGGGACAGTGAGTTTTCTCTCACGTTCGCTAGAGGTCGTGGGTGACGCATTTGCTAGTGTGGGTGGGGCTAGCAATCAGTGTTGATTGTTAATTAGTTTATCAATCAGAGGTGTCAATCTGTAAAGGTATAGGACGATTAGAAATGCTGAAGGTTGATTTCTGTAGACCTTGGACAGTTGTTTTTTGGAAAGAGTCACCGCGGGCCCTGAAACGCAAAAGGTTCCTGAAGGAACACGGGTGGATTACAGTCAGTAAGAGTCTGACACGCCCTCCCGCTCCACCCAGAGCGGGAGAAGTCATATAATAATAATAATAATAACAGCTTTATTTATTCCACACATAATAATAACAATAGAAATTTGTAGTAAAATTATTTAAACAATTACAATAATAATCTTTGTTTACACTATTCACATTAATTAGAATAAAAATAAATTACATTGTTTACATTGATTTAATAATTCAGATAATTGATAAAAAATAGAAATGAAAAAATTGTTTAAAAAATAAAGATGATTAACATTAAAAATTAATAACATCGCAGAAAAATTAATTAAAATCAATAAAAGAAATATTTTGATAATTTAACATAAATTTAATCGTAGTAGTTATAACATTAAACATCAGAGATCATTCTTAATGTGGACCCCCTTCGGGTAAAAGCCTCCTCCAAAGAATTCCACTTTTCTCTATCTAAAGCGATGGCAATCCAGTCACAACCAGCATTTTCCACAATCTCATCTTGCCACCGGGCGCATGGCCGACCTCTACTTCTGGACCCTTTTGGACCTTTCCACTTGGTTATCCAGAATGCCCATCGCTCATCGGGATACCTCGCAACGTGCCCGGCCCACCTCCATTTAAGACTTTGCGAAAACGTAAGAGCGTCAGTGAAGTCATATGATGCTAGTCAATCCTCAAGAAAAAGACAGCTGTTTATAAAAACTAGAGATAATAACTTTGGTTAAGTATGTATCTAGTATATATCTGCCTAGCCTTTTCCCAACTATCTTGGGGTTGGCTTCCAGTCTAACCGGATGCAGCTGTATACCAGTATTTTACATGAAGCGACTACCTATCTGACCTCCACAACCCAGTTACTGGGTAATACAATGCCGCTTGGTAAGACTGGTTGTCAGACTGTCGGGTTTCTGACGACCCGTAACGACTGTCAAAAATCTTTGATTGACAGCCGAGACCAACGGCTTAACGTGCTTTCCGAGGCACGAAGGAGTCTCGGTATGTAAAGATGGTCACCCATCCATGGACCAATCCAGGCAAGCGTAGCTTAACCTGATAGATCGACCCATGCGGCTGTTATTAGCTAGTAAATTAAGTTAATTGCGATCATACCAAGAGGGAATAATATGCATGATATTTTTTTATTTGTTCAATTGAAGACTTATTAACTATAGTGAACAAATATGAAGGATTTTTCAAAATATCATCATCAGCGACAAAGTTATAAAGCTTTAAAGTTGATAATTAGAAAGAGAAGTCCGACGTTCTTTGATGTTAAAGGACATGACGCCCATACAAGTGCCATAGAAAACAGCGTTTTCGAGAGAGGGACAGATATACGAGTATTTGTTTAAAATTGTTATATCTCGTTTAATTTTCGATCAATATTGATTCTGCTTTCACTGTTCGTACTTCATTTTAGTATATTCATTGATAAACCGGTCAGATAACAAAAAAAAATTTCATGCATTTTCCCTATTCTTACCGTTTTAGTCTCTCCTCTTTTTTGTCTATTTTGAAACAGCGTTTATGCTAAAACTGTATTCTCGCATGTTAGCTAATTGCCAATAAATCTCTCTAATCTGAAAACTAACTTCAGTAACGCTTACAGATTTATGACACCACCAAGAGGTCTGTATTTCTATGCATCACCGATATTATACTCTTTATAATTTATATAATCTCTTTTTTATATCGTAGTATAAATCAAAGTAGCTTTCCTCGTCTGTCTGTCTTGTCGCTAACTTCTCCTAAACTACGGAATAGATTTTAATGCGGTTTTCACTAGTAGAAAGAGTAATAAACGAGGAAGGTTTGTGTGTAATTTGTATCCGCGCGGAGCCGGGGCGAGTCGCTAGTACTTATACAGGGTGTAAAAAGATACATCACAGAACCGTTAACTACGCATACTGTACGTCTGTCAAAGTAGTTTTGCGCAGAAATTATTGCTGGAAACGACTTTTATTTTTAGGTATGAAAAAAAAACTATTTTTTATTTTTATTGCGCGCAATGTAACGCAAACCCAGGCAAGTGGAGTTAAACCCTGCCCCTCCGCTCTAAGCCACGTAGGTACTTGTCGGATACGTTTGATATTCATTGCGTTTTTGTAACTGCAAATGCGTTATTTCGAAAAAAAATAATCGAAAATTCAGCTAATGTTTGTTAGGAAAAAAGTTTAGTAATAACATTTAGAATTCATTTTCAAAAAGTAAAAAAAAAAATGCGACTTTGACCTTCAATATCTCCAGAACCAATGGATCCCCAGGTATAGTCTAGTGGAAAAAAATGATCCAAAAAATGGGTACAATATGTGGCTTTCGGCTTAGGAAACTGTATTTTTACACCTGTTATAAAATAAGGTTTTAACTGGATCTTTTCATTCATGTCATAAAACATCTTTCATATAAAAATAAGTAAAATCGCAGCGAAAGGCTAGTTTACTCACAATGTGTGCAATTGCGTTTTTCCTTGATTTTTACTATCCAATAAAAAACATTCAATACGTTCATAACGAGATGAAACGAATCAATTTAATATTTTATATTAAGTTATTATTAAATCGATAAACGCGATGGTAAAATCGAAACTTTTTCAGATTTCTCGTATTCAATACTGAATCTTCAAAAGCATTCGTTTTTATCCAGCTGAGAGGTAGAATGGGGTTTTTAGCGATTTAAATGTCGCAAAAATTTTGTCTTTCGATTCGTCGACCATTTTTTTCTGGCCTTTTGTGTTTAGTTACTAAAGGATTCATTTTGGAAAAAATGGTATTTGTAGTTGCTATTGTGTAATCTACCAGATTAACTTTGTTAAGCTTAGATTAAAAATTTGATAAGATCAAAACGAAAAAAAAAACACATGTATATTCCTTAAAACTTCTCATTAAAATATTCGATAGACTCTGATGATTTTGCTGTCGTATTTAATATACGAACCGAGCAGTTCAGGTATCTTGATAATGGTGCCGATTCTCTTGTTCAATAACTAAACTAAAATTAGAGAATCACTATCTTTTACTAAAAGGCAGCGCGAGAAAAGAATGGCTATAGCTATGAACTAATTTGGAGATGTCAAACTAGTTTACGCCTTGTTCTAAGTTCATGTTATGTATGCCCACCGATTTCTCTGTCAGTTGTAGACCGATTTTCAAAATTCTTTTTTATCCGGAAGAATACCAGTACTCCCGAGGTGGTCCCATATAAATTTTTATAGAAATTGCTTCAGCGCTTTTTGAAAAACTGAACTAAAACGAAAAATATGTGTACATAGATGACGTTTTGGTTCCCTCCAATTACGAGTGTGTTTAAATTCCACGTTCCATATTATTAGGTTTTTTAGTTATGGGAGAAAGATTTTATTAGGAAAAAGTTTTTATCTTTCAGTTTTTAGTTGTGTAAAACAACAAAAAAGTGAAAAATAAAAACTTTAACTTCGACACTCGGTCCTTTAACTTTAATTTCGGAAGTCGGTGTGAAATAACGAAGAAATAAAATACAAACACTGACTTACGAAATTAAAGTTATTTTTAAACTTTTAGTGTATTTTCTTTTTGGAAGTAGGTTGTTTTTTTTTTTTTGTAAAAAAGATTTTATTAGTCGACATGTTTTTGCGTGTACCCTTAATTTGTGTGGAAATATTAATTCAACTAAATTTGACAGCTCTATTTTACGTCCGTCTCTTTAGAGAGACGAAGATAGCCTAAATTAAGTTTAGTTTGTGCACAACACAATCGGCACCAAGGTCAAGTAATAAATTTAAAAAATGGCGCCTGATGTCGTTAAATTTGCCATCGACCCAAGCTATCGCTACGTACCTTCAAAGTACATAGTAATACTACTCAATTACACCACATTCTGTTAATACTGTCATGAATTTCCAAACCCACTGATAGAGGTCAATATCCTTAACTATGAATAACACTTTAAGCACAACTTATCCTATAAGGAGGGGAAGCGTGAAGAATATCTAATTCTAGCCACAAACAAGGTCCTAGCAGACAGGACGTTAATAATGTCAATGGGTCAGTCACGCATGCAAACTTATAACACTGTTTTGTGACTAGCTGACTGACAGGAAACGTACAGCGTTTTTTTTTTTTTTTTGGCGGCTGGAAATCATCCTATGACTTCTTCCACTCCGGGTGGAGCGGGAGGGCGTGTCAGACTCTTACTGATTAAAACCCATCCCTGTTCCTTCCCTGCCCTGAGTGCCCAGGGGTGCGGTAACTCTGTTACGAATTTATCCGCGACCCCTTGTCATGCATGCATCGGCCATGACGGGCTCCGTCAATGGTGGCTGATATATCTTTGAGGCGTGCGTGGAACACTACGTGCCGTCGACTCTCGGGCCGACTGATCGGACGGCGAGCGGAACATTACTCGCCGTCCGCAGGTCCGACCATTCTGGACCCCCTAGCGTTGGAATTTTTCGTCGGCGTTTTCCTCAATTTTTTAATTTTTTCTGCGGTTTTTTTTAATCTATACTGTTAAAAATCGTTATTCCTATCCAACCCAATGAGAGTTTTAGTTGAATCGCCACTAAAAACAATAATGTTAATAAAATACGTAGAGCTGTTTTGCTAGAGTTCATTCACGTCGCCGGCCTAATACCTAATACCCACGGGCCGCGAGGCGCGCTCGTCCGGCGCGAATGTAGGTAAATAGTAGTGCGGAGCGTTGAGATCGCATATTTACAATACATTGCACGCTCAAAAATGTCAATTTCCGTAACCGATCATTACCGAGATTAATGACTATCATAATTTTTTTAGTGGCACTAGGTGTAACCTTTTCGCGAAGTTTGCGGTATCTTGTTCCTTACAGCCTGTGTACAATACATACATATATACGTATATCTACGTTTATAAGCTCATCAATAAACCGTTACAATATTAAAATATTCACTACTGCATGTGTTTATATTATAACTATAACGGTCCCTTGCCAATAACTTGTGTAGCCAAATAGCCGTCCACATTAACCTATTAACTTTGAACTACATAAAGACAGTTATCATCACCTAGTTATGTTATTAAAAATACTGTATTTTGAAGCCAGTTTTTATCGGTTGGCGGTAGTTGCTGTCCGCGATTCAATATTCAACCGTTAGACTCAAGAACAGAACATAGGCTGAAGGAACATGGGTGGGTTTCACTCAGTAAGAGACTGACTCGTTCTCCCTCTCCACCCAGAGTGGGAGATTATTTGATAATTTCCCACCCTTTAATAAAAAGACTTCACATGGACTTTGGGTACTTAAAAATCCTACGTTAGATATCAAATCACTGTTATGTAGTTCATCTCTGCTTTTTTTCAGGAAAATATTATCACGGAGTAGTTTGATAGCTACCTATAGGCTATAAATATAAATATTATATAAATAAATATTTTATTTATGTTGTTATAATAAGTATAAATATTTTATAACAATTTTTGAAGTGAAAACTTCTTTAGGCGCGTTGGGCATTTTTGATTATTGGAAAAAACTATTGAACTCGCGCGACACCGACACCGACACCGCTATTTGGATTGAAGTGAAAACTTCTTTAGGCGTGTTGGGCATTTTTATTCAAGTTTTCACTTCTGCCGGCACTCCCGGAGTGCCACTCTTTTTTATTATTATTTCGACATTAACATTTTTGCTACTGATTGTACCTTTTCTCATTTTGATAGTATAAAGGACGCAAAGTAACTGGGTTGTGGAGGTTAGATAGGCAGTCGCTTCATGTAAAATACTGGTATTCAGCTGCAACCGGTTAGACTGGAAGCCGACCCCAAGATAGTTGGGCAAAGGCCAGGCAGATGATGAAAGGACGTAAAGTAATAAAAACTCTCAAGCGCGGTGAGTGCAATTTAGCTTGTGCGTTAGCGGGAAGTGATTTTATAGGCTGTTATAAAAGCGGCTTTCTTCAAGATAAAAGGCGTTCATCTTCTGTACGTTAGTACTATTAGTTATTCTGTGCCTGTACCTACAAATATGTATGTACCTAGATAGAACATTATGAAAGAAATTAGGGGAATAAATAGGAACTATGCTTAAAAAATGTACCTGGCAATTCTATCTCCACAACACCAACACCACTCTTTCATGTCTATACGTTGAATCAATCAATTCATCAATCAATTACTTGACGCGCTGATAGATTGAGTGACCCGTTACGTTCGCGCTCCGATGAATTGATCGGAACTAATTCTGAATTATGACGCTGTCTGAATTGAATTGATACAATGTGGACCTGTATATTTAATAGTGTTTTGAAATGGTGTGGGTTAGAAATGGCTTTTAGTGATAGTGATAACGAAATGGAATGTTATATAAGGCGTGGTCTTATTTAAATATTCTTCTGGACAAATGGACAACCTTCTTCAAGAAAGTCATAGTGAATCAAGTTCCTTAAAAAAATCTAATAACTCCATCAGACAGTGTGCAGTGTCTCAAGGCGAAAGTCTATGACCGGTGCGTGTTGCCAGTGATGACATATGGAACAGAAACGTGGTCGCTCACAATGGGCTTCATCAGAAGGTTTAAAGTCACCCAAAGGACAATGGAGAGGGCTATTCTCGGAGTTTTCTTGCGTGATCGAATCAGGAATGATGATATCCGCAAGAGAACCAAGGTTACCGACATAGCCCGAAGAATTGCCAAACTGAAGTGGCAGTGGGCTGGGCACATTGCCCGCAGAACGGACGGTCGGTGGGGCCGAAAGGTTCTGGAGTGGCGACCGCGTACCGGAAGACGCGCGGAAGGCCTCTAACAAGGTGGACCGTTGACCTGGTGAGGGTCGCGGGTAGCCGATAGATGCGAGACGCACAGGACCAGTCATTGTGGCGACACTTGGGGGAGGCTTATGGCCAGCAGTGGACGTCTTTCGGCTGAAATGATGAAGTCCATCAGATAAATAACCAAAAAATATTGGACAAGTATTTTGCGTTAAAATTTCGCATGACGTCACACCTCGACACATTTTGTATCGTTTAGTTACGTAAAAAGCCCCCACTACTGAACTTTGACGCGTTTTATCTTTGTCATTTTTTATTGGTAATATTTTTTAATAATCTAACTTTCACACTAAATATAATTATTATTTTTATACCCAAGAAATAAAATTGGATTTCCCGTACTAATTTTAATCGACTGATAATAACTTTGTATGGTAATCCCATTTTTTTTTTGGTATTTCCGAGTTAAATGTAAAATACTGGTATTCAGCTGCATCCGGCTAGACTGGAAGCCGACCCAAGATATTTTGGAAAAGGCTAGGCAGTCAGGCTGGTAGACAGTTATCTAATAAATAAAACATAGAACAATTATTAAAAGCAGACATTTTAGGTCTAGGTACCTATTAGTTAAACTCATGATACTCAGTAGAGAACAGTGATGGCCCAGGGTAACGGCCACGACTTACAAGTTGTAGGTCGTGAGTTCAAACCCTTACTTTGTGTAAATTATTTCGTCCCCACTACTCTCAAAACGGTGAAGGAAAACATCGTGAGGATACCGACATGTCCTAGAAACAAAAATTCGAAGACATGTGACATCCACCAACCCGCATTGGGGAGCGTGGATTACGGCCCACCTTCACAGAGAGGAAGCCTGTGCACAGTAGTGGGGACAGATGATGATACACAGTCATACATTTATCTCACAAAACTCCGTAACACCTTACGGAGTTTTGTAGTTAAATTCTAACAAACGAACGAACGAAAATGTTTACTCTATAATTAACACAATGCTTAACAATATAATGATAAATTAGTTGACCCATTCCATTGACATACAAAACAAAGAGATTATCTTCCTACGCGTTAATAGCATTGGAATCTTCCCAAATATAGCGTTGATTAGTAAGACATTAATTAATTTGTCTAATATTGATTTGAAGTATCAAACATTATTCTATTGTTAGTTAATCAATCTTAAGGTGGAATCGCCAGGGTGGCCCGCGAAATTCAAATTTTCTTACATTATTTGCAATTTCCAGTGTCAGGTTTTATCTTGGTCAAAATATGATTCGCGGCCGTAGCAATTATGTATTTATAGAATTATAATCGTTAAATCATCAATACAACTCTTCCAGTTAGAATTGATGTCAAATGTAGTATTTCATGAAATCATGACATCATGGATTGTACTCCTCATCATCATCATCATCAGCCTTCTTTGTAACAAACGTGACGTTGGATTCTTTATTATTTATTTTCTATGCTATGCTACGATTTTTTTATTCATTGAGGACGCCACTTGGCCGTTAGTAGGGCCTTAAGGTAACTTCAATTTATTACCCAACTTGCAGAACGAATTCTCTTCAATAAAGTGTGGGTACTCTTTTGGTTTTCATTTAATATTTCACGCTTAGAAGATGTTACAAAAAGTCTATTATACAATTTTCATGGCTCAGTAGTTATTGTCACACTGGAAAATATTGATTTTCATTTTTGAGCAAGCATTATCTTGATGTGATTCTAGAAAAAAAAAACTGCGTAAATTAATGTCTTTAAAACCGAAAAGGGTTCCGTATCACAATCCGAAAAAATTACGTTTCTTCTAATAGTCACACCACATCATCGCTTACCTAAAAAAAAAGTTGAGAACCATTATCTCAACTTTTTTTTTAGGTAAGCGATGATGTGGTATGACTAATAGAAGAAACGTAATTTTTTCGGAAGCGTAAGCTTAACTAAGATTTAAATTTAAATATTATAGTGGTTTGTTTTTTGAAGTTATACTTCTTATGCGACTTGCAACAAAAAAGCGTTAAATGTTTAACGCTCCTGGGAAGGGGGAATAGAAAGAGACAGAGCGAGAAAGAATGTGAAAAAAAAAGAATATAATAATATTATAATAATATAGATAATAATGATAATGAAGAT
Source organism: Polia nebulosa (assembly GCA_951329385.1). Lineage (NCBI taxonomy): Eukaryota > Metazoa > Arthropoda > Insecta > Lepidoptera > Noctuidae > Polia > Polia nebulosa. Next base: position 4,104,955 of record OX589606.1, on the reverse strand, counting down.
TACGATTACGATATATGAGATGTGATGAGATGAGATGAGATGATGATGAGATGATGAAGTATAACTTCATACGTAGGTAGTACACACACACTTTTTTTTCTTGGTTTTACTCTGTGAAAATTTATAACGCTTTTATTGTGAGTACTTTTCGCAAAAAAGCGGTTAGAATTTAATGCACTTTTGTGTTTCGAACAAAACGTTTTCATTTTTCAAGGTTAACGCTCGCTTGATTGATTTTAAAGTCATCTTAACCTCACTGATGAACTATTGTTTTTCTACACGTAATCCAATAATAATAATTATTAATAAAGAAATAATAGTTTTCCGATGCACACGTCAGACTAGAGATCGTTGTTTGTTACACCGAGGTCGACAACATTTTAATAAATTCTAATTGCAATGTTTATGATTCCTGATTCTTTGTTTTCTTTGTATTAAGAATGCAGTGAATGTTATGGTTATGTATACATATTTAATATATTGGCAAACTTGACCGAAGGTAGGTCTCTTTATGGAAAGTGGTCGCCGCCAGTCACTTATAGTAGGAAGGTTTTGTTACGAGGAATGTAGGTATATTCACGCAGATTGTAATATATAGTCCGATAAACTAGTAATAGTGAATTTTTGATAAATTTTTAATGATAAATGATATTATGAATACATGTTCTGCGATTTCGGCGGTCTCTCCAGTTCTGAAGCTATAGTACTAGATGGCGCGCTTCTCCCAGTCTGCTATGATTTTCGGTATCTCAGTTCACTCGTGCAAAGCGATGGCGAAATAGATCAGACTGTTAAGCACATAATTAACACTGGATGGATGAAATGGCGGCAGGTTACCGGGACTATCTGCGACTCCCCTTAAACTTAAGGGGAAGACTTATAAAACAATGTTCAGACCTGCTGTCTTGTATGGTTCAGAATGTTGGGCCACAAAAGGGATGAATGAAAACCAATTGCATGCGGCTGAGGTGAGAATGCTAAGAGCAATTTGTGGTGTTACGCGCATGGATAGAATTAGAAATGAGTATATAAGAGGAAGTCTGAAAGTGGCACCGCTGACTGAAAAGTTGTGTGGAAATCGGTTGTCGTGGTATGGGCATGTGATGCGGAGGAACGAAGAAAATGTCGTGAAGAAAGTCTTGTGTATGGATGTGGATGGCTATAAGAGTAGGGGAAGGCCAAAGAAACGATGGTTGGACTGTATGAAAGAGGATATGGGTAAAAAGGGGGTGACTACAGAGATGACGACTAATAGAGGAGTATGGAAGAAAAAGACATGTTGCGCCGACCCCAAATAAATTCGGATAAGGGCAGGAGAATGATGATGAAATGATTTTATTTTTGTAAATTGGTTTTAACAACGACTAATAGAGGAGTATGGAACTAAAAGACATGTTGATGATGATGAAATAGGTTTTAACAGCAAGTCGAGTCACCTCTTCTCGGCAAGCTTCGCTGATATAAAATCAGTACCTACTACATTTAAATTCTCAGCAATTTTCGTTTCAGACCAGTGGCCTAAAGGGTTTGCTCAGGCATTGCCTAGTTATAGATAGGAACATAAAAATATATTATTATCATGTTTTGTTATTGTTTAGGACAGTAAAATTAAGCTGTTGCTAAAAATTCCTGAAATAAATTCGAATGTATATTTGTCATCAGCTGAAAATAACCAACACATTCATTGGATAGTATCTTATCTTTTAAGATATTTCCGGTCCCAAATCTTCAAAAGAATTCCTCACATTCCTTGTTTATCTTTTACTCAGATATTTCGAAATCACTAAAGAAATGGGTTATCGAGGTTATCCAATAATTTTAGGAGTGAGGAATTCCCTATCTGACATCAGTCTGTCACTTTTTATACGCTTTTATTTAAGGCGCTATTAACTGCCAATGATTTTCAGTGGTTAGCTTGCGTATTTTGTGCTGAGCTCACGTACAGCGATCCTTAATGGGCGAGTCCTATTACTGGGTGGACGTACGATGCGTTGCATGAGCTCAGCACAGAACACGCAAGCTCTCACTATAGGTCGTTGGCATATAACTGCGCCTTAATACAAAACCTCAGCTTCGTTTTGTTGATCCATTTTACTTATCGGCAGTACTGCTGTTACCAAAACGGAACTATCTTGCAGATAAATAAAACATGCATGAGGACTTAGCTGAATTCCGCTATTTCTAATATTGGTATTTGATTTCAACTTTAAACCTTAGCTGTTTTGCAATAAAGTTCAAATCACCTGTATACAGAATTGCTAGCAAACTTCACAAACTTATTTTCAGCTGTAGTAAATAGTGAGTAGAGTTCAGTTTCCCTTGAAAGTTGTATTGAAAACAAAGTTGTAAGCTGTACTGGGTGCAAAAAATTTGAGAAGTGACATCACGACTGAATCTTCACGCTTTAACCGTTTACGGTGTAGGCAGACTTTCTGGCTATCAATGTTTGTATCGAGCCCGCTTCATGCGGTATAAGGGAGTCAGAAAATCATGTATTTTATACTAGCCATTTGTTGCAAGTTTTTTTGCAAGAAACTGTCCAATCATTTTTCTGCCTTTATTACATTGCTAGCTTCAGTCAGCAGCTTCGCCCACGACATCCCCCACTATAAACTATAGCCTATGTGCTATTCCAGACTATAATCTTTGTGCCAAATTTCATCCAGATCTGTTCACCCGTTCTGGAATGATTGAGTAACAAACATCTATCTATCCGTCGACATTAGTAGGATTTATTTGCGTCGGCGCAGTATTTTTTTTTCTGGCATATCAGATTTACCTTATTATCTTGTGTTATTTTATGTTTCATAAAAAATACATCAAATTATCTAGCTGTTCTTTTGCCATATTTCACTCTTCATTTAAGCTCCTGTGAGGGTTCTGATAAGATTCTGTTTTTGCCTCGAAAAAAAAAACTCTGGTAAACATTGATTCAGAAAAGTATACAGACAAAATAATATTTTTTCTTTGTCTCTTTCTTTCTTTATTTCTTTCTTATATCTTTATTGGTTACTACCAAGTTAAATACCTATGTTTTGATGTTTTTTAAGTTTAGTCTCGTTTGTAATTAATTTGATCAACAAAATTATAAACTGTTGGTAACTGTGATCTTGACTTCCTAACAATCACCATTGATTAGCTACTTAGTGTATACCAACCTAAGCCTAACACAACACAAGCGCGCGTGGCATCGATTGGGTGCGCAAGCGCCGGTCGTTGACAGCGCAGGCGCGCCATGTGCCGTTCGCCTTTTGATTTAGCAACCTGTTGTTTGTTAGGTTATAGGAATCTAATCTATAGGTACTATAATCTTTACTAATATTATAAAGAGGTTAAGTTTGTAATTTTGTGTGGTTGTAGGGGGTACCTAATCTCTGGATCTACTGAACCTATTTATATAGGCTATATTACAAAAATATTTCACCTGTGCGAAACAGCGGCGGGTCGCTAGTAAGCTCCATAAGTGAAGCATTTTTTTTTGTGGGGTGGGAAATTATCCATTGACATCTCCCAGCTCTGGGTTGAGCGGGAGGGCATGTCAGACTCTTACTCTGACTAAAACCCACCCCTGTTCCTTCCCTGCCTGAGTGCCCAGGGGTGCGGTAACTTATGTTAAGAATTTATCCGCTACCCCTAGGCATGCAGGCACCGGCCACGATGGGCCCCGTCACTGGTGGCTGACAATCATCTCTTTAAGGCGCGCGTGGAACACAACGCGCCGTCGACTCACGCGCCTGATGCTGATCGGACGGCGAACTACCCACTGCTCGCCGTCAGCAGGCCCGGGTCTACGGTAGCCGGAGATCGTCTCGCGACGTCCTACGCCCAGTGCCTCTCCTGCGGTGGTAGCGGCCGGGACCGTGAGGGCCACTGTGTTGAGCTTCCCTCACCCGTCCCGCCTCCGCCTTCGCGAGCATTACTGATTCGCAGAAGTAGGAGACTGCTTCCCATTCCCTCTCGCTCCGTACCATGGAAGTGAAGTAAGCTGAGTTTATTGTATGAATAGAAAGAAAGGTAGTCGATTTAAGCGGTCGTTTAATTATGGGAGGTCCGTATTAGCTACTACGTAAGCTGGTGCTGACAAGGAACTGGTCTAACTCCTTGTCATCAGATATGTTGAAGCGTATAAGCAATCATATAATGGTAAAATATAATGTCAAATATGTTAAGAATACTGAAAACTGGAGGAGCTCGTGGCTAAAGTAATAACAGCCGCATGGGTCGATCCACAGGTTAAGCTACGCTTGCCGGGGTTGGTCCATGGGTGGGTGACCATCTTTACATACCGAGACTCTTCCGTGCCACGGAAAGCACGTTAAGCCGTTGGTACCGGCTGTCAATCGTGGATCTTTGACAGTCGTTACGGGTCGTCAGAAGCCCGAAAGTCTGACAACCAGTCTTACCAAGGGGTATCGTGTTACCCAGTAACTGGGTTGTGGAGGTCAGATAGGCAGTCGCTCCATGTAAAATACTGGTATTCAGCTGTATCCGGTTAAACTGGAAGCCGACCCCAAGATAGTTGGGAAAAGGCTAGGCTGATTATGATGATGTTTAGAAAACTGAATGATAAAAATGATGATATAGGAGATACTTTTGTTTATAATCATCATCATCATTCCAGTCGAAAGACGTCCACTACTGGACATAGGCCGGGAGACCGGTTATTGTGGCGACACTTGGGGGACAAAGTGTCGGTCCTGTGCATCTCGCATCCATCGGCTACCCGCGACCTTCAACAGGTCATCGGTCCACCTTGTGAGCTTACCAAAGCTGCGTATTCCGGTACGCGGTCGCCATTCCAGAACTTTTCGGCCCCATCGACCATCTGTTCTGCAAGCAATGTGCACTGACTGCCACTTAAATTTAGTAATTCTTCTTTTTGAGATTGTATCGACATGTCACGTGATCAATCTTATCGCCTGATATAATGCCAATTGCTCTAGATAAGAGCCTTGAGATCTACCAAAAATTGTTTAAATTTTTTTTTCCCAACGCCGTGTTTTCAAATTGAAATACTTCTACTTCAATTTAGTAGACACAAACATTTACAATATACTTCACAGATCAAATAAAGAGTACACAATCCCACTAAATTAATACCACACTCATTATACCACCACGGACATGTCTTACATACAAATTAGTGCCAGAAAAAGTGTTCGGAACTTTTTTTTGGAGGACCAAACAATATCACTTTTTGTGCCGTTTCCAAATCTTTAGAGTGTAATGACTGGCTTATTGGGGTTCTTTATAGAACCATTAGTGTTTATTTTTTGCTTAGAGTTCGTTAGTGCTTCGAATTAACTGCGTTTTAGGAGCAAGGAATTCTGAAGTGTGTTTGTGTATTCTGATTTTTTTGTGAGGTGAATATACTTTGAAGTGGCGTACAAACATACACTGTATTAACACTTTGTCCATGCAAATAAACTCACACGTAATGTATTTGCAATGTGATTATGTGGAAAACTGGAGTAAAGTGACTTTTTGTAATAAGAAAAGGATTTTAAAAGCAGCAGTATGAATGTTAAAGGAATTGCTAATCATTCAACATCATCATTTCAGCCGAAAGACGTCCACTGCTGGACATAGGCCTCCCCCAAGTGTCACCACATAAAATTTCGTTACCTGTGAAGCCCCGCGACTCACTGGTGAGTCGGACAAAAAAAAAAAAATTAAAGAGAAAAAAAAAAAAAAAATCGGCTGTCAACCCGGGTTGTCGTCGGGGTTCAATTTGACAACCCGGATTTGGCCGCGGGGTAGTAGTAGCTACATTTTCGTGCCGTTTGGGGTTGAAACCCTTGGGCCCTGGGCTCCCAGTGCTCATATATTATAAAAGATCTGTCTAAACGCCTTGTTGACACTTCGCGTGACCCAAGAGCTGGCTTTTACCTCAGCCAGAGGTTAAGCATTGCCATACAACGTGGCAATGCCGCCAGTCTTTTGGGTACACTTCCAGTCGACAGCGATGCGGAGGAATTTTTTGACGCCATATTTTAAGTTTTATTTAGTTAGGAGTTTTTGTTTTATTTACAGTTTGTTAAGTATTTTATAAGTTTTTAAATAAATACTAAAAAAAAAAGTTATATTAAAATATGATATTTATTTTGCAAATTGGTTATAAACAAATCTTTTCTCTGACTGTCTTCGTTCGTCAATGTGTGTAATCATTTTCGTTGGTAGGTAATCATTGTTTCACTAATTTACTTAGAATTTTATGAAAGTTAGGGCTGATTTTTTTATAGCCTGATAACTTTTTTATTTTTTTAGTTTAAACCTATTTCCCCCCAACACTAATGCAAACTAAAAAACCACTCCACCAAGAACCATTCCTCCGGCCATTAACACATAAACCTTAGGAACTAACTAGGCACTAGCCGCATGCACTAAGTTCCAAGCACCGTTACCTTTCCTGTCCAGTCTGAGTGGTTTATACCTAGATACCTAGCCACCTAGGTACCCGCTGCTGTGCTGTACGGCTAGCCGGATAGATGACAGTTATCTTTACGCCTATTTACTTAATGGGAAGATGAGAGGACATTGCGAAGGTGGAGACCGTTTTAATAGAAGTTGTAGGTTTGGGTTTTTGGATTAGATCAAATCTTTCTAAAACTAAACACTTTTAGAAAGATTTGATGGTTCGGTAAAGAGCGATTTCTCTGATTAATCTAGTTTAGCTTTTGAATTGACTGGAATTCGCAATGGACTCAAAATTGTGAAGTAAAAAAAAACAGACTGTAAAAAACAACTAAAAAGTTCCAAACAAGTCACTTTTCAGCAGTCTGATGCAGTTGGTGGACTGACTAGAGCTACAGCTATCGACTCTAAACTTTATTTAATTAAACGTGCCTCTTATCTACTTAGCCTTAGGATAAAGAGTGAATTAAACTTGCCTTCTTACGAGGAAGTGTTTAAACCTTGAATTAGATAAGGTTTTGTCGTTTCTGTACAATTCTACGGCAAATAATTTTATTGTACGTGCGTGTAAACAGTGAATTGACCAATTTCCAACTATTTTCTAGGTTACTAAGCGGTTTTGTAACGTTTGAAAGCCTATGGTCAAGGAAATCTATAATTTTAGCTCGGTTTCCAAAAATATCACCTTGTTTTGTTGATTTCGTGTGTTACTAATTAATCGAAAGTCAAATCTGTAGGATATATAAAATTCAAAGTCCGGACTGACTGACTGATATCTCGCACATTTTTTTTTTGTGGGGTTGGTAAATCATCCAATGACTTCTCCTAATCAACGCACAGCCTGAACCATTGGTACTAGAGACATGAGATTTGGAGGGTGGGTTCTTTGTGAAGAGTAGGTATCCACTAAGAAATGGTTTTTAAGGTTTTTTTTAAAGGGTGAAAAAGGGGTTGAAAGTTTATAAAAGGGGAAGTACTAATTCCACGCGGCCGAATTACCTACTTTACGAGTTTCTGAATTCAGTTTCACAGCAATCTTCCTTCTTTTTATGGTTTTGCTTATATGTATTAAGCCCGTAAGTTAAAGAAATTATCGGCCTGTCACAATAAAATGATAGTCTAGTGATAGAGAGATACTTTGTACTTAACATTAATTTTGGGAAAAAATAAAATAACATAGCTGTTTAATTAAAGTATTTTTGTAACCTTTTTATGTTTTGTTCATTTATATTTTTGTTTTGTATAGACCTTTTCTTGCAAATGTTTTATTATTAACCGACTTCGAAAAAGGAGGAGGTTCTATGTGTGACTGTATGTACTTTTTTTAATTATGGCCACCGATTGCTCTGTCATTTGTGGACCGATTTTCAAAATTCTTTTTTTTCCGAAAGAATGTACTCCCGAGATGGTCCCATATAAATTTTATAAAAATTGCTACAGCGGTTTTTGAAAAACTGAACAAAAACGAAAAATATGTATACCTAGATGACGTTTTGGTTTTCTCCAATTACGAGTATGTTTAAATTCCATGTTCAATGTTATTGGGGTTTTGAGTTCTGGGGTATAACAACTAAAAAGTGAAAAATAAAAAATATATTTACAAAAAAAAAAAAACAACCGACTTCCAAAAAAGAAAAACACTAAAAATTTTAAAATAACTTTAATTTGGGAAGTCGGTGTCAAATAATGAAGAAATAAAATACAAACACCGACTTCCGAAATTAACGTTATTATTAAATTTTGGGGTTTTTTTTTTTGGATGTCGGTTTTTGTTTTTGTAAAAATGTTTTTTTTTAACATTGTGATTGTCTGTATGTGTTGCAGCACTTGAATATAAGCAATGTTTTGTTATTCATAGTGTATGCTATCAATAAATCAATAAATAAAATAAATATCATTCTAGAATCTAGCTTCATTTTTCAAGTTACTAACAATAGATATGACATATTTTATTTTGGTATTCTGCTATAAAAACAGCTGCCACATACTCTCACTTTCCCAGCAACCTGTTATTGATATCACCTAAAACATACTCTGACACCAATATCCATAAACGTTTCAGTGACGAACAAAAACGAACAAGTACTCGTAAACGGAACTTTCTTTCTTTTCCGACACCAATACAAATTTTTCGCTTATTCGTCATACATGTCTAGCTTTGTTGGCCTTGAAAGTTACATGTGTGGTTACGAGCGAGCATCGGATGGTAAACAGACGTATTTGTCGTGTGTTGGTAGCTTCATTGGGTGGTAGGGTTGTGCTTTCACAGATATTTGTAACCGTGTCAGGTTTTGACGTAACAAGGTAGGTATTTTGTTGAGATGTGATTCCATGGGATTTTTCCGAGAGCTTATTGTTATCATTTCTTCTTCTTCTTAAAAAAAAACGTTGCCCCGCTCTAGGAATTATTCCTGTATCGTGGGTGCGTTCACCAACAAGTAAACTCAAGACAAGACACCTAGACCCGGAACAACTATCTGTAGGCCATACAAATATTTGTTCCGTGCGAGGACCGAACCCGCGACACGGAGCGCAGCTGCAGCACCTGAACGCTCTACCACTGCGTCAAACGTGCCGTCAAATCATTGTGAGCCTTGTTTTTGAGCTTCCTTTCGTTGTATACTTCCTTGGTCTGTGCTAGTTTCATCCAGGCCAACCCACCATCAGCTTTTCGTCTAGCAAAATGTAAAAAATGTGCTATTCCTTAGTTTTTAGGGTTCCGTGCCCGAAGGGTCTAAACGGAGCCCTATTATTGTCACTCACGTATCCGTCTGTCTGTCTGTCCGTCCATCGTCTATCACAAAATTTTGTTACGAAGAATTTTTTAACTTCGCGTTGACATATGAACAATAGTTGATACTGTTTTTGATTACGTATACTTTACTAACAAATACCAATATACTCGTATGGTATGTGCGAAATCCGACACGCATTGCCAGTTTTTCTCTTTATGCAAAAATAGTCGTACGGTAATACGAGTAGTATTTGTTATGGTGTATGATAAAGAGTATATCTATATATCTTTGGGTAACTTTGGTTCTTTGGTCTTTATCTTTGGTTCTTTGGTCTTCGGTTCTTTGGTTCTTTGGTCTTTGGTTCTTTGGTTCTTTGTTTCTTTGGTCCTTGGTTCTTTGGTCTTTGGTTCTTTGGTCTTTGGTTCTTTGGTTCTTTGTTTCTTTGGTCCTTGGTTCTTTGGTCTTTGGTTCTTTGGTCTTTGGTTCTTTGGTCTTTGGTTCTTTGGTTCTTTGTTTCTTTGGTCCTTGGTTCTTTGGTCTTTGGTTCTTTGGTTCTTTGGTCTTTGCTATTTTTGGTTTGGTTTGGTATGTATTTTCTTGCAAATAAATAATTTGAATTAGATTTTAATCCTCCCGACCGAATTTCGATCTCGGTGACCGATTTCAACGGAGATTAGCCAAGTGTGCAGGAGATATTATAGTGCACAAGCGTGTGCGCAGACACAGGTGCACTCTCTGTTCCTTTACTCTCACAGTCCGATGGGACGGCAATTTGACGTGACCGGGTGAGATCAGGCGCAGGAGCAACGGGTTTACATGCTCACAGAGGCGTGTCAAACTACCAACTTCCAAACTCCTGGCTGCGACAGACTACAGAGTAATTCTTAATGGAAAAATCCAATAGAACTTTTTATGCAAAAAAAATAGGTTACTGAAGTGTTAAACTTGTCAATGTCAAGATTATGGGCAATGGCCGCACCTCTGCCCACCCCACTCATCACCCTGAAGGGATAGTCTTGATAGTTAAGACTAATAACATACCAAAATAATAGCTATGTACGTGTGAAGATCAATGGTCTATGGATTGGAGCGTTGACCTCAGTCATAGACAAGATGTTAGCGCCTTAGGCCGTAGTGATGTGCAATTAGCGGCTTAGTCGATTTTGATAGGATGATTATACGGTTTTAGTTGACTAAATGTTCGATTGAAGAGATTCGGTTTTTCATCGTTAGGCTTTTTTTCTGTAAATAAAGATTTTGAACCAAGGAAAAAATTAATATTATTTCATGCTTTTTGTTTTTGTAAAAGACACAAGAAAATAGTATTTGCTGCTTTTAGTAAAACGGAATAAATCACAACAATATAAATTAGGGACTTAAAAAGCATTTCTTGAAAAAGTAACTTAAAACCTGGTTTGATACTGACTTTAAAACAAAAAAAAATACACAACAATTTCCCGTTTTTTGTTATCATCTATTTTTAGCCCTTCGTGGTTGCGGGTACCGGGTGGTCGACCGATGACCACAAGAAAACGTGGACAAAATGATTCATATCTGTTCAGGTTCACAGTTTATTTATAAAGAAAATATCCATATAATACAATGTGTTTCTTGATAGTAACAGTAAACTGTACACTTATTTGATTGTACTTAAAACCTTGATATCTTAACCTGGTAACCTTCTAAAGGCGCCTGGACTTTTGACTAAAAGACTAGGGAGGGTGGGATTCCTGCCTTATTTAAACCACCCCGTTAATTACCATCACATGCCCCGTGACCTTCCAAAAAACCCCTTCGTAGCCCCCTCTGTGCTATATCCCTTTTTGGGGTGGGAAATCATCCAATGACATCTCCCGCTCTGGGTGGAGCGGGAGGGCGTGTCAGACTCTTACTGACTAAAACCCACCCCAGTTCCTTCCCTGCCTGAGTGCCCAGAGGAGCGGTAACTCTGTTACGAATTTATCCGCTACCCCTAGGCGTAGGGCATATCCCTAAGGAGACTGTGATGGTCCTAGGTTGCCATGCCTACAGCTGATAATGGTTGAACAGTTAGTTTATCATCATCATCATCAACCTTTTAATGTCCCCACTGCTGGGGCACAGGCCTACTCTCTGTGAGAGGGTGTGGGCCGTAATCCACCACGCGGGCCCAATGCGGGTTGGTGGATGTCATATGTCTTAGATTTATTGGTTCTAGGACATGCCGGTTTCCTCACGATGTTTTCGTTCACCGTTTTGAGAGCAGTGGTGATGAAATAATTTACACAAAGCAAAGCGCCTGCCTGGGTTTGAACTCACGACCTACAACTTGTACCACTGCTCTAGTAGAACAGTTAGATACGAAAACATAACTGGCGTTAAGTGGATGTACTAATACGTAAACCTCTGTCTAACCCCTTGAAGAATGTAGGCGTAATGTTATTTTACGATTAAGTGAAGAACAGAAAAATACTTATAAACAAATATAAATTACCTACACAAACATATTTTATATTTTGTTCCATAAATGTCACTAAATTGAATGTAAATATCTCTTTTTTTGTAATAGGTACTACAGTGACTATTCAATCATTATTATTTTTTGCGATGATGTTAGAGCAACCGAGAAGTAACTTTGATTTTCACTCTTGACTTAAGGCGCAGTTATAATACTTCTTATGATTTTTAATTGAAATCACGTCTAAACGACTAGTCTTATTTTTTTTTTTTTAAATATTATGTTACTCTAAACAATGTCCTTCGTAATTTGGTATTTGAATATTTGAAAATTATATTTTTATAACATAGTGTAATTAATTTGTAAAAATATGTCTAACGCGGACAAAAAATTGAGAATCACGCAAAAACTATAAAGCGTGTTTTTATGAAACTACCACCGTTTTAAAGATCATTTAATTATTTATAGTTTAATATACGTGTTTTAGTATAATACTTGTTTTTTTATGTACAAAAAAATAATAATGCCTATAATTTCGGACAGCGCTCCTTGATGGGCGAGTCCTATTACTGGGTGGAGTTACGACGCGTTATGTGAGCTCAGCACAGAACACGCAATCTGACCACTCAAGGTCATTGGCAGTTAATAGCGCCTTGAATACTCCCAGATTGTAGCTATCAGGACTTGATTTATTTTCTTTCAGTTCCCAAAAGGTTTGCAACCTAAGCTACTGTCATTATCAATAACTAAACTAAACATAATATTTATCAAGCTGTTTACCGGCAGACCTGCAGTTTCCCATGAATTAACCTCAATAAATCTCATCTCAATGAAATAGTCGATTTGTCAGCAAACCGTCACTAAATTAGTCGATTAGCCTAAATCGACTATTAAATAGTCCCATCCCTAGAACCTTCAAGGTATTTTTTGTGCAACAAAAAGTTATTCCGTAAGACCACTTCACGTCTAGTACAACTAGGGTTGCCAACCTTACTCTAAAATAGAGTATTGTACTCTATTTCATGTAGATGTACTCTATAATCTGTAATACTAACAGAGTACGCTAAAATACTCTTTTTTCACAATGTTTATTTACTATACTAATACCAGTCATGTATACCCAGTGTCATAACCCAAAAATGTAACGTTTACTGTAAATATGTCCATTGAAATTAATAAAAAATAAGCTAAAAAAATAGATTAAGAATGTTCAATCCTTATAAAAAATTATGTAAAATTGTGAATTGCCGCAAAAGGCACAAAAAATATGTTTAAAAAAATATGTACTCTTTTTTTTAAGGTAGTACTCTTTATTTACCCCACAATATACCCTGTCTGAAATCAGGTATACTCTATTTCTTTTAAAAAAAAATTGGCAACCCAAACTTGCCTCTTCCTTCCTATGCTGGAAGTTACTTGTACAACTGTGGCCGATGCCTGCCCAGGGGTTGTGGATAAATTCGAAACAGAGTTACCGCGCCGCTGGGCACTCAGGGCAGGGAAGGAACAGGGGTGGTTTTAGTCAGTAAGAGTCTGACTCGCGCTCCCGCTCCACCCAGAGCGGGAGATGTCATCATTCGATGACATCTCCCTTTTTTTCTGACCTCTTTTCTCTTTTTTTCTTTTTTTTCTGAAGGGTGACCGCAGTCCTGGCACAGGCAACTGAAGGAACAAGGGTGGGTTCAAGTCAACAAGAGTCTGACACTCCCTCCCGCTCCACTCAGAGCGGGAGAAGTGATTTGATCGCACAAGATTATACGCGTATACTTGTTGCCATTATTAAGATTGAGCAAAAAAAGTAAAAAAAACGCGTTTCCAGTAGGAAAACCTCCTTTAATTATTAATATTATTATTTGTTGATGAAGCGGAAACAGAAATACACATTCTGTGAAAACAACATAAGTTACAGCCCGCTGACAGACAGACGGACGGACGGACAGCGGAGGCTTAGTAATAAAGTCCCGTTGGTTACCCTTCAGGTACGGAACCATAAAAAAGGCGCTAGGATGCAACCTGTTTCTTAAAACACTATGTGCAGTTTGATATCTACATACGGACCGAAGAATGTGTCCAACAGTAGACTGTTATACTTAGGTTAGTATTGAACCCTATTGATAAAAAAAAACAATTTTTTACGTCTCCTTGTTACTTGTCCGACTAAGCTAGTATCTCTTATTTTTGTCAAAAATACGAAATTCAGATAACTGTCTTTTCAGCCTTATAGACCTTTTTTCTTTTCTTTTTATTATCCTAAACTCACAATAAAGCGGTTTACCTCATAGTGGATTTTCTGCAGTCCCCTTCACAGCGTCCCTAAGTGTGTTTAGAAGTTCGTATGCTAATAGTTCCTTATCTCCGGTCGTAGACCCCGCGATAAGGAAGCACTTAACAGGCACGGTAGTCTACTGTCGATGTCAAACTAAATTGAATTTTAATCAAAACTGATAAGGTCTTGTGTTAGAAGGTATATACTCGTACATATAATCTATTCTTATTAAACATTACTTCTTGTATTTTAATTTTAAGTAAAAGATAAATTTAGTTTATGACACGCTCACTCGATATTGGCTCTAATTGCACTGTCTTTTGGTTTCAAATGCTGTGTAACTCTCACACGTCTGTTTTATTGTTCATACTAGCTTGTGCCAGCAGCTTCGCTCGCGTGTAATTAGTACTTCCCCAATTATAAATAATAGCGTATTTGCTTTTCCAGACTATAATCTATCTCTATGCCAAGTTTCATTCAGATCCGTTCAGCCATTCTGGCGTGATTGAGTAACAAACATCCAATCTTTCGCATTTATAATATTACAATATAGCTTCTGCCAGCGGCTCCGTCCGCGTGGAATTAGTAGGTACTTCCCCCGTTATAAACGTTAACCCATTCTTAGTTGATACCTACTATTCACAAAGAACACACCCTCTAAATTTCATGTCTCTAGGACCAGCGGTTTAGGCTGTGCGTTGATATAATAATATCAGTCAGTCAATCAGGACTTTGAATTTAAATATATAGATAAGTAGAATTATAATAGGATGTCACTAGTTTTACCTAACTAAGTACAGTTTTTAATATAACCAGACCATAAACAAAAGCGAACGGCTGGATAGGACATGGCTGGAGGTGGATCACTGTGTTGCCCAATTTCTCACAGGTCATGGCAACTTTAAGAGTAAATTATTTTCCTTCAAGCTTGTTGCCTCACCTTTATGTCAATGTTCTACACCTGATTGCGAATACGAACAATCCGCACATCATATCCTGTGGGAGTGTACTCTTTGGCAAACTGAGCGCAATATTATGTTGGATAGTATTCAGTCTACGTCTGGAGTTGTCTATTACAAGGACCTTGTGGAAACTAGAACGAATTTCCGTGCGTTCAAGCGTTTTTGCCATACCTATTATTGGAATCAAGTGTAACAGCTCACAATTTTAGGACCCATTAATATTAGTGTTTTAAACCAGTGGTGCTTGGCAACTAGGCTTACCCCAGTTGTAAAAACCCCCTTTGTGGCTAATGGCCTAGTTTTGTTCTGTCTCCCGCTTGATTAGGAGGGAAGTGGAAATTATGTTTTTCTTACTCCTCCTCTGTCTTTTCTGATTAATTTCGTTGCGGGACCCAAGACAGTTTAATCGTTTTTACTTGACTCGTCGAGCTTCTTGCCTTGGCGTTTTTTCTGGTGGTCGCCACTGTTGATTCTGGCTTACAGAAGTTACAGTGGTTTGGGAATAGTGTGGCGGGCATGTCCCAAAAAAAAAACCATAAACAAACAGTAAACACACCTTCTGTGTAAATAATAAAACAAATAAAAACATGTAAACAGTAAAACACGAACGAGTTTCACAAGAAGTTAGCATACAATTATCTACAGTCGTACAGACAATTAAACTTTATAACTATACTTACAGATTATAACCACCACTTGTAAACAAATGTACATGAGTTTGTGCAAACAAATAAACATGTGAACTAATTCATTTTATTTTTCTTTTTGTTACAGATCTTCGAACCAGACGACTGTTTTATATTGAGAGGTAAATAATTATTATCTGAATATTTAATTTACTATCAATAAGCCCCAGTACGGTACCAGTGTGCAGTGGTGTACGTCATGGTTGGCGCAGTGGTTGAGCGCGGGTTTGGTTTCCGCACGGAATAAACATTTAGATGAATAAATATAGATTGTTCCGGGTCTGGATGCCTAGTATTATGTGAGATCACCAACGATGCAGGTGTAATTCCTAGAATGGTTGCCCCATTCTCCGTTTAATAAGGAAAATAAAAAACTGGTCAAGTGCGTCTCGGATTTCGCACATTAAGGGTTCCGTACCAAATATTGGTATTCGTAGTAGTAAATTATACGTAGTAGTAAATATTATCAACAAATTTCAAGATCAATGGGCAGTTAAAAAATTCTTCCTAACAAAATTTTGTGATAGACGACGGGCGGACAGACAGACGGACACGTGAGTGACAATAATAGGACCATTCGGGTACGGAACCCTAAAAAGAACACAGTCATGTTATTTTGTATAATTTTCTCAAAAACCTCCGAAAGCTTTACATAACAAAGCCCACTCACCCATAACTTAAAGCTTTTAAAACGAAAGCCCCGCAGAAGTGACGTCATACTTCCGCCGCCGGAAATGGCGCCATGACAGCTGTCAATTGAATATGAACTAGGTATAAGATTATATAATAACATTATTTGAGTAGTTCTATTCCATGGTGTTCGTGACATGCTTTAGAAGTTATAGCGCGAAGATGGGCGGCCTTTTTAATAACGCCATTTTATTTTTGGAACATTATTAGGTAATCTTTCCTGTAATTTAGATGTTAGTTCCTTCCGATTTTGGGTTTAGAATAAAATATAAGCTTACTATTAAAGCATTTTTTTATGGAGAGGAAAATCATCAAATGCCTTCTCTCGCTCTGGGTGGCACGGAGGCCGTGTCAGACTCTTACTGACTAAAACCCACACGTGTTCCTTCAGTTGCCTGTATCAGGGCAAGGTAACTCTTTTAAACACGCCCGCGACCCTGGCAGAATACTTAACGCCTGTTCCCCTCAAAGGATCAGCAGACGATAAGGTTTCTATAACAGTTCACCAGCATTTTGCTTTTGCTATTTACACCTCATGAAGCTCGTGGCTAAAGTAATAACAGCCGCATGGGTCGATTCATCAGGTTAAGCTACGCTTGTCGGGATTGGTCCATGGATGGGGGACCATCTTTACATACCGAGACTCCTCCGTGCCTCGGAAAGCACGTTAAGCTTTTGGTCCCGGCTGTCAATCGTGGATCTTTGACAGTCGTTACAGGTCGTCAGAAGCCCGAAAGTCTGACAACCAGTCTCACCAAGGGGTATCGTATTACCCAGTAACTGGGTTGTGGAGGTCAGATAGACAGTCGCTCCAAGTAAAATACTGGTATTCAGCTGCATCCGGTTAGACTGGAAGCCGACCCCAAGATAGTTGGGCTAGGCAGATTTGATTGAACAGTTCACCAGCATTTTCCTAGATCTATTTAAACCTCATGGGAAATTACGAAGTGAGGTTATTTTGGTAGCATGAACTAGCTAAAACCAGACCACGGGTTGCTACTCACAAAACTTGAAGGAGTTGTAAAAATCCAGTGCCTCGCTCCGGTTACCTATAGCTATCCTAGAGGAACCGAGCATTTTCCAGGATACAAAGTTGCCTATAACACTTGACGGTACAGATGTATAGCTTACTGTACTTTTTTTTCTGTGATAGGCTCGCATTTGACCTCTATCTCACCCTAGCGATAATGTGGACGATGGCGCACGCTTGCCTAGAAGCAACCTATTGATCAGGAAACACAGACAAAAAATAAACGTTAAATTAGCGGCATCAAACAAACAAACAAAACAATACCTCTATAATTTTAGCTCGATGTAGTTGATAGTGAAGGTATGACGTACCTACTCGTATATAATTGTCGCAGCCATCTGGTCGAATCCGCCAGTCAATTTGGTCGCTTAGGCCGTTCATTAAACGCCGGCATTCAATTAATTGACTGAAGGACAACCGGCCAAGTCGTTGAAAGCAACGTTTATGATGCGATTACACTATCAAAATCAAAATCAAAAGTCATTTATTCAAACTAGGCTGAGAACCAGCACTTTTTGAACGTCAAAGTTCTACATAAAGACAGTCCCCCAAAAAACGCCCACCCGTCACCACTTCCTAGTGTTTTAGCTGTGAAGAAGAAGTGGCCAACAAACTCCCCAGCAACAATATAAAACAGAAAAATAAATATATGTCGTCTAAAATATAATCATAAAATTAAATAATCCGCCACTTGCCAGCTAGCACACTCAATCATGCCATTAAAAACAAACTCAAGCATAAACACTAAACCAAATTAAAGAAGCCTCCATACATAACTGGTGTGCCTGCTTACAAGAACAAAGATAGAAACTATCAAAGGGCTGTGATTCGAAGCCACAAGTGATGAACTAGGGCCATCACACTATATCCTAAATCGTACACAATTTAGGAAGTTAAATCGGGACTTTCCAATCTCACTAAATCGGACTCTAACTGTAGAGCTATGCTGTAAAATCTCACCGTGAAAACTTAGGTGAAGTGACCGTGAAGTGGGCTGTCAATCCATACAATCAAGGTGGAATGACAGTTCACTTCACGCTCACTCCACCTAAGTTTTCACGGTGAGTTATGAACAGAATCGACCGGCTGTTCTAACTGATATTACACCTTCCGATTTCCTAAATTGGCTTCCTTGAAATCGGATGGTGTAGTAGAGCCTTTAACCAGATGGCTGGATGTCGTCTATTCATTTAGTTAAATTGGATATTGATGAGTTTGTGATACCGCTGATCACGATTATGTGTGTACAAAAGTCAATGTTAGGATGCAAGAGTGAGTGTAGCGAGCTCGGGACATGGGCCACCCCGACTCGGATAGGTTTTTTTTTTTTTTTTGGGGGGTGGGAAATCATCCTATGACTTCTTCCGCTCTAGGGTGGAGCGGAAGGGTGTGTCAGACTCTTACTGACTAAAACCCACCCCTGTTCCTCCCTGCCTCGAGTGCCCGGGGGCGAGGTAACTCTTTCGAATTTATCCTCCACCCCCGGGCGGGCATCGGCCGTGGCAGGCCCCTTCCCTTGGCTGACAACTCTTTGAGGCGCGCGTGGAACACTACGCGCCGTCGACTCTCGGGCCTGGTGCTGATCGGACGGCGAGTTACCCACTACTCGCCGTCCGCAGGCCCGGGTGACTCGGATAGGTTAGGTTCGAATAAGTTCGAAGTTCTAATCGGTTAAGTATTTGTTTTTAAACCATTGAGCCCCACGTAGCGGGGCTCCAACTACGCCTTTTAAGTAAATTAAATCACTAATAAATACTTAGTATTTTATTTCTAAATTTGCTATGTCTCAAAAACGGTCCTATCACAAAAATAATGAAAAAATTGCCCCCCTTAATAAACATCTTTCATCATTTTTCATTTAACTTGAAGTTTTAAATCACTTGGCTGTCTTGGTCAGTCATCTTCAAAGGGCTGACTTTCAACACGCCAAGTTAATAATAATAATAAATTTATTTTATATTTCTCTCTCCACAAAGGTTGGCTTAGAACTAACATCTTAGGACTAGACAATGTTAAACGTTGAGTGATCCTAGTTGAATTAACTATCGCCCAGCCATTTGATTGAATTTTTTTGTTTAATGATTGGCCTAGGCGTCCAATTGAATGGCGAATTCAACCAGATGGCTGCGACATACATTGATTATCGCCGCTCGATCAAAAACCTACTACTCAAACCCTTCGCCAATCACTTCATCTCAACAGAATCTTACCGTTTCATAACCGCACATTGCCTTACTACTGACAGTATTTCACTTCCTAACTATTGTTGAACAAATCTTTTAAGTTCCTAGTTGAACTGTATTGAGGTAAGCAGGGTAATGAGTATACTATTGTACTTACTAATGAAGCCATCAAGCCTCCATCCAAGTAGCCATCTCGTTATCATTAGGCGATCATTATCATTGGCGTCTTTCAACCATAGTATAACCCTTTAGAGCAGTGCGCGGGCCGCAGTTTGACTACCACAGACTTATTATACTAAAGAACAGGAATTTATTATTTTATCAAAGTATGCGTACTTTGTTATAATAAAAAAACTGGCCATTGAAAACGGAAGAGTTTGGGAAACCCTGTACTGTTAATGTTTTAAATATAAGGGTTTAACTAAACCAACGGTTCTAGACAAATTGACATGAGTTAAGATTGAGACGTCACTTGAAAAAAAGATCTCAAAATACCACCCTCCTTAACTCATAAAGATTCAACATGTAATAATAAAGTCCCTTCCTTCACAATGCCAGCAAAATCATACTCTACCCTCTTATTTTTTTCTTTACTTGCTTTCACTGTTCCCACTCCTGGGCAGAGGCCTCCCCCAAGACCTTACAGGAACTCTTCTCCCGTGCTGCCTCAAACCAGCCCTCGCGGTACACGTCGAGATTGGCTTGCCTCTTTCGTGCCCAACCTTGGCGATGCCGTCCATTTTCAGGTACCCGTTGCGTGGACATTTTTGCTCAGCCGTTATCATGCATGCGGTTCACGTGACCCGCCTAATGCCACTTGAGCCTGACAGCAACCAACCAACCACCAATCAACCACCACCAACCACCAATTAATAAAATCTCTATCATTATCCACTTTGCCAAGCATGAGTAACAAAACGGAATAATTCCGAGGAATGTGTGCGTTTCGCTGAAGTATTTATAAGAAAAACTGCAGTAGTTAGTGCATGTCTTGATTTAATTGATCGAGCGCAGTTTCCGACTTTCATTTAGCGTTAAATTGTATGAAAAACGAATGGGTAGGCGCCTTGTGTAGTGCAGTGAAGTATCAGTAGGCTAGGTTGGAGTTGACATTAGAATTACAACTTTATTTATAAAACTAGCGAACCACCCTGGCTTCATACGTTAATTATGCACACAGACCATCCTCGTTTACAGCTCTATCTATTAGTAAATACTGCATTAAAATCGCGCTTGGTTTAGGAGGAGCAAGCGCAGTAACAGACAGACGCGGAAAGCAAATTTATACTACGAATAGGTAGAGAAAACTCGCTTACCGTATGCTCAATTTAAATACTGATTAGTAAATTCTGAATTAAAATTCTTCATTGAATATATATAGTGTTTAATAATCAAATGGTTATAATTTAAGAATAAGGCCTTAAATGATTGGGAGAGCCTTAAACTAAAGTTTCATAGTTTACTGCAATTAGATCAGTCGTTAGATTTAAGAAACTATGTAGACATCGACACTGTGAGTTTATCAATCTTTAGCTGATCTTTTAGATTGGAGCTGTCAACAGCTTCTTCAATAGAATAGAAAGAACTCAATTGTAAATTGTATGTGATCATAAATGTATTTACAGTCGAAAACGAAAAAGAAACTTCGGCTTTATTCCTATTTTCGGCTGAAGTCGAAAAGAGAGAAAAAATACAACAAAACCTCTCGTCACATAAATCGGATTTGAAATTGCGTCCGTTTAAGTTGGCTGAGTGGACCCGATTCACCCCGAAGTTAGCCGAACGTCACCTGTATATATATTAATATATTACCGAGACATTGCCGAGTTGGCGAAGTAGGCCGAATGACACGCGACATTTCACAAATTTTTGATTTTTGGCTGGGCCAAAGCTTCGTCTGATTTATGGCCGAATCATGATTTTGTGACCGTAAACGGTCACTAAAAAAATGAAACAAACTTCTTTGATTAACCTTAAATAGCACTGTTTTGAAATAAATATTTGAAAAAAAAAAAACTAAATATCAATCAAACCAGTAACCCAGTTTCCATTCAATAGCTCTATAACTCACATTCTAAACAACAGCCAATCATACGGAACACAATACCGACTTAGATTACTGTGCATTCTTACACTGTGGCATTGTTTAGTTTTCCATTAACATCATAATACATGCTTCGTTTTATTGTATTTTTGATCGACTTATATTGTTAAATGAAGTTGTATGATTATTCAAATGAGTTACTTTGTATGGAAACTATCTCTTTCTTTGTAAGGAGACTTAGGAATCAAATGAGGAGTATGTCAAGTGGAAAAATTATTTTAAACCAATCTCACACAGTGGTTTTCATGTGATTTGACAACAGATGTGATAAGGTTACCGAAGACAATGTGACAACGATGTGAACACTATTTTTTAACCGACTTCGCAAAAAGGAGGATGTTCTATGTTCTACTGTATGTTTTTTTTTATGTCCACCGATTTCTCTGTCAGTTGTGGACCGATTTTCAAAATTGTTTTTTTTATCCGAAAGAGTATACTCCAGAAGTGGTCCCATATAACTTTATCGAAACTGCTTTATTGCTTTTTGAAAAAATCACAAAAACAAAAAATAGTGTATACGCATATGACGTTTTGATCTCCTCCAATTACGAGTATGTTCAAATTCCATGTTCCATGTTCTTGGGGTTATCAACTGGACGTAACTTTAATATTTAGCTTTAGCTCTGGGATATAACAACCAAAAAGTAAAAAAAAAATTACAAAAAATACAACCGACTTCCAATAAAGAAAATACACTTAAAATTGACAAATAACTTTAAATTCGGCAGTCGGTGTCAATTAACGAAGAAATAAAATACAAACGAAGTCAAAGTTATTTTTCAATTTTAAGTGTATTTTCTTTTTTGGATTTCGGTTGCATTTTTTGTAAAAAAGTTTTTCTTAAAAATTATTACCAGTCCAGATTTTCAGAAAATACGATTTTGTAAGTCGTACACTTGAGGTCATGAAAACAAAGCCCGTCTAAATATTATTCATTTCTGTTATTCTTACGTGTATAGTGAAGTTATAAGTAAAAGTATAGCTGTCTTCCTCTGAAGCTTAATGACCTATTGTTATTCGTTAGTCACGCTTTTAACATGGTGCGGGTACGATTCCCAATGTTCTGCTCGCCAGTGTATTTGTACGTGACTCCGAATATAAATGGTTTGTTTTGGTAGGATTATACAAATGTGAGGCGCGTGGGGTTTCGTATTGCCAAATGTTTTAAATATTTCTCATTATTCAAAGTTAAAGGTGGTGAAGTTTTTAAAAAACCCGATTGTAAAAACTATAAAGCAAAAATTTAAAGTAATAACAGCCGTAATGGTCGATCCATTAGGTTAAGCTACGCTTGCCGGGGTTGGTCTATGGATGGGTGACCATTTACACATACCGAGACTCCTCCGTGCCTCGGAAAGCACGTTAAGCCGTCCCGGCTGTCAATCGTGGATCTTTGACAGTCGTTACGGGTCGTCAGAAACCCGAAAGTCTGACAACCAGTCTTACCAAGGGGTATCGTGTTACCCTGTAACTGGGTTGTGGAGATTAGATAGGCAGTCGCTCCATGTAAAATACTGGTATTCAGCTGCATCCGGTGAGACTGGAAGCCGACCCCAAGATAGTTGGGAAAAGGCTAGGCAGGCATAAGTTACATGCCACCAACTGCATCAGACTGCTTAAAAGGTGACTCGTTTGAAACTTTAAATTGGTTTTTTGTTTCAGTGGGATTTTTGAAAATTTTCTGTATTTTATTTCCTACATTTTAGTGAGTTATATTTCCGGAATCGCCTCTTCAAGCCCTATATTTCGATGCCTCACATTTATTGATGTCATAAAAAAACGACACAGTTATCTAATGGCGGCCGCAATTGTGTGTGTTTTTTTAAGGGTCTACTATCCGCCAAGTGGCGCCCTCATTGTATATAAAATCTTAGCATAGCATAGAAAATAAATGTTAAAGAATCCTACGTCACGTTTGTTACTAAGAGGATAAAGTATTTTTAGTAAGCAAAAGTGTCAAAAACGGCCGTTTTTGGTACTTTTGCTTACTACTTTGGATACGAAACATTTTGGGTCCTGTTTTAACAACGTAAAAATACTTTACCCTCTTTGTAACAAACGTGACGTAGGATTCTTTAATATTTATTTTCTATATAGCATAGAAAATAAATATTAAAGAATCCTACGTCACGTTTGTAAGAAAGAAAGAGAGCTAAGATTTTTTATTCAATGAGGGCGCCACTTGGCCGTTTAACTATCTGTTAGTATTAATGCCGTATTAATGTAGTAGGTATTTCATGAAATCATGACATTTGGCAGAATACTAACAGAGAGTTGTATTGATGAATTTAATGATATCAGTTCTGTACTTACGTACTTGCTACAGCCACGAATCATATTTTGACCAACATACAACCTGACACTGACCTGCAAATTACAAAAAACGTAAGAAAATTTGAATTTCGCGGGCTACCCTGGCGCTTTCACCTTAAAGTAAAATAATTGTGATATTAAGGTTTTTCGGCCTACTACCCATAAACCAACAGCCGGGTCACTATTTAGCCATGAACCAAGATCACACACTGAACCATAAAAACGTACCAACTCCTAATCAGCACGTTTTCACCAGTAATTAAGAGCTCAAGACACGAGACGTTACTGACAGTGAGAACGTCGCGACCGAGTTGCCTCGATCCGCGTCATTGTTCTAGAGCATTGTGTGAGCTTTGAACGTGGAGGTAGCTTGATGTATTGGTGTCATTCTGTAGGATATAGTTTTAGATTTTTGGAGGTATGCGGAAAAGGGTGTAAAGTCCCGCAAACCATCATTGAAAACTTTTTTACAAAAAAAACAACCGACTTCCAAAAAAAAAACACACTAAAACTTAAAAAAAAACTTTAATTTCGGAATAACTTTTATTTCTTCGTTTTTTTAAACCGACTTCCGATATTGATTATTATTTTTTTTTTATGATTAATTTTCACGACTTTTACCGCTATCTCACCTGCCCCCTTAGCCAAATAACTTTTATAATAACGCTAACGCTAACGCTTCGTGCAAAATGTATGGCAAGGACATTACCTGAGGAGAGAACTGAGACGTGACTCACGCCCTGTAATGTCGTTGCCATACATTTTGCACGAAGCGTTAGCGTTAACGTTAACAGAAAAGTATTTTGTCTAAAGGCTCTGATGGTAAGCGCTCATGTGGTCGACGATGGAGCACGCTTGCCTAGAAGTAACCTATTCACTCTTGACTTAAATACTCCCAGGTTGTAGCTATCAGGAGACACAGACTCCGGCAGGGAATTCCAATCCTTAGCTGTACGCATAATGAATGGGTTAATATTATATTAAATAGTATAATTAATCACACATCTTGTATTAGTCTTCATGTCTCACTATTCGTCCCGAGGATAAAATCCAATAACTTAATCATAACTTTCAGTAGAGCCTTTAACAATCAACCAATTTACCAACATGGCCGCACTAAATGTCAGTCCCGTTTAAACTCCCTACAATTACCGACATATAACGACTCTTTCTTTCTTTCCGATACGACCGTGTAACTCAACGGTGTCAACGGTTACACGTAACTAAAGGGTTAAGGCTGGGACACACGGTACTAGAATAACCGGTGTTATTGAATAAGCTATGATTGTGAAGATTTTTTGCATTATAAAAGAATAAACAACCCCTCGTCAGCATTGGGACTTACGTAGGCTTTAAAAAAAACCATTTTTAAGTTATGGCAGTTTTCAATTATAATATGTCTTGCAGAAAAAAAATGGGTAATTAAATATTGAAGAAATTAGGCAACAAAAGTTCCTCAGTTACCGACTCTCTGACTCATCAAAACTCAAACCCTTGGATACTTCATTCTGAAATTCTATAGGGGTTCCCTTTACGGTGTAGAATTCACGCGGCTGCAAAAGGCTAATCTAGAATAATCATATGGACATCCTACCTCTTCGTAGTGACTGTTTATGCATGAACACAAGAGCTTTCGCCAAACTAAAGGGGCAGTGGGCATGGCACTTGCTCGCAGAACGGACGGTCGATGGGGCCGAAAAGTTCTGGAGTGGGGACCGCGTACCGGAAGACGCAGCATTGGAAGGCCTCCAACAAGGTGGACCGATGACCTGGTGAGGGTCACGGGTAGCCCATGGATGCGAGAAGCACAGGGCCGGTCGTTATAGCGACACTTAGAGGAGGCCTGTATCCAGCTGTGGTCGTCTTTCGGCTGAAATGATGATGACAAGAGCTTTGATTATGATGTCATTCATCATCATCACCTTACCCTATCTCCCACTGATATGTTCATTCATTGCATCGAAGTATGTGACAATAACTCAACATCTTCAACGGGTGATTCGAGTATCGTGTGCGCCTACCTTTACGCGTCAACTAATAATGTTAAAATTGCCGCACTCGTGCCGTTACAGCCACAGTTACCGGTACCGGTGACGCAATGGCGGTCAACTTAATACTTAATTGTTTGGCAATTAGTGCTATTATTGCTTGGTTGTTTATTCTTTTAAATGGGGTAATTTTCTTTTAATTCTTTGGTGTGGAGATTGTTTAGAAGAAGATTGGTGTATCTCGTTTTAGAAATAATTGTTTAACAAGAGAAGCGTTGTTGGTTTTTAACGTAGTTTATAAATTAGTATTTATTTATGTCTGTGTACGGGTTTCTACAATGAAAATATGAAGTTGAGTCTCAATTTCGAATCTCAGTTCAGAAACTTGGGGGTTAACATTTTGACTAATACAGTTTGTAAATAAATTGTTACATACGGTCTTATTGATAACTTAAAATAAAATGTATGTAATCAAGGGATAACCATTAACAGCACTTTAATAGCTATGTAGTGAACCCTACAGTTACGGTCACCGATTATCACCTCAAAGCCCGATTAAATAACTTTTCAATCTGATGACAAAATTCTAAACGTTCTTAGACACGTAATATTTCGTCAACCTGACACGGAACACGCACAAAGGGAGTTTTTTATTTATTTTCGTTTGATAGTAATTCTTTAGCTCGTGTTGATTGTGTCACAAGTCGTGCCCGGGGAGTGCGTTTACTCCCTTTATTTAGAATGAGGGCAAACAATTCTACATTCACCATTTTTGGCTATACCTAACTATAGAACACACAATACCAACTAGGTTTGTGCTGTAACCCGCGACTTCTGAAAGCGATTTCAATTTAATGTAGTAAAAGCACAGATAATAGGTATACTAGCGTACAGATGCCTCATCCCATACAAAGAAACGGCACCGCCGTAACTACGTGTTTACGACTTGCTATGGCAACTTTTGTTCTTCATTCGGGCCCGTCCTCTACACCTCGCTAGATGGTGTTAGCAGCGACGGCTTGCAAGTTGAATGAATTGACATAAAGTCTTATCAATATTTTCTCACACATTGAGGAATTACTATATAGTATTTTTGGCACTTCATAACAGTTTACTGTTTCAAAATTTTTCACTATACAAATTTTAAAGAGGCGAATGGATAAATTCTAAAACTTCAAACAGCGCCATCTATTGGTATAAGAAATATAAATGCCTAACGAATCGTTCCAATAAACATCTAAAGTTTAATTAGGAGCCAATTATTAAACAATTTTATGCTTAGGGTAGTTTATTAAATAAGAAAATACAGTTATAACCATATTTTATTTCAAAATATTAATGTTACCTAAACTTCAATACGAAATCGATGCATATTACGCCATCTATTGTTTGTTTGTTTGAACTAAATTTTCTTTGTTCGAGATGAGACCCCGGTAAAAGTGACTTTAATAGGCTTTATGAGTTATGAAAAAACAAAAACTCAATTGCGGCCGCCAGTAGCTATCAGTGTGTCGTTTTCTTAACCGACTTCAAAACGGCGGAGGTTCTCAATTCGTCTGTGTTTTTTTCGATTCAAAACTTTTAAAAAAAACTCAACATAAACAAAAAAATACGTATAGGTACGAGTACACAGATGACGATTTGGTTGTCTCTCATTATGTTCAAATTGCATGTTATTGGGGTTATCCATTCGGGCATAATTGTCTATAACAACGAAAAAGTGAAAAAAAAATACAAAATATACAACCGACTTCCAAAAAAGAAAATATCTACATTAAAAATTGCAAAATAAGTCGGTGTCTAATAACGAAGAAACAAAATACAAACACCAACTTCCGAAATTAAGGTTATTTTGCAATTTTTAATGTAGGTATTTTCTTTTTTTTGGAAGCCCGCTGTATTTTTGAAAATTTTAATATGGCTGCAGGTCGTCTAAAAAGGCATCCCAACAAGATTGCTGACGTCACGTCAAAATCTTCACGAAACCCCAAAGCTCTCTTTCACTAGTAGTTTCTATCATAAACAACCTAATCACATCACAGTGAATTCCACACCAGTCAAAGTGAGAGTTTTTACAACATAGTCTGCGGTTAGCTTCGAGCTTCGTGTGTCAGTTAATATTACGATCGTTTCCTATTGCATAACTTACCTACACTGAACAGTTACTATTCCAAGATCCCAGCCCCCCTAGCCATATTAATTTTCTATTATCGTTTACGCTAACGCTTCGCTAACGTTTAGTACAAAATGTATGGCAATGACATAGGTGCCGATTCTCTTGTTCAATAACTAAATTAAAATTAGAGAATCGCTATCTTTTACTAAAAGGCAGTGCGATAAATGGACGGCTATAGCTATGAACTAAGTTAGAGATGTCAAACTAGTTTACGCCTTGCGCTTTACCGTGTTTTTAGTCGACATGTTTTAATGTGTACCCTAAATATGTATGGCAATATTAGTTTAACTAAATTTGACAGCTCTAATTTACGTCCGTCTCTTTCATGTTTTATTAGAGAGAAAAAAATAGCAATAACCTAAATTAAGTTTAGTTTGCCCACAGCAGAATCGGCACCAATATCTGTGATAAGTCACGTGACACTTCTCTACGCGTATCCAAAGTAGTAAGCAAAAGTACCAAAAACGGCCTTTTTGACACTTTTGCCTACTACTTTGGATACGTACGAAACATTTTGAGACCTGTTTTAACAACGTAAAAATACTTTATCCTCTTTGTAACAAACGTGACGTTGGATTCTTTAATATTTATTTTCTATGCTATGCTACGATTTTTTATTCAATGAACGAGAAAAAGGGTCTACTATCGGCCTAATGGCGCCCATTAGGCCGATAGTAGACCCTTAAAAGATGATGATGATGATGATGACTATTCCAGACTATAATTCATCTCTGAGCCAGATCCGTTCCGACGGTCTGGCGTGATTGAGTTACAGACATCCCTACATTCAAACTTTCTCATTTATAATATTAAGTATTATGATAGGAAGCACCTATATGACAAGTAAGATTAAATTATCGAAACTGCTTTTTGGGGAAGCAGCGACCTCTATATTCTAAGTGACAAATTATAGTTTGTCATTTATTAAGATAAATCAAGGGTTTTCGTTGTAATAGTGACTTTGGGCCGATTTCACTATTCGCTCTATAAACTAAGTTTTACTGAACTAAGCTTAGCGTAAAAAATAAAAACCATAAAAATGATTTTAGTGAGTTAACCTTAAAAGATAGACATAAGCTGTCCCGGACTTTTTTTTAGAACTTTAAAAGGAGAACAATTCCGTCAGACATAGTTTTTACGTAACTTTAACCATTTACGCAGCGCACACAGCTGAAGCTTTCAAAAATATTTTTTTTCCCGTTTTTGCCACATTTTTCATTGATACTTTGCTCCTGTTGGTCGCAACATGATGTTATATAGCCTTCCTCGACAAATGGACTATTCATCACAACAACATTTTTTCAATTCGATCCAGTAGTTCCTGAGATTAGCAAACAAACAAACAAACTCTTCAGCTTTATGACAGCGGCTAAACGCGTTTAACTGGGCGTTTAGAATTGGTGAAATCGGCCCTTATTCGCCAGGAGTGGAGGCAGTTTTCTTCAAAAGTCCTTAGAACAAAGGCCTTCGTCACTCAGTTCGATTTGATACTGTTATCCACGACCTCAAACACCCGCAGGACTACTGCCAATGTAATGTGTAACATAATAAATTAAGTAAGATAATGTCGGTATAACGTGATGCCCTCAAGGCTTTTGCGATCGAGATACTGAGAAAGTATCTAAACTCTTTTTTCTATCAGTTAATTGCACAATACAGGGCTATGACGCAACCGATCCAAGATGGCCGACAACAGTTACGATTGCAAAACAATAAACAGTGAAATTGTGAACTTTTTTGCATTGTTTTTCCGTGAAAAGTTAATTAACTATTTTTTTTGTTTAAAATTTGTTATTTTTATTGTTGTTTGTCGTGCAATATTGATTGATAGCTTTTTATTAGATTTCAAACACGTTTCTTAATTTTTTGATGCACAATCTTTTTAAAAGACTTCAAAAAAGGAGGTTCTATGTTCGACCCGTATGTATGTATGTTCGCAATTTCCTCAAAAACTCCTGATCTCATTTGGATGGGGTTTTCGTTATTCAAATGAATATTTTTCAAGGAAGGTTTTGGTATATCATACATTAGGATCTGATATAGAACTTCGGAGATAGACCGTGGAACTCTTCAATAACTAACAGCAAATGACTCACGATAACCACAACTAAAAACTGAAAGATTAAAAACCTTTTTACTAAAAATAAAACCAACTTCCAAAAAAAAAAAATGTGGAAAATGTCTTTAATTTCGGAAGTCAGTGTCAAAAAACTAAGAAACAAAACCACAGACACCGATTTCCGAAATTAAAGTTATTTTCCACATGTTTTTTTTTTAGGGTTCCGTACCCGAAGGGTACAACGGGACCCTATTACTGAGACTCCGCTGTCCGTCCATCTGTCACCAGACTGTATCTCATGAACCGTGATTGTTAGACAGTTGAAATGTTCACAGATGATGTATTTTTGTTACCGCTAACAACAAATACTAAAAAACAGAATAAAATAAATATTTATAGAGGTATGCGGAACAGAGTGTAAAGTCCCACAACCTCCATTGAAAAGGGAGGATCCGCCGTCCAGACGCCTGTTGTGGTGGTTGATTTCGGGCTGTTGTATATGTTCGAATCGTGCGGACAACTCTGCTTGCGCAATGTAGGTTATTGCTGTTTTAGTTCGTTTGTAGCGTCATAGATGTCGCTACATATTTAAGGGGACACGCATACAACAAACGTGTTTTTTTTGCCGTTTTTATAGATAATGGTACGGAACCCTTCGTGCGCGAGTCCGACTCGCACTTTGCCGGTTTTTTTTTGAAAGTCGGTTGTATTTTTTGTAAAAAAAAGTTTTTTTGCTGCCTTAACAGAGGCTGGCCTTCGCACTTTTCCGCACTAGCACAAAATACGCTACATTTCAGGCCTAAAAGGGGAGAAACTGGTTTTCAAATGTGTCGAATTAGGATTTGACATAAGCGAACGTTTACATTAACGAGTATGTTAAAAACCCGCACTAGGCCCTCTGAATATTTTGTACAAATTAAGTAGAGCTAAGAGCTTCGTAGGTGGAAGTGAGCGGATCTCAACTACAGAGTAGCTCGCCGTCCGGCCAGCACCAGGCCCGTGAGTCTACGGCGCGTAGTGTTCCATGCGCGCCTCAAAGAGAATGTGTCAGCCACCACTGACGGGGCCCATCATGGCCGGTGCCTGCATGCCTAAGGGTAGCGGATAAATTCGTAACAGAGTTACCCTGGGCACTCAGGCAAGGAAGGAACAGGGGTGGGTTTTAGTCATTAAAAGTCTGACACGCCCTCCCGCTCCACCCAGAGCGGGAGAAGTCATTGGATGATTTCCCACCGCACACGAAAAAAAAAACGATGAATGAGAGTAGACGGGCCAGGATCGTCACACAGTGGGTGCGTGAAGACGGTCGTGCGTCGTCACCGAAGCAGACCAAGAAAACTCTGGCGTGACGATCTGGCCTCGTTTCTGACCAATTGGCCGGAGAGAACAAGACATAAAGCGGGCTGGCAAGATATGGGGAGGTATTTGGCCAGCAGTGGGACAGCGTCGGCTGAGAAAAAAAAGAGCGTACAGCGCATTAGAGCGTAGCTAAAGAGTGAAATTTCCTGCCAGAGTGTTTCCTGATAGCTACAACCGGTATAGGTTACTTCTAGGGAAGCGTGCTCCATTGTCGACCACTATCGCTTACCATCAGGTGAGATAGTGGTCAAGTACGAGCTTAACAAAGTTAAAAAAAACTTGAGAGGTGTCAAGGGACACCCGGATGGAACGAAGTTCCTTTCGATTAATTAGTGAAGGAATTGTAATATAATTTTATTTTTTTTAATTTATAATATTTTTTTATTATTAACTACGCACACACGCATGCACGTAAGAAGTTATACTTCATCATCTCATCTCATCTCATCTCATCTCATCGCAGCTCAGCTCACAGCTCAGCTCAGCTCAGCTCAGCTCAGATCAGCTCAGCTCAGCTCAGCTCAGCTCAGCTCAGCTCTGTTCCAAGCTCCGCTAGATTTAACACACGAAATTGGTTAGATAATGCTTGATCTGCTTGCAAACTTTGTACCTACCCACCAAAAATACAAGAAGTTTTTATTAGATTGTTTTTCCAACACAATCTTTTTGGATGGACAGCCTCATTAGTGTCGTGACAACTTTTCGTAAGAATTTTTTCCGTCTAGCCCCCTTTCACAACGCGCGATAAGGAACTTCGTTCCAAAACCACCCAAGAGCGTGACAGACTTCGTACATTTAGGATTCTTTACCATTTTTTGACAATTTGCATGGCTTCGGTTAACAAGATACTTATATTGTGAAAAGAAGACTCTAGCTTCAACCGGGTATTTGGCTATAAAACCTGTGTGACAGACGACGGACAGACGGACACGTGAGTGACAGCAATAGGGCTCCGTTTGGAACCCTAGGATACGGAAATAATGACGTTTCTAATAACGTGTTTAATTTAATGGCGTATTAGGGCTCTGCGTGGGCGTCAGACCGCCAAACTACTATTATCCACACAATCGTGTCATTCCGACCTACACGGCTTTGGTAATTGAGTTATGAGCTATAATAGCTGTACTGAAACCTTCGCAGATAACTTAGGTCCTAGTATTATTATTTATTATGAGCCTCTGCTGTCCCACTGCAGGGCAAAGGCCTCCCTTTTCTCCTTACACTTTCCCCGGTCTGCTGCAATTTTGGGCCAGTCCTTTGAGAAGGAATCCAAATCATCCCGCCATCTCTTTCTGGGCCTGCCGCTTTGTCGTTTTTTTGCGTCAGGGATCCACTGTGTGGTAATCTTTGCCCACTGCTCCTCCGACATGCGGCAGATGTGACCAGCCCAGTTCCACTTTAATCTCGCAGCTGTGTGGCTAACGTTCGCTATTTGTGTTTTAGAATGAAGTATAGAGTTTCTAATTCGGTCTGTGAGTTTGACACCCAGTATACTTCGTTTCATAATGCGTTGGCAGACTCCAAGTGCAGACTTTTGACGATTGGCAAGAGACCACGTTTGCGCCCCATAGGTGAGGGTGGGAAGAATGCACATGTCCATAAGCTTTCGTTTTAGAGAAAGAGGGAGAGGTCCATTATCCTATGCATGAATTTTGTTCTTGTGCTACATTCGAATTCATGGTCTATCTTCGTTTGTGTGTTTCTAAATCGTCGAACCTCGATTTGTCATAGTCTTCTTGATCTTTGTCCTTCTTCGAAATTAAAAAGCATGTCTTGTTTAACCCAAGCAATACGTTTTTTTTCAGATTTATTGCAGATTTAAACTTAATATGTATAGACAACATAACAGCAGTAACTCTTAGGTACTCAAATCTGTTATAAATTCTTCACCTGTGGATTTCAACATCAAAATCAAAAGTCATTTATTATATAGCCAGCACTTTTTGACCGTCAAATGTATAGACAGTCCCCCAAAACGCCTGCCCGTCACCACTTCCTACTGTTTTAGCTGGGAAGAAGTGGCTGAAAAAACTTCCCAACAACACACATCTCTGTTAAGTTTGAAGAACTTGAACTACTAATATACGAGTATAACATAACACAGAAAAATATTATATCGGTCCAGTAAATCATAAAATTAAATTATTTGCCATTTGTTAGGTAACACACTACATTAAGCCATCAAAACCAGATAAACTCAAGTATAGAAAGAAATAAACTAAATTAAACAAGCCTCTAGGCATAAATGGTGTCCTCGCTTACACGTGGAACGGTAGAGTCTAATGATAGGACTGTGACTCGAAGCCACAAGTGATAAACAGTTGTTCTTGCCTATTAAAAATTGCACAAGATCAATGATATTACGTTAAGAAGCTTCTTCCCTGAAGTTGACCATTACCACAATTCCAAAGAGAATGCGGATTACAAACTTGGACTTAAAACAAAAAAAGAACTGGCTCTATTAACCTGAATTTCCACGGTCCATCGCTCGATACAGCAAGCGAGATGAGACGTCAGTAATTTGACGGAATCATTTCTATTATTACGGTATATGATGGCCGCTATTAATTTTAATGCCGTGTGTGTTTTAGCGGTAAATATATTAAATAGATAGACAGGTGAGCTGATAGATGGCGCCCCCTTCTTTTCTATTTAGTGATGTAGGTGATGAAAACGGTACGTGAAATTAATCCGGCAGGCCCCTCGCGTCTCCTTAGGGCGTATATATCTGCCAAGTGGCGTCCTCATTGAATAAAAAATCGTAGCAAAGCGTAAAAAATAAAGATTATAGAATCCTATGTTGCGTTTGTTACAAAGAGTATAAGGTATTTTTACGTGGTTAAAACAATACTCAAAATGTTTCGTATCCAAAGTAGTAGGCAAAAGTACCAAAAACGGCCATTTTTGCGATTTACATTTACACTACATTTCTGAACTGTGTTAACTTTGGTTTAACTGCAAATCTGAAGTTTGAATATACTTAATATTTATGGTATGTTGTTCATTTTTAGCGTTCCGTACCCAAAGGGTTCAAACGGAGCCCTATTGCTGTCACTCACATGTCCGTCTGTCTGTCTGTCCGTCGTCTGTTACAAAATTTTGTCCCGAAGAAATTTTTAACTTCCCATTGAACTATGAACTTGGTGATACGTATATTTTACTAACAAATACCAAAATATTGATTTCCCTTATATGGTACGGAACCCTAAATAAGTTATTCATTAATTTCTTTGAGTATTTCTTTAATGATAATAGTTTCTTGTGTAAGATTTGCAGATCAAAGTCTTGAGTCCTGACGATGGAATGCTAAATTTTGTTGTTTCTATCGAAGTTAAAAAAAGTCCGTCAAACGCGATGTTCAAGGCGGTGCAGCACCTAACGGTGTCCCAACCGGGGCTCCGCCAAATGCTAATACAATACAACTGTAATGTACAATTTGATTATATTATCGTGATGATCCATTGCGGTTTCTGGGTGATCGCCCGAAAAACACCACCGGCGAAACATTTCGTTTAAAATTTGGGAAGGTTGGAAACGTTCTGTATTTTTTACCTATGATGTTTACCACAGATATCTACATTTTGGAATGGGTATATACATATAGCATCAATTTTTAACCGACTTCCAAAAAGAGGAGGTTCTCAATTCGTCTGTATGTTTTTTTTTTTTTTTTTTTTGTATGTATGTTACCCGATTTCTCCGTCAGTTTTGAACCAATTTTCAAAATTCTTTTTTCATCTGAAAGAATATACTCCTGAGGTGGTCCCATATAAATTTTATCGAAATTGCTTCAGCACTTTTTGAGAAACTGAACAAAAACGGAAAATACGTGTACCTCGATGACGTTTTGGTGTTCTCCAAATGTTTAAATTCCACGTTCCATTATATTGGGGTTTTTAGTTCTGGGGTATAACAACTAAAAAGTGAAACATAAAAAACTTTTTTACAAAAAAAACAACCGACTTAAACTTTAATTTCGGCAGTCGGTGTCAAATAACGAAGAAGTAAAAATACAAACACCGACTTCCGAAATTAAAGTTATTTAGAAATTTTTAGTGTATTTTTTTTATGAATAACTAACCGACCATAAATGGAGAAACGTTTTAAGTTGAATTTTTAGATCTTGTTAGTATTTTCTGTAATTGAAGATATGCTTTTCCTTGATATCAAGTATTATGTTACTGAAAAAATACAAACCCGCCAACAGATAACCTTAAAAGTAATCACAATCATTTCAGCCGAAAGACGTCCGCTGCTGGACATAGGGCTCCCCCAAGTGTCGCCATAACGACCGGCCTTATGCGTCTCGCACCCATCGGATCACCGCGACCCTCAACAGATCATCGGTTAAAAAAATCATCATCATCATCAGCCTTTTTAATGTCCCCACTGCTGGGGCACAGGTCTCCTCTCTGTGAGAGGGTGTGGGCCGTAATCCACCACGCGGGCCCAATGCGGATTGGTGGATGTCACATGTCTTCGAATTTTTGGTTCTAGGACATGCCGGTTTCCTCACGATGTTTTCCTTCACAGTTTGGAGAGCAGTGCTGATGAAATAATTTACACAAAGTTAAGCGCCTGCCTGGGTTTGAACTCACGACCTACAACTTGTAAGTCGCGGCCAATGCCACTGGGCCACCACTGCTCGTAAAAATTATATTAAATTAATTTATTAATTCAGGTAATTACACACCCATTGCCAATACATAAATTAACAATATCAAATAAGTAATTAAAATTGCACATTAAATAAATTAAATTAAACATTTAAATTAAATAAAATCATTCAAATCAAATAAAATCATTCAAATCAAAATAAAATGTCAACTTAAAAATAAATTAAATAAAAATGAAAAAATGAATTATACAGATATTGATACGCATTCTATAAGTGCAATGTTGAACCCCAGAAACCGCGAGTAACCACGACACAACATTCAAATTATGAAGTAAAGACAATTACAGGTTGCCCAATTCCTAATGTCATTACAAGCGTGTTGGTTGCTGGCAACCAATTATATTGGACCCAAGGCCGGTTGCCCAACCACGCGTGAGATATTTTTTATTAGCACAATTTTCACCGTTCTTTTGGGTTTATTACTATTTAAATATTAGGTTTGTAGTCGGTTATTAAGATGAGTAAATAACGCATCTTTGTTTTAGTGTGGAATTAAGGTTGTTTGTTAAGTAAGAGAAGTGATAATTAGGGTCATTATGATCTTTCTTTTGAGTGTAAATTTTTAACTGACTTCAAAAATGAGGAGTTTCTCAATTCGTCTGTATGTTTTTATTGCATAAAATGTTTTTAAACCAGCTCCATAGAATTATTGAAGTTACATCAGTTAGAAAAAACATTACGCTAATGTTTTCTTAAGGACGTACTACCGGCCAAGTGGCATCCTCATTGAATAAAAAATCGTAGCATAGCATAGAAAATAAATATTAAAGAATCCTCTAATTACTTCTCCCTCTAATTAAAGATATAAATCACTAATGTTAGTTGCCTCCTGACCCTCAGTTCATTATATCCCACTATAACCAAAACAAATAGAGTTGGATGCATCTATGGATAAAATGGATATACCCCGTATTCCCTCATATATTTGTACCTAATATAAATTTATTTTGTACTCGCTCCATCATGAGACTATACTTAGCTTCATGTGGAGCCCAGACATCTGCATTAAATTCTAGTTGGCTTCTTACTAAAGCGTTATACAACGCCGTTACAGCTTTAATATTTGTGAAGCCTTTAACCATTCTAAGCACAAATCCTAGATTTCTATATGCTTTTTTGCATACCTTAACTATATGATCACGAAACGTGAGCCCAGTGGTGAAACTAAATCCCAAGTCCCTCACTTCGGTGACCCTATCCATCGGCACCCCATCCACCGTATAAGCATATGCGATGCGTGTGTGTGCGCGCGAGAAACTTATGGTCACACACTTAGATGTGTTAAACTGCAGAAGATTACTCTTTCTCCTAGCTACCGCTCTGACTATATCTCTCTGCAGCGTCTCACAGTCATTCACGTTTTCGATGGGGAGATAAAGCTTGAGGTCGTCGGCAAACAGTAAACATTTAGCATGTTGCACAACATTTGGTAGGTCATTTAGCATCAAGAGAAATTCCAGAGGCACTAGATTAGTTCCCTGGCTTACCCCAGATCTAGTATAGTATGCGTTCGATTGATATCCTGCATAGTCAACATCGATATATCAACAAGATAATTTGGTATTCAACCTAATTTACTGAGATAGGTTTTTTATCATTGACTAGCTGACCCGACAGACGTTCTCCTGACGCGCGAACTGTCATACTCGCGATAATTAAATATTCGTCAAGTTTTCTGAAATTTTCCAATTTTCTGCGCAACTTTCTTAATTTTTTCTATCATAAAAACCTTCTCCTGACAGTAACAAATACAACAAAAAAAGAATTAGCGAAATCGGTCCAACCGTTCACGCGCGATGCCTTGACCAAGGAAGTAGGGATTCATTTTTATATTATAGATGTATAGATAGGCTCACGTTTGACCACTATCTCACCTGATGGTAAGTGATGATGTGGTCGACGATAGAGCACGCTTGCCTAGAAGTAACCTATTCACTCTCGACTTAAAGACCCCCAGGTCATACATTGTCTAATAGTGCACCGTTCTCAAAAGTGTTTAACAAAGGGCTCAACCTTGCGATCTATTAACATTTAAGCCGCTAAACACTACTATTTAACACCATTACAAAAGCCTTCAACCTATCTGTTAGGTAACATGCTGCGTCCACAAAATATTGTCGAGGAATCTGCCAACAGTCCACCTTGGTATTCGATCAACGAATACTAATAACCGTGTGTTCTGAATGCCAAAATTTGACGCGCTTTATTAAAACAGGGCGATCTGACAGACGTGGATGGAATTTTGATAGTTTTTAGGGTTCCTTAAAATTGCTGGAAGGTTTTAGCTATATTTACTTTTTTATCGAGTCGATGGCAAATTTAGTTTTTACATTTAATGTTTGGTACAGTGGTCAGACACGGCAATAGCATTCGCTGATGCAGCCATAAGGTCTTCACATGTACAGGCGAAAGAGCATGCGGCGCAATTTGGGATTGAGCAATGGTCTGCGGACGAAGACGAAGCTGACAGAGCCCCGCTGCGGGGTCCTATTTCTGATCGGCGCAGTTTGCTTATCAACATTTTTTTTTGTGGTGGTGGGAAATCATCCAATGACTTCTCCCGCTCTGGATGGAGCGGGACGTGTTAGTTTTTTTCCTGACTAAAAACCACCCCTGTTCCTTGAGTTGCCTGAGTGCCAAGTGCAGTGCGACCCCTGGGCAGGTTGTTTATCAAGCTAGGATGTTAACTGAGAGTCGACGGCAAGTAATGTTCCACGCGCGCCTCAAAGAGATGTTAGCAATACCTAACAGGGCCCGTCAGGCCGATACCTGCCCGATGTGACTGAATTGCGAGATAAGCTAGTTGGCAGCCGCATACATAAACAGTATACACTAATTTATCGACCTATAATAAAGATTCCATAAAAGGTTAACCACCATCTTCTTTATTGAAGAAGAAGAACAAGATCTTGAAAATGAACTTTATTTGATCCATTTCCATCAACTGTATTTTGAATGTTATTTCATTTCCATCTTAGGAATATCATACATCACATGATCCATTCGTGGAATGTTTGATCTGCTTAAAATTCAGCTCAAGTTTGAAGAGTTGACTTAGAAATAAAGTGCTCGTAAATGATCCGTTACAAAGTTATGTAAGAATTTAAAGCTACGTACCGGGAATCACAAAACGTTAGGTATTCTTATTCCTTATCTGATGGGTACTGGGGCTCCAGACAAATTGACATTCGATAGCAATTGTCGAAATGCTAATTTTTGGGATTGACATCGTGATATTTATAAATCGAATATTTTTAATGTGTCTGCAGTTGCTGTCCAGTTTTTAAATAATTTTTAAATTTGTATCAATAAAATTCAAAAACCTGACTGACTGACTGACTGAGTGATATATCAACGCACAGCCTAAACCGCTGGTCCTAGAGACATGAAATTTGGAGGGTGTGTTCGTTGTGAAGAGTAGGTATCCACTAAGGAAGGGTTTTTTTAATTAAACCCTTAAGGGGGTGAAAAAAGGGTTGAAATTTATAACGGGGAAGTACTAATTTCACGCAGGCGAAGGAAGCTAGTTAACTATATGCACACGTGCTTTTTCAGTTTACTTAAGACATTCCCATTTCCTCTTCAAGAAAGGAGGCTTTTGCTCCAGCAGTATGCACATTGTAAGGATGATTATGCATACGCATATGCTATGCTACTTCTGCAGGGCAAATGACTCTTCTCATACGGAGAAGGAATTAATATTATATAAATTAACTATATATTGACTACTAGCTTCTGCCAGCGGCTTCGTCCGCGTAGAATTAGTACTTGTTATGAAATTTCAACCCCCTTTTCCCCCACTTTTTTTTTTTGGGAGTGGTTAATCATCCAA
Source organism: Polia nebulosa (assembly GCA_951329385.1). Taxonomy (NCBI): domain Eukaryota; kingdom Metazoa; phylum Arthropoda; class Insecta; order Lepidoptera; family Noctuidae; genus Polia; species Polia nebulosa. The sequence continues at coordinate 4,065,043 of OX589606.1, read as the reverse complement.
TGACTTCTCCCGCTCTGGGTGGAGCGACAGGGCGTGTTAGACTCTTACTGACTAAAACCCACCCCTGTTCCTTCCCTGCCTGAGTGCCCAGGGGAGCGGTAACTCTGTTAAGAATTTATCCGCTACCCTTTGTCATGCAGGCACCGGCTTGATGGGCCCCGTCAGTGGTGGCTGACATATTCTCTTTGAGGCGCGCGTGGAACACTACGCGCCGTCGACTCTCGGGCCTGATGCTGATCGGACGGCGAGCTACTCATTACTCGCAGTACGCAGGCCCGCATCTACGGTGGCCGAAGATCGTCCTGCGACCTCCGACGCCTAGGGCACCTCCTGCGGTGGCTGCGGCTGGAGGCGTGAGGGCAACTCGTTTGAGTCTCCCTCACCTGTTCCGCCTCCTCCTTCGCGAACATTACTGCTTCGCAGAAGGAGGATACTGCTTTCCATTCCCTTTCGCTCCGTACCATGGCTTAGACCAGGGCCGGGCGCGAGAGGTCGCTGCCGCATATCGCATCTACGAGGACACAGCGGAATAATATTTCTTAATGGATACCTACTCTTCACAAAGAACACACCCTCCAAATTTCATGTCTCTAAGAGCAGCGGTTTAGGCTGGTCTGTCAGGACATTGAATTTTATATTTACAGATAAGTTTGGGGTTTTCTCACACCGTTTCTTTGACCTACTTGCGACCAAATCATAACTTTCTTTTCTAACTTTTAACTTTTTTTTTTCATCAATACAAAACTAAACAATTCCCTTCTTTGTTCCAGCCCCCCAACAATGACATAAGCCCACAAGATGGCCCTACGGTTGAAGAAAGACATAAAGAAGGCGTCGTACTACGTGTGGTTCCTGGGTGCGCAGGAGTCTCGCGGCCTGCGTGGCGAGGAGTTCGCTCTGCCCGCCATCAGGATCTTGGAGGAGAGGGCTCGGGATTTGGAGCCTTTCAAAGTTACTCTACAGGTTGGTATTTTTTTTTTCATTATTATATTATGTAAATGAGAAATGATTTTATTTATGTAAATAGGTTTTAACTACACTTTTACACGTCAACATTTTTTTTTACATAAATTATAAGCGTGAGGAGTATGAAAGGATCGCAGCAGGTTCTATAGGTATTTTCTGCTTATCCCATAGCGAAAAGGCGAGTATGTATCATCTGCCCGCGCCTTTTCACTAATATCTTGGGGTCGACTTCCAGTCTAACCGGAAGCAGCTGAATACCAGTATTTTACATGGAGCGACTGCCTATCTAACCTCCACAACCCAGTAACTGGGTAATACGATACCCCTTGGTAAGACTGGATGTCAGACTTTCGGGCTTGTGACGACCCGTAACGGCTGTTAAAGATCCGCGTTTGACAGCCGGGACCAACGGCTTAACGTGCTTTCCGAGGCACGGAGGAGTCTCGGTATGTAAACATGGTCACCCATCCACGGACCAACCGAACGACGAAAGTCTGACACCAGTCTTACCAAGGGGTATCGTATTACCCAGTAACTGGGTTGTGGAGGTCAAATAGGCAGTCGCTCCATGTAAAATACTGGTATTCAGCTGCATCCGGTTAGACTGGAAGCCGACCCCAAGATAGTTGGGAATAGGCTGGCAGATTGATTTAATTCAAATGTAGCTGAGACAGAGTACTCTTATCTGTAGAATTAAAATGTGTACATATTATGTATGTTACTGATAGATGGATACAAGAGCAAACTGTGACACCGTCTAGGCAAACCTGAATGTGTTCCCAAGACGTACATAAAATTTCCATTGTATTGCATTATATATCCTGTTAGCTAAAGTGAAAAAACAAACATCTCGTTTGGTACAGTGACTGATATTGACTTACTGCGCTTGGGGTCTTGGGGTCAAGGGTGTCTATCGAGTATGAAGTAAATATTTGGACACACATGTCCACCGATAGTTGTTCCGGGTCTGGGGCTTTGTGTATGTGAGACTAGTGTCGTAAAAAAAAAACCTACGATAAAGGAGGAATCTTAAGAGGGAACAGGTCCTGCGAGAAATTTGAAAAATAGGTATTTAAAGAAACTATTGCCGTTGTGCTGCCTCAAGTCTGCCCTAGTAGATTGCGATAGAGACAGCTGCAGCTCAGACTGATCTGATTCAATTATTTTTGGCACATACATTTTAAGAAAGAGTATGTCTAGGTTCCTATTAAATGTTTGATGTTAAAAACTTTTTGAATTCGTCTGGTAGTCTTCTAATCACGGCGGTAAAAATGGGTTTTTTGTAATTTTTGGAGTCTCATATTTTCTTTAATTATTATTAGCTGAAAAAAAGGTAACAGCGACGTGTCTACTACGACTACGACTTTATGAAAAAAAAAGATTGCTCTAGAGGCATTATTCAGGAAGAAAAAAGGGGAATACATTTGTATGGAGAATCACAGCCCCTGTTCCCTCTTAAAGTATGAAAATAGCTTTTACTATAAAATATAACACTAACGACTCGTCCCAGCTTTGCACGAGTACAAATTATACACATAAACCTTCCTCATGAATCAGTCTGTCTATTGGTGAAAATCGCATGAAAATCCATTCAGTAGTTTTTGAGTTTATCGCGAACAGAGAGATAGACAGACACACAGAGATCCGGCGTATAGTGATGTAGAATTTAGTGATTTATGTTATCTTCCAAGACAGTTGAAACGTCGTACAGAGACTGCTAAGCTCGCTCTTTTAAGCTCGATTTTCTAGCAGTCGCCACAGTAGATTTTGGCTTAAATTTCCTTATCATAGAAATTGTTTTATGGACTTCTGTAGAACAGTTTCGCAAACTACTATCGTAATTTCACGTCGCACCTTTTTTTAGAAGCCTTAGCAGCGGTGGCTGACAATAGTGTGGCGAGTTAGTCACGATAAATATGCTTCACTTAACTTAAGGAAATACTTTACAGTAGTTTATCAGATCCTGACTTTCTAAGTATCTCTGAAATTCTCACGAATGTCTCCGAATTTCATCACAACTGGGTGTGTTATGGTAATAAGGAAAAATAATAAGTTTAACAGCGAGGGCGCGGCCAAACTCACTTTTGTTGACATACCGACGGAAATGTTTCTGTATATTGCTTTTTTATTTGTACTTTTTGATGTAATTTTAAAGTAAAGAGTTTTCACACGGTTGACATTCTGTGACCCTACCATTTATTGTAATAAGTATGTCACTGCCTTCTCAGAATATAAAGAAATTAAACCCTAGTAAAAATGTGATCATGGTATCAGGCCTTTACTGAAATAGGGCATAGACTTTCTTAACTGTGCAAGTTGATGTTGTGCATATTGCAATATTTTGGACACGTGTCTAGGGGGGATAACGTTTCTATAGAGCGGCTGGTCGTACAGGGAAGAGTAGAGAGAACCAGATCACGCGGCAGTTCTCCTATGCGCTGGACTGACCAAGTGAAATTAAATTAATTAAAAAAACTTTTTTACAAAAAAGTCGGTGTCAAATAACGAAAACACAAAACTAGGAACACCGACTGCCGAAATTTAAGTTATTTTGCACTTTTTTTATTATTTTTTTTTGATAAAGTTTTTTATTTTTTTACTTTTTAGTTGTGGTTCCCCATTAAACTGACTCATAGACATATGATCGCAGCAATCGCGGTTGATTAGGTGTCAATTTTTGAAGAGTTCTGTTGTCTGTCCCCGAAACCCATCATCAGATCTATATGGAATTTAAATGAGATCATTTCGGAACAAACCCTTTTCGAACAAAAAAATGATTTTGCAAATCCGTCAATATATGACGGAGTTATACCCGAACATACATGCAAAAAAATACACTAAAAATTTATAAATAACTTTAATTTCGGAAGTCGGTGTTTGTATTTTTACTTCTTCGTTATTTGACACCGACTTCCTTAAAGTTATTTATAAATTTTTAGTGTAATTTTTTTTGGAAGTCAGTTGTTTTTTTTTTTGTAAAAAGTTTTTTATTTTTCACTTTTTAGTTGTTATACCCCAGAACTAAAAACCCCAATATAATGGAACGTGGAATTTAAACATTTCGAGAACACCAAAACGTCATCGAGGTACACGTATTTTCCGTTTTTGTTCAGTTTCTCAAAAAGCGCTGAAGCAATTCCGATTAAATTTATATGGGACCACCTCGGGAGTATATTCTTTCAGATGAAAAAAAAAATTTGAAAATTGGTTCACAACTGACGGAGAAATCGGGTAACATACGTACAAAAAAAAAAAAAAAACATATAGACGAATTGAGAACCTCCTCTTTTTGGAAGTCGGTTAAAAAAATATACAAACATACGAATTGATAATCTCCTTCTTTTTGAAGTCGGTTACAAATAGCACTCCCAAAGATTCATCATCATCATCATCATCATCATCATCATCATCATCATTTCAGCCGAAAGACGTCCACTGCTGGACATAAGCCTCCCAAGTATCGCCACAACGACCGGTCCTGTGCGTCTCGCATCCATCAGCTACCTGCGACTCTCACCCGGTCATCGGTTCACCTTATTGGAGGCCTTTCAAAGCAAAGCACTGTCTAAATCAAATGATTTAACCAATTTACCCACCAATCAATGTTTATTTCATAACAAAACGAATTCCACACTTCTTTAGTTCCGATCCGACAGAGCAATGGCAGCGAAAGTTTTACCATCGTTCTAATTGATTTGTTTGTTCTCTTACGTTATGTACTAACATTCGTCTGTGTTACTAACTGGGTTATGTAAGTTGTGTATGAAGTATCCGTTCCGACTTACTGTTGTTGATTGATAGTTTGTGTTGAAGGAAATTATGTCCGCATTGTTGAGTTTGAAAGTCAAATTGGACAGTCAATTCTTCACATGACACAGAGGGCTGGGCTTTTCTTTGGCCACGAATCAGTATTGCTATTGAATGCCAACTTTCAGCCAGCTATCTACTGGCAACTGCCAGCTTTCTGGGCACTTTTCCCATTGACACCAATTTTTTTTTTTTTGTGGTATGGGAAATCGTCCAATGACTTCTCCCGCTCTGGGTGGAGCGGGAGGGCGTGTCAGAAGCGAAAGGGACCGATGAGTATTAATTTTTTGAAGCCCAAGGATTTGTTTTCATACGCGTTTATACATTATCTACTAGTGTAGTTGTCAAAATATGTTAAAACATAATTATTTTAGTAGTATTCTTTGAAAACTTGGTGCGGTCATCAATAAATTAGGCAAGAATGGTGGTTTTAACAATGTTCCCTTGGGTAAAGGTGAAATATGACAAGTTAGCTTGACGTGTAGACATCAGGACTGCTACCACGAAAACATGAGTGAAGAGGGTCGATACTCATTTCTGATTCCATTGCTGGTATCGTTGAATACTGTCGTAATAAAGACCGTTGGGATACCGCTGTGGATCGAATAATGGATTGGTCAACTACGGAGCTCTATGCTCGTGGTAGCAGCCCAGGCCAGCATTTTGATGTGTTATTTATATCACTAGTTAATAAGACAGTTCTTTTCCACCTATCAACAGAACAACAAAATCAAGCAGATTAAAAATCACTTTTTTCAAATAGCGAAATAACTAGATATATTTTGATCCATGCAAGTATTATACGTGCAGCTAGCCCAAGACTAATTACCCGATTGCGTGACGCAAGGGAATCTACCCTAATTAGTATGGGTTTATCAGCCTATCTATGTATGTTTGTTCCTTTGTGGCGCTTTAGAGACCAAACGCGTGGGCCGATTTTGATAATTCTTACGTCAATTGACTTATCTTAATCTTGCAAGTGTTACAAAAGACATGACAGTAATCAAAATACAATGTGGCGACAACCAGACGCCATCTTATGAACAAGAAAAAAAAAAGTCGACGAACAATACCCGTCAAGCTCATTAGCAGACACAATTACTATTACGCTTGACGGATTAAGTGGGGGTATCAAAATAAACGGTTTGAGGAGGCGATTCCAAAATTATAACTCACTAAAATTTAGAAAAAAAAAATATATATTCAAAAAACCCGACTTTAAAAAACAACTAAAAAGTTTCAAACAAGTAATTTTTCAAGTAGTCTGATGCACTTGGTGGCATGAAATTAGTAATTTGAACTAAAATAAGTCGGGTTTTTTGAAAATATTTTTTTTTTATGTACCTATTAGTTGGGCCAACTGAACGACTACTACGGCTAGTCTCGACTAGTTGGTCCATTTTTTAATCGACTTTCGAAAAACGGAGGAGTTTCTATGTTCGGCTGTATGTATGTTTTTTTTTTTATTATGTATGTCCGCCAATTTCTCCGTCAGTTATGGACCGATTTTCAAAAATATTTTTTATCCGAAAGCATATACGCCCGAGGTGGTCCCATATAAATTTTATCGAAATTGGTTCAGCGCTTTTTGAGAAACTGAACAAAAACAAACAAATACGTATACCTAGATGAAGTTTTTGTTTTCTCCAATTACGAGTATGTTTAAATTCCACATTCCGTGTTATTGGAATTTTTAGTTCTGGGGTAAAACAACTAAAACTTGAAAAATAAAACAACAAAAAAAAACAACCGACTTTCAAAAAATTAAAAAATAACTTAAATTTCGGAAGTCGGTGTCAAATAACGAACAAATAAAATACAAACACCGACTTCCGAAATTAAAGTTATTTTTTCATTTTTAGTGTATTTTCTTTTTTGGAAGTCGGTTCTTTTTTTTTAGGTGCTAATATTGTCATGTACTTTTTATATTTTCTTTCGTTCAATAATATATTCACTATCATCTTTCCCCAGGTATCGCACAAAGGCCTGAAGATAATCCAGAATGTAACAGCCAAGGGCAAGCAGCAGACGATCAAGCACTTCATCCCTCACGGCAGCATCACCAGCGCCGTGGTGCAGTCGGATGTGGTGGCGTGTGTACTGCTGTTGTACAACCCGCTGACCGGCTGCCCGGTGCACGTGCATGCTTACAGGTTGGTTTTATAATTTTTTATGGTATACTAATGGCAGCAGTGACGTCATTCATAAAAGGCACGGTTGAGGCAGTGGTAGAGTGATTGGCTACTACGCTGCGTGTTCGGTTCTCGTACGGAACAAATCTTTGTATGGATTACAGATAGTTTTTCCGCGTCTGGGTGTTAGGATAAGTCTGTTACGGTGTTCAACTTAGTTTAGACTTGCGTTTTGTGGTTTAATTTTTTTTTGGGGTGGGAAATCATCCTATGACTTCTCCCGCTCTGGGTGGAGTGGTGGGCGTGTCAGACTCTTACTGACTAAAATCCACCCCGGTTCCTTCCTTGCCCTGAGTGCGGTAACTCTGTCTCGAATTTATCAACGACCCCTGGGCAGGCATCGGTCATGATGGGCCCTGTCATGCATTGCTAACAACTCTTTGAGGCGCGCGTGGAACACTACGCGCCGTCGACTCTCGGGCCTGATCCTAATCGGACGGCAAGCTACCCACTACTCGCCGTCCGCAGGCCCGCGTCTACGGTGGCCGGGGATCGTCTCGCGACCTCCGACGCCCAGGGCGTCTCCTGCAGTGGCTGCTGCTGGGGGCGTGAGGGCGACTCTGTTGAGCCTTCCTCACCTGTTCCGCCTCCTCCTTCGCGAGCATTACTGTTTCGCAGAAGGAGGCGACTGTATCCCATTCTATCTCGCTCCGTACCATGGCCTTGACCAGGGCCAGGCGTTCAATCTACCCTTTACGTGTCACTTAAATAATCATAAAATATAGATTTTTTAAAATCAACGAAGTCGAAAACTTTAAATAAACCGTTACATCACATAGTCGCACTTGAAGAAACTCAAAAGCTCTTTTTAGTAAGATTTTCGAGACGGTAAGTTAAAGAACCGTTAATTGACACGAAATAAATTCTTTCATTCGGTTTCTACGTAATTTAAAACCAATTTGTTGACGGATTTATTTGACAAATTAAGCCCTAATGGCTATCGTTAATTACCTACTTAGCCTAGGTTAAATAATGTTAACCTTTTAACGCGCACTTTTAGAAGCAATTTATAACACATTATTGTTATTTAATGTCTTGTTTGCCACTTATATGAGAACATCACATCTGTTTTATCACCATTTCTGCTGTTAAGTAATGATCCGATTTGAAGGTTGGCACCTTGGCACTTGATGAAAAAATCAATATGCCTAGCCTTTTCCCAACTATCTTGGGGTTGGCTTCCAGTCTAACCGGAAGCAGCTGAATATTTTACATGGAACGAATGCCTATCTGACCTCCACAACCCACTGGGTAATACGATACCCCTTGGTAAGACTGGTTGTCAGACTTTCGGGTTTCTTGACGACCCGTAACGACTCTCAAAGATCCACGATTGACAGCCGGGACCAACGGCTTAACGTGCTTTCCGAGGCACGGAGGAGTCTCGGTATGTAAAGATGGTCACCCATCCATGGACCAACCCCGGCAAGCGTAGCTTAACCTGATTGATTGACCTGTGCGCCTGTTTTTACTTTAGCCACGAGCCTCTTTTTGGTTGGCACTTGATACCTAGGTGGAAAACATCGTGAGGAAATCGACATGTCCTAGAACCAAAAATTTGAAGAGATTGTGACATCCACCAATTCGCATTGAGCCCACGTGGTGGATTAAGGCCCACACCCTCATTCAGAGAGGAGGCCTGTGTTCCAATAGTGCTTCACAGAAAGAGTTGACCACTTCCCATTTCCTCTCGCTCCGTACCATGGCCTGGGCCAGAGCCGGGCGCGAGAGGACACTGCCACCGTTCGCCTCCACGAGGACACGGTGGTACTCCGCCCAAGCGGGGTAGACCTCCACCGAATGCTCCACAGTGTCCTCTGGGCGATCCACACAGTGGTGAAAAGCGGAGGTTTCCTCCCGCCTTATACGGCACAGGAACCTCCCGAGCCGTGTTCAGTGAGCACCTGTGTCAGACAGAAGGTGAGGACGCCGTAGTGCCTCTCCAGCCACTCCTCAAAGAGGGGACCCTCTGCCTCTGCTGCATGCCGTATAAGGCGGGAGGAAACCGCTGCAATTGTGGCGTGCCCAGCGCTGGGTTGCGACAGTCGCACTCTCCATACCGCCACGAGAGCCCACCCGACATCTGTCTGTCTGTGCCGTGATTTCTCGCAGTAGCGGAGTTACGCCCCGGCCGTTTTGCCTCCTCGCGCAACTCCCAAATGTCCCCTTACTACCCTGCTAACTTTAATAGTACTCTATAACCATCAGTGTACAAACACCGACCGACTTGAGTAACATCGTCACCGCTAAATCTCGCGGATTCGCACATCTAGATCCACAATATTAAACCAGTCTGTGAATACACTCTTGACATTAACGGTGTGACCTTACAATGTGCTAAAACGTCATTCGTTTCCTACAAATGATAATAGTTTAAATGGTGTATAGACGTGTGACTTTGATGTTGAATTCAATTTTGATATGTTTTTGACTGCCTGGCTTTAAAAATGCCGTATACAAAATGTATGGGAAAGACATTTCTATACATTTTGTATTTGCCGACAATTGTTATCGCTTAGGGAATGTCACATTATTTTGGTTCTCTTGTTTCATCTCCTGAGTATATCTTATGGCCGCCACACACGCCCCGGTTTACCGGAGAGGCCTGTCTGTACAGGTCTACCTGCGCGGGTATACCGGAACGTGTATGGGGACAGACCTTTGCAGTTTTTTTAACCTACACAAACAAAACACGCTCTGTTACCACCGCGGAGGTACACCAGCCCCCCTAGACAAATTACTTTCCTGTAAACGTTCACGCTAACGCTTAGTACAAAATGTATGGCAATGACATTATTGGACGTGAGTCACATGAAAATTCTCTCCGCAGGTAATGTCATTGCCATACATTTTTTATTATGCGTTAGCGACACGCAGATCTCTCCGGTAAGCTGGAGCGTGTATGGTGGCTGTTAGCGAGTGAGTCTCATTCCTGTCTTACCCGTGGTCTATTGCTTTTCATCAACCATATGGCTAATTGCCCCCACACTTCTTTTACCGTGTTTCTCGTGAACTATAAAGATCGTTTGGTTTAGTTACTTTGCTGTAACATGGGAAATGGTTGAGAAGTTTAAGTTACAAATTATTTCTGATGAAGTTTGTATTTTCAGTGGTTAAGCTTTGCATTGTTAGTTGTAGATAGATATGCGATGTCTCTTGCGGCGGCTATGGGTGTGAGCACCTGAGAATTGCCTCTCCCTTATACGTCCCGCCTCCTACTTCGCGAGCATTACTTCTTCGCAGATGGAGGTGACAGCTTCCCATGCCCTCTCGCTCCGTACCATGGCCATTTGAAATTCACTTGTATGTTTAGTTTTCTTTTTCCTTTGTTAATATTAGGAGCCCGTTCTCGGGTATAAGCTTCTTTCAGCTTACTCCAGTTTTCTCTATCGATGGCTGCTATCCTCCATTGTTATCCAGCTATTGCTATTATATCATCTGTCTAGCGTTTCTTTTGCCTCCCTAGTCGTCTCTTGCCGCTGGATCCGTCCACCGGGTGACCTCTATGGTCCATCTCTTGTCAGCAGAACGGGACGAGATTGACATATATACTACTGAAATGTCACGTGGCCAAACGCAATAAACCAACAAACTTCTACGCACATTTTATCCCCAAATCCAAATAGCCTCTTTGTCCTGAACTGTTTTCGTTTTGTGGTGTTGTTACCTTATAGAATGTCTCTTAGTTCAGTGTGCCTGTTGGCAACGGCCTCCTCTAACAGCTTTCACTATGTTCTGTCTTTGGCAACCCTTCTCCATTTGGGCCCCGCTGTTAATTCAAGTTCGTCCTCCCATCGTTTGTTTTGGCTTCCTCTGTTTCTTTTCCCATCTCTGCTTCTCATTGTATGCCCGAGCCATCGCCATGGTAAATTTTTGTAAGTAGATCGGTTACTTTAGTTTTAGCTCTTATAACTGTGTTCTTTATTCTGTCTTGCTTTCGGATACTTATCATACTCTTTTCCATGGCTCTTTGGCTTTTGGATTCAAGCATATCTCTGTGATGTTTTGAGCAAGAGACTATCGCAAAACATTTTATCTAGGTATATGTAATAAAACCTCTCGCAGTTACTGTAACGGGTCCTACTAACCCCATAATAAAAGCAAGCGTGATGATAAGAATATAAACCATGTATTGACTGATGTAAAGTAAATTGAATTCTGTATGCATTGTTGTTGTTGTGGCTGCGGTGATTAGCTGATAACGAGTGCTAGGAACAATCGATTGAGGTTTGTAGGTAAATGGTGTAGGTATGCAATATTTTTTAGGATTTTGTAGCCTCTATTTAGCAACCGAGAAGGCGAGAATCTGTTATTCTAATATGGTAACAAAATCACTGTAGATTAGCGCCATCTGTTGTCCTGCCTTTATCCCAATTTATTTGGGGTCGGCGCAACATGTCTTTTTCTTCCATACTCCTCTATTAGTCGTCATCTCTGTAGTCACCCCCTTTTTACTCATATCCTCTTTCACACAGTCCATCCATCGTTTCTTTGGCCTTCCCCTACTCTTATAGCCATCCACATCCATACACAAGATTTTCCTCACGACATTTTCTTCATTCCTCCGCATCACATGCCCATACCACGACAACCGATTTCCACACAACTTTTCAGTCAGCGGTGACACTCTCAGACCTCGTCTTATATACTCATTCCTAATTCTATCCATGCGCGTAACACCACACATCGCTCTTAGCATTCTTATCTCAGCTGCATTTGTTGTTCTAGAATCTGTTATTCTAATATGGTAACAAAATCACTGTAGATTAGCGCCATCTGTTGTATCTATTAGAATTAAAAAAAAAACTACTTTGTGCTCTTGATAACCGTCATTTTATTACAGAATCAAACATATTCTTTTAAAAAAAGAAGCCTTTTTCGAAATGTAATATTACAAAAGTAATTTTTAAGGAGCAGATCATCATACTCCTGCCCTTATCCCAATTTATTTGGAGTCGGCGCAACATGTCTTTTTTTCCATACTCCTCTATTAGTCGTCATCTCTGTAGTCATCCCCTTTTTACCCATATCCTCTTTTCACCTATAATTATATGGTAATCACATTTTATATTTACTTCGCGGTCAAGATTTCAAAGGCAAACCCCCGATTTATGAATTGTTAATTTTGTTAATTGAAGTTCAGTATTTATTTGTTAAAGTCTACTTTAGCCTGACTGTCAAATTATTGCATCAAAGTAGGGCAGTAGTACCTATGTTCTTAACTCCAAATACTTAACTCGGAAACCGGCGCAAAGTGACATTTAATCAGCGAAACGATTGTCAATGGTTCTTAATTATTAACCGACTTCCAAAAGGAGGAGGTTCTCAATTCGTCTGTATGTTTTTTTTTTTTTTGTATGTATGTTACGCGATTTCTCCGTCAGTTGTGAACCAATTTTCAAAATTCTTTTTTTATATGAAAGAATATACTCCCGAGAATAGACTCCATATAAATTTTATCGAAATTGCTTCAGCACTTTTTGAGAAACTGAACAAAAACGGAAAATACGTGTACCTCGATGACGTTTTGGTGTTCTCCAAATGTTTAAATTCCACGTTCCATTATATTGGGGTTTTTAGTTCTGGGGTAAAACAACTAAAAAGTGAAAAATAAAAAACTTTTTTACAAAAAAAACAACCAACTTCCAAAAAAAAAATACACTAAAAATTAATAAATAACTTTAATTTCGGAAGTCGGTGTCAAATAACGAAGAAGTAAAATACAAACACCGACTTCCGAAATTAAAGTTATTTATTAATTTTTAGTGTATTTTTTTTTTGGAAGTTGGTTGTTTTTTTTTGTAAAAAAGTTTTTTATTTTTCACTTTTTAGTTGTTTTTTTTAATTGACCACGTCACATTTTGATAGCACATGTCAATGTCATGCTGCCAGGGTTGCGAAAATTTTTGAGAGTCACCACGGCTCTGGTACAGGCAACTGAAGGAACACGAGTGGGTTTTAGTCAGTAAGAGTCTGACACGCCCAAGGTGAGAAGTTATTTGCTGATTTTCCCACCTAAAAAATGTCAATGTCATTATTTACTTTTGAAAATTGTTACCACTGATAAATTTTGCAGCTTATGTAGGTCCTCTCTTTCCTTACGTTGTTTTCCTCTACATATACAAAAACCATACGACAAACAAACTACACTTTCACACAATCCATTTCATCACACCTCAACGAAATATTTAGCACAAAACCTTACACAAAGGGAGGATCTTCATCTGACATTTGACATTTGGTGTTGCAAACTCTCGCGCAGATCCTTGTGCAACTTTGTAAACTTAGCGTTCATTATTTATGTTGCCAACAACAATATCTTAAAGGTTCCCAAGAGGAAATAATAATAATTGTTATTTAAATGGAAATTGGTTATTTCTATTGAGGTTTTGTGAGTTTAAAGCTGAGTGCATACTGAACGGACTAAAGTAGAGATAATCATCCATGAATCCTTTTAAGACCTACTCTCCATGAACACTTTTGGAATAGCAAGATTTTGGTTTACGCAACAGTGTACGCGTCATTGATTTAAAACTGTAATTAATTACACCTCTCTTACTAATTTTAATCAGCCAAAAATCCCAAAATTACTCTACATTTGACGCTGTATAATCTAGGATTTCTTTCTGAAAATTTAACACACCACACATAAGTACATACAATTTTTTTTTCATATATTTTAGGGTTGCGTACCCGAAGGGTCTAAGCGGAGCCCTATTGCTGCCACTCACGTGTATGTCTTTCCGTCTGTCAGTCTGTCCGTCTTCTATCACAAAATTTTGTTCCGAAGAATTTTTTAACTTCCCTTTGACCTATGAACTTGAAAGGTGATAATGTTTATTATTTATTCGTATATTTTACTAACAAATACTAAAATATTCACTGACTCTTTTAGATTGCCGACTGCCGGCTTGGCCGACTTCGAATTAATCTTTACAAAGTATTAAGTAGGTATTTTTCGTGTTTTAGAAATCCTTAAAACTTGCCAACAACAACTTTATTTTCGAATAAAATATGAGGCTAAAGACACAATTTATTCTCAGATAATCCTTCAAAATAATGCTTATATTACACGCACATAACTACCACTTTAGGATTACCATTCCATCTCAATGTAGCAACGGCTGACATATCACGTTTGTGCGCCTGCGCATCTAGAGGTCACAGCGACATCTAGCGGAGACCCGCGGAGAATTCGTTACGAGACCTTATTCTGTAGTTTATGGTTATTGGTTGGTCTAGAAGTAGGTATTTGTAGTGTAGTTTTTTAGAACTTTATTGAACAGGTTCTGTGCTAAAGGTCAAACGGTTAGAGAGAATTTTGAGTTAAATTTTAAACATTTTTATGTATAGGTAATAGTGGTAGTTACGAAAAATAAAATATACTAGGTTTCTGATCTTCTTTCAACTTTTGATAGAAAATTTATTTTGAAGTATTTAACACCTCAAGGCCCTGCGTCGACGAGAGGCGACAGCAATCAACACCGTCGTCGGGCCCCGCCTCGCCATAAGCGGCGGCAGTTTCGCGCGCTTTAAAACTCTATTATTACTAATAAGGAACGATTTTACTCCGGCAGTGCTGATCCGGCGGTGCTCGGGGCGATAGTGTTGATCGCTGTCGCCCCTCGTCGACGCAGGGCCCTGACGGGTTAAAACTCTACAGAATTCTTCACTTTCACTTTCACGTTTATTAACGACTTTATCATTAAAAATTAAGAGTAAAGTAGTACCTACAATTTTTATTTTTAAAACTAGCGTCAGCTTTCCACGGGTACAAATTACACATCTAAACCTTCCTTATGAATCAGTCTGTCTATTGGTGAAAATCGCATGAAAATCCGTTCAGTAGTTTTTGAGTTTATCGCGAACAAACAGACAGACGGAAGCGGCGGGGTATGTAGTTATAATTTACGTTGAATGTCTGTACCTCGACCAATATTTCTCTCTTCAAAACAGCAGTCCTCTAAGAAAATCACCAACCCAGTTCATCAACCTCTCTACGCATAATTATTTAAACCGCCCACTCTGTACGTAAATCTAATCTGTACCCTGTTTACGACAATCATCTAGGTGGGTTGATATTGAACAAGCAGCTGAGATAGTAAATTAAGAGCCGACTCGCTGTAATACCTGCTAAAGGTTTTAAAACCGGTAGTTACTGGCAATAACCTAGGGCAGTAGGGTTGTGCCCCTTTACTCAGCTGCGCGAGGCAAGGGAGGGTGATGTGTTTATCAGCCTATATATGTATGTTTGTTCCTTTGTGGCGCTTTAGAGACCAAACGCGTTGCCCGATTTTGATAATTCTATCGTCAATTGATTCGTCTTAATTAATCTTGCGAGTGCTACTAAGGACATGACAGTAATCAAAATACAATATGGAGGACAACCAGACGCCATATTGTGAAAAAGAAATTAATGAAAGTCGACAAACTATGTATATTAAGTGGGGTATCAAAATAAAAGGTTCAAGGAAGAGATACCATACCTATATATAAATCGATAAAAAAAAAATTCAAAAAACCCGACTGAAAAAAACAACTAAAAAGTTCCAAACAAGTCACTTTTCAAGCAGTCTGATGTAGTTGGTGGTATGAAATCAATAATTGAACTAAAATAACTGCCACCAACTGCATCAGACTGCTTGAAAAGTGACTTGTTTGAAACTTTCTAGTTGTTTTTTTCAGTCAGGTTTTTTGGAAATATTCAATATTTTTTTCAAGCTTTTTTAAATAACTTGCAATGTTCGTATGTAAGTTGACCATTTCAAAGTTTTCAAATAATTTTTGACCACTTTTTGGTTTCCGATATACTTACCTATATTTAGTCCATACGTTAGATTATCAAACAAATATTGGACATTTGTTACTTTACCAAATCAATAAAAAATAGCCAAAGCTAAAACGCATCAAATTTCAGGATTGAGAGCTTGTTATACATCACTTGTAGTTAAAAATTGGTACATTTTTTACGTTGGTTCACACGAAATTTCAACGCACTGTATAATCCTCATTTTTAGGGTCCCGACAGTCCGAATGAAAAACAGAACCTTTGTAGGATCACTCGTGTATCTGCCTGTCAGTCCGTCTATCCGACCATTCACCTCCCCTTCCAAACAAAAAACAAAACCAAAAAATTTAGGAGGTAGTTCTATACATATAGATTACAGGAAAACCTATAAGAAGTATACATACATCATCATTCTCCTGCCCTTATCCCAATTTATTTGGGGTCGGCGCAACATGTCTTTTTCTTCCATACTCCTCTATTAGTCGTCATCTCTGTAGTCACCCCTTATTTACCCATATCCTCTTTCACACAGTCCAACCATCGTTTCTTTGGCCTTCCCATACTCTTATAGCCATCCACGTCCATACACAAGACTTTCCTCACGACATTTTCTTCATTCCTCCGCATCACATGGGGCATACCACGACAACCGATTTCCACACAACTTTTCAGTCAACGGTGCCACTTTCAGACTTCCTCTTATATACTCATTCCTAATTCTATCCATGCGCGTAACACCACACATCGCTCTTAGCATTCTCATCTCAGCTACATGCAATTGCTTTTCATTCATCCCTTTTGTGGCCCAACATTCTGAACCATACAAGACAGCAGGTCTGACCATTGTTTTATAAATCTTCCCCTTAAGTTTTAGGGGAATGCGGGAGTCACAGATAGTCCCGGTGACCTGCCGCCATTTCATCCATCCAGTGTTAATTCTGTGCTTAACAGTCCGATCTATTTCGCCATCGCTTTGCACGAGTAAACCGAGATACCGAAAATCGGAGCAGACTGGGACTGGGGGTGGCGCGCCATCTAGCACTATAGCTTCAGAACTGGAGAACTATACCTACATATAGTTTAAAAAAAAAACGTGAAAAGAAATATGATTTGTTCGGAACCCTGTGGCTGTGCGTGCGAGTAGACTCGCTCTGGTCCGGTTTTTTGATTACGTGACAAAAGATTTTTTTTTTTTTTCATATACCCTATTAATGGGAAAAGGTATTAACTCTAAAAAAACCATAAGAAAAAGTATTGCTCAACAAATCAGAGATAGACATTTGTACCCGTCAAATTAATTTACAGTTGAAGTTTTAGTTCAAATTAATTTAACCTCGTCTCTTTACCATGTTAGATAAAATTAATAATGCTGGTTAATTTATGTTTACAGCAGTTCTGCACGATTGTTCATTAAAAGTAATATAATATTATGACTTTGGATTTCTATGATAGATTCAAAATTAAATTATATGACTATTTATTTATTTTGTATTCATTTTATTTACATTTTTAAATATTAACATATAAAAATAGTAGCCTACCGGTATCGGGATATGAAATATGGATATGGACCCTATTCCCGATACCGGTAGGCTCCTGAGAGAAGAATCAACTAACTGTACGTGCCGTGTCCAGGAGCACTGCTTTCTGGGCAAAGTCCTTGATCCAAAAACCCAACAAGAGCCTCTTCAGATGTTGGTTGAGGCTCTTGGCTATTAAGCCATAATTTATATTAAATGTATACAACATATAAATTATAATTTTAAATATTTCTTGCAAATCATACAAAAAAAAAACATTTTAAATTATAAAAAAAATGTAGTCCGCCGGTGTCGGAAGCAAAGTCCAAGCTACCAGTGGTTAGGGCTCCAGAGACAGGAACCTCCACACAATGCGAGCCGTATCGAGGAGTACTGCCTTCTGTATCGAGCCCTTAATCCAACCGCGCAACGACAGCTTCGACATGGTGGTCATCATGACTTTTGACCATCAGGCCGTTGCCGGTAATGACTATCGGCACAATGACAGCCGAGTCCACATTCCACATATCGACAACCTCGTGTGCCAAGTCGAGATATTTGGTTTGCTTCTCTTTCTCAGCTTTATCTTTATTTCGAGTTACAGTGAGATTTATTATTATTATTTTAATAATATTAGTAGGATTTATAAAAGGCAGCCCTACTAACCAGTACCTCCCAGTTATCTTCTAACGAGCTTGCGTTAGAAGCTGTATAATAGAAGCAGTTTGATTAGAATTTAAATGAAAATCATAAAACTTGTACTTGAACAGTATAACTACATCCTACACTTCACTTAGGACCATTTTCTAAGCTTGTTCTGAACTTAAGTATTTTTTTTTTCTGAGAGTAGGAAAGGAGGTTTGAATTTAAAAAAAAAATAGCAATCTGCCTAGTCTTTTCCCAACTATCTTGGGGTCGGCTTCCAGTCTAACCGGATGCAGCTGAATACCAGTATTTTACATGGAGCGACTGCCTATCTGATCTCCACAACCCAGTAACTGGGTACAATACTCCTTGGTAAGACTGGTTTGACAACCAGTCTTCTGACGACCCGTAACGACTGTCAAAGATCCACGATTGACAGCCAGGACCAACGGCTTAACGTGCTTTCCGAGACACGGAGGAGTCTCGGTATGTCAAGATGGTCACCCATCCACGTACCTTAACCTGACCGTACACATATATACACATACGAACCTGTGCGTAGCTTAACCTGATGGATCGACCCGTGCGGCTGTTATTACTTTAGCTACAAGAAAAGAATAACAATAATAATAATTTCTATAATACCTATAATAATTTTATAAAGAATTTTCCAATATTCACATTAAGATAAATCGCACCTGCGGTTTCCAGTAATCTTTAACCTCCATTTAGCTTTTAAAAACTAGTTTTTAATGATAAATTCATCAGGCACAGCCTAAGGTGTGCCAAACCACAGTATTTCAAAATCAAGGATAGAGTTAGCTTTCTAATGAATATAAATAAAACCATTTCTAGCGCAAAGGTGAATAGGGCGACCTCTAACAAATACCATTTCCATGTCATTATACGACTAAACAAATCAAAAACATATCCATCGATCGCTGTCCACAAAACAAGTTTTTGTAATACCCTTTCACCGAATCAATGGTCACGTATACGCGAGTAATTCACGCCTTTTGACAGCTCGCGACTTTTGACAGCTGTTCCAAAATGGCCGACTTCAATAAAAAATACTTTCACTTATATTTCGTCGCTACAAATAAGTTTTGGCGGTAACAATAGCCACGTTTGGGTGATATAAATAGAAGATAGTTTGTTAATGCTGCGTGAAGTGAAAATTAAACATGGCGGCCGCGTTTTTTTTTATTCTTTTGGGCATTGGCTGTATTCCGTTCTGCCTTGTATCAATATTTTTATTTATGAAATCGATTTGCTGCGACACTCTCGATTATTGCAGACGTCGTTTTAAGTTGTTAGAAGCAATGACAGCGCACAAACATGTCAAATTATGCCACAGATTATAAAATATGATTGGTCTCCGTAAGGTCATTATGATATCATCATGATAAACATTTTGGGTACAAATATTATATTACCGGAACTGAGCAATACGAGTTATCTAATGTCTACCTACTTGAAAAATTAAATCTGCAATATTTTATAATATTTAAAGGATTGAGAGAAGTTGGAAACGATTTTCACTAATTAATAATACACTAGTAATCGTCTATCATATTAATACACGAGTAATCCTCTATTATAGTATTTCCAGAAAGAGTAGCACGTAACTAAATAATATTTTAACGATTTTAATTCAATATATTTCTTAAAATGTCGATTTTTTAAATATATTTTGACATTATATGATAAACATCTCTGCCTTGGGCGAATTTTGATTTCTGGAAGGAGAAGTGGGAGTCTTTTTGCCCAGCTGTGGGACACAAAGTAAGCTAAAAAAAAAAACTTTAAACTAACACTTGGACGTGCGCTATTCAAATTGCAATCAAAGACTGTATTAATGTAATTATATATGTATAGGTACTACTTCCATCATTAATGCTCACTGATGTCGAAATCGTTCCATAAATCATTAGTTTCAGTGCTAGAGTTCTGAATAAACTCTCATTTCATCTGATTTCAATAGATTTACATTACGATATTAATGATACTCGTATATTCACCTAAATATTGAAGCGTTTTCGTATTGCTACTCATACGAAGTGTCTTAAGTAAAAAAAAAAATACAACCGACTTCCAAAAAAGAGAATAGGTACACTAAAAGTTGCAAAATAACTTTAATTTCGGAAGTCGGTGTTTGTATTTTGTTTCTTCGTTATTTGACACCGACTTCCGAAGTTAAAGTTATTTTTTAATTTTTAGTGTATTTTCTTTTTTGGAAGTCGGTTGTTTTTTCTTTTTTATACAATCATATAAGAGTTTTTTATTTTTCTCTTTTTAGTTGTTATTTTTTATTATACCCCAGAACTAAAAACCCCAATAACGTGGAACGTAGAATTTAAACATAGTTACTCGTAATTGGAGGAAACCAAAACGTCATCTATGTATACATATTTTTCGTTTTTGTTCAGTTTTTCAAAAAGCGCTGAAGCAATTTCGATAAAATTAAAATATGTGAAAAAAAGAGAATTTTAAAAATCGGTCCACAACTGACAGGTAAATCGGTGGACATACATAAAAAAAATACATACAGTCGAACATAGAACCTCCTCCATTTTCGAAGTCGGTTAAAAAATTGGACCTCCCATACTAATTTTGATCAGCTAATGATAACTTTGTACATAGGGAAAGTCGATTTCTTTTTCTACCTATTTGCAGTTTATCAAAGTAACACCGAGTCCAGGCTAAGGTGGTATGGATATGTTATGCGTAGACCCGATGACCATATCCTGAAGCCATGGAAAAGCAGAAGTGCTTTTCCATGGCTACAAAAAAGAGAGGGAGAGGTAGACCGCTAACTACCTAGATGACAAATGTCCGGAAGGACATGCAAAAGCTTGGCCTTACAGATGACGATGCTTACCAGCGAAGAGAATGGCATCGAAAGATTAAGAAAGCCGACCCCGCGTAACGGGAAGAGGCGAGGGCAAAAAGAAGAAGACCTATTTGCAGTATATCCAAATGCTGCTAAATATTAGGTGGACCTATGAAAATAATCAGCGTTTTGTATGGAGAATTTCAAAGAAGTTCCATTTTTCATACTAACATTTTCTTAATTTATTTAACAACTACGAACAATAATGTTTTAAGACTTTTATGCAATAATGTTTAAAAACTAAGATAACTTAGGCCACTTAGAGAAGACCAACAAAAATAAGTTTTTGCTAAGTTAAAACAAATAGTGGTAATGTCTGCTAACAAAAAGAGGAGTCATTTTTAAGGTTTTTTTTTGTTTGTTTATAAAACTATAAGTACCTAATAAGTTTTTTTTACTGTTGGCAGTTGTCTATGACGGTCATTATTCGATAGAATATCAAGCACTTGATGAATATTTTAATTCATAGAAGTGACGAGGTTCTCTATTTGTGAGAAAAAAAAACGCCAATTTTATAGGTGGGAACCCAATATACTCGTAATAATACCTATCACTTCACCTAAAACACTCCCTCACATTTTTTATCTAAGAGGCATCTTCACCTTGACATTCACAATAGAATGCCGCCGGGTCATATGAATCAGACGGTTTCGTCTGAGGTCACTCTAAACAGGATAATAATATAATTATCACATCATCAACCATTATAAACTGATCTGCTGCTCATTTGCATTCTAATTTTTTAATTAAAATTTAAAATCATTGAATGGTTGTAAACTAATAGCTGAGGGTCTAGACAATGTGATATGCTATTGCAAATAATACTTAATTGTGAAAAAGCAAATAAAAAGTTCCAAACAAGTTATGTTTTGAGCAGTCTAATACCACCAACTGTATCAGAATGCTTGAAAAGTTGCTTTTTACTGTCGAGTAATAAGAAATTTTTCAAATTTTCTAGTGGGTTACTTTTTGAAAACGGCATTCAAGCCTTTTGGTTTGATATCGCACCTGACATAATCACAAAAAAAATCGACAAACTTATCTAATGGCGGCTGCCATTTTGTTTTTTTTTTTTCAATATTCATGTATGTAGCTTATGTCAGTTCGGCAGTCAAGATCGATCTCGTGATGCCTTATTTGTTAAAAGCCATCCAACCGGGCTACAGGGCGTGCCAAAGATATAGACAAAGAAACATACATACAGAAAAACTTACATACATGTGACTTGAGTTATATCGGCTAAAGAATCTTGAAACGGTTCATACGGGAAATATTCTTCTTCATCCTCGCTCTTTCTCACCTTATGTGGGGTCGGCTCTCCTAATTTTGTGGCGCCAGGACAATCTATCCTGGGTTGTCGGGTCGAGCAGTTCTTCCTCTGATAAGAGTTTCGTCATGCTGCTCCACCACGTGGCAGGAGGTCGTCCTCTACCTCTCTTCTTTTTAGGCACTTGCAACGCTTTTTTCACTACGTGTGCGTCCTCGTCTCTTCGCATCACGTGACCATACCATCTGAGCCGGCTTTCAGTTAGTTTCTCTGATATGGGGGCGACTTTGAAACTACCACGGATATGCTCGTTTCGCACTTTGTTTAGCCTCGTCACACCTCCGGACCACCTCAACGTCTTCATCTCGGCGGTGTGGAGCCTTAGTATGTGTGTCTTTTCACATTGCCAATATTGGTTACCGATTCCAATCATTTAAATATAAATAAAACCGCAGCCATCAGTGTCAGGGACGTAGCGGATAAATTTGTAACAGAGTTACCGCTCCCCTGGGCACTCAGGCAAGTAAGGAACAGCGGTGGGTTTTAGTCAGTAAGAGTCTGACACGCCCTCCCGCTCCAACTAGAGCGGGTGAAGTTATTTGATGAATCCCCACCCCAAAAATAAAACCAGCCATCGCTTACCAATATCATCAATTAATCAATTCAAGGTATTGTAGAGCCTCTGCGGCAGCGACCTCTCGCGCCCGGCCCTGGTCCAGGCCATGGTACGGAGCGAGAGGGAATGGGTAGCAGTCTCCTCCTTTGCGAAGCAGTAATGCTCGCGAAGGAGGAGGCGGAACGGGTGAGGGAGACTCAAAGGAGTTGCCCTCACGTCTCCAGCCGCAGCCACCGCAGGAGATGCCCTGGGCGTCGGAGGTCGCAGGACGATCTTCAGCCATCGCAGATGCGGGCCTGCGTACTGCGAGTAATGGGTAGCTCGCTGTCCGATCAGGACCAGGCCCGAGAGTCGACGGCGCGTAGTGTTCCACGCGCGCCTCAAAGAGAATACGTCAGCCACCACTGACAGGGCCCATCATGCCGGTGCCTGCATGACAAGGGGTAGCATCCCAAAAATAAAACCAGCCATCGCTTACCAATATCATCAATTAATCAATTCAAGGTACTGTAGAGCCTCTGCGGCAGCGACCTCTCGCGCCCGGCCCTGGTCCAGGCCATGGTACGGAGCGAGAGGGAATGGGTAGCAGTCTCCTCCTTCTGCGAAACAGTAATGCTCGCGAAGGAGGAGGCGGAACGGATGAGGGAGAGGCAACAACAACAGACTCGCCCTCACGCCCTCAGCAGCAGCCGCCGCAGGAGACGCCCTGGGCGGAGGACGTCGCGAGACTATCTCCGGCTATCGTAGACCCGGGCCTGCGGACGGCGAGTAGTGGGTAACTCGCCGTCCGATCAGCACCAGGCCCGAGAGTCGATGGCGCGTAGTATTCCACGCGCACCTCAAAGAGTTTTCAGCAAACATGACGCGGCCCATCATGGCCGATGCCTGCCCGGAGGTTGAGAATAAATTCGAAAGAGTTACCTCGCCTCTGGGCATTCAGGGTAGGGAGGAACATGGGTTGGTTTTAGTCAGTAAGAGTCTGACACGCCCTTCCGCTCCACCCTAGAGCGGGAGATGTCATTGGATGATTTCCCACCCCACAAAAAAAAAAAGTATTGTAGAGCAAGAAGCGTTCTTGTAGCTTTGGGGAGCTGTCTCACTCGCTGGCATCCGAGAGTGTTGTGTACGCAAGTGTAACGAGTGACATGGGTAGTGTGAGGAGTGAAATACGAAGGGATAGCGCACTGGACTTTTATATTGATTAAATAAAAATATATGTGACCTCTTCGACCGGGCGAGCTAACCAAACTGTTTAAAGACAATCGCAACATTTTAATAAACTATTCTAGTTCGTAATGTTTGAACGACTCTCCAAAATTTATGTGCTGCCAGCAATTCGCGATTCATATGTGTGGTGTGTAAGCCGAATGCACACACGCCACAGTATCTTACTAAAGGATTCACACATTATCATCAAAGCACTAAAAGTAACAGTGCGTGAGTTGCTTGTATGTACCTAACACTCGTTATTAAGAACCTTGATGGTGTCTATTGTGAACAGCCAGTGACAGGCGGCTGAGTAGCGCCTACGGAATGAGTTGTAGCCTTCGGATCGCTGTGAGATGTCTGTGCATGTCTATATATGGGAAAAGGATGGATTTGTTATGAAATTATGGTTAAGGAAAGGAAACAATAGAATGAGAAGAGAGATGAGAATGCTAAGAGCGATGTGTGGTGTTACGCGCATGGATAGAATTAGGAATGAGTATAAGAGGAAGTCTGAAACTGGCACCGCTGACTGAAAAGTTGTGTGGAAATCGGTTGTCGTGGTATGTGATGCGGAGGAATGAAGAAAACTTCATGAGGAAAGTCTTGTGTATGGAAGTGGATAGCTATAAGAGTAGAGGAAGGCCAAAGAAGCTATGGTTAGACTGTGTGAAAGAGGATATGGGTAAAAAGGGGGTGACTACAGAGATGACGACTAATAGAGGAGTATGGAAGAAGAACACATGTTGCGCCGACCCCAAATAAATTGGGATAAGGGCAGGAGAATGATGAAAGGAAACAATAGAAGGTAGAAATGTTGCCGATTCTCTTGTTCAAACAAAAGTTGTATTTGTTCAATGGTGAAAGACAGCGCCAATGGCTCGGAAAATAGCCACTTGTTTAAGCATTTGCCATTTAAGCATGGTGATTAAAATATTTATAATCATTCTGACTGTACGTTTTTATTATATCGTATAGAGTTGGGACTTCAGAATCGTGTAGTGCCAGGATCGGTGAGAGTAGGGAGTTAGGGACGAACCCCAATAACTAAAATAAAATTAGAGACTAATAAATATTGTGCCTCAAAAATTTATGCAATTCTAAATGGCATACCAAAAAAATTAGACCAAATAACAATTATGCTAACTATTGCATTATGCCAAAGTATTATTATGCTAATAAAAGTTATGCGAAAACATTATGCCTTAAAATTTTATGCCACGAGAAGGATTCCCGTTTTTACGTGTAGGTACCCCTCAATTGTATGGATATATCAGTTCAACTAAATTTGACAACTCTAATTTACGTCCGTTTCTTTCTTGTTTTATTATAGCGAATAAAAACGTTTTACAAAAAATACAACCGACTTCTAAAAATTACAAAATAACTTTAGTTTCGGCAGTCGTTGTTTATATTTTGTTTCTTCGTTATTTGACACCGACTTCCGAAAATAAAGTTATTTTGTAATTTTGAGAAGTCGGTTGTATTTTTTGTAAAAAGTTTTTTATTTTTCACTTTTTAGTTGTTGTACCCCAGAAAACTAAATATTAGTTATGCCCGAATGTATAACCCCAATAACATGGAATTTGAACATTTAGACAAAACCTAAACGTCATCTGTGTATACATAATTTTTATTTATGTTGATTTTTTCAAAAAGTGCCGAATTGATTTCAATAAAATTTATGTGGGACCACCTCTGAAATATAACCTACCAAACAAAAAAAGAAAATCGATTTACAAATGGCGGAGATATCGCGTAACAAACATACAAAAAAAAAACATACAGACGAATTGAGAACCTCCTCTTTTTTGAAGTAGGTTAAAAAGGTAGCAATAGCCTAATTAAGTTTAGTTTGTGCACAACAAAATCGGCACCAATATCTGCATGTCAGATGCCGTCAAACCTGTAGGCCCATATATATCACAAGACTGGAGCCCTGACACAGCTAGACGGCGTCGCAGACCGAGGAGATGGCGGGACGTCTTAGATGGCTTCCTGACGAATTGGCGTGAAGAAGCACAGCTCAGAGCGAAGTGGAAGAAATGAGGGAGGCCTTCGCCCAGGTGTCGGACAGTCAAGAAAAGAAAAAGTCAATATCATTATTAACTCACACGCAATGCCTAACCGTCAATCCTGGCCATCTTGCACAGCTATCTGCGCATTCCAAGATTAAACGAGGCGATCGAGAGAGCTGCCCAGGTGGCTATATACGCGTCTGACAAAATTAAAGAAGAAAGCAATCAATCAATCTATCTATACTGGCTGTTGGTTCTTGTGATACAAGATCTCCTAGTACAACATGCAGGGCAGCACTGATTTTTGTGTCACGAAGTGTAAATGAGAATAGGCGGTGTCAAACACTTTCTTTTGGCATCGGGAGAGTTGCCAAGGTGTAAATAGGTCTCTTCTAGAGTAAAATACGTAAACACTGCAAATTAAAGCCAAAGATTGGCCAACAGTTGGCACTGAAACTCTATTCTATGTTGCATATACTACAAGGCAGCAAAGGCACAGAATAACTAATAGTACTAACGAAAATGTACAAATCCTACTCAAATGTATACCATATACATTTGAGATTTCAAAAATTTACACTCACAAATAACGTGGCTTTCGATTGGGAAAATAATTTTCAAAATCAGTTCAGTAGATCCAAAGATTACCTACGGGGTCCCATAATCTCACAAACACACAAACTTTAACTCTATACAATATTAGTATAGAAGTATATCATCCCTTCTTCACACTAATATTATAAAGGCGAAAGTTTGTGAGTGTCTGTTACTTCTTCACGCGCAAACGGCTGGACCGATTTGGATGGAATTTGGTAAGTAGATAGCTTATACCCCGGATTAACACATAGGCTACTTTTTATCTCGGTTTACGCGGGTGAAACCGCGGGACGCAGCTAGTAATATTATAAATGTGAATGTAAGTTTGTTTGTTACGCTTTCACGCGAAAACTACTTAACCGGTCATCATGAAACTTAGTACACATATTCTTGGAGGTAATAATAGTAACATAGGATACTTTTTTATGAAAAAAAAAATACGAAAGATATATAAACGCTGGTGAAACCGCGGGCACAGCTAGTTATATTATATTTGGACGGATGGATGTTTGTTACTCAATCACGCCAGAACGGCTGAACGGATCTGGATGAAATTTGGCACTGAGATAGATTATAGTCTGGAGTAGCACATAGCCTAGCCTACAATTTATAGCTGTTGAAGTGGTTGAGTGACGCCACGGGCGAAGCCATTGTCAGTTTGGCAGAAAATAATATTAACATACATGTCTCATTCTGGATAGAATTAGGAATGTGTATATAAGAGGCAATCTGAAAGTGGCACCGATGACTGAAAAGGTGTGTGGAAATCGGTTGTCGTGGTATGCGCGTGTGAGACGGAGGATTGAAGAAAATGCCGTGAAGAAAGTCTTGTGTATGGATGTGAATGGCTATAAGAGTAGAGGAAGGCCAAAGAAACGATGGATGGACTGTATGAAAGAGGATATGGGTAAAAAAGGGGTGACTACAGAGATGACGACCAATAGAGAAGTATGGAAGAAAAATACATGTTGCGCCGACCCCAAATAAATTGGGATAGGGGCAGGAGAATGATGATAATATATTTCAGAGATTTTAATCCACAAACCGAATGCAGCTTAGATCATACGCCTTTAAAAGCATCGATGATCATTGAATGAACATTACCCAATTGAAATTCTTATAACGTTAGTTAAGTAAAATAAACAGATAAATTACCTTTTTCGCTAAAGGTCACAGTTGCGACAGAATTAAGCATAATATTGTATTGAGATGTGCACTTTGTTCATCTTGTTTACTTTAAATTATCTTAAAATACAATATTAATATTTCCTCATTAAGCATACAGGGTATAATTGAACTGCCAGAGTCATTGGATACCCGGGCGGTCCGATCAGCACCAGGCCCGTGAGTCGACGGCGCGTAGTGTTCCACGCGCTCCTCAAAGAGATAAGTGTCAGCCACCACTGACGGGGCCCATCCTGCATGCCTAGGGGTAGCGGATAAATTCTGAAAATGAGTTACCGCATCCCTGGGCACTCAGGCAGGAAAGGAACAGGGGTGGGTATTAGTCAGTAAGAGTCTGACACGCCTGACTTCTCCCGCTCCACCCAGCACGGGAGAAGTCATTGGATGATTTCCCACCCCAGCAAAAAAAAAATGGATTACGGCCCACACCCTCTCACAGAGACGAGGTCTGAGCCCCAGCAGTGGGGACATTAAAATGCTGATGAT
Source organism: Polia nebulosa (assembly GCA_951329385.1). NCBI lineage: Eukaryota > Metazoa > Arthropoda > Insecta > Lepidoptera > Noctuidae > Polia > Polia nebulosa. The sequence goes on along the minus strand of OX589606.1, from coordinate 4,036,857 downwards.
ATACATATGATACTTGCTGACCCGACAGACGTTGTCCTGTCTTAGCTATGATCTGTCAAACGTGCGAAGGTTTTCTGAAATTTTCTAATTTTCCTCGCAACTTTTTTATTTTTTTCTTTCATAAGATCCTTTTCCTGACAATAACTAACAACAAAAAAGAATTAGCAAAATCGGTCCAACCGTTCACGCGTGATCCCGTGACCAAGGAAATAGGGATTCATTTTTATATATATAGATAACGGAAATGACATAGTAAATGGTCAGTAAAATGTTATCGTAGCTCATCAAAATTGTTACGGGAGGAGCAATAAAAGTTCAAAGACATCTCCTTTTCCTCAAACACACAATAATCAGGAATGTGCAAGATGTGTGCAAGATCCAAGTGACAAGTGACAACCTTGACATTAAAATGTCAGCATTCCTTTATCGAGCAAGTTTCGAACATCGGATCGAATCGTGTAACTTCGAATATCTTCGTGTTTCTTCGCTTATTCTGCGCATGCGCATGTGATGCGACGCCAGTCACACTGACGTCTTAAAGAGGATTATATTGATAGGATAAATTATTCATTGATAATTTAAATTAATTGATACTTGTCAAAAAGTTGATTATTTTATTGTAAAGTAATCCGATGCGATGATCTGAGATTAATCATATTTACCGAGTGTCAATCTGTGTGGTCCGGTCCTCGGTTGAGAATTAACTTTGAATAGCATATCCTGTCATACTTTGTCCTATTTATCAAAAAAAATAATTAAAATAGAGGCGATGCGTAAATATATAAGAAAATATGAAAAGAGCTTTTGAAAAGGGGCTGTGCGTGCGGATTTAGATATTTTTTTTTCTTTTTACTTCGCACGGACGGCTTCAAAAAGAAGAAGAAAAAAGCAAAGTTTCTAGTTATTTTTTTTTCTTTTTACTTGGCATTACTTGGCACGGACGGCTTCAAAAAGAAGAAAAGGTAGTTTTTTTTTTATTTTTACTTCGCACGGACGGCTTCAAAAAACAAAAAGAAAAAAGAAAAAGTAGTTTCTTTTTTTTTTACTTCGCACGGACGGCTTCAAAAAGAAAACAAATTAACGTTTATTTTTTTCTGAACAAATAATAATAAAAAAAAAAAAATTACCCCATAAACTATTTTGTTATACATTGGTGTGTGATGCATCCACTATAAGCGCTAATTAAATTGCAAGTTATCAATTTTCTCGTAAATTAGGTACTAACACTTAGGTAGGTAGGTACTTATCATTTTTTTAAATAACACAGCAGGTGATGAGGAATTTAACCTTTAAATATCTTCAATGTCTTTTTAAATGACCTAACTAGAATTTTATTTCAAAACTAGCTTCTGCCAGCGGCTTCGCCTGCGTGGTATTAGTACTACTCCCACAGTAAATTATAGCCTTTGTGTTATTCCAGACTATAATCTATTTCTGTGCCAAATTTCATCCAGATCCGTTCAGCCATTCTGGCGTGATTGAGTAACAAACACGCGAAAGTTTGGATGGATAGATAAATCAATCTTATAATTAATTTATTGGATTGTGAAAATGTTTAACCAAGCTAAAAAATTGTTACTATAACGTTACTTAATTTCATAACTCCAAGAGGTTCTGTGCTGTATTCTTATTTATTTATTGTTTATTTACTTATTATGTGTTATTTATTTATTATTTATTTATTACCTATTTATTTATTATTTATTTTTCTTTTATTTATTATTTATTTATTTCTTGGATCGCCAACAGAGGCTACACAATTACATGTATGTTAACTTAAACCGGAACTACAAGTGTGCGCTTCCAATCATAGGCAACCACATCATTCACTTAATATCTAGGTGAGTACAACAAGTTTGACAAGGACGAAAACATTAAAATAAAGTAAATTTAAACACAATATACGAAAATAATACAGAAGTACAAATTTAAATAAATTCAAAAAAGTTAGAAAAAATAATAATAACAATGGTAACAGAAAAAAAATACAAAATAATAATATTATGCCTTAAATCCTGTGAATTTTATAAACTTTGATATTATGCATGTAATATCCAATTCATTATGCTTTGGTAGTTGGTTATACTGCCTACAGAGCCTCGGCAAAACGGTGAAGTGTCCGAGGTTTGCTTGAAAGATTAATTGAATCCAAATATATACGAGTATAATAATATAGGTACAACGGCGGATCCAAACCTTACTACAAGGTTACTCGCATAGCAATGTGCCAATAGCAACCCACAACACAAAGTCAGGTTGCTACCTACCCACCAACCAATAACAGGCTCAATATCAATAGCCAATAGGCACTACATCTCGTACATACAATAATATGACATTTCTGTACGGACCACCAGTTGTCAAATGTGCATTAATCAGTGACTTTAAATATTAAATGAATTATACATGCGAGTTGACGCCATGCTGTGTGGCATTTGGATAGAATGTGGTATTCGGAATGTGATCTACCAGTTATGAAACTATATTTTGTTGTGCTGGTGAAAATTTACTTACTAAAAAAATTTGTATACTTTCAAAAAACCCGACAGTACAAAACAACTAAAAAGTTCCAAACAAGTCACTTTTCAAGCAGTCTGATGCAGTTGGTGGCAGTTATTTTGGTTCAATTATTGATTTTATGCCACCAATTGCATAAGACTGCTTGAAAAGTGACTTGTTTGGAACTTTTTACTTGTTTTTTACAGTCGAGTTTTTTGAAAATATTAAATTTTTTTATTTTCTACATTTTAGTGAGTTACATTATTGTCCTCCTTTACTTTTTCATTTTCTTTTTCACAGTATGGCGTCTTGGTGGTTGCCATATTGTATTTTGATTACTCTCATGTCTTTAGTAGCACTCGCAAGATTAAGACAAATCAATTGACGTTAGAATTATCAAAATCGGCCCACGCGTTTGATCTCTAAAGTGCCACAAAGGAAAAACATACATACATAGTTCATAGGCTGATAACACATTACCCTCCCTTGTGTCTCGCATTCAGGTAAAAAGGTTTAAGGACATGACAGGACATGCGTCACCTCCTTGCCTGCCCAGCATGCACAACCACCATCTTGAATAATTTAAACGAAGCCAATGACAAAGTTATCCAGGTGGCTACATACCAGTCGGACAAAATTAGAGTCTACCTACGAGTAAATCGACACGAAAAGAAGAATGATAAATGCACTTACTGATAGAAACAACGCACAACCTAAACCATTATCTAGAAGCATGTTTACACATAATACTCTGGCCCTTATCTTAATTTATTTGGGGTCCCGATTAATTAAAAGAAAAAAGTTTATTTGTGGCTCACAGAGGAAAAACACGAAATAAAATATTAACTAGCCATAACTAATAATACAAAATAACAAAAAAGGAATAATAAAGAAAAGACCCGTGCGACGCTTAAAAGGCTCGTATCTCAGCATAATTATGCTGCGATATTTAAAAAAAAATAACGCAGCGCTATATTGAAAGTTTGAAAGAAAGTTTGTCATATTTGCCGATAGCCAAACCCATCAGCTTGTTAATTAATACATATTTTATCTTACTTACTACTCTTACTATTTATTATTTTACTCAAAATAAAATGTAACAATTATGATTAAGAATTGGTTTTTTTCAAAAGACGGGGTCTCACGACTCACGAAGTTTGACAGGTTTACTGAATCTCCGGTCGATTCTGTTGACAGCTCACCGTGAAAACTTAGGTGGAGTGAGCGTGAAGTGAACTGTCATTCCACCTTGATTGTATGGATTGACAGCCCACTTTACGTTCACTTCACCTTAGTTTTCACGGTGAGATTTAACAGAATAGCACTACAGAGCCGCCTAATAGACATACCAGACAATCAAAAAGGTAATAAAAATACAAACCAAGTTCAAAATCGACTGTCAAACTTTTATTACCTTCTAAATCACGACCGTATAACAGCAACCATCTGTCACTCTGCTCTCATTCTCACATAAACAAAGTTGTATAACCAGCCAGCTATCCGATGACTTAACTCTATGCTAATGCATAATGCTCTATAGTTTATGCTAATCGCAGGGCCGGCCCACCTATGCGTGGTCCTTCTTGCAACACATCCGCTCCGAGTAGATACCGGTAAGTTGCGATAGAGGTGCTCGACCGTAATCAGATTAGCCGTGACACCTGTGAACTCTGAGGTTTTAAGACTAGGCTGTATATTTTTGACGTGTTTTAGTTGGGATTTAGCATGGCATTGATCTCTAGAAAATGTGACATTCTACTATTGATAATGATTGTCAAATTGTTTGAGATTGCCAGCATGACATTAAAATTTGGGTAGCGTTTTGACAATGTTTATAGCCGATAGAATGTCATTTTGTCTGGGCTCTGTTGAGACCCTTACAATAATAGCGCAATAAGCAAATATAGATACCTACATAACGTAACGTTTTTATATTTTTTTCTTCTTCGTTGAGATTTTATCACAGTTGTGTTGAGCAGTTAGAGCTTTTAAAAATTCTCGCTATCAAAGGTTTACTACTTCTTAATATCCCTCTCAGTCTCCCCAATACTTTTCCAATATTTTTTGTGTTTTTCCGTCTCCGATTAAACTCTGGAACGAGTCCAGATCGTCTTGGTTGTATTTCATAGATCTGCCTCGGTAACAATACTCAGGTATCCCACTGTAGGTATATAGTAAAGATCTTGTCCCACTAAAGTTCTTCAAAATACTGAAGAAATCAGTTCAACGAAAGCTGAAAGAATTACGAAAATGAAATCACAACAAAACATTTAAAAAGGTGCAGTCTCAATCAATCCTCCTTTTGCAAATATGACCCAACTTCATCACCTATTGTCCTAACTGTCAACTTTGACAGATGAGGCCGCGGCCATACTGTAATCAACTTTGACATTACCTCGGCGTTCGGGGGCGGTCGGCTTTCATTCGGGTGCTCTCGGAATGCGCATGCGTGACTACACTTGTGCAATGCCCATTTTGTCATAGAACGATCGTGTTTGAGAGGCACGAATGATGATGGATGTTGAAAATGGTTTTATATTGTAATATTTATCTTGGCGTTTTGCATGAGAATTGGACATCTTGCTGTTAAACAATAGCTTTGTGCAAGAGTATTTAGTTTGTGGCACGACTGTGGATTGTGAAGTCGCCTGTTTATGTGTCACTGGCTTGTTAAAACATAGTCATCAGCGAAATATGACAGAATTGAAGTGCATTATTTTTTAAGAACAAAAAATTTATGCACGAACCTTCTTCCTCTCCTGTATGGACCTTAATAAAATATCTGTTGTTTTGTAGTTGTTTATAATAAATATTATTTTCATGAAATCTTGAAATTAGTTAGGTACTCAACTAACCGAAACAAGCCTAGAACTAATAATTACAGTGCAGTCGCATTATTGTTCGAAAAATTTACCGCGGCCCATGTCTGATAAATCAAAACCTATCCTTATGTCATGCATTTTTATTCTTAAGACATAAGCCTCAAATCTCACCACCATCTCCTTGCCAACAGATGCGACTCGGACCACACAGCAGAAATGCTGTACACACACCTCCAAGCACTGATAGAACGGCCAGAAAATCAGAAGAAATTCGCGGACATAGAGCGCAAACTCCAAATGCGAGGGGCCTTACCATCGTCAAAGAAGCCCCCAGACTCTTCGCTAGGCAGCGAGGTCTCCAGGGAGTCGGACTCGGGGAGCAACGAGGAAAGATGTGTAGCCAACCTCTATGACAGTTTGGCCGCAGAATTGAAGCAAAAGTTATCGACAGGTAAACGGGGTTTAGGTCAGTCCGTTTTGTTATTTTTCGTAGGTAGATGTGGCTTGCTTCTCCATGCGTTTGTGCACAGGTATTTGGTATGTAGTTTGAGCTATTTTTATTTTATTTGTTTATTATGCTGTATGCTGATGAAATGAAGATGAATTTACTAGCATAAGCTTATTATTGTGGTATTGTGATTAACAGTCGAACTGGTCCTGCAGTCACAGAGGTTTATAAAAAGTTTCATATGGACATTCTCGCTATTTTTGTGGTTTTAAATCTTAAAAATTGAAGCGAGGCTTCATAGAAATCAATATCAAAAGTAATTGAATCAAATGCAAACAAGGCTAAGAGCTAGTACTTTTTGAACGTCAAAGTTCTACTTAAAGACAACCTCTTAAAAATGCCCGCCCGTCACTTCTTGGAAGAAGAAGTGGTGCAACAAACTCCCAAGCAACACATCTGTCTGAATTTATTTAAAAAACATATATGTATGAGTTTTTTTCTTGCATAATGTTTAAAAAGCATAAAATCTAAAATCAGAACATTTAAAAACTGCTGTAATATGTACTTTTTTACATAATATATTACTAGCTTTCTATTTATATATCTTGCCCAATTTAAGCTTTGCAGTCGCAGAAGACAACAGCTCTATGTTTGCCACATGCTTACAGCCCCTCATTTTTAATACATTGACTTAACTTTTTTTTTCTAAGGTTTGACTTAAAGTTTTTATCATCAGTTTCTTAAATGCCTCATTGCAGTGACCCCCAAACAAACATTTAATAAACAATTAAATTTCCCCACACACTCATTCAACATCAATAACTTTCTCAACTCACAGACCCCCCAAATCTTCCAGGCAAGAGCCCCATCTTGCTGCCTCCCCGGGACTATGACACGGTCCACCGGCAGAAAGGGAACCTCTCCAACATCGACACTAGGCGCTGCCTCAACCAGAACATAGTGGGGGTGAACGCGAGACGCAAGCTGGAGTCTTCGGGAGGCAGTTCTGGCATAGGGAGCGATCTTGCCCCCTCGCCAGAGAGGAATGAGTACAGGCAGCATGATAATCACAGTACTAGCGGTGAGTTTTATTTATTTATTTAACAATTAATATACTCACATACAAAAAAAAAAACAGTCAAGAAGAAGGAAACAGAGAAATAGATACAAAGGTTATGCTTATTTCTAAAGAAATCTCTTACAGCATACCTGCGAAAGGAGAGATGGAAAATTAAATGAACTTGAAAACTGAAGTTGGAAGAAATATATCAGTTTTTTTTAAATTTATTTTTTATTTTGGCTTCGCTCGGTTTGTGCATTTAGCCAGTGTTAAGTTAAAAATGAGTGGAGTCAGCCTTCTCGGCAAGCTTCGCTAAAGTAGTCAATGCTACACAATTAAAAAATTCTCAGCTTAGTTTACCGAGATCGCGCCTGTTTCAATGATTCCACATATTGTCCAGTTGCATAGACGCTTGAGACACAAAACTACACCAATTTAACATCACAATATCCATTATTACGTCAAATTATATTTTCAAACGGCCTACTTGGGTACGCAATTGTTTCAGTGTTTTTCTAATAGGCCACTGCATATCACGACCCTGTGCCTTCTACCGCTTTTGAAAAAATAAACAAACTTACCTACGCATTTATAATATTTGGTCCTTACATAAGAAACTGGCGTTTTTTTCTCACAAAGAGAACCTCGTCACTTCTATGAATTAAAATATTCATCAATTGCTTGATATTAGGTATATCGAATAATGACCGTCATAGACAACTGCCAATAGTAAAAAAACCTTATTACTTATAGGTTTATGAAAAAAAAAAATAACTTAAAAATGACTCCTCTTTTTGTTAGCAGTAATGACCACTATATTTATTTTAACTTAGCCAAAACTTATTTCTGTTACTTAATCTAAGTGGCATACGTTATCTTAGTTTTTAAACATTATTGCATAAAAGTTTTAAAACATTAGTGTTCATAGTTGTTAATTAAGAAAATGTTAGTATGAAAAATGCAACTTCTTTAAAATTCTCCATACAAAACTCTGATTTCATAGGTGGGGACCTAATATTAAGTATAGGTCGCATCCTTTTTCGTACCCCAATCAATAAATGAAGCTGTTAGAACTAGCTATAAAAAACTACTATAATAGTACACTTAGGCATTTGCGTGTATCATCTTTATAATGATTGTCGATTGTTTTTTTTTCAAGATGAGACTGAGCCCACGGTTATGGTAAAAAATATACTTCCGCGTTCCTGAGTGTAAATGATAAGAAACGTAGGTTTAAGGCGGAGGTTCCCAAAAATGGTCAAAAAGGTGGTTTTTTAAAGCAGTATATCTCATAAACCGTAAATAGTTTTGAGAAATAAAAAAAATATGATATTTTCAAGTCCTACTTGCATACAGTGATGGAGCAAGAAACATAATTTAACCTACTTTAATGCATCAAAAAAATCTTCTAACATACCTCTAAATTATCTTTAAAAGCAGATTATCTCTTCATTAACAATTATAATCATAATAAAAAATATACCATAAAATTTCAAATGCTAAGTTGCATCCAGTGATGGATTATTTTTTATAAATTTATTAGTAAATCCTAAGTAAATCGATAAAATACTTCATACTTTGCAATAAACTGCGACCATTTGTCGTAGCGCATCTCTTTCTTTTCTATGCAAACCGAGAGTGACCGCGCTTTATAGACATCTGGGCCTTAAGTATGTGGTGATATGTTTTTTAGCGTAGAAAATGATTCTGAAAATTTTCGTATAAATTTGACTGGTTAAACACAACATTTGGTACGACAAGTTAAATAAGAACCGACTTCGCACATTTAAGGTGAAGGAGGGGAAATCAATATTTTGGTATTGGTTAGTAAAATATACGTAATAATAAATATTATCACCAAATTTCAAGTTCATAGGTCAATGGGAAGTTAAACAAATCTTCGGAACAAAATTTTGTGACAGAGGACGGACAGATGGACAGACGCCAGTGGTGGATCTACAAACTCTCTCTCTCTCTCTCGAGGAGCTCGTGGCTAAAGTAATAACAGCTGTACGGGTCGATCCATCAGGTTAAGGTACGCTTGCCGGAGTTGGTCCATGGATGGGTGACCATCTTTACATACCGAGACTCCTACGTGCCTCGGAAAGCACGTTAAGCCGTTGGTTCCGGCTGTCAATCATGGATCTTTGACAGTCGTTACGGGAAAGTCTGGCAACCAGTCTTACCAAGGGGTATCGTATTACCCAGTAACTGGGTTGTGGAGGTCAGATAGGCAGTCGCTCCATGTAAAATTCTGGTATTTAGCTGCATCCGGTTAGACTGGCAGCCGACCCTAAGATAGTTGGGAAAAGGCTAGGCATTTGAGATTGAAACTCTCTGTCTTTACAATATGTGTTCCGTGCGGGATTCAAACCCACGACATGCAGTGAAAAAGTCAATTTCTTAGCCACTGCACCAGCTGTGTCAAATGATGGATCCGTTGAGGAAAAATATTTCGTCAAAAACACCTAAGTACCAAGATATTTGAATGTTTGCTAATGCGGTCATTTTTCGTGACCACCCAGGTTGCATCACCGACAGATTCGTACCAAAACAGCGGTTCTATGAATAACTTATAAAACTTATTACGTAGCGTTTTGTTATTTATAACTGTCTTATGTTTATGTAATAGTGGTGGTAATAGGGAATATGCATGCCATTTTTACCCCACTGTGCGACGCAAGGGAGGGTAATGCGTTTATTGGCCTATGTATGTATGCTTGTTCTTTTGTGGCACTATAGAGACCAAACGCGTGGGCCGATTTTGATAATTCTTACGTCAATTGATTGACAGTAATCCAATACAATATGGCGACAATCAGACGCCATATTGTGAAAAAGAAAAAATGAAAGTCGACGAACTATATTAAGTGGGGTACCAAAATAATGGGTTAGAGAAGGCGATTCCAAAAATATAACTCACTAAAATGTAGAAAATAAAAAAATGGACGTTTTCAAAAAACCCGACTGAAAAACAACTGCTTGAAAAGTGACTTGTTTAGAACTTTTTAGTTATTTTTTTATTTACAGTATGTTTTTTTGAAAAAGTTTGTTATTTTTTATTTACTTAAATAATACTTATTAACTATAGTCACAGATAATATAACTATAGTAAACAACTGTGCTAGAAGTTTTTTTTAATATCTACATCAAAACCAAAGTTATGAAGCTTTAAAAATGATAAATAGAAAGAGAAGTCCGACGTAACATCTGACGTCATTGGACTTGGCGCCCACAGCTTACATAGAAAATGGCGTTTGCGAGAGAGGGACAGTTATATTCGTTTAAAATTGTTCTAGCTCGTTTGTTTTTCGATCAATTTTAATTCTGTTTTTATTGTTACTATTCCATCTTTGTATATTTATAAACCGTTAGATATGAAAAAAAAATATGCATATTCCCTATTAATATGTTGGTCTTATTAAATGTTTAAATAAACTATTTCTTAAGAGAACTGCTGAATAATATAAATAAACTATTTCTTAAGAAAACCACTGCTTCATCTACTATTTAACCACAAGGTTAAATAGTAGATGAAGTGGTCCAGTGGTTTTTAGGTCCCGAAGTCCGAATGAAAAAAGGGGACCCTTATAGGATCATTCGTGTGTCTGTCTGTCCATCTGTCACAGTCAATTTGCTCCAAACCTACTGCACGATTGACTTAAATTTGGTGCACACAAGAATAATTGTGACCCAAACACGGCGAAGAAAGGTAAATATATGAATTTGAAATATGGGGGTCACTTTTGTTTTTTTTTTTCTTTTTTTTTGGGGTGGTGGGGGTGGGAAATCATCCAGTGACTTCTCCCGCTCTGGGTGGAGCGGGAGGGCGTGTCAGACTCTTACTGACTAAAACCCACCCCTGTTCCTTCCCTGCCTGAGTGCCCAGGGGTGCGGTAACTCATTTTCAGAATTTATCTAGCCCTAGGCATATCACTTTTGGGTTGCAAATCGGAAAATTATAAAATTCAGTTTTTCAAAATGTACCGTGTGACAAATCGAGGGCGGTGAGGCTTTCGAATGTATTTATTTTCATAATTTTAAAGTCAAAATTCTATAGTTATATTAGAAAATCAAAAGAAAAAAATCAATACTAGAATCTTGAATCCTGAGCCATCCACGGACCTCAAACAGTCACAAAAATAAATTAAAATCGGTCCAGTCGAGTTCGGTGACATGTACACAAGTTCAGAAGAATTAAAATCCACAAGCAAACACGCGGTCTACACATAGTATACATATAATCCAATTCACATTCATATTTCGATAGCTTTCGTGTAATGAATCCGCCTGCACTCAAATGTCAAGAAAAGTTGCGCGCGCGCAGCTTACGAAATTGTTGGCCAACATTCACTGATATATCGGTGTCTCAAGAGAATATTTGTTATTTTAGTTTCCTTATTTACTTCCTGGTTAGAATGTTGAATTAATTAGGTTAATTAGATGATTTGGGTGGAATTTCACGAATGTTTTACAAAAACTTCGAGATTTCAATAGGAAGAAAGTATATTTGGAACCGAAAAGGGAAAATAATTTTCTTATTGATTATAAACAATAAAATAATTTTAATAACATGGGGAAACTATAAAAAAATAAACACAGTAAAATAGTAATAGATCGATCGGTTGATGATTAGAAAAATATAATTAGTCCATCAGATAGATTATCAAAAAATACTGGACTCGTATTTTTCCTCTAGTCACGTTAACAAAAAATGAAGAAGATACAGTGCGTTGAAATTTCGTAAGACGTCACACTTGAGTAAAAATTGTACCACTTTTTACTCAAAAGTGACGTAACAAGCCCCCACTCACCCGGGCCTGCGGACGGCGAGTAGTGGGTAACTCGCCGCCCGACCAGCACCAGGTCCCGAGAGACGACGGCGCGTAGTGTTCCACGCGCGCCTAAAAGAGTTGTCAGCAAAAGGACGGGGCCTGCCACGGCCGATGCCTGCCCGGGGGTTGAGGATAAATTCGAAAGAGTTACCTCGCCCCTGGGCATTCAGGGCAGGGAGGAACAGGGGTGGGTTTTAGTCAGTAAGAGTCTGACACGCCCTTCCGCTCCACCCTAGAGCGGAAGAAGTCATAGGATGATTTCCCACCCCCCCAAAAAAAAAAAACAAGCCCCCACTCCCGAACTTTGATGCGTTTTATCTTTGTCATTTTTCTTTGTTTTGACAAAGCACTGAACATTATCACCAAATTGATATATGATTATTTTTAATTTATGATTCTTTATCACCAAATACAGTGAAAAAACATTATCACCAAATTTCAAGTTCATAGGTCAATGGGAAGTTACAAAAATCTTCGGAACAAAACTTTGTGACAGGCGACGGACAGACAGACGGACACGTGAGTGATAGCAATATGGCTCCGTTTGGACCCTTCGGGTAGGGAACCCTAAAAACCGAGTACGAAAATGTTCATCGAAGTAAAATTAATTGCAGACATAGTTCGAACGAACTCATAAGACTAGTTGCCATGATAATGAAAAAACTGTGTATTCGAGGACTTTTTACCCGATTGCGCGATATATGTATGTATGTTTGTTCCTTTGTTGCACTATAGAGACCAGACGCGTGGGCTTACTTTGATAATTCTTACGACAATTGATTGGTCTTAATCTTGCGAGTGCTACTAAAGACATGACAGTAAACAAAATACAATGTGGCGACAACCAGACGCCATATTGTGAAAAATAAAAGTCGACGAACTATATTAAGTGGGATATCAAAATAAAGGTTCGAGGAAGCGATTCCCAAAAAAAAAAAAACTCACTAAAATGTAGAAAATAAAAAAAAAATATTTTCAAAAAACCCGACAGTAAAAAACAAACAAAAAGTTCCAAACAAGTCACTTTTCAAGAAGGCTGATGCACTTGGTGGCATGAAATCAAAAATTGAACATCAAACTGCTTGAAAAGTGTCTTTCTTGGAACTTTTTAGTTGTTTTTATACAGTCAGGTTTTTTGAAAATATTCAATTTTTTATTACTCTTTTTTTCATTTATTAATGGCAATCGATGCCATTTTTGACAGCTCAGTCTCAATTAATAACAAGCAAAAGCTGTAAATTTGACTGAAAAAGGCCGAGTCGAGTTTGAGTTGAGTGAAGGAATTTGCCTATATAAATATTCTCCTCTATTTGAGCAAAAATTCTCATATGATGCAATCTCTTTTAATGACCAGTTCCCGAGTCTAATCTACTACGCATGTAATAGCTTCAATATAAAAAGTAACATATTATTAATATCCAATTACTGTATAGGAGTCGTTTTCTATAGGAAATGACGTCATAAAACTGTTATTACTGCTAAGAACATGGTATCGAGTCATTGTTTGTATTCTTTAGTATTGTTTGATAAAAAATGGATTGGATCAGAACGGAATTTAAAGTGGAAGGTTTGAGGATGCTTTAAATATAGAAAGTTCTGACTTTTATAAAATGGGAGTCGTCTTCTAACCTCTGAAATTTAGGGACTTATTTATCAAAAAATAAGCATATAGATATTTTATACACTCAGGTTCTTATTTCAACATGGTACCTGTGGATGGTAAAGTACTAACTAGTAATTTGAAGGAGGTTTGTCCCATAGATCCGTACCATAAACAGAAAAAAAAAGTTTCTAGAAACGTGTTTTTTTGGGTATTTTTTGGACTGTAGGTATCTCATGATCCGTAAGAGACAGCCCGCTGACAGACGGACGGACAGCGGAGATTGGGGGCTTAGGCAAAATAACAATTTAAAAACGATAACGAAGTTAGAAAAGACTAAAATGTATGAGATTGACATAAACCGCGCTAAGTCACGTGGTCAGTCGACTGACGACATCGTTATCGCAAGTTGGTAGACAATGTTATAATTCGTAACGAAACCATAAAGAAACGAATTGCTATCGTGTTTATCCCATACAAATGCGTAGACAAGCAGCGCTTTCAGAGTTCGCCTTCGCCTCGATCGTGATCGCCAAAAAAGATAACGAAGGAACGCTAACGCTAGGAAATGTTTATCGATATCTCAGAGACGATGACGAATTTAGATATCGTTTCGCTACGAAGCGATGTTACTTTGTCTACAGGGCCTGGTTGGTCACCCTTCGGGTACGGAACCTTGTGCCGCAAAGAGTTAAATCGGTTCGACTTCGATCGTGAGCAACAAACATTTCGAATTTTGAAATGATATTTTTTTGTTATTTCATATTATTAACATACAAATCACCACGCTTCACAATCGCCCTCTAATAAAAAGGAACATTAAAACTACATACATTGCCATTATTAACGTTTCTATACGTTTGCTCTCAAATAGTTCAAGAGCACAACCTTCAGAGTATCAAAGCATTAAGACACCTAATGACTTGTGAAACATCACACCTCACTTTATAACCGACCTACTTGATTCAAACGAAACGAGGGAATTAAAACTCTAACACAAAAGAAATAGAGTGGAAAGTTAAACGTGAGTGCAGAGTAGACATGGTTGATTTTGAGGTGTTGTGTTTGGCTTATGGCAAATTCGAGCATTGCGTTCCCTTTCAAAAATTTTGACGGTTATTTGTGGCACGCCATTTTTGAAAAGAGATACGCAAGTAGCTTTATATATTTAGATTTAAAGAATTACGTGCCTTAAGTTCATGTGTAGAGGGTTATTTTCGAAATGGACTTTGACGAGCATTCATGCAGGAAGAACCAAGCATTATTCGTCGAGTCGAAGCATCGACGCCAAGTTGCTAGCCTGTCGATTGTCTATCGGTTACATTTCGGGAAGTGTTCGTCGGAATTGCATAATTTAAGGGCCTACCTCCGCATAAGAATCCTATGCTGCGTTTGTTACAAATAGGATAAGGTATTTTTACGTATACAGCATTTAACAAAAACCCTGTCCGATCCAATAAAGGCGTATTACTGGTTTAAAATACGTACTAGAAAAAATTGTTAAAAAATGTAACTTAAAAACCAAAAGTTATAGATTTTTTATTTTTATAAAATATGTGAAATTTAACACGGCAAAATCTTTTCATTTTTACCTATTTTTATTTCAAAGGATACCGCCCTGCACTAGCCGCGCTGTAGGCACTTTTTGACAAAGGATCAAAAAAACCGTCTCGCTCAGGGCCGCGTCTATGACACGAAACTGTAGGCGAACTTTGTCGCGCGCTCAGTGTTGCGTTTGATAAGTTTTTCTTTTTTAATTAATTATTTTCATTGGGCAAAAATAATAATCAAGATCAACACAATTTAACTTAATGTGAAGCCCCGAAACTCACCGGTGAGTCGGACCAAAAAAAAAAAAAAATTAAAGAGAAAAATAAAAAAATAAAAATCGGCTGTCAACCCGGGTTGTCGTCGGGGTTCAATTTGACAACCCGGATTTGGCCGCGGGGCTTCACAGGTAAACTTAAATTGGAACAACGTAAAAATACTTTATCCTCTTTGTAACAAACGTGAAGTTGGATTCTTTAATATTTATTTTCTGTGCTATGCTACGATTTTTTATTCAATGAGGGCGCCACTGGACCGTGAGTAGGGCCTTAACGTTATCACCAAACAAGTTCAATGGGAAGTTAAAAAAAAATTCTGACCAAAATTTTGTGACCAACGACGGACAGACAGACAGACGGACACGTGGACCCTTCGGGTACAGAACCTTTAAAAGCTATCAAAACTAACCAACCTCACAAACGGAGAATACGCTAGTTTTTCACATGCACAAACACCAAATAGGCAGTTTGGAGTCTCCCACGCCTCACGCTTTAAAAACAATAAGGTGCGATAGAGACGGAAGATAGTTTTCCATTATGTACACAAGTTTTCCCAACGAGGAAAAAATGGCTATTGTCTAGCAAAGTTTTTCAATGAACGACCTTCCTATTCACATTGGTGATTCTTTTGTTTGTTTTTTTTTTTTAATTTTGTGTGTTTTATGGTAGTAGTACTTTGACAGTCTGTAGCTTTGTTTGTAAACAAACTTATTTTTTGATGTGTAACATCTTTCCTCTCATCATCATCATCATCATCAGCCTTTTAATGTCCCCACTGCTGGGGCACAGGCCTCCTCTCTGTGAGAGAGTGTGGGCCGTAATCGGTAATCCACCACGCGGGCCCAATGCATGGGTTCGAATTTTTAGTTCTAGGACATGCCGGTTTCTTCACGATGTTTTCCTTCACCGTTTTGAGAGCAGTGGTGATGAAATAATTTACACAAAGTAAAGCGCCTGTCTGGGTATGAACTCACGACCTACAACTTGTAATTCGCGGCCATTGCCACTGGGCCACCGCTGCTAGGTAGTCAATACTATAATAAAATTCTTAGCTTAATTTTACCGAGATAGCGCCTGTTTCAATGATTCCACATATTGTCCAGTTGCGTAGACACTTGAGACACAAAACTACACCAATTTTACATCACAATATCCACTAGGAATCAATTTGCGAGTAATTAAAACAGCCACTGAACTTCACTCGAAAAAAACCCGCCAAAAACCTATGCAAAGTTGACTCATACTGACATACATATTTGCTAAGTGGAGGGCAACTGCTGAACTTTAAGGTACGTAGGAGAAAAGGCAGAAAGGCGCGACAATGCGACAACGGTGATCCGCCACATTTTCATAGAAATTGTTCTATGTCTCGAGAAGTTATAGCATTGCCGCATCGCATTTTTCTGTGTAAGCCCGAAGCCCTGTGTTTGCTCATAGCTAAAACCTGGGTCTTTAAGTCAAGAAAGAAAAAAAGAAAGAAAAGAAAGAAAAATTATTTATTTTGCACAGATTACAAAACGCCATCAGTTGAGAGTGAGATGGTGGTGGCCAAGCGCGAGCCTAGATCAAGGGGATAAAAAGTTGTGTCCAGTAGATTAATAAAATTAAAATAATTTTGAATCAATTTCAATTTAAATCGGACTTTTAGCATCAAGTTATCTGAAATAAATGAATTATAATTTATATTTTTTTAAATGCTTATGCGACTGTATCTCGCCAATATCATGGCTCCGAAATAGTCTTAATATGTATGCTGGGGATTGACTAAGAATTTGTAGGAAATGGTTTTCTCTACAGTTTTAATGCTTAAAAATGTAGCACAGTCAAACTAGAAAAATAAATAAAATCAATACTAAATGCTTTGGGTCAGAACAATTTTTATTCCGTCTTTGATTCTGTGTTAACCAATATTTTGACTGAGCCACACCTTTATTGCATAACTGTGATCCCCTGTTATGAAGACTTATCATGTTGTCATCATCAACTAACAAATATTAAATTCAATCTAGATTTAGTAGGTCATACATACACTAAAAACTTTGATAATTACAAAATAATTAACATTTGCAAGCACTCAGACGCTCACCGATTTCTTGAGCAACTTACAAGTATTATGTAATTAGATTATTTTTCTTCCATAAACTTTGATAAATTTCAATGCTCAATTTACGACAAATCGCGTCGGAATGCTTGACTTATAAATTTGTAAAAATACATCTAAAATAATTATCGCACACGTTTCTAAGTACGCACAGTTAATTAGTATGAACTGAACTAAATAATGTTAGTGGCAATTGACTGGATCGATGTTAGGTAGAGTAATTTTCAATTCACCTTTGTTTACCTAAACACATAATTATTATTATCTGTCTCAGTAATAACAATAATTCACAACAAATAAAAAAATAGGCAGTCATGGGTCTCATGGGGACTGCCGACAGACATGAAAACTGTGTGCTACGCGTCGTAGCACACAGTTTCGTAGCGGTGTCGGTGTCGCTCGTAGCGGTGTCGGCGTCGTTCGTAGCGGTGTCGGTGTCGCTCGTAGCGGTATCGGTGTCGCGCGAGTTCAATAGCATTTTCCCATCTTAAAAATGCCCAATGCGCCTATAGAAGTTTTCACTTCAAAAATTCTTTAAAAATGGTTTTCACTTTGTTGTCGCATTTTCACGGTGTGCCTGTCTGTTAGCCTTTATATGTGACACTTGTTATGGCTAGCTCCCTAATTCTCTTATGCTAAGAATCCTGAACCTGGTCATAAAAGGTAGCCCCTTCACTATGCACATTCTTGTTATTTTTTTTTTTTATAAAAATAGCAAAAAGTACAATATAACTTTAATTTCGGCATTCGGTATATCTGGTTTTGTGTCTTCGTTTATTGACACTGACTGCCGAGCATAAAGTTATTTCGCACTTTTTTTTTTTGGAGGTCGGTACTATTTTTTTTTTATAAAAAAGTTTATTTTTTATTTTTCACTTTTTATTTGTGGTTCTCCATTAAATTGTGTTAATAATACAAGTAGACATACGATCACTTACTGTTAGATATTGAAGAGTTCCACTGTCTATCTCCGAATATCTTCATCAGATCCTAATGTTACCTTCCTTGAAAAATATGCATTTGAATAACGAAAACCCCATATAAATCGAATCAGTAGTTTTCGAGAAAATCGCGGACAAACAAGATACATTCATACATACGGGTCGAATACAGAATCTTCTTTTTGAAGTTAGTTAAAAATGAGAGTTGTTTAAAACTTTAATTACTAAAATTGTAACGTTGAAGTGTAAATTAAATGAAAGTAATTTGATGTGAAATGTTATTGTTCTCATGTTGAGGTCACAGTTCAACACATTTGTTAAATTTTAACAACAAGTTAATACTTTCTACAAAAGTAGTTTAGAAAAAAAACTTAAAAAAAAATAGAACGGACTTCCAAATAAGAGCAAAATAACTTTAATTTCGGAAGTCGGTGTTCCTGGTTTTGTGTCTTCGTTTTTGACACCGACTTCCGAAATTAAAGTTATTTTGCTCTTTTTAGAAAGTCGGTTCTATTTTTTTGTAAAAAAGTTTTTTATTTTTCACTTTTTAGACAATTCATAGATATAGGATAGCAGCAATCGCGGTTGATTTGCTGTCAATTTTTGAAGAGTTCCGTTGTCTGTCTCCGAAACCCATTATCAGATCTTTTTAAAAATTAAATGGGACCATTTCGGAACAAACACCTTTCAAACAAAAAAATAATTTTGCAAATCCGTCAATATATGACGGAGTTATGCCCGAACAAACATAAAAAAAAAATCAAAAACATCCGAATTGATAACCTCCTTCTTTTTGAAGTCGGTTAAAAAGTCACATTGGTAACGCATAGACAATTCCTTTACTAGTAGAGTCTGACCAACGAAAGCTGTCCAAGAAAAACCGGCCAAGTGTGTGTCGGACTTCGTACATTTAGGGTTCCCTACCTAATGAGGGAATTATCAAAGAAAAAATCTGATTTATCAGTAGATTGGAATTTGTTAGTAAAATATACGTAATAATAAACATTTTCATCAAATTTCAAGTTCTTACGTCAATGGGAAGTTAAAAACTCTTCTGAACAAAATTTTGTGACAGACGACGGTCAGACAGACAGACGGACACGTGAGTGACAGCAATAGGGCTCCGTTTGGACCCTTCGGGTACTAAACCCTAAAAAGGTGGCAATTTAATTATTTTTTATATAATTTAATTATTATATAATATGAAATACTGATGTAAGTATCGCTTAATATTTCTTGAATAATAAATATTATTATCTCCGTTTAAGCAGTGAATAAACAGGGTTAATAGCTATTGTTTTTTTAAATTGCCGCCTTTTTTACCCGACTGCGCGACGCAAGTTTACCCAAACGTGTTTGGGTTGTGTCAAAAATACAATATGGTGATACCTTATTGTGAAAAAGATTAAAGTCGACGAACTATATTAAGTGACGTATCAAAATGTTTGGAACTTTTTAGTTGTTTTTGACAGTCGGGTTTTTTGAAAATATTCATTTTTTTAATTCTTGGACAGCTTTCGTTCGTCAGACTCTAGTATTTTACTTTTCCATCATAAATACAAAAAAAAAGGTTTAGCAATCCTGATTTCCATGTTATTCAGCAGATATTTAAATTAGACCTTCATCGAATTTAACAAGTAAAACTTTATATACATACATAACAAAAAATGTATAAAGCTTAACATATCTCAGCCTGTTGGAATGTACCTACTATAATAAATAGCTATTAAAAACAATATCTCGGTACTAAAACTTATTGCTGTTTTGTGGACATTTACCCAACATAAAACTAGGTACCAACAGCTGGTAAATTGCAACAGACGCGAACAATTTCTTAGTACAAAAGTTTAATAAACTCTACACACAATGCTTTGAAAATCATTATTATAATATTTTCCCATAAAGCACAGAGGAATTAGAACAATATAAGTACTTTTAAGTTAAACAATGATACGAAACTGAGCACTTTGCCTGAATCACATGGAATTGGCGCGCTTTTACATAAAATGGCGTCGTGGGAACATCTTATGGTTGTCAAACGGTTTTTTTAAAATAATTGTTATCTTTATTGCTTCGAGAGATAAGAATTTATGTGTAATAAATAAAATAGAATACCTAATTGTTATTTTATGCAATGATTATGAAAATCTCGGTCAGATTTGCTACAAGTTTTTATATGCAATAAAACGGTTTTTCAAACATTCATTGACGCGACTGGAACATAATGACCGAATTTCCTGCTGGAGTCTGGATTTCCTGACCCTATAACCTGGAAGCTGAAAGCCAAGAGTGAATATGTTAGTTCTAGGTATCCATCGTCGACCACATCATCGCTTATCGTAAGGTGAGATAGTGGTCAAACGCGTGCCTATCAATATATAAAATAAAAAAGTATTTAATTATCCATCCATCGCTTAAAGCGATCATCAACACAGTTACCAATCCATCAACAGTCTTAATAGTGACCCACATCTACTTTAATATATTAAGCCTATAAAAGCTAACATGCCATATAATTTGTATAAGATAGACCCACAAAGCGCGGAGACGCCACGGCACCACCGGTCGCTGCTAGATCAACACATTCTTTACAAACCAAACGCGTCAAAGTATTCTCGTACTACGACACAAATGTCGGCTTTAAGGCGCTATTAACTGCCAATGACCTTGAGTGGTCAGCTTGCGTATTCTGTGCTGAGCTCACGTCACGCGTCGTACGTCCACCTAGTAATAGGACTCGCCCAAAAAGGAGCACTGTCCGAAATTAGACGCATTATTAATTGATTATACATAAAACAACAGGTATTATACTAAAACACGTCTACTAAAATACAAATAATTAAATGATCTTTAAAATGGCGGAAGTTTCATAAAAATACGCTATAGAGTTTTTGAATGATTCTTATATTTTACAAATAGACATAACTTTACAAATTAATTACACTATGTTATAAAAATATAATTTCAAATATTCATATATCAAGTTACGACGGAAATTATCTAGAGTAACATATGTTTTTATAAAACAAATAAGACTAGTCGTTTAGACGTGATGTTCAATTAAAAATCATTAGAAGTCGTATAACTGCGCTTTAATTAGCGAAGGTGACAGAAGTTAAGCGCTCGACGCATTTTCGGTGCGACGAATTTAATAAGTACTACCGTATCTAGTTGCTTCCAAAAAAAATAATTGAAAATATTGAAATGCCAGCGAATAGAAATGTAATGCCGCTGTACACACTCGTCGAGACACCACGAGACTGACCGACCACGAGTGTATAGATGGTGTCCTCGTCGCGTCGCGTCGCGTCTCTCGTGTCGAGCCCCTACGCGATGAGAGCCACGCGAACTAGACGAGCGTGTACAGCGCATAAGGAAAATAAAAAACATGTTCGGCCAACCCCAAATAAATATTGTAATTTTTGTCCAATAAGGCTTGCTACCTCTTTGGTGGAAACTGTAATGTCTGTCACTGAAAAACTTCATGCAAACATTGAGTATAGGTAGCGTGCAGGAACTATAGAGGGCGCCACATAAATGTCAATGTCAAGTATTTCTACAGTACAAGTCATTTCATTTAATAGATGGCAGTCTACGTTACGCGTGCTGCATGTGTGCATGATGCGTGTGTGTATACATATACAGGGTGTAACGGAATGGTGTGGTCATATTTTAGGAACCGGTCCTGCCCATGGCTATAAACATCTTTCTCTAAGAAAAAATTGAATATTCCCAAAAAAAAATGGAATTTCCATACAAAGTTATCATCAGCTGATCAATATTTGTATGGGAGGTAAAAAAAATTTTTGTAAATTTCCTAAGGTTTTCTTGAAGAAAGTTGTTCATATCGATGGGCAGATGCAGTTCCTAAAATATGACCACACCTTTCCGTTACATCCTGTATAACACGGGAATGTCAATGACAAGTCTTTATAGGGTAAAAGTTTAGAATTTATTCCACTAGATGGCGCAGACTACACCGTGCACGTTCCCTATGAACATCGATGATGTCTCTCTCTAGCTAGACGCTGGCAGCGCGGCAGCGAGGTGATTCCATGCTCTGTGATATACAACATACGTATCGTAGCCATTAACACTACAGTTTGAACGCATCAAGCTTAAATAAAAAACAGAGTAACTGTTTTATGAACCGCTATTTAGAAATAAAATCTTGACAGATGCGTGACGGAAGACACACGGTATAGTTTCGAATTCATCTTAGGTATATATGGCTTATTTTCATCACTTCCGGACAATTTTTAACCTGTTGGTAGATGTCACATAATTATATGTCGTCAAAGTTTTTGCCTAAATGAAATCTAAGATACAATTTTTTTAAGAAGCTTTTGTGTAGGGCTTTGAGCATTTGTTGAGTAGGAACCAGTTTTCATTTGTACGGCTTGCTTAAAATAGTTTAAATATAAGCTTTCAAACGACAGAATTGTTCGTTGTTAAAACTTTATTCATGAAAAAAGTTCCTCAATGCCCGCGCAGGCAGGCACGAGCAATTTTGCATAGAATTTGTAATAATATCGCAAAGTGTTGTCGCATTATCTCTGAATAATTGGTACATCAAACAAACCACACGCACCTTAAAAAAATTAATTAGTTTACAGCTACTAAGATACAAACAAAAAAAAACCCGCCAAACTCGAATCTTTGAAATGTTACTTTCATTTAAACTTTTGACAACCCTACGTCAAAAGCAAGCGCCCAAGAGACTACAGGTTCTTATCTATGTCAATTCTTATTTAAAAACATGTTGGCAAGTGTTTCGGAGATGGGATCCCGTTAAACGCAAAAGTGAGACCACTACAAGGTATGCCGAACGAGTCGGGCGCATATAATTATAAAAAGTAGGCTAGTAGTTAGTTGTATTTCAGAAATATTTGTATGAGTATTTAGTCAATGGTGCTAAATACATAGTAATTTGTGTTTTTACCCGACTACCCTAGAAGGACGGTAATGTTTTTCGAGAGTATGTATGTATGTGTATGTCCATTTCTTTGGCACGCGCCGTAGCCTAAGCAGCTTGATGGATTTTTACAATTGTGGTTTCATTTTATTGGTCTTAACCACCAAAGTGACATAGGCTATACGAATTTTGAAAAAAAAAATATATGGTGACCGTCATTAGGTATCTAAGTGTAGTCGTATTTTTTTGTGACCTGGTCAAGTGGGGTTCAAATTAAAGAGCTCGAGAAGACGATTCCAAAAATACAACTCACTAAAATGTAGGAAATAAAGGAACTATTTATTTGTTATCTATTATCTTGTTTTCGGCTGTTGTAAGAAGAAAAGCATGGCTTGTAATGCCGCTACACACATATTAGTACATGTATAGGTTAATAGTCTATCTAAAGCACGGCATAGCATAGCCACGAGGTCTTACCTCGAACAAAGAAAATTTAGTTCAAATAAATCTAAATAGATGGCGTAATTTACATCGGTTTCTGAAGTTTAAGTAATATTAATATTTTGAAAATAAAAAAAAACTGATTTTCTTACTTAATAAACTGCCCTAATCATAAAATTGTGGATTAATTGGCTTGTAATTCAAATTTAGACGGTTATTGGAACGAATCCTTAGACATCTATATTTCTTGTACCAATAGATGGAGCTGTTTGAAGTTTTAGAGTTTATCCATTCGCCTCTTTATAATTTGAAAAGTGACACATTTTGATACAGTAAAACTGCTATGAAGCGCCAAAAATACTATAAAATAATTCCTCAATGTGTGAGAAAATATTGGTACGACTTTAAGTAAATTCATTCATATAAAATAAAAAGTGCCGTTTTTGGTACTTTTGCCTACTACTTTGGATACAAAACATTCTGGGACCTGTTTTAATAACGTAAAAAATACTTTATCCTCTTTGTAACAAACGTGACGTTGGATTCTTTAATATTTATTTTCTATGCTCTGCTACGATTTTTTATTCAATGAGGGTGCCACTTGGCCGGTAGTAGACCCTAAGTTCAAACATAACAGACACACAATCAAATACCTATCAAACACTTTTTGGCTCAAGTAACAGCAGTTTGTCCGTGCGATAATGCGGAACAAATCTTATCTGTTAAGAGCTGAACATTCCACGTAACGTTTGGACTTGGTTTACCGTTTGGCTAGCTTTAGTAGATGCACCTCTGCGTGCAATATTGTTGTTCATTTTACAATTCTATTGGAAGACAAAAATAATGTGGCTTTTATTTTGACACACGAATATTATGTTTTTAGGGTTCCGTACCCGAAGGGTCTAAACGGAGCCCTATTGTTTTCACTCACGTGTCCGTCTGTCTGTCCGTCCGTCGTCTGTCACAAAAATTTGTTACGAAGACTTTTTTAACTTCCCATTGACTTATGAACTTGAAATTTGGTGATAATGTTTATTATTACGTATACTTTACTAAAAAATACCAATATATGGTACGGAACCCTTAATGTGCGAAATCCGACACGCAATTGGCCAGTTTTAATTAAACATATTATTATTATGTTTTTTCTCTTTAATCTGACAAAGTACTGAGTACTTTGTTCACCAGTGTTGCCAGATTAGGCGATTTTCCGCCATTTAGGCTACCCTGAAGAGTGTCGGGGTGACCAATTATTACCTACGATTGACGACTGTTCACCAATTAGGCTAACTCGGAAAATAAATGGTGACTTTAGGATACTAGTGGTATAATAATTAGGCGAAGTTAGGCGACTCGGGGCTCGATACCTCCGGCAACATGTACCTTGGCGAAAACAATCGTTGAAAAGCTAATATGTACAATGCATCGGATTAACAAGCACTTTCGACGTCCCGTGACCAAGCTCTTAAATTTTATCATTTAGACAATCGCTATCGTTGATAGAACTGCGCGCGTCAAATGTCAACATCTGTCAAGCCCCGTTGACAGTCGGCCATCGTGTAACTACAGATTTGGTCAGGTTCCGGGTGTATAAACCTTACCACAGGTCTAAAGACCTTGGGTAATAGTAATAATAGCGGTTTAAAACGCGTGTGTCGGGTTTTTGGCAATTTTTTTGGCAAGGCAAAAGGAATTTCCTCAGTGGCGCACATGTGTGCTGCTAGACACTGAATTTTTTTACCATCTTTTTAACAAAAACAGGGCAGGAAAATGATGAGTGTCAATCAATATTCACCAACCATTTTCTTTCTTTCCAGAGGAGGACTGGGCAGAGAGCACCGCGTACATGATGCACGAAGCGTTCGACGCGTCCCCTCCCCGCCGCGCGCCCTCACCGCACCGCACCTCGCCCGCGCACCGCGCGCTCTCCCCGCGCGGCTACGAGCGAGCCTACCCCGATGACTTATCCGACCAGTTCCGAGACCAACTCGCCCCCTTCCGTGACCAGACCTTCGAGCGAAGGTTCCGCCACGAATCACTTGAACGCGTCAAACCAGAAAAACCAGTAGAGAAGTTCCAAGATGACACAATCAACTACAGGAGACGATACGTCGCGGAAACCAAACCATCCAACAGAAGCATCGACAGGGTCGAAGATCGGAGGTTCGGCAAACTACAAAGGGGTGCCAGCGAAGGCAGCCTCAAAGTCGCCGAAGCGTCGCCGAAGGACAGATTCAACGTAGCTAAAGAAAAGTTCATGAATCTGGAGCGGGAGAGGTTCAACAGAGAGCTGGAAGCGCATATGGCGATGAGGAGGAGCATGCTAGAGCGGAACAGTCGCTCGACTTCTTCCCCCGAAGAGGAAAGGAGGGACGAGCGACCGGACCGGCACAGAGACATAAGCTCCCGCAGAGAGCCCGAGCGCTCTCACCGCGACGTGGAGCGCCACCGTGAGCCCGAGCGGCGCAAGGAGAGCGACAGGATGCGCGACGTGGAGCCGCGCGATCTGCCGCACCGGGAGATGGAGCGGCTGCCGCGCATCGGCAGGAAGCGCGACGACGTCAAGCGCTACGAATACGGCGCCGAGGAGTACCTCAACAGGATCGAGACGAAGCCGCACAGAGACGAGTTCGACAGCTTCGAGCGACGCGGCCGGCGAGAGCTGGACCGGCGCATCGAGGAGGATGAGATCATCGAGCCGGTGATCGAGGACAGGAGGAGGGACTGGAACGACCGGCAGAGGGCATTCAGTCGCTCACGCCTGCTGGACGACCAGCGCCAGTCGTACGTTGAGGGCGACCGAGAGCGGTACTACGACCGGGACTACCGAGACATGCGCGAGCTTGCAGACCGACAGCAGAGCAAGTTCCGCCACAGCTACGCGGAGCCCATCCCGCGCGGACGACTCGGTACAGTCAGACCGTACTGAATGCCATAATAGATTCATAGATGTTAATTTTGGAATATTGACACCGTAGAACCAAAAACCACATGTTTTGTTGAAGTTGGACGAAGGCAATTAGCCTGTTAGTTGTTGACAATACCTGATTTATTCGTTAAAAAAATATTAATGGACACAAAAGTTAACATACTTCTGGTTAATGGCGGCAGAATTTAGAATGACACCTGTGTCTGCGGGGTCGGATCGTATGTCAGCACTCAGCAGTGTGTTACTTGTAGAATTAAATAACAAATCATTTAAGTGCCTCTATGAAATAGATTTGTATTTATAAATACTCATAAGTGCGGTAAATTTCACAGATATAATAATACTTAACTTTTGTAAATATAAATCAAGTACCTTTTTGTTATTTTATAGGTAGAACACAAATTCAAGACATTGTTATTTTTTATACAATATTGTTATGAAAAATGTTATTTTTTATCAAAGAAATATCAATTATTGCGTTATTTGAAAAAGAGAATTAACATTAAAATGTATCACACAACTCAGTTATTGTTAAAATTTTCAAAATTTTTGATGTATTTCTTTCGGAAATTATTCAATTTAGTTTTTGAATCGTTTCACTGAGAATTTATATTATGTTAGTATTTCCAATAATAAAAGTACTTTTTTATGAAATTGCCTCAAATACTACGATATAATCTTTTTTCAACTTAATCCGTCAGGTTTTTATTTGTGTCTGCTAATGGGGGCTTGACGGGTTAATTTGTTTACACAAATACCAACTTTTTTCCTGGATATATATATATATATATACAGGGTGTAACGGAAAGGTTCATATTTTAAGAACTGCATCTGCCCATCGGTATGTACAACTTTATTCAAGAAAACCTGAGGAAATTCTCAAAAAATATTTTTATTTCCCATACAAATATTGATCAGCTGATGATAACTTTGTATGGAAAGTCCAATTTTTTTTTGAGAATTTTTTATTTTTTCTTAGAGAAATTTGTTAATTTCTATGGGCAAAACCGGTTCTTAAAATATGACCACACCTTTCTGTTACACCCTGTATATTACCAAGTTTCGTTGTTTTAGAAAAATTTGTAAAAAAACCGTAAAATTCGTATAGTTTTATAAATAATTTTAAAAATAAAATTTTCACAGTAACATCTCAATAGAAAAAATCTTAGTGAAACGATTCTATATGTTTGTAATTTATTTGTAAGCTAATGTAGATTGTAAATGAATATATCATGTTTTACGAAAGGATTTTCAACAATAAAAAAATTAAACACTCATTTATTTTTCAATCTTTTAGCCTTTTCATTTAAAACAATTTGAATAGAGCCGATTGTACAGTCGAGTGGTTTATACCTGGTGTAGCGCGTGTTAATAGCCCACACCTGAACTAGGACCGTTTTTAGGAACTGGTCAAAATATTGCGGTATACAAAAATAAAAATGAAAATTATATGTCTATTGATGAATCCCCCGAACATCTACATCAATAAAGAGAAGCCCACGTACCTTGTGTCTTCCTGAGAACATATCTCTTTATTGACTTCTGGCAGCAGTTGTTCTCGTCGCCGGCCGGCGAGAATTAATCTTGAATAGTCGGCCGATTTAATGATTGAAAGTTCACAAATCAACACTGCACTATAAGTGCAAAATGTCTCACAGACGCAGGTCCATTTAATTCACGAGTACGTTCAAGTTTTTTAATCAGATAAAGAAATTTTCACTGGCGGTATATTATTATTTTCATTTTTCAATATTCTTTCCCTCAAACCCTGTCAAATCGTAAACTGTACATTAATTTTAAATACAATACAGGATCGACTTACACACTACAGTCGTTCTGTCTAATCAAGGCGGTTTGGTCTTGGATGTGTGTGTAGGTTTACGTACACTTTTTAGGATCCCGTACCCGAAGGGTAACCAATAATAATAATAATAAATTTATTTATTTCAGAACTAGTCCATATTATGCATACATGTGAAATTAAAAATATTAGATAGGATTACAATTACATAAACAAAAACAACACAAAAACATTTCATAGTTCATCTCATAGGTCGTCATTAGAAACATATACATTACGATTTCACAATAAATAACACAAATATTATTAAATTAAATACATTATTTCACCTTAGTCTAAATTTAGGTTTGGATCCGGAGTGCTCAACATGCAGCCTGGTCCAGTACCGCATTATTGGGCAATCCAGATCCAGATCCATCCTCCATGCGAACAACCGAACGTAGCTGTTGGTACTGCCCCGTATGCGGCGCATCAGGAACACAACTCTCTTGTGAATAATCGCCGCAAATCCATCTATGTTTGCATCCGCAAACATACCCGACGCGCTACAGTAGCGAGGCAGCCTCATCAGCGAGCATTATTATAGAGAACACGCAGGGTGTCGTACGATTTTTTCGTATGCTTGACCCATAGGCTGCACGTGTAAAACGATGGGACCCTATTACTAAGCCTCCGCTGTCCTTCCGTCCGTCCGTCCATCTGTCAGTTGGCTGATATGTCTATCTCATGATTCGTAATAGGTAGACAGTTGAAATTTTCACGAATGTGTATTTCTGTTTCAGCTGTAACAACAAATAATAAAAATAAATTAAAATTAACTGGGGTCCCTACTGGGTGCGTCTCATATCATATTTATAAAGTTATTTGGTATATTTTCATTTCGTTCACAAGATTTAATAAACGTTTGTTCCAACTGTTGATATAGTTTCTTTAGATATAACATTTATATACTTACTCTAAAACTTATTTCGTATAACGTTATTGGATATAACGTTTATTTAATCGAAGTTCATTAGGCCTATCGTTTAAAATATATAATATTGATACCATCTTTATGGTTAACGCATTCAAAGCAATCCGACTCGGATGGATTATAATAGGTTTGAAGGTTACGGTGGGAGCGGAGTGGAGTGCCAGGTCCCCTCTATGTTGGTGTATCATTTGGGTTAAGTTTGGTTAGAATAGTGACCATTAACGCGCGTAGGCGAACGAGTGAAGCGAGCGTGCTGCAGGACCGGCGTGACAGAAACGAATCGCTGCAAAACCGACTCCACGTAGTCTTGTCTGCCCTACCCCTAGAGTGTTATTTAAAACCGCGTAGGCGCGGAGGGGCGAGGCGGCCCGCGAGCTGAGGAGCAGGTGGTTTTAACACTCGCCGCTGCGGCTGAGGCTGGCCGGTGACGGCGCCAGCAAGCCGAAGCCGCGGTGGTGAGCGTATAAACCACCTACGATAAGCTCGCATGGGACCGCCGGCGCCCCACAGCGCCGGAGCCGTGACAGAAACCATGCCTGCTACATGTTGCATGCTTGCTTGCATGCTGCATACTTGCTTGCATACTTCATGCTTGCTTTCATGCTTGCTTGATGCATGCTTGCTTGCTTGCATGCTGCATGCATGGTGTATGCTTGTTTGCATGCTTGCTGCATGTATGGTGTATGCTTGTTTGCGTGTTTCTTATAGGGCAATAAAAACCACTTAAGTTCGCAATCAACTGTTTTATAATGATTCATGCTTCGATTGATTGACTATCAAATAACAAAACAACTATCAAACGATTACAAAAAGTTATTGTTTGTTTAATCTTAAATTAGAAATCAGAGCTCGTAAAAATTTGCACTCTAAATATTCATTTTGCCGCTGCAGTGCAATTTATTAATAATTAGACAATGTTATAATGTGTATATCTGAAATTTTGCTTTGTGTTTTTTACTAGGCGTTTTATCATATTAGACTAAATAGGTTTTATTTCTTTTGAGTGGTTGTGGTGTGGCCAAACGATTTTATGCTAGAGGTATGAGGGGAGCGGGGATAGGGGGGTGGGGGTTGAGGTATGTTATGCTTGTAAAAAATAGTTACTTACTTTAAAATTATATCAATCGTTTATTATATTAACTGATCATTATATAAAATAAAATTATAGATTCAGTTGTTATATCTAGTAAATAATAGAGATTTTGTATTACTTACCCCCCTACTAGAAACGTGTTGTTTTTATGATTTTTTGCTCGATCTCAATAATGGAAACAAGAGTATAATCTTATACGACGGTACGGAACCCTTCATGCGCAAGTCCGACTCGCACTTCACCGGTTTTTTTCTGTTCACTGTTATAGAAAATAGATTACGCATACAGAAAGAATGTGCACGTGAACACACATCTAAGACCAACGTGCCATCGTAAAATAGAATATCTCTATCTGTACATACATCTTCAATTTTAATGGAATTATCTGTGTAATGACTGCATGATTATGATCAGTAAGTTTTAATAAAATATGTTAATAGTAGGTTTAATACAATATAATACTTTAGTTTAATACAATACTTTATTTTACTTATATTTGCACGCCGAAATTAAAGGCAGAATAAGAGACCAATTTTGTCCATTTTGTCAACCTTTTGTACCTTATTTATGCAAATAAATGATTTTTGATTTTTTGTTTTTGTTTTTTTTTTATTATTTTGTACACGGTTTTGATGGGCATATGATCATCATCACTTCAGCCGAAAGTCGGACACAGGCTTCCCAAAGTATCCCAACGAATCCTGCGTTCCTTACATCCAGCGCACTCCCGCTGTCTGTACCAGGTCATCGGTCCGCCTTGAAAGAGGCCTACCAATCCAAATTTTATCCCTCCCGTTACGCAATCACCTGTCCAAAACCTTACGCCATACACTTTGCCAAATGGTTATGTCAAAAAATATACGACCTCACTTACCTACTGCAGGCGTAGCATGACCAATTCTATCTCTATCCTACCAAGAATAGACAAAGTTCTTTCTATCAAACTCGACATCTCCTGCCCGAGCACGGGGCAGCCTGTAGACTCGGGTTTCTATGAAGACAAAGACATATTCATTCTTTCCATAGCAAGGGCGAGGTATTTAGTGATGTAGTTAAGCTAAGAATTCTATGACAATATTACGTTTGGTTATTGAAAAAAATGTTTTGACACATTTTTTTCATCGGCAAGTTTTAAAACCTTTTGATGATTGAACCTCTCGAATCAACCTTTCGGACTGTATCGGCTGTTTGTTTGTTATACTCTTTCAGTGACTGTCGAATCGACTGATCGAAATAACAAACAAAGTAAATAAATAATTAAACATTGGAAAAATATAGTTTCATGCTCCAACGAACAACGACAACCAGTGATTCAGTATGATTGATTGATCAGAATGATTCTGGACCCCCTAGGGTCCAGAATCATTTACTACTACTGAATCACTGGTACACGTGTGTATGTGTGTGTATAATATTTATATTACACACACACCTAGCACACACAAGCAGCATAAAAAGAGGAGGCCAAGAAGTACCATAGGAAAATTCGTCCACATCGCCGTCAATGGGAAAAGAGCCCAGAACACTGGCAGTATTGCCGCGTTGAATAGCAATGCTAATTCTTTGGCCGAAGAAGGCCAGCCCTCTGGTGATGATTTCTTTGATATTATTAATCTGTAAATTAGGTAAGTTTTTACTACCTACCGCAACTAAGACGTGCCGGTTGTTACGTGACTGACGTGTGATGCGGTTGTCCTACAAAACGACTTTTATTATTTTGATGTGAGTGATCGAGGACATGATGGTGACGTGATTGTGTTTTTCATCATCATCGTCATCATCATCATCATCAATTCAGCCGATAGACGTCCACAGCTGGACATAGGCCACTCCCAAGTGGCGCCACAACGACCGGTCCTGTACGTCTGGCATCCATCGCCTACCCGCGACTCTCACCAGCCCCCTCAGCCAAAATACATTTCTGTTAACGTTAACGCTAACGTTTCGTGCAAAATGTATGACAACGACATTTTGCACGAAGCTTTAGACAGAGAACTGTCATGTGACTCACGCCCAGTAAAGTCTTTGCCATACATTTTGCACGAAGCGTTAGCGTTAACGTTAACAGAAAAGTATTTTGTCTAAAGGCTCATTCATTTCAACGCTGCTGCTTTCGGTATGCGGTCGCTGTCGCCTCTCCAGAACTCTTCGGCCTCATCGACGAACTTTACTGTTTTGCGAGCAACTGATTCTTCGGTATATATCGGTATCATTAGTTTTCCTGCGGATACCTTAATTTCTGATCGATTCGATCTCGCAAAGAGACTTCAAGCATAGCCCTCTCCAAAGCCCTCTGGGTGACTTTATGCCTTCTGATGAGGACCATTATGAGCGAGCACGTTTCAGTGTTCATTCCATATGTCAACAATGGCAACACGCACTGGTCATAGGCTTTCGTCTTGAGACACTGTGGTATGTAAGACTGTGTTTTTTACGGTACCTTTATTAGGTTAAGGCGCAGTTATGCGACTTCTAGTGGTCTTATTTCTTTGAAAAAAAAATATGTTACTCTAGACAATTTGCGTCGTAAATTGATATGTGAATATTTGTTATTATATTTTTATAACATAGAGTAATTAATTTGTAAAGTTATGTCTAACGCGGATAAAAAAATGATAATCACGCAGAGACTATAAAGCGTATTTTTATGAAACCTTCACCATTTTAAAGATCATTTAATTATTTGTAATTTAATCTCAGTGGATAGATTGTATAAGGAGTTATATGAAAGAAAACGGGAGTTAGTTATAGCGTGACGGCTGACAGGACAGAATGGAAGAAAAAAACGTGTTGCGCCGACCCCAAGTAACATGGGATAAGGGTCTCAGTGTTTTAATTTAATACCTGTTATTTTATGTGTAATAAATTAATAATGCGTGTAATTTCGGACAGCGCTCCTTGATTGGCGAGTCCTATTATTGGGTAGACGTACGACGCGTTACGTGAGCTCAGCACAGAACACGCAAACTAACCACTCAAGATAATTGGCAGTTAATAGCGCCTTAAATCGTTAGGTAAGCGCTTTCATCATATTCGGAATACAAGTTCTAAATACCAGTACTGACCGGCGTTATAAAGAATCCAGTCAAGAATGTTTCCGCGTATAAACTTAGACTAAACGAGGCACTTTCTGAAAACTTACATGGTGGCGTTATGTCATGTTAGCTGTTCCGTTGGTGTCATGAATAGTCGTGATCGCAAGCGTGACTGCTGATCGAGGGATCCTTCATCCTATGACTTCTCCCGCTCTGGGTGGAGCGGCAGGGCGTGTCAGACTCTCACTGACTAAAACCCACCCCTGTTCCTTCCCTGCCCTGAGTGCAGGGGCACGTTAACTCTGTTTCGAATTTATCCACAACCCCTAGGCAGGCAACGGGCCCGGGTTATTATTATTATTATTACTTTTACGGTGGCCGGAGTACGTCACGCGACTTTTTTTTTTGGGTGGTGGGAAACCATCCAATGGCTTCTCCCGCTCTGGACGTGTCAGACTTACTGACTAAAACCCACCCCTGTTCTTTCGCCCCAGGCGTCTCCTGCGGCGGCTGCGGCTAAGGCCGTGAGGGCGACTCTGTTGTTGAGCCTCCCTCACCCGTTCCGCCACCTCCTTCGCAAGCATTACTGCTTCACAGAAGGAAGAGACTGCTTCCCATTCCCTCTCGCTCCGTACCATGGCCTGGAGCAGGACCGGGCGCGAGAGGTCGCTGCCGCCGATCGCCATCACGAGGACACGATGGTGCTTCTCCCAAGTGAGACACATTTCCACCGTATGCTCCACCGTGTCCTCTGGGTGAACGAGGGTTCCTGGGCTTCATACTCAAGTCGGGGCAAGTCTTGCCAGGGTGGCAGAAGTGTTTAAAAGAGTTACTCCGGCTCTGGTACAGGCAATTAAAGTAACTCAGGGTTCACCAGAGCTCCACCCAGAGCGGGAGAAGTTATTTGATGATTTGATACCCTAAAAAAAAACTGGCCAAGAGCGAGTCGTACTCGCGCGCAAAGGGCTCCGAAGTCAAAATTCAATTTTTTCAGGTTTTTTAAACTACCTCCTTATTTATTTAATTTATTTATTAAAACTTCATGCAACACAAATGTACAAAGGCGGACTTAATGCCCTAGGCATTCTCTACCAGTCAACCAAGGGTGGTGGAGAGATAACATGGCAGGTGCATAAACTGAAAAAATAAAATAATTCTAAGACGGAAATAATTACAAAAGTATATATCAATATAGTTAAAATAAACATACATATATATTTAATTTATTATACCTACACATATAATAACCACACCACCACCACCACCTTCATACAGGTTTTCCTGTAGTCTATATGTAAAGAACTATTTTCTATAATTTTTCAAAATTTTAAACCAAAAATAAAAAGGCCCATTGGTTTCGGAAATATTTTAATAATTTTCTCTTTTTTTTTACCTCTTTGCCTCGGAAAGCTTGTTGAGCCGTTTGTCCTACGCCTGATCACCGCCCGGTTGTGTTGGATTGCCGTCCCATCGGACTATGAGAGTAAAGGCACCGGTCTCGTGTACGGTCACAAACTTGTGCACTATAATATCGTTACGAGTACGTTACGTTATGTTACGTTTCTGTAGCGCGTCGGGGATGTTCGCGGCAGCGCGTACTGACGATTTCTTTGCTATCATGCGTAGGAGAGCTGCATCGCTGCTGCGTCGGGTGCGGGACAGCGACAACGGTCTCCTGAGCGTTGTTGCAAGTAAGGTTGAAGGCCACCTCATGGGGCACCTGTGTGCAGTGCATGTATTGTTACCAGGTGTCTCCAGAAGGTGGAACAATAATATAAATTAATATTAATTTAATTATAATTGTACTAACATAGTTTTTAAGTAATACTAACACATATGGGTATGTACCTGAGGTAAATTTAAATAAATAAATAAATAAATATCTTTTGCGTACCTACCTACCCGTCCTGACATACGGTGCTCAGACAGCTCAGACATGGTCGCTCACCGAATCTCAAAAGTTTCACCTTGGGGTTTGTCAAAGAGCAATGAAGCGCAACATTCTCGGTGTCAAAAGAGCTGATAAGTTTAGAAACACCATGCTGCTCTCAAAAACAGGGATGAGCGACGTAGAAAAAAAGGCTGCCAGGTTAAAATGGGATAGGGTGGGTCACGTAGGGTCGGTCATTCCACGAATTCGCACTAAGCATTTCCGAAGGTCTTTCATAATGCGCACAGCAAAGGAGTGGAACTCTCTACCTGCGTCTGTATTTCCGAATGCATACAACCCAAATCTCTTCAAAGTTAGAGTGAACAGGCTTCTTCTGTGTAAGTTTGCTCCACCGTCGACTCTGTCTCTGTGACCTCTGACCTAGACTAGAGTCAAGAGCAAAACCCATCTAAAATAAAATAAAAAAAGTCAGTCGGATGAACAGTGACTGCAGGACCTCAGGCACCCACGTCCCACTTTGTGGAGACCATTGCTCCACAAAGTGGGACGTGGGTGCCTGAGGTTGGACGGTGCCATCGAGGCATAAGAAGAGGTGGGGAGACGACCTAGACGCCTACCGCATGAGCTGGTTCGACGTGGCTCGTGACAATAATACCTGGAAGGATTTGGGGGAGGCCTTTACCCAGCAGTGGGACATGATAGGTTAAGAAAAAAAATGTAGACGTGGATAAATGTGGAAGTATGAGTATGGCCTGAATCACATCTGCCACCGAAATTTGAAAAAAAAAACCAATTAAGTTTCAATTGAGTTATCTTAGGAGGCTCTTGTTTTGTAACTAGATCCAGGTCTTCATTCAGAAAGCTGTAATGCTGGACACAGCTCGCTTTGTTGTTCTTTGTTTTGTTGAGGAGGTTCTTCTCACTGGAGGCCTGACCGTTGCTTGGATCCTGTTCCCAATGCCGATGGGCTACTATTTTTTTTTAAATATTTTTAATTTATTTTAAGAAACATTTAAGTTAATTATATGTAAAAGAAATAATAAATCAAATAAATTACTTACATTTTTTTATTCTGTAGATAACAATTTTCTTACAAACTATGCGAACGCCGAATCCATGCTTATTTATATAGCATTCGTCAAACTTATTGGCGTGTGCGAAGTTAGTTGCGAGTGCAACTGCGCGCAGGTACATAAGAGTCACGTCGACAATAATTTAGACCATTTAAGGAGCTGTTAACTGCCAATGACCTTGAGTGGTTAGCTTGCATGTTCTGTGCTGAGCTCACGTAACGCGTCGTACGTCCACCCAAAAATAGGACTCGCCCATCAAGGAGCGCTGTCCGAAATTAGTCGCATTATTAATTTATTACACATAAAACAACAGATATTAAACTAAAACGCTTAGACTAAATTATACATAATTAAATGATCTTTAAAATGGTGAAGGTTTCATAAAAACACGCTTTATAGTTTTTGCGTGATTCTCAATTTTTTATCCGCGTTAGACATATATAATTACGAGTATAATAATAATAATCTGTGGCCCGGCTGTCAAGTTAACTGACGTAAAATTTTATCTCGCCGAAATTTTTATTAAATATAAACCAAAAATAATGTCAAAACCAAAAATACGAACCAGAAAAAAATAAGAACATCATCACAACAATAACCAATGCCGAAAAACCAAGATACACGTTGCTGAGGATGATGATGACGCGGCTATATCCGTGAGTACTCAATGCAATGAACGATTGAGGAGCGCTTTGGAGGATGCATTCCTAGAGTACCGCTCCACACCGCCTTTGCTTAGACCTCGTTTACCTCGTTTGCCCATGCATAAGAAAAATAAGGTGCTGGTGTGTGCTCTAGATTCGCAGCTATCAAATTGTTTTGATAGCAGCAAAGACCTTGCCGATACCCACTCAATCTTATACTGCGCAGCTGCAGCAGCATGTCGTGTAGCTCACGTCAAGTTCACCAATTGTGACAGAGCTACACGACCTGCTGTACCAGCTTGGCAGTGTAGAATTGAGCGTCGTATCGGTGAGGCTAGAGCACTCATCGGCAAGCCTATCTGCTTCAGGGAGGGCAACACTCGCCCTAGGGTGATGCGTTTTGTGAGGCGGGCGTTCTCGGGGACTGATATTAGTTTCCAGATTATCTGAGCCGCGACACAGAGCGTATTGACATTTCTCTAAGTGCAAAGAATACATATCTATTTGTTTTAATAGATAGAAAGTCTTTTTAATCGACTAATCGCTCGGTAGCAGCCACGCCGGCTTTGAATTTGATTTTCCAGTGGGAATAAAAGGTTTTCCCGCAGTAAAAAGTGTAAGTATGTGTTAATTTTAAAATAATAATTGACTACCAGCGCTGCAAAAGAGAGCCCACTTGTATTTCGCGTTTAGTTCATTATCATTGAATTGCTGTATAAATACAAATAAATAAATGTGATTTTATTTACAGCAAACATTATTTTTCCATTTAAATGAGCCTTCGAGCATTAGTTATCCTGACACAATATCTACCTATGTACTTACAATGAAAAATACCAATACCTACCTACTAAAAAGAGTAGGTATCTGCACGTAAATAATCAATAACATTAAAAAATGACCCCCTCCCTTCCTCACTTCTACACTTTTGTCTTCTATCGACTTAAATACCTACAGTTGTTCGTATTTGTATCACCAATACACGGATTTTCGTCCATTAAAGAAAACACCTTAAAATATACTTTCCTACATAAAACCTACAATATTGGTAACCCTACTGCAGTGTTTGTATGGGAAAATATAAATGATCAATATCTTTGAAACTCAAGTTTCTCAGTCACAAATTCAGGTCATCCTTATCGTCCCCGTCACAAAATTTTGAACACATTTCGAAGGCCGTAGATCATCAGGCAGCGGAAATACATGTGTCCAGCCATCTTGAACTCAGGCTGGCTGGACATTAAGTTTTTATTGATTTCTTGAAAACCCTTACATGTGACGCCATAAATCAAACGTTATTACTGTTAAAAATTGCGTCACTAAATGTTAGTAAAGTAACCATATTCGAAAACGCTCCCATTATTGAGATTCGGAAGTGCCAGCCAGAAGATTTATATGGCTGGACACAGGTTTTTGCATTTTTCTACTAAGTACGTATCACAAAACTTTTAGCCTCGATGCCTGTCGCAAATTTATGTGACGCCCGCTTATATGCAAAAATTCATTAAAATCACTTTGGTTACCGAGATTGAGAGACCAGCGAAAAGTGGTTTTTCAAGTTTGCTGGACATGTTTTCGATCGATTATCTAAGATTCTGTAGCGTCACAAATTCTGAAATAAGGGTGTTTAGCCGTCACATAATGCCCTATTGACCTAGTTAAATTGCGAGCTATTTTGAAGATTCGTCCAGCCATCCTGAGTCACATCGAAAAAGAACTAAAAAGCAAAAAAAAAAATATTTTATGATTTTTTGTGGCTCGCATCATCTTTAAATAGTCTGAGGCTAATTTCTAATTCTTCATTATTCCTCTTGCCACTGAGCTGATGATATAACCATCCTTCCTTGAGGTTCCCAGGATATTGACCAGTTGAGGTTACCTCCAATATTGTAAAGGCGTCTTTTCTTCAAAGCATATTAAGTGGTTTCTGTCACTAAAATCAGTTTTTATATCTAACTTCTATTGTTTAGGAAAGGCATGGTTTCCATCATCAGCTCAGTTTCATGACGTGATGATTCCTAAATGCTAATACCTGATTAAGTTATGAAAAGGAAACAGAAACAATATTCGTGCCCAATTTTCGAAGGTTTCTAACAATTTTATCAAGATTCCATCATCAGATCCTGTCTTCCTTGGTATGGAACCACCCTTCAGGTATACCCTATCTAAAAAAAAGAATCATCAAAATCGGTTCATAAATAACGGAGTGAGGGCCGAGCATGCATACAGAAACACTATTCATGCCCACAATTTTCGAGGTTTTCTCACAATTTTATTAGGATTCCATCATCAGATCCTGATTTCCTTGACATGGGACCACCCTTAAAGTATATCCTATCAAACAAAAAAGAACGGAGTGAGGGCTGAACATACACAAAAAAAAAATATATATACGGTCGAATTGAGAACCTCCTCCTTTTTTTTTTCGTCGGTTAATAAACACACCAACACACAATGCCAGCCTTGACAGCTGCGCGCGAGTGACTTGTTATGGTAATTAATAAACTAATTGTTCTTCACTAAAAATGCGACATATGAAGAATTTTGGAAACGAGTTCTTATAAAACAAATAACTCGTAGCTAAACCCATCATTTCTGGTGGAAATTCGATACTAATAGGTGGTTTAAAAGACATTAAATTTTTCATTTACCTAGACACAAAAAAGTAGTGATACCTATTTAACAAAAATGGGACATCCTGCGAAAAGCGGTAAGTATTTTGTATTTTTAGATTTCTTTACTTAAATAGGTTAACGTGAAGTTTTTTTTTGAGCGTTTAGAATCCTCAGGTGACTTGCGTGTTGTAGCTCGCCGTCCGATCAGCACCAGGCCCGAGAGTCGACGGCGCGTAGTGTTCCACGCGCGCCTCAAAGAGTTGTCAGCAAACAGGACGGGGCCGTCATGGCCGATGCCTGGCCGGGGGTTGAGGATATATTCGAAAGAGTTACCTCGCCCCTGGGCATTCAGGGCAGGGAGGAACAGGGGTGGGTTTGAGTCTGTAAGAGTCTGACACGCCCTCCCGCTCCACCCAGAGTGGGAGAAGTCATTGGACGAGTTCCCACCCCTCAAAAAAAAAACGAAAAAAAGGTGACTTGCGTGTTGACTGGCGTGTCAGACTCTTACTGACTAAAACCCACCCGTGTTGAGGGCCGCGGTAAATCTTTCGAAAACTTCCACAACCCTGGCAGGCATCGGGCGCTATTAACTGCCAATGACTGACCTTGAGTGGTTAGCTTGCGTGTTCTGTGCTGAGCTCACGTAACGCGTTGTACGTCCACCCAGTAATAGGACTCGTCCATCAAGGAGCGCTGTCCGAAATTAGACGCATTATTAATTTATTACACATAAAACAACAGGTATTTAACTAAAACACTTACACTTAATTATAAATAATTAAATATCTTTAAAATGGTGAAGGTTTCATAAAAAATACGCTTTAAAGTTTTTGCGTGATTCTCAATTTTTTATTGGCGTTAGACAAAATTTTACAAATTAATTACACTATGTTATAAAAATGAAATTACAAATATTCTCAGATCAAATTACGACGGAAATTGTCTGAAGTAACATATATTTTTTTCAAAGAAATAAGACAAGTCGTTTAGACGTGATGTTCAATTAAAAACCATTAAAAGTCGTATAACTTCGCCTTAATTATTGCTTTTTTTTTGGGGTGTGGGCAATCATCCAATGACTTCTCCCGCTCTGGGTGGAGCGGGAGGGTGTGTCAGACTCTTACTGACTAAAACCCACCCCTGTTCCTTCCCTGCCTGAGTGCCCACGGGTACGGTAACTCACTTGCAGAATTTATCCGCTACCCCTAGGCATGCAGGCACCAGCCACGATGGGCCCCGTCAGTGGTGGCTGACAACATCTCTTTGAGGCGCGCGTGGAACACTACGCGCTGTCGACTCATGGGCCTGGTGATGATCGGACGGCGAGCTACCCACTGCTCATCGTCCGCAGGCCCGGGTCTACGGTGGCGGGAGATCGTCTCGCGACGTCCTACGCCCAGTACGCCCAGTACCTCTCCTGCGATGGTAGCGGCCGGGGCCGTGAGGGCCACTCCGTTGAGCTTCCCTCACGCGTCCCGCCTCCGCCTTCACGAGCATTACTGATTCGCAGAAGGCGGAGACTGGCTGACCCATTCCCTCTCGCTCCGTACCATGGCGTGAACCAGGGCCGGGCGCCAGAGGTCGCCGCCACCTATCACATCCACGAGGACACGGCGGTGCTCCACCCAAGCGGCGCAGACCTCCACCGTATGCTCCACCACGTCCTCTGGGCGATCCGCGCAGTGGTAACGCCCGGGCGTTTCCTCTCGCCCGATCTGATGCAGGAACCTCCCGAAACAACCGTGTCCGGTGAGGACCTGCGTCGGGCGGGAGGTGAGGACGCCGTGACGCCTCTCCAGCCACTCCTCAAAGAGGGGCACTACCGCCGCAATGGTGGCGTGCCCAGCGCTGGGTTGCGACAGTCGCTGTCTCCATGTTGCCATGAGATCCTGCCGGAGCTCCGTCCGCCCAGCTGCGAGGTTTCGCGGCCGCAGAGTTTCGCCCCGGCGTTTGGCCTCCTCGCGCCACTCCTAAAGCAGCGCGATCCTTAATTATTGCTGACATCTCTTTGAGGCGCGCGTGGAACACAAAGCGGCGTCGATCGGGGCCTGGTCCTTATCAGACGGCAAGCTAAGCATTGCTTACCACACAACCGCGCTTAGTGAGGACCTGCGTCCGGCGGCAAGTGAGGACGCCGTGGCGTAGCGCCTCTCTAGAGGCTGTAGGTATACGGAATTTTGCCGATTTCTCTGATTTACAGTTTAATTTTTTCATAACGTTTAGACTTCAAAACTATTCGTAATTAAGTGATATTCTAAACCCCTTACAGCAAAATTCACAAAACCGTCATCGGTTTGTGGTCCATTAATCGTAATTATAAAAATTAAACTAGCTCTTACTGCACTAGTCCTAAAGAAATACATTATATTTTAACTGTAAAATAATCATCATTATCTTCCTGCCCTTATCCCATGTTACTTGGGGTCGGCGCAACACGTTTTTTTCTTCTATTCTGTCTTGTCAGCCATCACGCTGTCACTAACTCCCTTTTCTTACATATCACTCCTCACAATCCATCCATGTTTTCTTTGGCCTCCCTCCCCCTCTCCATCCATCCACATTTATATTCATAACTCTTTTAGTTACATGTGTTTCATCCCTCATCTTCACATGACCAAACCAAGATAAGCCTTTCAACTTTTCTGTCACTGGCGCCACTTTTAAACTGTAAAATCACGTCTCTAAAATGTAAATTAGCGAACTCCTCTCTGTGAGGGGGTGTGGGCCGTAATCCACCACGCGGACCCAGTGCGGGCGGGTTGGTGGATTTTTTTTTATGTTTTGGGACAAGCCCCCCACACTATTCCCAAACCACTGCAACTTCTGTAAGCCAGAATCAACAATGGCGACCAACAGAAAAAAACGCCGAGGCAATGAAGCTAGCAAAAGCACTAGACTAGACTGCAAATTGCAAAAAAACGTAAGAAAATTTGAATTTCGCGGGCTAACCTGGAGCTTTCACCTTAAGGTAGAGAAACTTTATAAAAGATTCACACTCTATGCATGTAAACATTTTTTTTCAGATCCTGTCCAAGAAGCAATGGGTTCAATGGGTCGCTGGCAACTAATAATAACTTTAGCACTATCTTTTAAAAGTTTTCCCGCAGCGTGGAATCAACTATCAATCGCTGTAATTGCACCTAGACAAGATTTCACCTGTGTATCTCCAACGCCAATAAATCTTAATGACTCCATGTTGAGAGCTTGTTATGTGAGAGTCAATGACAGTTTACCGGAAGTCAAATGCGAGCGTTTCATTTATGATGACAGTGATTTTAAGTCTACTATCGTGAGTGAGGTAATTCTACTTTAACTTTTCTTACCACGATTATTAATAATAGTG
Source organism: Polia nebulosa (assembly GCA_951329385.1). Taxonomy (NCBI): domain Eukaryota; kingdom Metazoa; phylum Arthropoda; class Insecta; order Lepidoptera; family Noctuidae; genus Polia; species Polia nebulosa. The sequence continues at coordinate 3,993,972 of OX589606.1, read as the reverse complement.
ACCCGTACCGGCTCCGCTCGAGTACAATTTATCGCTCTTTATTTTAGTGAAAACCGCATGAAATACCGTTCAGGAGTTTTTGAGTTTATTGCGAACAGACTGACAGATAAACACGGCGCGGGACTTTGTTTTATAATATGTATTGATAACGATGTATTTTAATAGCATTATTCAGGCAGCAGCCATAGTCTTTACATAGTTCTTGATAACAGTTCACTTTAGCCTACCAAAACCATAGCCCAATATTTATAAATAATTTTTATTAATAGTTTCACACCAACCGAGGTTGTCTTTGGGTGCACTTGTATAGCGAGTACAGGGATAATCGTCGGTTGGTCTCATTTCATAAAAAAAAAAAAAATACAAAAAAACAACCGACTTCCAAAAAAGAAAATACACTAAAAAATTAAAAATAACTTTAATTTCGGAAGTTGGTGTTTGTATTTTATTTCTTCGTTATTTGACACCGATTTCTGAAATTAAAGTTATCTTTAAATTTTTAGTGCATTTTGGAAGTCGATTGTTTTATAATGTAAAAAAGTTTTTTATTTTTCACGTTTTAGTTGTTATACCCCAGAACTCAAAACCCCAATAACATGGAACGTGGAATTTAAACATACTCGTAATTGGAGAAACAAAACGTCATCTAGGTATACATATTTAACGTTTTTGTTCAGTTTTCAAAAACCGCTGAAGCAATTTCGATAAAATTTATATGGGACCACCTCGGGAGTACATTCTTTCGATTGAAAAAAGGATTTTGAAAATCGGTCTACAAATGACAGAGAAATCGGTGGACATACATAAAAAATAAAAATAAAATATATACAGTCGAACATAGATCCTCCTCCTTTTTCGAAATCGGTTAAAAAACGTCTACGGGGCCTCTACGAGTTGGCTTCGGCCCCTCGTATAACTTCCGAAAATCCCAGGGTCTCGTGAAATCGGAGCTCTAGTAATATCATATTCTGATGTGAAAATTTAATTATTCAGTGGGACTTGGTTTGCGATCGGAAAATCCTCTTGAGTTTGGTTCAACCTGCAACGCAGCTGGGTATCCTCATCGGTCATCTGGTGTTTGGAGTAGCAGGCGATAGGTAAGAATAATCATCAGAAATGCAACGTTTAGAAAACAAACGGACGGACAGTCTCTAATTATTTTGTAATTGATTGCAGGATCGGCAGAAAAACTCCGTTAATGATTGCTGTGATAGTTCAAGCAGTAGCAGGGATCATAACAGCGTTTATGCCGATTTTTGAGTTATTTTTGCTATTCAAATTTGTCTTTGCTATCGCTACAGGTGGAACTTTAATCATTTGTTTTGTCATCAGTAAGTTTATTACACATTTTAATCCTACTAATACTTATTATAAATGCAAAAGTTTGGATTAAAGAATGGATGTATGGATGGATTATCACGCCAGAACTGCTGAAGAGATTTGGATGAAAGATGTTTCATTTTTCTATGGGACTTCGGTCATAATATGTACCCATTAGCGAAGCTGGGAAACTAACCCCTGATCAGAATAAAGAAATCTTTTTTCATAAAATCAAATGTTTTTTAAGTACATAATAAAAAATTAAAATGTTCGACGTTTGTCGTAAGAGTTATGACAGCCATGACAGGTTGTAAAGATGACGTTTACTTCACCTAGAAATTGATACTTCACAGAACCCATTTTGTAACAAGCCAAAAAACCTGTAACAGACAGAGAGTAAACGTTAATGGGTATTTTAAAACTTGTGTTACTAACTTTATCTAACTGTTATGTAACTATTTTTCATAAATTTACCTTTATTGTGAGTAAAAACAGAAGATTTCCAATAGGCAGACAAATCAAAATCGCAGATTCTGAATTCGAGTACCGTTAAACAAACAGAGTCACGTCATTTTGATTTTTTTCGTTCAGAAGTACACTTCAGAAAACTAGATTAAATCTTTTATAACGATGAAATCGTCACACTTGCTTATAAATTAGATGAAAAAAATGTACAAGAGAATAATAATAATGTATTGTTAATAGTTTAAGAACACATACCTTTTATATTTATCGTCTACGTGATATTATGTTTTGATGAAACATGATTTCAGAACGAATGCTAGTGCAAAATTGACGCCATGTGATATGGCAATAAATTGAAAGATTAGACTATTTTTCCTCAAATCGTGGTATTTTTTCCTCTTTTTCTATAAATAATAATGCAAATCCGCTGGCAGAAGCTAGTTATGTTAATATATCACATATTTAATAACGAAATTGCATTCCAGTGATAGAAATCGTTGGTGCTGAAATCCGATCAAGAGCTGCCTTTCTGTACCACACTCCCTACGTAATAGGGTTTTTAAGTATACCGGCCATATCGTATCTGACAAGGACGTGGGACGGATTTTGGTTGACAATATCTGTTCCAGCTATTTTCTTTTTATCCTACTACTGGTAATCAATTACTTAATGTAATAATACTTATTACTCGTTGTGGTAATACTTATTAATCGTAATAAGAATAATAATAATAAAACGTTTATTTCGGAAACTTAATTGTTATGGTAATCAACTACTTATTAATTCTGTACCACACTCCCTACTTGATAGGGTTTTTAAGTGTACCGGCCATATCGTATCTAACAAGGACGTGGGACGGATTTTGGTTGGCAATCCTATTATCCAGTTCCACCAATTGTCTTTGTATCCTACTACTGGTAATCAATTACTAATTAATAGTAATATGGTAACACTTATTAATCGTAGTACTTACTAATCGTTATGGTAATACTTATTAATCGTTAATGGAATAATACTTATTAATTTTTAATGTAATAATACTTATTAATCGTAATACGTATTAATCTTTATGGTAATACTTAATAATCGTTAAAATGGTAATACTGACGTTATGGTAATGGATTACTTATTATTTCTGTACCGCACTCATACTTGATAGAATTTTTAGGCGTACCGGCCATGTCGTATCTGACAAGAACGTGTGACGGATTTTGGTTAGCAATATCTGTTTCAGCTATTTTCTTAATATCGTATCCTACTACTGGTAATCAATTATTAATTAATCGTTAATCATTGCTTATTTAATTTTTTATTTTTTTAACTAGCTTTTATCAGAATCACATGTAACTAACTAGTAAACTTGCTATGTAAAACAATTTTAGAAGGTAATTTTGACCCACTTCCCGGTGTCCGATGGAGCTGAAATTTTGCAAACATATTTAGTTTGAATGACAATGCATGTTTAGCTAAGTGACATCATTCTAAATTCAATATGGCTGACTCTAATGGCTTCTACACACAGTGCCGCAAGCACTGCTGCCCGCCTTGCCACCTGGCAAGCCGCTGTGCATCCGGCGGCTTATAGGTAAACCCGCTTTACCGCAAAAAAAAGCTGCTGACATGGCCGCCCATGTGCCGCCGCGTGTCGCGCGCTTGCCGCAAGTTTCTGCGGCCAAATGCCAGCTGCACAGACGCCCGAGAAAACCCGACGGCACATGCCGACAGCAGTCTAGTTATTTTTTATGCATTCCCATTAAGCGGTAGTCAAAAGAAAGGGTTTGCCGAGAAGAATGCGAAAAATGAAATTACGTCACTACAAACGTGTTTTATGTTTTTTTTTGTCTATAAAATTATTTAAAAATGTAATTAATTTGTACAGAAAAGTAAATAAACCGATTAGAATGAATACGATACTAATGAAATTACATGTCCATTCCAGGCTGATACCTGAGTCTCCTCGTTGGTTGTTAGCCACCGGAAAAGTGGAACAAGCACGGCAAGTATTGCTTCAAGCAGCCAGAAGGAACAAAATATCTGATGATAAAGTGACTAACGCGATAGAAAACCATGAAAAGTTATTAAATTCAGTGACCAAAACTGAGGCTGACAGCAAACAAAGAGTTTACGGTGTCATAGATTTAGTGAGAGTACCAAATATGAGGTTAAAGACAATATTGATTGCTGTCAACTATTTCAACGGTGGTATGGTATTTTTTGGCGTCGTACAATATCTTGGTCACATGAGCAAAAATGTTCGCACTAACATCGCCGTTTCAGGTATAATAATAATACTTATACAATAATAAATATAATAAATTAATTTTTTTAGGCTCTAGAATCCCATAAAATTTAAACAACATTTTACATTGTACATTTTGTTGATTTTTAATAACAATATGAAAATTTAAATATCAATACCTACTTATATTAAATTATAGAATATATGTTGTATAAAAAAATTAGAATTGCAATAAACTAAAAAACCTTTTTACAAAAAAAACCGACTTCCAAAAAAAGTGCAAAATAACTTTACTTTCGGAAATCGGTGTTTCTGGTTTCGTGTTTTCGTTTTTTGACACTGACTTCCGAAATTAAACTTATTTTGCATTTTTTTTTGAAAGTCGGTTTTTTTTGTAAAAAAGTTTGTTATTTTCACTTTTTAGTTGTTGTGGTTCTCCATTAAACTGTGTTAACAATTCATAGACATACGATCGCAGCAATCGCGGTTGATTTGCTGTCAATTTTTGAAGAGTTCCGTTGTCTGTCTCGGAAACCCAACAACAGATTTATATGAAATTTAAATGGGACCATTTCGGAACAAACCCCTTTCAAACAAAAAAAGAATTTTGCAAATCCGTCAATATATGACGGAGTTATGCCCGAACATACATAAAAAAAAAATCTTATTCCTTATTTTTGAAGTCGGTTAAAAATAGAAATGTCCTAAAAGAATAAGTGCGTGTCGGATTTCGCACAATTAGAGTTCCGTACCAAATAAGGGAATTATCAAAGAAAAAATCTGATTTATCAATATATTGATATTTGTTAGTAAAATATACGTAATAATAAACATTATCACCAAATTTCAAGTTCATAAGTCAATGGGGATTTAAAAAATTGCTCGTGTGATAGACGACGGGCAGACAGACGGACAGATAACGGACGGACACTTGAATGACAGCAATAGGGCTCCGCTTGAACCCTTCGGGTACGGAACCCTAAAAATAAAAAATGCCAAGGTATACTTTCACGTGAACAAAATGCCATGTTCATATTTAAACACGACTTAATTTTTATATTTCTTTTTCAGCTGCTTTCCAATTCCCAGGGCTGATACTCGTATACTTCTTGATAACTCGAGTACCTCGCTTGAAAATTTTGATCAGCACGAATATTCTGACAGGAATATGTTTACTGTTAATTATACCATTCTACAACTACGACACTGTCAAACTGGTATTAGTAACTATCGGAATAACTTGTATGACAATCAAGACCATTACGATACATTTGTACACTGGAGAATTGTTTCCCACAGTCGTCAGAAATATTGGGTTTGGCGTTTGCAGTTTCGTTTCCAAATTAGGCAGCATTGTTGCGCCGCTCTTGATTGACTATGTAAGAACCTTCAACCTACTAATATTATAAATGTTACTTAAGGCCCAGATGTCTATAAAGCGCGGTCACTCTCGGATTGCATAGAAAAGAAAGAGATGCAAAATATGAAGTATTTTATCGATTTACTTAGGATCTACTAATAAATTTATAAAAAATAATCCATCACTGGATGCAACTTAGCATTTGAAATTTTATGGTATATTTTTTATTATGATTATAATTGTTAATGAAGGGATAAACTGCTTTTAAAGATAATTTAGAGGTATGTTAGAAGATTTTTTTGATGCATTAAAGTATGTTAAATTATGTTTGTAGCTCCATCACTGTATGCAAGTAGGACTTGAAAATATCATATTTTTTTATTTCTCAAAACTATTTACGGTTTAAGAGATACACTGCTTTAAAAAACCACCTTTTTGACCATTTTTGGGAACCTCCCCCTTAAGGTGGATGCGCCAGAGTAGTCCGCGAAATTCATATTTCCTTACGTTTTTTGCAATTTGCAGGTCAGTGTCAGGTTGTATCTTGGTCTCAATTTGATTCACGGCCGTAGCAAGTATGTATTTATAGTATTACAGTAATTAAAATCATCAATACAACTCTCTCTCTCTGAGTTAGAATTGATGCCAAATGTAAGTATTTCATGAAATCATGACATTTGGCATCAATTCTAAGTGAGACAGTTTTATTGATGATTTTAATGATTACAGTTCTGTAAATACTCGTACGTACTTGCTACACCCGCGAATCAAATTTTGACCTAGATACAACCTGACACTGAGCTGCAAATTGCAAAAAAGCGTAAGAAAATTTGAATTTCGCGGGCTACACTTTTTTTTTTTGGCGCTTCCTTCTTTAGGGCCTCCCCGTAAGTGGCGCCCTCATTGACTAAAAAATCGTGTCTTAGCATAGAAAATTAATACTAACACTCTCATCGCCATACGGTCCGCCAGCGGGACGTATGTTTTCGAGTAAGGCACGCCACCTTTAAGTTACACTAACCGAGATCAGCAGGCCGTACGGGCCGCCGGCGTACCGTATCTTTCGCGCCAATATGTAACCAAATTTCCGTTATTATTTACGAAAAATATCGAGTCAGTCACGCCACTCATAAGAATCAATCATTAGGCCGCCGGGCGCCCGCATGGCTTGCAACGGTTGCATTTTCGCGCGCTTTTAGTGTAATTTCACTACTTTCTTCTAGTTTTTGTTACTTGTGCGGAATTTTTAGCATTATGTCGGACTCAGAGGATGACCCAGATTACCAGCCGTCTACAGACGAAGAATCGGTGAGCCTGAGCAAAAATTCTGATGCACTTTCTGAAGAAAGCGTAGAATTACCTACTTCTAACAGAAACCAACATCAACATTCGTCTGAAGCCACAAGACCTCAGAGTATGCCAAATTCTAGCTGGAAAATGCCATCATCAGATGGTTCAAGAAAAAAACAGTTTCTGTTCACTGTTGATCCAGGTATGAAAAATATTAATTCAGATTGTCAAACCGAATTAGATTTTTTATTTTTATTTTTGGATGACGAGATTATTGATTTGATGGTACAAATGACGAATTCGTACGCCTCAAAAACACGAATACTTGGACGTGTATCACGAAACAGTCGATTATCTAAGTGGAACGATTGTGATGCTGCTGAAATGAAGAAATTTGTCGGTTTATTGATTTGGATGGGGCTCAAAAAACTACCTAAAATTTCTGATTATTGGAGTACGGACGTATTATATGAAAACAATGTTGCAAAAAGAGTGATGAGTAGAAACCGATTTGAAATATTACTTCGATGTTGGCATTTCGAAGATACTTACCATGTTGGCATGGCTGGAACAGATCGACTGATAAAAATAAGACGCTTCGTCGAGATCCTTTCGAAAAAATTCGATCAATACAAAATACCAGGAGAGTTTCTTACTATTGATGAAACAATGGTGGCTTTTCGTGGCAGAATTGCTTTTATGCAATACATACTCGTACCTGGAAAACGACATAAGTATGGAATAAAACTATTTAAAATTTGTGACGACGACGGATATACCTACGATTTGATTGTATATGAAGGAAAAAAGACGACGCCAGCCACACAAAACATATCCTGTGAAATAGTTATGAAGCTTAGTGAGAAGTACTTGAATGCTGGAAGAAGTATCGTAACTGATAATTACTATACAAGTGTCAGTTTGGCTAATAATTTACTACAGCAAAATACTCATTTATTGGGAACGCTCAGGAAGAACAGAAAAGGACTTCCAAAAGAGTTACTGAAAGAGAAACTGAAGAAAGGCGAGACCTGTGCAATGGAAAATGAAGACGGGGTGTTAGATCGACGCTGGAGAGACGAGCGTGATGTGTTGGCTCTGTCAACTCGACATACACCTGGTTTTGTCAGCGTGCGCAGCAAGAGAAACCGCAATAAAGTGACTCTGAAACCTACGCTGATAGCGGACTGTAACCGTCATAAATGTGCTATTGATTACTCAGATCAGATGGGTAGATATTCTAATCCTGCGAGAAGATACTTGGGATGGTTCCAAAAATTGGCTATAGAGCTTATACAGGGTGTAACGGAAATGTGTGGTCATATTTTAAGAACTGCATCTGGCCATCGATATGAACAACTTTATTCAAGAAAAAGTGAGAAAATTCTCAAAATTTTTTTTTACCCCCCATACAAATATTGATCAGCTGATGATCACTTTGTATGCAGAGGCCAATTTTTTTTTTGGGATTTTTTTATTTTTTCTTAGAGAAAGTTGTTCATTTCCATGTGCAGAACTGGCTCTTAAAATATGACCACACCTTTCCGTTACACCCTGTATTTAGCACATCTTTGATCAATGCCTTTATTTTGTTCAAAAAAACCAAAAACCTGACATCTAAAAAATATACAATAAATACATTCAAGGTAAATATTTGCCGTACATTGATGGGTTTGGACAAACCAGGTAGACGTGATCGAAATAACCAGGATTGCTCAGGTAGGCACCAATTTGGAAAGTCTCCGTTAGTCGACCACCGCAACAGAATAGTCAGAAGAAGATGCATTCACTGCTATGAAAAGAAAAGAGAAGAAGGTTTGACAAGTGTAGAAGCATGTAAAGTAACAAAAAAAAGTCAATACGGTGTGTTTACTTTGCCCTTCAAATCCTAGTGTATGCTCTGAATGCTTTGCCAACTTCCATAGCGCCATTAAAAGGCAATAATGATGTTAATTCACTAATAAAACTAAGTTTATTTCATTTAAAACTGCTTTTTAATTCCTGTAATTAACCCTCTAGTTACCCTATAAATTTAAAGATAGAGCTACCATTTTTTTTTTAAATTGTGGGTATTTAAGTAAATTTTACACCTGATAGCTTCAATTTTCTGAAACAGCAGGCCATGCGCTATAAAAATAATATGAAATTGCGAGGTCGTAGCGGACCGCACGGCCTGCTAGTAAAAATACACAATGAGCCCGCCGGCAGACCGTATGGCCTGCTAAACCCGCTATAGATTTTTCGCCGCGGCCTGCACTGGTAGGCAAATCTGCGACCCGCCGGCAGACCGCACGGCTTGCTGCACTGAAAAATTTTATACATGGGTGGCGGTGAGAGTGTAGAATCCTATGTTGCGTTTGTTACCACCAGGATAAGGTATTTTTACGTTGTTAAAACTGGACTCAAAGTGTTTCGTATCCAAAGTAGTAAGCAAAAGTGTCAAAAACGGCCATTTTTGTTATGATGACTACGATTTTTTATTCAATGAGGGCGCCACTTGGCGGCTATATACGCCTTATGGGTCTACTACCGGCCAAGTGGCGCCGTCATTGAATAAAACCTCGTAGCACAGCCTAGAAAATAAATATTAAAGAATCCAACGTCACGTTTGTTACAAACAGGATAAAGTATTTTTACGTTGTAAAAACAGGTCTCAGAATGTTTCGTATCCAAAGTACAGGCAAAAGTGTCAGAAACGGCCGTTTTTGGTACTTTGGAGCTAACCACTCAAGGTCATTGGCCGTTAATAGCGCCTTAATCACACCAGAACAGCTTATCGGATAAATATGATATTTAGCACAGAGATAGATTATAGTCTAGAATAGCACATAGGCTAGAATATTGAAAGGAAAGTCCTAATTCCACGCGGGCGAAACCGCTGGAAGAAGATAGGAGTAATTTCTTAATAAGTTTGTATGTTTTTTTCAGGTTAACCATCTAGCCTATTGGGTAGTTCCACTCGTCTTTGGCTTTGCTCCAATCTTAGGAGCTATTCTCTTCTTCTGGTTACCAGAAACAAAGGATTGCACACTGCCAGAGAGTATCGAAGACGGTAAATATTTTAGAAAGTACATTTTACATTTGTTAATAGGTTTTATATTATGCATTAAAACTTATGAGAAATACATTATTTTAACTGTAAAACTACGTCTCTATAATCAGCGAAATCGGACAAATTTCGTATACGTTATATCTTAGCTTTTAAATGAAATATTTATATGTATAGTAGATCAGTTATAAGCTTAGGCATTCTCTTTTTTAGTTTAATTAGTTGGTAACTATGTACCTACTATTAAATAACAAAGTATATGAATACAAGCTAAAAAATAAATACAATATACAAGCATTAATAATAATAGCATGTATAAAGCAAGCATATATATATAATAAAATATATAAGGCATAAATAGTGAGGCAAAAAACTCAATGGCCATCAAACGATTCGTCCACATGTCAATGGGAACGTGCCCAGAACACTGGCAGCATTGCCACGTTGCATGTCAATGCTGATTCTTTGGCCAAAAAAATTCCAGTCTTCTGGTCACGTAGATCAGTTTGAGTTCAGAAAATCAAGTCTGAGAGAAAATCACTTTCTCAAAAAAGAATTTAATGATACCTTTTGTGTTAATTTCATCTGTTTTGTTTCAGAAACTGACGGAAAACAACTATTAGCCGGGGGAATTAAACTCCACAAATTTGAATTTAAATAATAGATATTTAAATAAAAATACAATCTCAATAAATTGCTTTTGATCTGGTGATCAGTCTATATCAGGCCTAATGAAGCAATATCAGAACCTATCGAAAATTATGTCACAACCTATCAGACCAAAAAATACCAAATAATCTATGTATTGTCTACGATCAATAAAGTACCTAGTTTTAAAAATCGAATAAAAAGTCTGCACTTTTCTGAAGAGTTCATCTGTTACGGGTTTTAATTTACCAACTAAACCAATTTCTATGTGATACAACAAGACAATTGACCTACAATTTGGTCTCTCAAACTCCCAGTGCGAGTGGGGTGCTCCTATTCAGATACCCATTTGATGGAGTGCCCCAAATGTCCGTTTACCTGTACCCTGGCGGACCTATACGCAAACGCCTCTGACGAAACAAGAAACGTGGCCACATACTGGGCCCAAATTAGGGTTGCCAACAGTACTGTAAAATAGAGTAGTGTACTCTATTTCATGTAGGTGTACTTTATAATCTGTATTAGTAATAGAGTATGCTAAAATACTATTTTTTATACAATAACTCCGGTCAAGATAGCTCGAAAGATAGGGGTGAAGTTACAATAATTCGCCTATAGCTGATTTGTACGAATGTTCAGAACACCATTATAATGAAATGTAAAAAGTCCCCATCGATCCCATATCTGAAAAAAAAAAACAATGTCAAAGTTTAAGAAAATCGGTTTTTGCATTTTTTTAGTCAAACGGTAAGTTTTATCGTAAAAGTGGCTCCGACAAAAAATGTAAAGCCTAATTTATAAAAATTGTTCTTATACTTTTTCCTAAAAATTACCATTTTGAGACAAAGCGATTAAAAAACTTTAAAACCTCGTTTTCTCCATAACATCAATAGATATTTAATTATTATATGTTAACGTTTTAATGATTAACGAAGTTAACTTTTGGATTAGCTGTGATATCAAACCTAACTTGAAAGAAAGCATAACAAACACTCACACTTCCCATACACACCTCCCTACACACACACACTACACTCTCCAGATACACAACCACAATCCTTCACCCCATTTGCTGTGTTAATATCTACTGTAACAAACAGAAAAGTCACGGTTGTATAATACAAATTGAAGCCGCATCTCCGACTCCTAAGATACAGGTCTGCGTACCTAGTTTAGGAGCCCGGAAATCTGACAATTATTTTAAACATGGTAGTACAACCCACTGTTTCCATATGCTATGTATTGTGTTGATGTTTTTTTTTTTTATGTACTAATAAACTTATTATTATTATTATAGCTGTGACCTATGGCTATAACCTGGGAGTCTTTAAGTCAATTTTGGAAGTCGGCGTTTGTATTTTAGTTCTTCGTTATTTGGCACCGACTGCCGAAATTAAAGTTATTTTTAAATTTTTAGTGTATTTTTTTTTCGGTTGTCGATTTAGTCGGTTGTTTTTTTTTGTAAAAAGTTATTTATTTTTCACTTTTTATTTGTTAAGTATACCCCAGAACTAAAAACTCCAGTAACATGGAACGTAGAATTTAAACATACTCGTATTTGGAGGAAACCAAAACATCATCTATGTATACCTACATAATTATTTGTCGTTTTTTTCTCAGTTTTTCAAAAAGCACTGAAGCAATTTCGATAAAAATTTATATGGGACCACCTCGGAAGTATACCCTTTCAAACAAAAAAAAATCCAAATCGGTCAAGCCGAGCGAGTAATTGGGGAACATACATAAAAAAAATGGTTCCAAAAGTCGGTTAAAAAAGGGGTTTGAAGTTTTTCTATGTAATCTACTCATTTTACTTACCTCAAACTTGGTAAGATTAATAATAAATAATAAGACCAACAACGTCAGACGTGTCAAAACATTGTCCAATATATTTTTCGATTCCAATAATATTTTATCAAGTATTTTCAAGCCCTCAACCAAAAGCAAAATTAAATAACAATAAAGCAAGAACCCACATAGACAATAATATGAACCCCCCCCCCCCCCCTCTACATCAAAAAACTACAAGAGATTGAAATGACAGCTACGCTGTCATGAACAAAGACTACAGTAATATAATGAACAAAAACCGAAAAATTGGAATAACACGCTCTACACGCCCACCACCTCCGGCCTCGTCGCTCGGCTCCGCCACCTCGCCGCCACCGGAACCCAGCCCCACCGTGAGTGCTGTGACACCGGCCGTGGCTGTTGCGTCGAGCTCCAGCGACGAGTTTTTCTCGCCGCCGACGACATCACCACCTGTGCGTCGACGGGAGGACGCCGGCCGCCGAGCGGCTTAGGACCTCGAGGCCCACCGGCCTCTGATAGGGTCCCAGCTCCCGGCGGAAGTGTGCAGCGCAAGAGATGGACGCAATCCATCAATGAAATCGTCATGCGCTCATACTGTGGGGCTACAGAGGGAGGTAACAACCTGACCGCGTACCGTGTTCGGATGCTCACTTTGTTCCAGGTGCTTGAGCCAGCCGTCAACGTTTCGGCCCAACGACTTTCGGATCAGGTGCGGGTCATCCAGCGTAATCATATGTTGGATGATACTGTACTTGATCGCCTCCGATCTGAAATGGGTAGCCGTGTCATTGCCCCTCCGTCGCAGACTGTGTTACCAGTGTTGGTACCACCGTCCAAGCATACGAGTATCTCCATCCACGCTGACGAGGAGTGTAATGACATGATTACAAACGTAAGTACCCAGTGCGAAGACGAATTGAGGAGTGCTTTGGAGTGTGCTATTCGGGAATATCACAGCATGCCGCTCGAACTTAGGCCACGCTTACCTTGTTTGCCCATGCATAACAAGAATAGGGCGCTGGCTGGGCTAGGCTATCGGTTGAAGAGATATGGTCAGGTTATATCTCACCTCCTTTACATTTATGATTTGAAACTTTTTGCCCCCATCAATCTGCAACTGATGGAGCTATTGAAGGTAACTGAAACCTTCAGTAGTGCCATCAGGATGGAGTTTGGTGTGGATAAATGTGTGGTCATGCATGTAAAGCGAGGAGAGGTTGTGGAATCCGTGGGAACTCAACTCTCGGATTCCAGAAACCTGAGAGCCCTCTCTCCAACCGAAACCCATAAGTATTTGGGTATGTCGGAAGCGTTAGGAATCAATGTTACTGACATGAAGCAATCGTTGAAGGAACGCTTCTTTGGCCGCCTGAAGAAGATATCAATAGCCTTCTATCGGGCGAAAACAAGGTGCGCGCCTTCAACGGTTGGGTTATGCCAAAGTCAAAGTCAAAACGTTTATTGCGAACTAAGTGTACAATGTTGGGCTTGCGGACGGCGAGTGGGCCTGCGGACGGCGAGTGGGCCTGCGGACGGCGAGTAGTGGGTAACTCGCCGTCCGATCAGCACCAGGCCCGAGAGTCGACGGCGCATAGTGTTCCACGCGCGCCTCAAAGAGTTGTCAGCAAAGGACGGGGCCTGCCACGGCCAGTGCCTGCCCGGGGGTTGAGGATAAATTCGAAAGAGTTACCTCGCCCCCGGGCACGTAGGGCAGGGAGGAACAGGGGTGGGTTTTAGTCAGTAAGAGTCTGACACGCCCTTCCGCTCCACCCTAGAGCGGAAGAAGTCATAAGATGATTTCCCACCCCAAAAAAAAAAAAAAAATGTGTACAATGTTGGTGTTATATTATGTTGGTACGAGTACTTATGACTTCGCACCCTTTTGCAAGCATTGCAATTTTTATTCACCTGCCCTTATTATCCTAAATTAGCATGCATTAAACATTATTAATACTTAATTATTTTCTTTTTATTTTATTGAGAAAAATTAGACTTACGTCAAAATTAAATGTCAATAATAATTAATTTAATACAAATAAACAGCAATATTAATGTCATCCTTTTCAGGCAGTACAGTATAATAAATTATAATCATAGATGAAGTTAAATAGAATAGATTAGATCTTATTGTTTATCTAGGTCAGATCACCACTTTTGTACATAAGAGAAATTTGTTATTTTTGGCTAGACTCTAAATATTCTTTTATTGACTAGAAATATTTTTGAATTAGATATATCTTTAGTCTTTTTTGAGGCGGTATTGATGTACTCTTTTGGCGTACTCAAATGGACTCAAACAGAACTTGGCGCCCTGGATAGGCGTGTCCTTACACTGCTGACTGCATTTCGAATGGATCACCCACGTTCGTCGGTGATGAGACCGTATATCCCGCGGAAGTGTGGAGGCCGAGGTTTTTTAAATGCTAAGACCCTCCAGGTTAGGTACCACTTGTTTTTACTAGCTTAGAGTAAGGCCACATGCGCCGTCTACTGCCAACCACTCCTAACTTGAAGTTATACAGACAAATATAGGCAATTTTGGGCCAGCATTCAATCCAAGTCTTTGGCCGTAACACGGTCCTCCATCCGCAGAGAACCACAGCTATTTACACGCTTGGGCAACTCCAGAGATTGTGGAATAGATGATATGAATACGGATCGGGGTAAAAATGAAGAATTCCACCAGAAGTACGACAAATATAGACTATAGCCAGATTTTAGAAGTGAAAACTTCAATTAAATGTTCAGAAGTTGTTTGATTTTGTCGAGGGAAAATCGCCATAGGCATGGGGCAGAGGTGTGGTGCTACTCTTCTTTAAAAAGATCGACAATGCCCTGCTTAAGAATTACAAGCACATCTCACTTCGGAGTCATGTGTAAAGCTGTTCCAGAGTCATCACGAACCGTCTCGCGCGCAGGTTTGGCGACTTGAAAGAGTTTTAGATTCTAATAATGTTTTAAAGTACTTAAGGCCCTACTAACGGCCAAGTGGCGCCCTCATTGAATAAAAAATCGTAGCATAACATAGAAAATAAATATTAAAGAAGCCAACGTCGCGTTTGTTACAAAGAGGATAAAGTATTTTTACATTGTTAAAACAGGTCTCAGAATGTTTCGTATCCAAAGTAGTCGGCAAAAGTACAAAAGTACAATTAAAGATGGTAGTAAGTATATCCAAACTAAAGTAACTCATAATAATGTTTGCATTAAATGCTTTTTTAATTCACTTATTGCTTTTTTATTGTACTATCAAACTTGACCAATGAGACAACAATTAGAACCGATAAACCAAGTTGATGACAATGACAATAGATAATTATCTACCTAATTATTAGGTACTTTTTATTAATTTATTAGTTTATGGCTGATTTTAAAAGACAGAAAACATTCATTTGAAAAAATAATATGGCGGTTTGACATACCTACATTCTCTATTCTAAGGGTTTAATACATTTAAACGTCAAATTTTATGGGATGTATTGTAGTACTCTACAATGCCGGATGACGAGATATTTAGGGTCAACTCACACCAAAAGAGCGTCGAAGCGCAGCGCAGTTTCAGTGCCATATGAATTTTAGCTTTATTTTCATTACTGCAATACTTATTATCGCATGAGAAATAGACTTCGCCGGAATTCCCGCGGCGCCGCGGGCATCATCCGCGCGACTCGTTCGAGTTTCTCATGCGATAATAAGTATTGTAGTAATGAAAATAAAGCTAAAATTCATATGACACTGAAACTGCGCTGCGCTTCGACGCTCTTTTGGTGTGAGTCGACCCTTAGAATTCAAGTTCTCACATAGTGAACTTTGCCTATCAAATTTTCTCGGCAACCCGACGATTTGGGGCTCCCAAACTTTCAGCTCACAGCGCGCTAGACTAACAGGTTTCGTAGTTCCTCACGGCGCCCTAGCTAGTCGAAATAGTTATTCCCTATTACTACGTTAATACTTGATAGATAGGCACAAAAATTAACACATTCACAATATGAAGTTGTGTTTTTACATAAACACAAGAATACTAATATTATTATATAAGAAAAATAGGAATTTAAATACAATGGCAACTTAGTTTATGAAACGGATGAGCTTGGTAAGCTCCAAACATTTTTTCAACGCGCGGTACTTATACCGCTTTACTTGACACTGCTAATCTCATTACTGCTACGGCTGTAAATCTGGTTTCACATAAATAAGATGTTGAAAAGGGAATGAGAATTCTAAGAGCTTGTGGATATTCATTTGGGACCGATACAAAAAATTCTACCTAATCAGAACACATGAATCCGTTTTATTATTATACTCTTTGACATGAATCTTGTTTTAAGACTTCTGTCACAAGAGAAAAGAAAGCAAAATTTTTTATTTTGCACAGATTACAAACGCACATTAATTTCCAAAAGCCTAGTATCCAAGCAAAAATAAAATAAAACTGAACTAATTGACTATGCCTAGTGATCTCGTTTCTGTAGAGCTATTCTGTAAAACCTCACCGTGAAAACTTAGGTGAAGTGAGCTATATAATGGTGTGAATCAAGGTGGAATGACACTTCACTTCACCAAAGTTTTCACGGTGAGCTGTTAACAGAATCGACCGGCTGTAATATCTCACCGTGAAAACTTAGGTGAAGTGACCGTGAAGTGGGCTGTCAATCCATACAATCAAGGTGGAATGACAGTTCACTTTACGCTCACTCCACCTAAGTTTTCACGGTGAGCTGTGAACAGTAGTGCTATTCTGTAAAATCTCACAGTGAAAACTTAGGTGAAGTGAACGTGAAGTGGGCTGTCAATCCATACAATGTCGGTGGAATGACAGTTCACTTCACGCTCACTTCACCTAAGTTTTCACGGTGAGCTGTTAACAGAATCGACCAGCTGGTGCGGTGCACCACTACGCGCCATAGACGAAACGTAGAGCGTTCAATGAGACTCTTCTTCTTGCGAAGTGGATTCAGGTGGAGCTTTTGTATGGGAAAGATCTTGTATTTATGCAAATTTCTCGACATCGTCTTCGGAAAAGCAGTGCGCGCGATTTGAGTTGTTTATTTGTGCCAGCGAATAGTTGCGCCCCACGGCGCCCCACTTTACTCTTGACGGCGCACCAGGGCGCCGCAGCGCACACTTTGGGGACCCCTTTTTTGTGTTGGGTGTGAAATCATCCAATGACATCCAATCCACCATTCAATGGAGGTCGTGTCAGACTCTTACTGACTAAAACTCACCCCTGTTCCTTCCCTGCCCTGAGTGCCCAGGGGCGCGGTAACTCTAGGCATGCAGGCATCGGCCATGAGGGGCTCCGTCAGTGGTGGCTGACAAATTCTCCTTGAGGCGCGCGTGGAACACTACGCGCCGTCGACTCTCGGGCCTGGTGCTGATCGGACGGAGAGCTACCCATTACTCGCCGTCCGCAGGCCCAAGTCTACGGTGGCCGGAGATCGTCTCGCGGCGCCGGCAGCCCCAGGCGTCTCCTGCGGTGGCTGCTTCTGAGGGCGTGAGGGCGACTCGCCCTAATAGCATTTGTTGTTGGCATTTGGTTGGGCCAACAATAAATGCTATCACTTTATTGTTGGATCAACAATAAATGCTATTAGGGCTGTTGTTGAACCTCCGTCACCCGTTCCGCCTTCTCCTTCGCGAGCATTACTGCTTCGAAGGAGGAGGAGACTGCTTCCCATTCCCTCTCGCTTACCATGGCCTGGACCAGGGCAGGGCGCGAGAGGTCGCTGCCGCCGATCGCCTCCACGAGGACACGGCGGGGCTTCGCCCAAGCAGGGCAGATCTCCACCGTGTCCTCTGGGCGATCCTCACAGTGGGGACATCTGGGCGTTTCCCTCCGCCTTATCCTACACAGGAACCTCCCGAAACTTCCGTGTCCGGCGAGGAACTGCGTCAGGCGGAAGGTGAGGACGCCGTGATACTTTGAGGACGCTTGCTTTAGGGTATTTTATTTTTGGTCATTTTGTTTGTGTATTTGTTCACGACCCTTATATGATTATTACTTACTTTATCAGTTTCAACGTGTGCCATAACTTTGAGGTAACTAACAGACTAGATTACATAGAAAAACTTCAAACCCCATTTTAGGGTTCCGAAACCAAAAGGTAACCAACGGGACCCTATTATTAAGACTCCGCTGTCCGTCCGGCTGTCAGTGGGATGTATCTCATGATCCCGTATAGGTATACAGTTGAAATTTTCACAGAATATGTAGGTATTTCTGTTGGTGCGATATCAATAAACAATAAAAATAAATTCAAAATTATGGGAGCCCATACAAGAAACGTGATTTTTTCAGCTTATGGTACGGAACCCTTCGTGTGCGAATCCGACACGCACTTGGCCAGTTTTTTATCTTTGATAGGCTCGCGTTTGACCACCATCTCGCCTGATGGTAAGATGGTGCCCGAGAGTCGACGGCGCGTAGTGTTCCACGCGCGACGAACAAGAGTTGTCAGCAAACACGACGGGGCCCGTCGTGGCCGATGCCTGCCCGGGGGTTGAGGATAAATTCGAAATTGTTACCTCGCCCCTGGGCTCTCAAGGCAGGGAGGAACAGGGGTGAGTTTTAGTCAGTACGTCTGACACGCCCTTCCGTTCCACCCTAGAGCGGAAAAAGTCATTGGATGATTTCCCACCCCCCCAAAAAAAAAAAAAATGGTAAGTGATGATGTGGTCGAAGATGGAACACGCTTGCCTAGAAGTAGACTATTCACTCTTGACTCGACTCTCAGGTTATAGCTATCAGGAAACACAGACTCTGGGCACAGAGGGCAAATTCCATTCTTTAGTTGTTCGTATAATGAATGTGTTCCAAAACGTTTAGTGCCTGTTGTGTGGATGGGATGTCCACCATGTACCAGTGAAAGAGCTGATTTTCTAAGGTTCGTACTAGTACTACTCAAACGGTCAAATGAGCGGAGGTTAGGAAAAAAAGTTGGCCGTCACGGGACACCCGGCAGTTGTGGAACATCTATTTTAATAATATAATTCAAAACATTTTTTAGTTGTTGTTATTGTTTGTTGTTGTTGTTGGTTGTGGTTGTTGTTGGTAGTTGTTGTTGTTGGTTGTTGGTGGTGATGTGTTGTGGTTGTTGTTGTTGTTGTTATTGTTGTAGTTGTGTGTTGTTACTTTTTTCGCATAGATGTTTCTAGGGAAAAGGGAGTCGAGAGCGGCGGCGTAGTGGTATCGTGCTTCATGCCGTTTTCCTTCACGGCATTCGAGTCGATTTTACGGCCAAGCCGCGCTTGTAGATATTTCACATCAAAAAATAAAACTACAAAATATATTATTATTATATTGTATTTACAAAATATTGCACTTGGCATGACGCACTGACTTAAATCTAACACATATTGCACAAACATTGCACCGGTTACAAGATCGACAGTTCACTCTTAACATAGAATATTAAATTCATATTAAAAAAGATTTTATTGGAATTAAAATTAACATCATTTTACAGAACATTTTTATAAATATATCATGTATTTTGTGGCTTATACACATTTATTTGCTTTTAACCCGTCGCGCGTTTAGTAAGCAGACACAATCATTTTTAAATTGTTTACGGTCCATGTCCGCCAGACACGCAAGAGGTTAAAATGTGACATTTTGGCCTAGCAAACAAAATACAGGAAATGGTAAAAAAAGTATCTAAGCCAATTACTCATAAAAGAACATTAGATAGGTATGTTTTTAAGTAGGTAAGTTTCCGTAAAATTGATTTAATTTCAATAAATAATAGATAAATAGTATGGTCTACATTTCACTAATTATATAGAAAATAAACACATTTTCAAGCACTTGTCTCACCTTTACTTTTAATTAATCCATTCTCAGATAAATAATAAAAACTAGATAGCAAGAGATTCTTCAAAAACTTAGCTATACACTGTCGTGCACCAAAATCAACTTTTTCTTCAAAAATAACTCTAAAATATATCTTAGTTTTAATATCTTTAAAATAATATTTTTACATTAAAATTGGTGAGACAGGCGCCTAATATTATAAATAAAATGTTATGATAAAAGGAAAATTGCTATAATAGTTCTTCAGGCGCAAACCGAGAATCATCACGCTTAGAGTAAGTACATACCGACTTTTATATTAACAAAGTTAAACCAGTCTCATTACGATAAACATAGACTTATGCGAAATATAACTAGGTACAAGAATTGGAATTCTCAGTTTTATTTTCAGGAAGTAAAATAGCCCTGTGAAGGAAAAACGCAGTAGAAAATCTAGGTATTTTATTTCTCATTTCTTTGTATAAGTTAAATGTCAACTTTTACAAAGACGTGACTGTGACATAGGAGAATTGAATCCTGAATGCTAAACATTCTCATTTAGGACTTTTTCACTGAGTTTTTTCCCTACAGGGACGTTTGTTCAAGGTTTTTCAGTTTTTATCCATCCTGAGCATCGTGTAGTACTTATTGCAAAGCTTACATAACACGAAGCTCTCATTTCTGACTCGGTATTTTTTTTATATATTTTTAGGTGCATCACACTTGGCTCAGTTTGGACACAACCTTATACTTTGTTTCAAAACTTTTTGGCGAAACGTAAACAAACCTGCTTGGGTTAAATTCTTATGCAATTACTCAATCATGCAACATGGAGTATGCATGAAACAAATATGTATTATTGAACCTGTTTATCGATTAATATATAAAATAAAATAATAATAATGAAATCAGAATCAAAATCGAATGAAAATTAATGCCACCACTGTTATCAATAATTTTATATTGTTCCAATATAATTAGGTACCTACTGTATTATTATTGAAAAATCGTCGTCGAAGAGGTATAACTTAAAGTATTTACTACAAAATGCCTTTAATTTTTTTTATTTATTTACGATTTTCAAATAAATTTTATCTGCACTTTTATGTGGCACCAATTCAGCTTCAAAAGTTATTTTTTATCATTAATAATCTCGCGTTTGGCGAAGATGGAGCACGTTTGCGTAGAATAGAATAGTCAATAGGTTTCCTATTCACTCTTGACTTAAAAACTCCCAGGTTGTAGCTATCAGGAAACACAGACACATTTACGTTCTGTGACCCATTTGTTTACATTTTCGTCAACAAATTTTGGAACAGAGTATAGTAACGTTTAGAAGCGTTCAGTTTCAAAGTCAGTAAGTGTAGTGTTCAGTTCACAATAGCGAAGTAGACACAGACTAGACCATCGCCTACTAGCACTAAGTTATCACTAAATACAGGGTGTGTATTTAAAACTAAAGCAGACTTTGCAAAGTTATGTTTGGAAATCGACTGTTTATCTCTGAAACATTTGTTTGCTCTTCTGAAGTCTTTGTTTTTTTTTATCCTTGTTAGGCTCACGTTTGACTACTAACTCACCTGATGGTAAGCGATGCTGTGGTTGACGATGGAACACTATGATGAATACAAATTGTCGAGAAAATAAAAAATCTTGATACGTTGTTTTGATTTATGCAAGGGACTCAAAAAATCATGCAACAAGCAGTAGCTTACTGCTTAGTAGCTGACTGATCGGATAGTAATCCGATCAGTCTATCAAACAAAGTCCAGCCCAGTCAATGACGTACCCACAAATCTATACCTACGAGTATATACCTATTTAAAAAAATGAATCCCTATTTCCTTGGTCACGGAATCACGCGTGAACGGTTGGACCGATTTCGCTAATTATTTTTTTGTTGTGTTTGTAATTGTCAGAAAAAGGTTCTTATGAAAGAAAAAATTAAGAAAGTTGAGCGGAAAATTAGAAAATTTGAGAAAATTTAACGACTGAACCTCGCGCGTTTGACAGTTGACAGTTCATAGCTAAGACAGGACAACGTCTGTCGGGTCAGCTAGTAATTAATAAAATGTTTGAAGCCTTCCTAGTCCAATACACACCCTGCACACTAAATAATCCTATGTATAAAGGTTATTTTCAAAAATAAATAACTACATACATAGTTTTTACATTAACATTCGATATACTTTAAAGCCTTATTATAAAATAAGGTGGTATACGTGTGTGAAATACAAAACTTAGTTAAAACGTGAATATACAAGTTTTTTTAATTATTTATTAAGAAAGCATGTCTGTCACGATCTATTACAGCTGCATTTACACGATGCTTTTTTTTGCAAACGAGGTAATAATATCTTTTTCTAAATAGCGTTTTCATAGAAATTTTCCTAAAATTATTGCTCTACATACTTAGTACAACAATTTCTGAAAACGCGTTTACCCAGTGCTAAGTTGAAATCGCATGCTATTTTATTTAACAATTATTATTGTTATTGTTAAATAACATAGCATGCGATTTCAACAACGGTATTTACCAAGCCAGCTTCACTTTAGCTATACGAAATAAGCAAATCACTCGTGAAGGCTAAATAAAGCACCGTGTATATGGAGCTTTGTTCTAAAAGGATTAAACTTTTAGAGTTTTGGCACGATATTCCGACCAATGTATGGAACTTTTTTAACGGAATCCAATCCGATGGTATGTTATCAGACGTCAATAAAACGCCTTAAAACCTGACGTACCTAGTTTTTCATTTCAAATCATTCAATGAACCTATAAAATAATTTTGTCAAAATATATTGCACTTTATTGTTAAAATATATAGTAATTATCTAAAAATATTGCACTTTCCAAGTTTTTGGAACAATTTTCATTTATTTTGGTTTCGTATTTTTCGATTAGGATGTTTTTTTTTTCCATATTATTGTGAAACAAAATTATAACATCCTATAACTGCCACTATATTTCTTTTTCAGAATTTCTCAGTAAATTCTTTCTTCTGTATATAATATTGATAGAATTTATTCATGATTCACTATCACTTATTATTACAGAAGTTATTAGGTTGCCTGGTATTACTTGGATGCATTGACAAAATACTTTTGGAAAAATTTGCTGTTTCCGACATTTTGACGAGTTAAACGAAAAAAAGTAGGTACTGAACCACAATTTATTTTTGCCGTGGTTTTAAATATATCGTGTCGTGCTTTATATCTGAAGAAATATAAATCTCGCAGTGTATTTCAAAATATTGCATCTTGTGAATGTATCCAAATCAATATCCGTTTAATTATTTGTACAGTCCATTTACGAAAATCGTAATCTTGATTTTGTAACATTCGGTTGGAAATTCTGATTACGTCTATTAGGTCGCTAACTTTGAATTTTAAATGTTTTTGGTCAAAAAATATAAAAATTTCAAACAAAAATTACAAACCCTTAGATTATTATAAATGTCATAAAACCGTTATTAAAACAATTTCAGTAAGTAATTTTTCAATAGCCAGATAACTTATAATTGAAGAAGAATAAATATTATTATGGCGATTTGACGTAATTATTTTCTATACAAAAGTAACACCATTTTAAATCCTCAGATAAAAGTTATCAGACTTTTGAAAAATCAGTTCTTACACGAACAAAATAAGGCGTAACCGTACCATACCGTAGAGTTAGGGTAAATACCCTAACGTGTCTTCTAGACTAGCGTTCCTGCTGAGGGGGGCGTGAGCGAACAGCGCGGCGGCGGGGAGGCGCTGGCGGGGCCCGCACAGCGGGGGCCCCAGGCCGGGGGGGCCCGGGGGCCCTGGAGCACGGGGAACCCCGCACAACGCGCGCACGTCGGTGCGCTGCGACAGCCGCACGTCGGCGAACAGTGCGGCCATCTCCGCTGATTTCTTCACTGACAGGGCCTCCTGCGAGCCCGCGCCCGTGCTGCGAACTGAGGCGAAGGTTTGTTTTATAAACTATCGGGTAAACCCATTGACAGAAAATGAACTGAGCTTTTTCTACGATATGAAGTGATACGGGCAGTAAAGTGGCCAGCCTAAGTTCACAGTAAGTAAATACTAACACTATTCAATCCCACACATGTTTTGTTCTCGGATCTCACTCTATTCCGCGGCAAGGAGGAGTCTCGGTATAATGGATGGTCACACTTCCACGGATTGACCTCGGCAAGCGTTGCCTGCCTTGAAGATCGAACCGTTCGTCTATAATTATTTAGCAACGAGATCCTTAAGATCGACCCGTGCGGCTGTTTATATTTGGTCGCAAGACCGACCTGTGCGGCTGATGGTATTTGCCCACGAGATCTTCAAAACCTACTCGTGCGGCTGTTATTATTTAGCCAAAAATTTATTAGTCTGTATTTTTCTGTAAATTAAATACTAATTCCGTATTTATCTTGATTTAAAATTGACCGAACAAAAAATCGTCAGCTTTTTCGGACATAATTATTATGCGCTCACCTAGGCATTCTGGAAAGGCTCATAATACTGGGCAAGGTGGAAGGAAAACGCCCTCAAGGCCGAGCACCGGAAAGATGGTTAGACAGGATAAGGGCCGTTGGAGGCGGCATATACCGAGCGGTCCACATTGCAGAGGACCGCAAAACTTGGAGCCGCGTCATATGTGTTCGCGATCCACAGCAGTGAGGGAACGACGGAGAAGGAGAAGAAACCAAAATTCCAAGGTATGCTCACCAGTGAGCCGCTGCATGTTCCTCGCACGCGGCTTGTTCTGTAGCAGCAGCTCGTAGTCGAGCGCCACGCTGTCCGAGCTGCGCGCGCGCCGCCCGCGCTCCGAGCGACGTCTCCCTCCCGCGCTGGCACCCCAGCGACTGTAACATTACCATTCTTGGTAAATACACGAAGTAAACAAGAACTAATGGAATGTTTGAAAATCTGTCATTGGTTCATTGTACTCGTCACCGTGAAATCGCAAAAAAAATCTGCTGATATCAGCATTTTGTCAAATTACGCAAACGTAAATGCGAAAGCTGAGCTTGTTGGACTACCTAGTCTAAGAAGCTTCATAATTTTAGTGAAATGCTTTTTGGGTTAATCGTCTTACAACTAACAAAATTAAGTATGTATATAAAACGCTGGTAAAAGGCCAGAAATAATAGTATCAGTGTATCCATACTATAAGAGCTGCAGTGGCACTTGATACTTGTCACAATAGTATCGTTTCTTGACCACCATTTTCTGTCATCGTGTATCCTCATTCTGTCGCATCCAATGCTGGAAGCATGCCCTCCTGCTGCCCTCCTGCGGAAGGCTTGCATTTACTTGTGACAATAATAAATGTCTCACCTCAACCTGTCGCTGTTGTCGTGTGTCCTCATTCTGTCGCAGTACAAGTTGGAGGCTTGATATACTGTTGGGAGGATTACATTTAAGAGACCTCTACTTACTCGTAACAATGATAATATCTCACCTGCTTCTGCTACCGTTGTTATACCTCATTCAGTCGCAGTACGAGTTCGAGGCCTGTCCTCATGCTAAAGGCCTGAAAAAATTGTGGGAGGCCTACAGTTACTTAAAAATATCTCATCGTCCTCATTCTTTCGTAATATAAGTACGAGTTGGAGGGCTCCACTAACTGTCGTGTTCGAGGCCTGTTCTCATGCTAAAGGCCTGAAAAAATTGTGGGAGGCCTATAGTTACTTGATAATGGTGCGGATTCTCTTGTTCAATAACTAAACTAAAATTAGAGAATTGCTATCTTTTACTAAAAGGCAGTGCGAGAAAAGGACGGCTATAGCTATGAACTAAGTTAGAGATGTCAAACTAGTTTACGCCTTGCGCTTCGCCGTGTTTTTAGACGACATGTTTTTACGTGTACCCTTAATTTGTATGGAAATATTAGTTCAAACTAAATTTGACAGCTCTAATTTACGTCCATCTCTTTCTTGTTTTATTAGAGAGAAAAAGATAGCAATAGCCTAAATTAAGTTTAGTTTGTGCACAACAGAATCAACACCATTATCTCATCTCGTCCTCCCACTTTTGTCATCGTGTGTCCTCATTCTGTCGCAGTACATGTTCACGGTCGTGTCGACAACTGTCCTCATTCTTTCGTAATATACGTACGAGTTGGAGGGCTCCACTTATATGGGAGGCATATTACTAATAATATCTCACCTTTTTCTCCCACTCTTTTCATCGTGTGTCCTTATTTGGTCGAAGTAGGTAAGTGTTGGAGGTCAGCTATATTGTGGTAATAACTTATAACAATAATAATGTGTTACCCGCTTCTGCCGCTCTTGTCGACGATTGTCCTCTTTCTATCGTAATATACTTACAAGTTGGAGGGCTCCAGTAATATGGGAGGCCTGTAGTAACTTGTATTACTGATAATATCTCGCCTTTTTCTCCCACTCTTTTCATCGTGTGCCCTCATTTTGTCGAAGTAAGTGTTGGAGGCCAGCTATATTGTGGTAATAACTTATAACAATGTCTTACCTGGTCCTGCCGGTCTTATCAATGACTGTCCTCTTTCTGTCGTAATATACGTACAAGTTGGAGGGCTCCACTATCGTGGGAGGCCTGTAGTAATTTCTGATAATATCTCACCTCGTCCTCCCACTTTTGTCATCATGATTCCTCATTTTGTCGCAGTAGGTGTTGGAGGGGCTGCGAAGGTACTCCATGCTGTGGGAAGCCTGTACCCTCCGAGGACCGGTGCAGTAGCACTTGTTGCTGTCCGCGCAGCTTTCTGAGTCGCACGAGCAGTAGCTGAAGTCACCGTCATAACATTCTCTGAAATTACGTAAAGGTTTTGTTAAAAAAATTACTTGTTTCAATTTTTTGGTGATAAAACATTCAGTTTTATTTATAAATCTCTTTTAAATTGTAAATTTATATAGCCAATGTCACTTTGACTGTTAAAACTAATCTAATGATAAGTACGTCATTTGCTAAAACCTATCCAGCTGTTT
Source organism: Polia nebulosa (assembly GCA_951329385.1). Lineage (NCBI taxonomy): Eukaryota > Metazoa > Arthropoda > Insecta > Lepidoptera > Noctuidae > Polia > Polia nebulosa. Next base: position 3,967,050 of record OX589606.1, on the reverse strand, counting down.
AGGCTACAGGGCGTGCTATAGAAATAGATATACAAACATACATACTCTCGAAAATCATTACTTCCTCCTGAGACGGTAAAAAGTACAAAATGCATGCAATTGCAGTTTTTCTAGAGCATATGTGATCAAAAAAATTACTGTAATATATATTTAATCACAAATGTCTTTAATTAAAAATGTATCAATAATAATAAAGCTCTGCTAACATCCCATGTTACTTGGGGTCGGCGCAACACGTTTTTTTTCTTCCATTCTGTCCTGTCAGCCGTCACGCTATCACTAACTCCCTTTTCATTCATATCACTCCTCACACAATCTTTCCATACTTTCTTTGGCCTCCCTTTCCCTCTCCATCCATCCACATTTATATTCATAACTCTTTTAGTTACATGTGTTTCATCCCTCCTCTTCACATGACCATACCAAGATAAGCGGTTCCCTTTCAACCATCAACTAACAATTTAGCTAAATCGTCAAACAATTCCTACTAATCATGCCAAATATTTGGTGAAATTAATTCCTAAATTAAACTGTAAATAACTCTTAATTCAGTTCAGTAACTCACACGTCCCACCCGTCTGTCACGCTCTGATAACACTTTACACATTTCATTTCTACTAACAAACAGTTAACACTAAAATCAACCATAACTTTAAGAAATAAAGTCGAGAATCAACTGTTAAAAAGGATATTTAATATAATTAATACTACTATCTCGCTAATTCCTATTGGTTGAATTGTCCAAGACGTCGAAAGTAGAGAAATTTTTCATTAAAAACTAAGATAATGTGTGTGTTTTATTTATGAATATTTTTGTATCTTTATGTTTGAGTTTTCGTAATTTTTGTGGTAGGGTTTTTAATTGCTGTGATTTTTCGCCCTATTACTTTAGTTGAGTGGTAACTTCTAGCGGCAAACCGTTTCTCTTTACGTGAACTTATACTTTTTTAGTAACAGATTAATGTTACCAAGAAAGTGGAAGAATATGTTTAAGACTAACGACCCGCCCCAGCTTTGCACGGGTACAAATTATACACCTAAACCTTCTTCATGAATCACTCTGTCTATTGGTAAAAGCTGCATGAAAATCCGTTCAGTAGTTTTTGAGTTTATTGCACGGCGGGGGACTTTGTTTTATTTAATATGTAGTGATACTCGTATTTACTAGCATTACAAATATAGGGAATTCTATTCTGTAAATCTACCCTCCTATCCTATACTCTGGTAAAAATTTGCGGAACAAGAAACAATTGTTATCATTAATTGGCTCGAGTTTGACCACTATCTCACCTGATGATAAGCGATGCTGATAATTTTTCGGTCTGTTAAATTATACAACGACACTAAGGTTTTTGAATAATTAAGGTACCATTAAAGAAGATGCTACTGGCACGAATTCTCTTGTTCAATATCAATACTAAAATTAGAGAATTGCTATCTTTTACTAAAAGGCAGTGCGAGAAAAGGACGGCTATAGCTATGCACTAAGTTAGAGATGTCAAACTATACTATGTTACAGATAAATTTGCAATAAAGTACATTGACCTTTCCCTAATAACTCTTCAGTACCTGAACAATTAAATATAAATCGTTTTTCATTATTAGACAATGTTAAGGATCACGAGAGATGTTGATTCGGGACAGCTTTGAGTCATTAATTCCGTTTTTCAAATTTAAAATGTCAATAAATGTAGGTGGGTCAATGACCGTTATTGCACGTTTATTTGGAACGCCCTATAGTTTACGCCTTGCGCTTCGCCGTGTTTTTAGACGACATGTTTTTACGTGTACCCTTAATTTGTATGGAAATATTAGTTCAAACTAAATTTGACAGCTCTAATTTACGTCCGTCTCTTTCTTGTTTTATTAGAGAGAAAAAGATAGGAACAGCCTAAATTAAGTTTAGTTTGTGCATAACAGAATCAACACCACTGTCTATTTATTCCATAATAACTTACTAATACTCATCATAACTCTCGGTACCTAGTCACAATTTGATGAACCGGGGAGAAAATACAAATTAATATTTGGAAAACAAAAACGAAACTTACAATCACTACCATTATTCCTAGTATAGGGTTGACGACTAAAAAAATCTAATTAGTTCGTCAGTTAGATTACCAAAACATGTTGGACACGTATTTTTTCTTTTGTCACGTAAAAAAAACAAACTTTTTTTTTAAAAAAAAACAACCGACTTCCAAAAAAAAAATACCTTCACTAAAAATTAAAAAAATAACTTTAATTTCAGAAGTCGGTGTTTGTATTTTACTTCTTTGTTTATTTGGCACCGACTTCCGAAATTAAAGTTTTTTTTTTTAATTTTTAGTGTAGGTACCTAGGTATTTTTTTTTGGAAGTCGGTTTTTTTTTTTGAAAAAAAACATTTTTAATTTTCACTTTTTAGTTGTTATACCCCAGAAGTAAAAACTCCAATAACATGGAACGTGGAATTTAAACATTTGGAGAACACCAAAACGTCATCGAGGTATAGGTACGTATTTTTCGTTTTTGTTCAGTTTCTCAAAAAGCGCTGAAGCAATTTCGATAAAATTTATATGGGACCACCTCGAGAGTATATTCTTTTGGATAAAAAAAGAATTATGAAAATCGGTCCTCAACTGACGGAGAAACAGGCTGACATACATACAGTCGAACATAGAACCTCCTCCTTTTTCGAAAGTCGGTTAAAAATGAAGACGATACACTGGGTTGAAATTTCGGATGACGTCACACTTAGGTTAAATTCGTACCATTTTTTACTGAAAAGTGACGTAACAAGCGGCCACTCCTGAACTTTGATGCGTTGTATCTCATAAAGCAAAAACGTGTTCAATTTTTTTTGTTAATCTAACTTACCGACTAAATATAATAATTATTTTTTTACCCTCTCGTCATCCCTATTATAAATGCCAAAGTTTGTATGAATGGATGTTTGTAACTCAATTACGCCAGAACGGCTGAACGGATCTTGATGAAATTTGGCACAGGGATAGATTATAGTCTGAAATAGCACATGGGCTAATAATTTATAGTGGGGTAAGTACCTACTAATTCTACATGAGCGAAGCCACTTTCAGAACTTAGACTAAATCAATTGAAGTCTAAATTAAAAAAAAAAAAAAAACTACGACTACTTCTGTTAAATGTCAATGACATAAACATGCCATTGCGCAAATCACTTAAACTCACTTTTAGTTTATTGCAGCTATTATCGCAAATATATATAAATTACTTTCGATATTCTAGAAGCAATAATCATTTGCTTCTTGTAAATCTTTAGAGTTTGCGAAATATTACGTTTTGATGAAATCTGAACTGGTAAGCTAATGATGTCTATCGTTTATATTTATGACTATGAGATACTAAAATCCTTGAATAATATCATCATTATTTGTCTATCTTTTCTCAACAATGTTAGAGTCGTCTTCTAGTCTAACTGAATGCAGCTAAATATCAGTTATTACCCGGCTGCGCGATGCAAGGGAGGGTTTATCAGCCTATGTATGTATGTATGTATGTTTGTTTCTTTGTGGCACTATAGAGACCAAACGCTTGGGCCGATTTTGATAATTCTTACGTCAATTGATTCGTCTTACCCTTCTCCCCCATCGGCCAAATCCGGGTTTCAAATTGAACCCCGACGACAACCCGGGTTGACAGCCGATTATTTTTTTTTTTTTTCACTTAAATTTTTTTTTTTTTTGTCGCACTCGTGTGTCAGGTCAGTGCCAGGGCTTAACAGGTTAATCTTGCGAGTGCTACTAAAGACGTCATGACAGTAATCAAAATACAATATGGCGACAACCAGACGCCATATTGTGAAAAAGAAAAAATTAAAGTCGACGATATTGAGTGGGGTATCAAAATAAAGGGTTCGAGGAGGCGATTCCAAAAATATAACTCACTAAGATGTAGTTTAAAAAAAAAAAACCCGATTGTTTAAACTAAGAGTACTAAAATGTGCCAAACAAGTCACTTTTATTCCGGTCAGCATCATTTGGCAATTTTTTTGCTATGCTCGTAACTCAATCTGCCTAGCCTTTTCCCAACTATCTTGGGGTCGGCTTCCAGTTTAACCGGATGCAGCTGAATACCAGTATTTTACATGGAGTGACTGCCTATCTGACCTCCACAACCCAGTTACTGGATAATACGATACCCCTTGGTAAGAGTGGATGTCAGACTTTCGGGCTTCTGACGACCCGTAACGACTGTCAAAGATCTACAATTGAAAGCCGGGACCAACGGCTTAACGTGCTTTCCGAGACACGGTGGAGTCTCGGTATGTAAAGATCACCCATCCATGGATCAACCCCGGCAAGCGTAGCTTAACCTGATGGATCAACCCGTTTTTTTTTTTTATGGTGGAGCGGAAGGGCGTGTCAGACTCTTACTGACCAAAACCCACCCCTGTTCCTCCCTGCCCTACGTGCCCAGGGGCGAGGTAACCCTTTCGAATTTATCCTCAACCTGCCGGGCAATGGATCGACCCGTGCGGCTGTTATTTGCCATGTTCGTAACTGTCCGGTGGTTTGTATGAAAAATTGATTGTTTTTAGATCTCCACCAGAAATTTTATTGTAGCCCGGGTGGGTCACTAATAGTTACTACAATTTATAAAATAAAGTCTCCTCCCCGTCTGTCTGTCTGTCTGTTCAAGATAAACTCAAAAAATATTGAACTGATCTTCATGCAGTTTTCACCAATAGACAGAGTGATACGTGAGGAAGGTTAAGGTGTATAATTTGTACTCTGTACCTTTGTACCTGTGCGAAGCTGGGGCGGGTGGTTAGTACTTATAAGAATAAAAAAATGGATACTCACTTCGAACAATCTTTACAGCTCTTGCTTTTGCTCAAGAGCTTAGTCTTCGCCGAGTCCTTGGTCTCAACGGCCGAGCAATAGCACTTGGATTTACTGCCCCCTTTCAACGAGCAGTAGCATCGGTCCACACAACTCTCAGACTCACATTCTGAACAAGACACGTATCCACTCGAACTGTTCCTGTTCTGACATCCCAATCTATTGCTCAAGGTAAGAAAATCCGAGTCTTCTGACGTCGATGTCCTCTCGCCCGGCCTGGATTTTCCAGTTCTCTTTGAAACATGGACAACCTTGTCGGATCTTTTCGAATGCCTTTGTCTGGATCCCTGTCGCTTTGGCGGAGGTAGCATGGGCTCTTTGGGACGAAACTGCCGCAAATCGTAGCTGGAGGTAGAAACGGAGCTTTCGGAAACTGGGTCTTTTGCTAACTCCACAGATCCGGGAGGTTTGGTCTCTTTACTCCTTATGTCTTTGCCGAATGGCAGTCGAAAAACCATTCGGAGACCACTCGCGCCTTTTAGTATCTTTCGTCTTTTGTTCTGAAACATACTGTTTCTTCTTAGGATTTTTTTCTTTTGTTTCTTCATGATTGCTTTGCTGTGCTGAAAGATTTCGTCTTTCGTTAAGGTTACTGCTAGTTTCAGTAGGAATTCTTTGTATATCGGCTTTAGATCATTGAAGGACATCCCCTCAGCGTCTATTATGGCATTTAGGATCTCGTCCATTGAATGCAAGTTCTCCTGAACTTTGAATTCATTAAAAAGTTCATTGAACCCTAACGGTGAACCGCCTCCTTTCTTACCGTTGTTTCTGTAATGTAAAATTATAGTTAAATATATGTTTGGGAACAGTGTGTATGCTAGAAAAAACTTGGAAAGTAAAATTATAGATTGTATCAGACAGTTTTGCCTTTTCTCAGAATGCCTAATACCGCAATGATTTGTAAGATTCGCCCAGATTAATTGAGTCAAGCTACAAACCATAATTGAGCCAAAGCTTGCACAATAGTGCAAATTTTGCCAGTCACTGATCAAATTAACGACAACACAAAATGGAAAAAAAATAGTAATAAAATTAACGAAAAAAAAGTAGAGTACAATGGCTTTCTCAATAAGGATGTTGCAAGTGTAATGATAGTTAAAAATAACTCGGCGGCGTATTGGATCAGAGGAATGTAGCGGACGCGCTTGCCTTGCCACAATTACGCGCATGCGAGTGCGCGCAACACTCCACTAAGCACGCTCAATGCGCCTCTCGTTACAACCATTTGAACGAACATATTGATCATGTGAAAAACTCAAGATGTCAGCGTGCATTGGGTAAAAGGAAATAACAGCTCAAGCGTACCAACGAAATTGCTAAGAACGAAATTTCAACATTTGATTTATACACTAGAGCAATTTAGAAATACATACCTGTGTCCAATCGACTTGTACCTAGTGAGTCCACCCGCGTTCAGGAAGCTGCCCGAGCGAGGAATGGCTACTTTAGTCAGTATGTCTCCGGATTCGTTTATAGACTTTCTTCCACTTTGACTTCTCCGTAGAGGCTCTTTGGGAGGCTCCGGTGGGGCTTCCGAAGGCGGCTTTATAGGTATCGGAGGAGGTAAGGTCGGTGGTCTCTGCATACTTTTCCGTCGTTCTAACTGTCTAAACAGTTCTATTTTCTCGGAAACCTTGCTTCGGACTGACGATTCACTGCTGTTTATGTGTTTGAGGTTCTGAATCTGACGAAGGCCGGGGTTCTGAGCCTTTTTGACGGACTTCTTTGAGCCCTGCGTATCGCTGCCACTTGTGTCGTTATGCTTTATAGAATCCAGCTTGGCTTTAACTTCTTCTACTGTGATTCGTTTCACATCGGCGGGAGGGATCGACGGAGGTGGGGGAGGGCGCGGCAGGCTCTCGGAAGATAGCTTCTTCGTCCTTTCCAGCCTGGGCTTCTCTGTGTAAGATTCGCAGGCAGAGAACCCGTCTGCTCTGTCACTGTCGCCACTCATCGAAGACGTGCTTCTCTTCTTGCGCGGCGGCCTGATTGGTATTTCGTTCGGCGACATGCTGCTTCCAACGCTCATGCAGCTGACTCCGTTTCGATTCTTGAGCTTCTTCTTGTCATTGTGACCCTGCCGGCTCATGTGCGCCATCAGCGATTTGTATAACGTGGCCGCTATGACGATAGCGTCCTCAGTCGTCTGACATACAAACCCATGACACTCCAGCTGCTTCGCGACGCCGATCTTCCTCATCACAACAGCGAAAAGGGGTGAATGCGAGTTTTCGTTGTGGGAGAGGATATACTTCTTGTCTGGTGACTCTAAAGTTTTGAAAAGGGCTTGTCGGTCGATGTTGTCAGGATCGGTGATCAGTGGCAGGAAGGCGTAGCAGAGATCGTGGTCGTCTTCTTCGGAGGGTTGAACCACGAACTTAACGGCTGACCAGACCGCTATCGTAGGGAAGGGGTTGAGTTGCTCGAGGTCGCCTTTGTCTCCTTTATATCTTACTTTGAGTCCGCTTTTTGAGATTTCTAATCGTCCGTTTAGGGCGTTTTTATGACGGTAGTTTCTCCTATACGTGAAGTATAGGTCTCTTAAGGGTGTCTGGAGTCCTGAGAGGCTGGTGACCTTGCTGTGCAGGGGTGTGGAGCCGAGGTAGTGCACATTGAAGATGTGTACGCCGATGGACTCGATTGCTTTATTGGACTCGCCCGCCATGTCCGCGAACATCCGCTCTATGCGATCCTGTACTGTATTGTTGACATTACTGACTTTGCTCTGGCAGTAGCCGTCGTCATCTTCGAAGACTTTGCCTTCGTGCGTCGAATTCACCTGCGAACAAGATAATTTCCTTTTGAGTAATTTGGATCTTCTTTCAACATTTTTACTTAGGTCAAATCCTAACTATAATATTACAATTGGGAAAGTAAGTTTGTTTGTTTGATACCTTAGCATGCCTAAACTACTGAACCGATAATCATGAAATTTTGCATATACATTGTCAGAAGTACAGAGAAGGCACCTTAACAACAATAACATTCGACTGGCGCTACATGTCTTTCTAATCATTTTGCTTGCGAAGCCCGTGCGGGTCGCTATTACTTTTCTAAAACAATATATTTACAACTAAGCTGTCAAAACAAAAGAATTTTCTACATAATAATTATTACAATAAGCAAATCAAGTATCTTCGTCGACCAATACCTAAGGAGGCTCTCGTTAGCGGCTGGATCAAGGGCTATACAATGGCTTACCCTCCCTGCGCGACGCAGTGAGGGTAAGCCATGTGTGTGTGTTTATTAGCCTATGTTTGTATGTATGTTTGTTTCTTTGTGGCACTATAGATACTGATCATTTTTACGTCTACTAAAGACATGAGAGTAATCAAAATACAATATGACGACAATTAGACGCCATATTGTGAAAAATAATAAAATAAAAGTTGACGAACTATATTAAGTGGGGTATCAAAATAAAAGGTTCGAGGAGGCGATTCCAAAAATATAACTCACTAAAATGTAGAAAATAAAAAATAAAAAATATTTTCAACCCGACCGTAAAAATTAACTAACAAGTTCTAAACAAGTCACTTTTCAAGCAGTGTGATGCTGCTGAGGTGTTGATAAATTTGAAAGAGTTACCTCGCCCCTGGGCATTCAGGGCAGGGAAGGAACAGGGGTGGGTTTTAGTCAGTAAGAGTCTGACACGCCCTCCCGCTCCATCCTAGAGCGAGAGATGTCATTGGATGACTTCCCACCCCACAAAAAAAAATGCAGTCTGATGCAGTTGGTGGCATTTAATCAATATCATCATTCTCCTGCCCTTATCCCAATTTATTTGGGATCGGCGCAACATATCTTTTTCTTCCATACTCCTCTCTTAGTCGTCATCTCTGTAGTCACCCCCTTTTTACCCATATCTTCTTTCACACAGTTCAACCATTGTTTCTTTGGCCTTCCCCTACTCTTATAGCCATCCACATCCATACACAAGACTTTCCTCACAACATTTTCTTCATTCCTCCGCATCACATGCCCATACCACGACAACCGATTTCCACACAACTGGCATGAAATCAATAATTGAACTGAAATAACAACCACCAACTGCATCAGACTGCTTGAAAAGTGACTTGTTTGGGACTTTTTAGTTATTTTTTAACAGTCGGGTTTTTTGAAAATATTCAATTTTTTTTTAAATATTTTAAATGTTTTTTTTTTATGTTTTGTAAAATAAAGTGTAAAGATGAATAACAATCGATACAATAAACCCAATAACCATATGTACATCCGCGTATGACTTTGTTTATAAAACTATATATCTGTACATAAGTAGACCGTGCAGGCGTGCCTACCGTGATGTTTCATGAGCGAAACTTGTATTAATTTAATAAAGACTTTATTAAATTAACGAACCAGTAGGTAGAAATCTATCTTCCATTAGGAATGTCCTAATAGCAGCCCTGGGGCCCAATTCTGTAAAATAACTAACTTGTCAATAGTGTGTCGGTAGTGTGTCAGTGGTGTCTCAATAGAATAGTTATTGACGTTTGGTATTCAAACCCAGGCAGGCGTTTTACTTTGTGTGAAATATTTCATCACCACTGCTCTCAAAACGGTGAAGGAAAACATCGTGAGGAAACCGGCATGTCCTAGAACCAAAAATTCGAAGACATGTGATATTCACCAACCCGCACTGGGCTCGCGTGGTGGATTATGGCCCACTTTCTCCTCTCACAGAGAGGAGGCCTGTGCCCCAGCAGTGGGGACATTAAAAGGCTGATGATGATTCTCTCTTCAAATTATTTATGGTCATTGACTTGCCACTGTAGTGCCATTGAAACGCCATAATAAGACTATTGTAATAATTGGTAGTCTGCTCTACTATATTATGTCAATAGCATATTAAAGTTTTTGCAGAATAGGTACCAAATTTGCAACAGTGGCAAAATAATGTCTTTTGTGTGTCGATAGAGTGTCGATGGCGTGTTGCTTAACTCAAAGTTACCGAATTGGACCCCAGAGTCGTTGGATTTGCCCAGTTGATGGTAGGCTCACCCGCAATACCTATTACATAATCTACATGGATCTTTTTTTAGGGTTCCGTACGCGAAGGGTCCAAACGGAGCCCTATTGTTGTCACTCACGTGCCCGTCTGTCTGTCCGTCCATCGTCTGTCACAAAATTTTGTTACGAAGATTTTTTTAACTTCCCATTAACCTATGAACTTGAAATTTGGTGATAATAAACATGTTATTACGTATACTTTACTAACAAATACCAATATTTAGTACGGAACCCTTAATGTGTGAAATACATCACACACTTGTTTAGGTTATGTAATGGTTTTTAAAAGGGAATATGCATGCCATTTTTAATCGACTTTGAAAAAGGAGGAGGTTCTATGTTCGGCGGTATGTATTTTTTTTTATGAATGCCCACCGATTTCTCTGTTAGTTGTGACCGATTTTCAATTTTTTTTTGTATCCGAAAGAATATAGGTACTTCCGAGGTGGTCCCATATAAATTTTATTGAAATTGCTTCAGCACTTTTTGAAAAAATGAACAAAAACGAAAAATATGTATAGTTAGATGAAGTTTACCCAAAACTTCATCTAACTATACATATTTTTCGTTCTCCAATTACGAGTATGTTTAAATTCCACGTTCTATTTTATTGAGGTTTTTAGTTCTGGGGTATAATAACTAAAAAGTGAAACATAAAAAACTTTTTACAAAAAAAACAATCGACTTTCAAAAAAGAAAATACACTAAAAATTAAAAAATAACTTTAATTTCGGAAGTCGGTGTCAAAAAACGAATAAATAAAATACAAACACCGACTTCCGAAATTAAAGTTATTTTTTAATTTTTAGTGTATTTCCTTTTTTGGAAGTCAGTTGTTTTTTTTTTTTTGTAAAAATGTTTTTTTTTTTTTATTTACGAAATATAATACAAAAACTAACTACTACAACTATCTCTATTAATATAACGCCATACTAGTCTTTCCCTATGACAGAGATCTAGACAGGGACCCTAACCCCAAGTATCGCAAGTTATGTTTAAGTTACAAGTTTGTATAAATATCTCTCTAAACACCTTATTGACTCTTCACGTGATCCAAGGGCTGGCAATCTTGGACAGAGATCGACAGCGATGCGGAGGAGTTACACTAGTAATCATAATTAGTTAAGTTTTTTATAAGTATGCAAAAAGTATATTAATAGAGCAATTGTTAAATAAACTTAATGATTTTAACCCGTTAACTTCAAGTAAGTAGGTGCTTGCGACTGATGGCTACAATACCTCCAAAATACAAGTATATGCCTATTGTGCTAGATACCTCTAATTACAGGGTTTTATAACTTAATTAACATTTCAACATCGGCAGCCATTGGGCTGGTTTGTCGTAATAGTTACATATATCTTACACATGTATGTAATTTGTAACTGTATTCGTCTTGATCTGATACCCTTTGCAATCCATTGTGGGTTATTGTAACTATTTTGTTAGTTACAGATGTAATTATTTCTTAATTAAGGTCCAATTTTCTTTACTTTGTGTATAATTATATGTTTAACTAACAAAATTCTGTGTTGGATAAATCAAACTTCATCTGTACGAGTATGTTGTGAAAAAATATAAGGTTTTTACTTTTTGAAAACCTATATTTTATGTTTTTGCTGCTTATTATATCTCAATAAATAAAATACCTGCGTTTAACCAAGAAAGACAACTAGAATTCCGTTTTGTTATCAAAAAAGGAGGTTCTGTATTCGACTCGTTGTATGTATGTATGCGTGTTTGTCCTCGATTTTTCCGAAATCTACTGATTAGATTTGGATGAGGTTTTCGTTATTCAAATGCAAATTTTTTGCGGAAGGTTTTAGTATACAGGTTGTAACGGAAAGGTGTGGTCATATTTTAAGAACTGCATCTGCCCATCGATTGAACAACGATCTTCAAGAAAACCTGAGCGTATTCTCAATTTTTTTTATTACCTCCCATACAAATATTGATCAGCTGATGATAACTTTGTATGGAAAGTCCAATTTTTTTTTGGGAATTTTCTATTTCTTCTTAGAGAATGTTGTTCATTACCATGAGCAGAACCGGTTTTTAAAATATGACCACACCTTTCCGTTACACCCAGTATAATTCATTAGGACCTGATGAATATCTCCGGAGATCTCTTCAATAACTAACAGCATATGACTCGCGATTACTGCGATCGTTTGTCTATGTATCGTTAACACAATTTAATGGGGAACCACAACTAAAAAATTGCAATATAAAAATAATACCGACTTCCAAAATAAAGTTATTTTGCACTTCTATTGTTTTTCTTGGAAGTCTGTTCTAGTTTTTGTAAAAAAGTTTTTTGAAAACATTAAATTTTGTTTTACTGATTTTCGCTTACTGGAAACAAACGCAGCCAAGAGTATACGAGTACATACTACATTTATTACCGTTATTTAATAAAAATATATAAAAACATAAATAATAAGCTGTCACAAAGAAACATTACATGCTTAATATCAATGTTGACATTGATGACGAAGAGTGCATTTCTCAAGAACGTAAACGTCAACTCAGACTTGACAGGTGTCACCAAGAATCTCCACTTTGATTACATAATAAAATTACGACACACGTGCATTTATTGTGAGCCATTCACACGACATGGGAACGAACCTGCGACATCACAGTAGGGCTGCCATTTCTAAAATCTGGCAACCAGGACAAGAAGCATAAAAACCTCGGCTTTTATAGCTTAGAACCCGGACGCTTTTAGAATTTTTTTTATATTTTCGGGGTAGCCGAATATTTGAAACAGTCGCGCGGCCGGCTAACGCAGCCGGTAACTTGAAAACTTTTAAACTCTGACTACAAATGAAACCCCGCCCGGAAGCTCCCTGGACGCCCTCTAAACTAGGACAAATCTCGGGAAACCCGGAAGGATGACAACCCTACATCACAGTAATGTTATACAGGCTGTAGCGAAATACTGCTTCTAGCCATAGAAATGAAAAACTTTCTTCAAGGATGCCTTAGTAAATTCCCAAACAATTGGTGTTACCGTATAAAATTGGTATAGGAAAGCAGTGCTCCACACGTTTGTAGATCAAAATCTGCCTAGCCTTTTCCCAACTATCTTGAGGTCGGCTTCCAGTCCTAACTGGATGCAGCTGAATACCAGTATTTTACATGGAGCGACTGCCTATCTGACCCCCACAACCCAGGTAATACGATACCCCTTGGTAATGATAAATGATATTTATTCAGTAAATAGGTTACAAGGAACACTTTTACACGTCAATGTTTTTGTCAGTTTAAGCTAGATGAGGCCGGTGTTTCCTAGCTGACTACCCTGAGAAGAAACACCGTAACAAACTCAGAGGTCAAAGTCTCTTTCAAAGTGTTCAAATCCATAAAATGTGTACTGGTTAAATCATATGAGAACCATGCACGTTTATGTCTGGGATGAGCTTTTTGAAGAAGAACGCAAGACTGGTTGTCAGACTTTTGGACTTCTGACGACCCGTAACGACAGTCAAAGATCCACGATTGACAGCCGGGACCAACGGCTTCACGTGCTTTCCGAGGCACGGAGGAGTCTTGGTATGTAAAGATTGGAGATCCATCAGGTTCCTCCACGTTTGTAGATATAGTACTTATTTTGCAAAACCCTGTTTTTAACGTGTGTTCACAACAATGCTTTGTTTTGAGTAAATAAATTTTATTATTAAATTTATAATTATTAATAGTACGGGAGGTCAAAATTAGTACGGGAGGTCAACATTTTTTTCCGGAATTTATTATTACTTTCTTAAAGAAACATTTCCATGGACAAAAGCAGTACTTAATTAAAATATGACCAGCCATTTCCGTCACGCCCTGTATTTATGAGGGCTTTACGTATATAACGTATTTTCCAGATTTTTTTCCACAGGAGTATTGTATTAGCAATAACAGCTGCGCGGGCTAATCGAAGGTCTACGCTTTACACGGTCGGTCCGTGGATGGGTGACTACCACCCAGCCATGAGCTCCAGCAGAACATTTTCATTGAAATAGAGTTACCGCAGCCCTTGGTAAGGCAACTGAAGAATCAAGGATGGGTTTTAGTCAGTAAGAGTCTGACACGCCCTCCCGCTCCACCCAGAGCGGGAGAAGTCATTGGATGATTTCACCCTTCAAAAAAAAAAAGAAATGTGGGTTCACTTTAGCACATGGTCTCATACAGATATAGAACTAACACGGGCCTTAAAAATAATAATTTAGCACATCGCTTCGAATACGCAAGGAATAATTTGTAAGAGGCTTTTTTGATTTTTTTATTTCGAACGATATTGTAAGAACTAGAGCTTGCCCCCCCCCCCCCCCCCCCTCCTGGCTCCATGCACCCATCTGTACAAGTAGCGGCACGTAAGTCTAGCGCTGAACGATAATTGCTGCGCATGGGTGGGTGGCGCGGGTGGCGCGCGGGGAACAGAATGCGACTGGAGAGCCAATCGGCGCTACGCACGCTCGCCCTTCATCCCGCTAGCCCTTCAGGTACCTTAATTTTTACTTCTGCGCAATAACGGTCAGCGCTAAAGTTTCGTGCCGCTACTTGTACCCTACATGCCTCAGAACGCAAGTTAAGCCGTTAGTCACAGTTACAGTTTACCACTTTTTTAAAGTAAGTGGTAAACTGTGACAGTCGTCACGGGTATCAGAAACCAAAAGATTGAAAGGGAAAGCCAGACTTAACAAACGGTAACGTATTAGAGGCAATTCATAAATGACGTCATACGAATTTCATGATTTTTTGACGCGTAACACTAGTTGAACGATCGTGAACTCGCCAACGAAACAATTAAAACCTTATGGTCACACAGATAGAGTTGGTAATATAATTAAAGCACGCTCGCCTAGAAGCTATTCACTCTTGACTTTAAGAGCTGGGCTACCCCCAGATTGTCTGCCCGGGGGTGGAGGATAAATTCGAAAGAGTTACCTCGCCCCCGGGCGCGTAGGGCAGGGAGGAACAGGGGTGGGTTTTAGTCAGTAAGAGTCTGACACGCCCTTCCGCTCCACCCCAGAGCGGAAAGAGTCATAAGATGATTTCACACCCCAAAAAAAAAAAAAAAAAAAAAAAAAAAACCCCAGATTGTAGCTATCAAGAAACACAGACTCTGGCAGAGAATTCCACTCCTTAGCTGCACGCAAAATGAATGTGTTCTCAAAACGTTTTGCGCCTATGGACACATGTCCAGCGTCCAACAATACCCGAGCCTGAGGACGGCGAGTAATGGCTAGCTCGCCGTCCGATCAGCACCAGGCCCGAGAGTCGACGGCGCGTAGTGTTCCACGCGCGCCTCAAAGAGTTGTCAGCAAAAGAGACGGGCCCCGTCATAGCCGATGCCTGCCCAGGGGTTTAGGATAAATTCGAAACAGAGTTACCTCACCCCTGGGCACTCGAGGCAGGAAGGAACAGGGGTGGGTTTTAGTCAGTAAGAGTCTGACACGCCCTCCCGCTCCACCCAGAGCGGGATGATTTCCCACCCCACAAAAAAAAAAAAGCGTCCAACAATGGATGCCGTTCGGCTGAACTAACGATGAAAGCCGTTCAAGACATTGACAGTTACCTTAGGGTCTCTATCTTGTTGCACCGGCGCGTAGTGGTGGCTAGTGAGGGAGCGTGAGTCGTCGAAGAGCGCGTCGATCTTATGCTTGTAGGAGAGCGAGGAGACGGACGGCGCCCGCGCACGTCGTGGCTCGCGCTCGTCCTCGCGCGCGCCCAGGCGGAACCCGCCCAGCGGCGCGCTACCGTTGTCGCACGTCACCATCTGGGGACAACATACATGGCTATAAGTAAAGTACAGTTGTTTTATCTCACCAAGGCGGATGGGTCTAGGAGATGTATGAAGGTACGCGTTTACTTTGTTTTCTGTGTGCGTTATAATTATTTATTTACATGTAGTAGTCGTAAGTGCCATTGCTGGGTATTACGACCGATTCCTAGGTCAGGAATTGTGTTTTTGGTTTATCATCACCATCACTCCTGCCGAAAGAGGGGAGGCACTTGGGGGAGGCCTTTGTCCAGCAGTGGACATATCTTCCTTCATAGTCTTATTTCTTTGAAAAAAAAAATGTTACTCTAGACAATTTCTTTCGTAATTTGTTATGTGAATATTTGAAATTATATTTTTATAACATAGTGTAATTAATTTGTAAAGATATGTCTAATGCAGTTAAAAAATTGAGAATCACGCAAAAACTATAAAGCGTATTTTTATGAAACCTACACCATTTTAAAGATCATTTAATTATTTATATTTTAGTATACATGTTTTAGTATAATACCTGTTGTTTTATGTATAATAAATTAATAATGCGTCTAATTCTGAACAGCGCTCCTTGATGGGCGAGTCCTATTACTGAGTGGACGTACGACGCGTTACGTGAGCTCAGCACAGAACTCGCAAGCTAACCACTCAAGGTCGTTGGCAGTTAATAGCGCCTTAAAAGCCCATTGTGAGTGACCACGTCATGCACTGGTAGGTACCTCATACTAGCCTATATGTATAGACTTTCGTCTTGAGACACTGTGGTATGTGAGACGAGAAGCTACGCGCTGCCCAGCCGAGATCGTACACAAAAGTAGATCCTCTGTTCAAAACTCACAAAGTTATTAGTCCTTATTTCCATCCGGAGATCGCATAACACTTGTACTCAGTTATAGACACGATGATCGACGATATTCGTTACGTTTGATTAGTCGAATGATCGATGGATCCGTAATAACACTTTTTGCGTATCTGCTGTGTATAATATCTAGCTGTTTTAGTAGCGTTCATATCGGAAACTGGTTAGTTGGTTTTGCACTATTTAACCTATTCACGCTAGTTTAGTGTGCAATTTGGTTTTTGTACAATTCTAGGAGAAATTCTGTTGAATTCTAGAAAAACTATTAGTGCCAACGTTTATTCTTTAGATTCTTTTTTTTCCACTGGTTTGTAAAAATATAAGACGAAATCTGTATAAGCGGAGGTATACGCGATCGCGGTTATGTCGCATCCATTTGTGTAGTCTTAATCCGTCAGGTACCGGCCATAACAGACACAATCAAAAACCTATGGTTGCGTCCCCGATGTGGGACGCGCGAGTGGTTTTTTTTTTGGGGCTTAGAAATCATCCTATGACTTCTTCCGCTCTGGGTGGAGCGGGAGGGCGTGTCAGACTCTTACTGACTAAAACCCACTCCTGTTCCCTGTCCTTAGTGCCCAGGGGTGCGGTAACTCTGTTTCTAATTTATCCACGACCCCTGGGATTTATCATCGGCCATGACGGGCCCCGTCTATATTGCTGACAACTTTTAGAGGCGCGCCGTAACACTACGCACCGTCGACTCTCGGGCCTAATCCTGATCGGACGGCGAGCCACCCAGTACCTACTCGCCGTCCGCAGGCTCGCGTCTACGGTGGGACGCGCGAGAGCTGACGGGTTAATCTTATAACTGTCGCCGTATAGTTGCAAAAAGTGTTTGTTTATGAAAAATCACGTAAAATTGTAAACGCATTTACGAATATTCACATTTAAAGCGCAGTTATACGACCTTTAATGGTTTTTAATTGAACATCACGTCTTAACGACTAGTCTTATTTCTTTGAAAAAAAAAATATATGTTACTCTAGACAATTTCTGTCGTAATTTGATCTGAGAAAATTTGAAATTATATTTTATAACATAGTGTAATTCATTTGTAAAGTTATGTCTAATATGGATAAAAAAATGAGAATCACGCAAAAACTATAAAGCGTATTTTTATAAAGCCTTAACTGTTTGCCTTAAAAGTGGTCAGTTTTAAGGCACACAGTTCAAAGTGTTCAAACCCGGGCAGGCGCTTTACTTTGTGTAAATTATTTCATCACTACTGCTCTTAAAACGGTGAAGGAAAACATCGTGAAACCGGCATGTCCTAGAGCCAAAAATTCAAAGACATGTGACAGCCACCAACCCGCACTGGACCCGCGTTGTGGATTACGGCCCACACCCTCTCACAGAGAGGAAGCCTGCGCCCCGGCAGTGTGGACAATAAAAGGCTGATGATGATGATAAACCGGTAAAATAGGAAAAACCTGGCTGTCACAACTTATGAAGGGATTGGAAGTATGTGTTCATTGTACTTTTGTAACAAAGTGTGCATTAAAGACAACCTTTTTTAAGTTCTGTCTAATGCTATAGTGAATGGAGTTACGTATCACACAACTTTAAATCTAGTGTTAGTACCTAGGTACTTACAACCACAAAAATTACAATTTCAATTCAGTGGCATAACCTATGCGTGTCCAATGTCCCAGTATGTGTCTGTCCCACCCATCCGATATACTTTTCAGGATTTTACTTAACCGTTTAAGTCATCAAGTTAACAGTATAGGGCAATTCTACTACTGTATAGTGTTTACAACCATAAGGAAAGTCAAGCATACAAGAATAGAGCTAATGAGTCACAAGCAATGGCATGCAACAATCGAGGGCTGGGTTCACTGCAAAATTATAATAGTGTCTTCTCTGTATTTAAATATTTTACGTTGGCAAGCCCATCACTTTCTAGCTGCGGTCAGAAACTATTTGCTCTCTCATGGTGTGAGTAATTGAAGAAAATATCACGTTTTGTGTGGTCCATTGTTTCAAATATACAATGTGATCACAAAATAAAACAAGCATTGGTTGCATAACTCTTTAGATTGCAAAATGTTTAGTTTTAGTAACTGTAATTGGTTTTAAGCCGTTATAATTAAATAAATAAACTCGACAAAGTATACTTATCAGCTGATTTTTATTCGCGATTTTTTGTTCTTAATGAGAAGTATTGCTAAAAATTTTCATAAATTGTTGTATCGTCGTCCCACATTGTATGTATATTATGTTACGGCTAAATCCCGAAGTGCAGCTACACTACTAGTTTAATCTGGTTAGAACTCGGTTTAGCCGGTAGCAGTTGGTTAAACTCAGGTATAGCCTATTAATTCACGGCTAGAACTAGGTGCAATCGATTTCATTCGGCGTATTATTGTCAACCTCAAAACACTTTAAAGTTGCCTGAAAGGCGTAGTTGGTAGTTAGTAGGTAGCAATAGTTTAAAAATAAATGACCCTTCGAACCTAACCTATCCGAGTTTGGGTGTCCCACGTCCCAAGCTCGTATCACTCGCTTTTTTATCCGATTGGAGGTTTTAAACTTCGTTTATTAATTTCTTGAAAAATATGCATCATCTTTAAATGAAACCTACCCCTAGATTTAGCCGCTTCTACCCCCAAACTGCTGCCAAACGATTCTAGGTCCAATCCCACCTAAGTTTAACCAACTGCTACCGGCTACACCTTGTTCTAACCGGCTTAAACTAGGTGTACTTTGGGCTTTAGGCTTTATCAGTAACATACTTATATAGTACATATTCTCTGTGTGATTTAGAGTACGCCCCTAAGCAACATTAACCTAGCTAGAAAACAAACTAGCCTTCCTGTTTATTGTTATTTCTATTAGTGAAAACCGTATCAAACTCCCTTACATGATTTCGAAGAATTAAGCGGAGAAACAGACAGAGACCCACAGTGACTTCGTTTTATACTACTTACTAGCGACACGCTCTGGTCTCGCACGGGTACAATTATACACACAAATCTTCCTCATATATCGGTATTTATACTAATGAAAACCGTATCTAAATCCCTTGCATGGTTTCGAAGAATTAAGGCTCTATTTATTAACAAGGAGCACTGTCCGAAATTAAACGCATTATTAATTTATTACACATAAAACAACAATTATTAAACTAAAACACTGAGACTAAATTCAAAATAATTAAATGATCTTTAAAATGATGAAGGTTTCATAAAAATACGCTTTATAGTTTTTGCGTGATTCTCAATTTTTTTTCCGCGTTAGATATAAATTTACAAATTAATTACACTATGTTATAAAAATATTATTTTAAATATTCTCAGATCAAATTACGACGGAAATAGTCTAGAGTAACATATATTTTTCTCAAAGATATAAGACTAGTCATTGAGACGTGATGTACAATTAAAAACCTTTAAAAGTCGTATAACTGCGCCGCGGCGAAACAGACACAGACACACAGCGACTTTGTTCATACTACTTATTTAATTAATGGATTAGCGATTGGACGAATACTTGAAGCGCAGAGAGTCACAAGAGTGATCAAAGGAGTCACCTTGCCCTGGCACAGGTAACCGGAGGAACGGGGGTGGGTTTTGTCAGTAAGGCCGGGACTCCACCAAAGCGGAGATGTGTGCGGTGTGCTGTGTGCTGTGCGAGAAGAGATGTTTTTCAGCTCGGGTGCGAGGTGTTGAGTGCTCAGTACGCATTCTGACACGAAAGGTAGACGATATATAGCGGGCGAGAGGGGGTAGGGTGACATCGCTCACTGCACGCCGCTCACATCTCACGTCTCCACTGCGCGTCGTCCGCGCACAGCTCACATGTCCGCTTCCATCGCGCCATACAAATATTACACATCTCCGCACAGCGATCTCCACTGAAGCTGAGCGGAGAGGAGATGTGTAAATAACACAATTCTATTGGTTGTTTAAAAAACATTTTTCCGCTCGTCTCGTCTACGCTTTGGTGGAGTCCCGGCCTAAGAGTCTCGACACGCCCTCCCGCTCCACCCAGAGCGGGAGAAATTATTTGGTGATTTCTTACCCTATAAAAAAAGCCAAAAACGTGAAAGACGTTGCGTTATTATTACGATCATAATATTATGTAAAATGTAATTATGTACCTACTCGTAGTTGTAAATTCTGTTTGAGATGACCTTAAACCGAATGTAACGAGAAGGTAGAGGAAGGCTTTTGCCCTACAATTAGTAATAAACAATGAGTTACATCAGTCTTTCCCAAACTTTTTTAAAAGCGGACCCTTTGATAGAATAAAGACCACTGTCACGGACCCCTTGAAAAAAAATCCAGAAAATTTAAGATTTTAATAGAAAGGACAAGACATGTAATTTGCAACAAAGAATATTTTTATATGTAAATCTGTTCTACCGCGGACCCCCTGAAACATGAACCCCCGGGGGTCCGTGAACCCCAGATTGGGAAACCCTGAGTTACATAAAAAACGTAGGCGTAACAGGCGTGTATAATTAAATCATAAATACAAGCAATATAATTATGTACTACACAACGAGAACTTAGTAGGTACCTACACTAGTACCTAAATATTAACGAAACTGTGACCTCATATATTCACGTAACAATAAACATCTGTGCTAGGTTACCTTTACCAATTATTAGTAGATTTATTGCACTTCAACTGTATTTGAAATTAAGTAAGTAGGTACATTATTATCTTTGGAGCATATTTTCTTCGTTAATTGCGTGACTGTTTTGGTGTACAGTAAAATTTTATTCTATTCTATTCTAAGTATCAGTCGCGCATTTGACAGTTTGGGGGCACCCATTAATTACGTGTGGCTTTCAAGGTTGGGTCGTGCCGAATCTCACCTGTGTGAAGTCCGAGATACCTAGAGTAAAACTTAACCAGCCCTAAGTAAAAATAATTAAGCAAATTAATGATTGGGCAGTTACATAAGGTGTACTTTTGCTTCGACAGGGAACTACATTTTAGGCCGTTAAAAAGCCAGCCCTCTGGTCACGTGAAGAGTCGACTAAATGTTCGCTTATGTCACGAAAAACTCGATGAGCAGTTTGGTGTTGAAACACTAGGGCAATGGGGTCATGGCCCTAGTGTTTCAACCCCAAACGGCTCAGACATATAACTCACAATAAGGTTGATAGATTTGCGCCGTTTGAGGTTTTCTGCACCTGTAGCAGACGCCCCAGCACAGCCCGCCGTACTAATAAGAAGATGAGATGGCGCAAGGGCACACACATGACACCCTCGCTTGACACATGTTCCATCCCACACTAAAGGCCTACCCATCTTCCAAGGCACTAAGGCCATCCCGTCTGGCCTCTTTTTATCGTCACGTGCCAGGCCATGAGGTTCTTAAACGGCTGACACACTGGCGGTGACAAGAGCTCGACGGATGATGTCATTAATGCTGGCGTGCCGTGTCATACGACACGCGCTCCTACTGCAGGATAGGCTAAGCGTTTCCGAACGTCTTTCATAATGTACACTGCAAAGGAGTGGAACTCTCTACCTGCGTCTGTATTTCCGAATGCATACAACCCTAATCTTTTCAAAGTTAGAGTGAACAGGCTTCTTTTGGGTAAGCTCGCTCCATCGTCGACTTTGTGTCTGTCACCTCTGACCTAGACTAGAGTCAAGAGCAAACACATCTAAAATTAAAAATAATTTAAAAAAAAGCTATGGTGTCCGAGGTGGTCGACTGCCTCTCCACATTGGCAGCGACGTGGAGCTCCGGAAGGTGTCATCACTTTGAAAGTATTTTGAAAGTGCAGGAAATGCATGTAATTAAGCAATTGTTTCCTACCTTTCCTTTTACATCGGAAACTATTAATTGTCGCAAGGATACCAACCCCATAATACATAATTACCTACTTAGTTATAATTATTTAATGTTTCCGTTGGTTAATTAATTTGGCTCTCTACTAGATTATTACTTTGACCTTTCAATTTCGTAGAAAATCTGTATAATTTATTATAATACTAGGTTCTGCCAGCGGTTCCGCCCGCGTGATAATGTGATTATTCCAAGGGTCGTCCCGGGAGTATGTATCCCGGGACTACCAGGGATAAAAAGTATTCTGTGTCCTATTGCAATTATTAAGGATTTTTTATCTGACTTCAAAAAGGAGGAAGTCATACTTCAGAGGTGGTCCCATATAAATTTTATCGAAATTGATTCAGTACTTTTCAAAAAAATGAACACAAACAAAAAATATGTATACACAGGTGACCTTTTGGTTGTCTCCAGTTATGTTCAAATTCCATGTTATTGGGGTTATCCATTCGAGCATAAATTTATTATTTAGTTTTAGTTCTAGGGTTCACAACTAAAAAGTGAAAAATAATTTTTTTTTTACAAAAAAATACAGCCGACGTCTAAAAATTGTCGGTGTCAAATAACGACGAAACAAAATACAAACACCGACTTCTGAAATTAAAATTATGTAGCAATTTTTAGAAGTCGGTTGTATTTTTCGTAAAAAGTTTTTTTTTATTGTGACAATCTCGCCACACTATTCTCAACCAAAAAGCCAGAATCAACATTAGCAACCACCAGTAAAACGCTGAGGCATTGAAGTTCGACGAGTCCCGGAGAAACGATTAAACTGTATTGAGTCCACACGTTTCTCAGAAAAGAACAGCGGAATAGTAAGAAAAAAAAAAACGTAATTTCCACTTCCCACCTACTTATAAAGCAGAAGACAGAATAACCTTAGGCCATCATCTTCCTGCCCTTATCCCATGTTACTTGGGGTCGGCGCAACACGTTTTTTTCTTCCATTCTGTCCTGTCAGCCGTCACGCTATCACTAACTCCCTTTTCTTTTATATCACTCTTCACACAATCCATCCATCCTTTCTTTGGCCTCCCTCTCCCTCTCCATCCATTCACATTTATATTCATAACTCTTTTAGTTACATGTGTTTCATCTCACCTCTTTACATGACCATACCAAGATAAGCGGTTCCCTTTCAACTTTTCTGTGACTGGCGCCACTTTTAAACTACTTACCTCTAATGTACTCATTTCTCACTTTATCCATACACAGAATAACGTTAGGCCAATAGGCACAAAGGAATGTTTACAACTGGGGTAAGCTCACTTACCAAGCATCACGGATTAAAACACTAATATTAGGAACTAGCACTCCGCCCGCTACTTCGTCCTCGTGGAGTCCAAAAATGTATATCCTATGACACTCACTAATAACATGGCTTTCTTTTACCAATTATTGGTAAAAGAATTTTCAAAGTCGGTTCAGTAGATCTAGAGATTACCCCCACAACTTCACAAACTTTACCTCTTTGTAATATTAGTATGAAGTATAGTTTAGGAGAGGTTACGAGTATGCGTATTACACATGTCAATCAATGTCATCATCATCAGCCTTTTTTTTATCAATCTATCTAGCCTTTTTCCCAACTATCTTGGGGTCGGCTTCCAGTCTAACTGGATGCAGCTGAACACCAGTATTTTACCTGGAGCGACTGCCTATCTGAGCTCCACAACCCAGTTCTGTAATACGATACCCCTTGGTAAGACTGGTTGTCAGACTTTCGGCCTTCTGACGACCCGTAACGACTGTCAAAGATCCACGATTGACAGCCGGGACCAACGGCTTAACATGCTTTCCGAGGCACAGAGAAGTCTCGGTATGTAAAGATGGTCACCCATCCACGGACCAACCCCGGCAAGCGTAGCTTAACTTGATGGATTGACCCGTGCGGCTGTTATTACTTTAGCCACGAGCTCACACACACACATACACACATATATTGGTAATATTTAGTTATTGTCTGCAATTGCCGAGATAGCAGTTAGGTGTACATTTAAAGTACATACAAACACCACTCAATCCCACACGTTTTGTTAATCAGAAAATAAGTAATGTAGCTCTGGGATCTTAACATCAGTAAATACCAAAATTCATAATGATTAATCCTTTACACGCCAAAAATCAATAAAATTATAGAAACCGCTTCCTTTCCCAAACAACGTACATTATCGTGCATCGAAAGTGTTGAGTTTAGCGCCAAAAATGTAGATTTTAACCATAAAATCATTTTTAATACGAAACTTATTAAAGAAAAGTGAAATCACCCAATGTTGTCGGTTAACCAAAATGGCTGCATTTCTTTCTACTGTCTAATTAGATTACGAAATCAACAGGTTTTGAGTGGATTAACGTTAACTATTAAAACATTTTTAAAAAGATATTTATATCGATATTTCAAAATGAATAAATGAGTTCTGTTAATAAGGCTTTTGTCGGCTTTAATATGAAGCTAAATTAAGTTCTCGGCTCGGTGTTATATGACACATTCGTCTTCGTCGTGTCGATGATTCCAAAATTAAATATCATGTGATAAAAATTGCGTGAGCAATGGTGGCCCTGTGGTATTAGCCGTGACTTACAAATCAAATCAAAATCAAAAGTCATTTATTCAAACTAGGCTGAGAACCAGCACTTTTTGAACGTCAAAGTTCTACATAAAGACAGTCCCCCAAAAAACGCCCGCCCGTCACCACTTCCTAGTGTTTTAGCTGTGAAGAAGAAGTGGCCAACAAACTCCCCAGCAACACATCTGTCTGTTAAGTTTTAAGAACTTGAATCTATATAATTCTAAGCAACAATCTTAACATTATGTAAAACAGAAAAATAAATGTATGTCGTCTAAAATATAATCATAAAATTAAATAATCCGCCACTTGCCAGCTAGCACAAGACACAAGTTGTATGTCATGAGTTCAATTCAAAACCCAGGCAGGCACTTTGTGTAAATTATTTCATCACTACTGCTCTCAAAACGGTGAAGTAAAACATCGTGAGGAAACCGGCATGTCTTAGAACCAAAAATTCGAAGACATGTGACATTCACCAGTCCGCATTGGGCCCGCGTAGTGTATTATGGCCCATACCCTCTCACAGAGAGGAAGCCTGTGCCCTAGCAGTGGGATTAAAAGGCTGATGATGATGATGATGATAATCAAAATTCAGCCACGTCAACAGCGTTAGTATTCAGCCACGTCAACAGCGTTAGTATTTGCGACGTGGGTCGCGGGAATGTTCCAAAAAGTCACCGCGGCCCTCGAATGCACAGGGCAACTGAAGGAACACGGGTGGAATTTAGTCAGTAAGAGTCTGACACGCCCTCCCGCACCACCCAGAGAGGGAGAAGTCATAGGAAGATATCCCACCCTCAAAAAAAAGTATTTGCCTCGTAAAGCTCTTTCAAAGAACAGGTGTTGTTGCACAGAGGGCATGACAAGAGGTGAGGCATTGTTTGGAGCGTAGCTCTATAAATATATCGTCATTAAGGTGCTATTAAATGCTAACGACCTTGAGTGGTTAGCTTCCCTGTTCTGTGCTGAGCTCACGTAACGCGTCGTACGTCCACCCAGTAATAGGAATCGCCCATCAAGAAGCGCTGTCCGAAATTAGACGCATTATTAAATTATTATACATATAAAACAACAGGTTTCATAAATAGTTTTTGCGTGATTCTCAATTTTTATCCGCGTTGGACATAACTTTACAAATGAAGTACACTATGTTATAAAAATATAATTTCAAATATTCACGTATCAAATTACGAAGGAAATTATCTAAAATATCGTATATTTTTTTCAAAGAAATAGGACTGGCTGTTTAGACGTGATGCTCAAATAAAAATCATTAGAAGTCGTAGTAAGAAATTGAGTGGCAGAGCAGAGATGACGCTCTCTACAATGCAAACTTTTTCTTAACTGATCTCTGCCTTTTCTCCAGCTATATTGGGGTCGGTTAAGGACCACCAGTGCTCCGCCACTGCTTAACACATTATCCCGCGGCGAGACTGGAGATCAGACTTTCGTAGTTCTGATACCAGGAACGACTGTCCAAGATCATATTTTAATTTTTTTTTGTGTGACTTTTGGTGATTAAGGTACATTAAGGGCCTACCTACGCTTTAGTGGCGCCCTCATTAAATAAAAATCGTATCATAGCATAGAAAATATAGGTAGATTAAAGAATCCCATGTTGCGTTTGTTACAAAAGGTATTTTTACGTTGATAAACAGGACTCAAGGTTTCGTATCCAAAGTAGTAAGCAAGAGTGTCAAGCTCGGCCGTTTTTGTTTTAACAACGTAAAAATACCCTAACCTCTTTGTAACAAACGCAACATAGGATTCTTTAATCTTTATTTTCTAAGCTTTGCTACGATTTTGTATTCAAGGAGGGCGCCACTTGGCGGCTATATGGACCTGACAGCCGTTGAACTGAGGATGTTCCGTGATGGTCTTTTAGACGGTCACGGCTGCCCCTTCCATGCTGTTGATGATGGTAACCGGGGTGGTATTAGTGAGGTAGCTCCACAAAAGCACCATAACTTTAATCAGCACATGCTTACTTACTACGAAAAGGCCAATTTATATTATGAGAATTTAATATGAATTCCTTGAAGAAATTGCCCATAGAAATTTGTTCATTTCCTGGGCAGAAACCAAGCGAGGTCATTGGTGAATGTCACATTACTCACATAACTTCAAATTTGTGGTAGTAGGATAAGCCAGTTTTTCACGACCCGCTGCTCGCTTATTGCAAAAGTACAGTCAACAACGAAAGTTGATCAAAAGCTCAGTTACGCAAACCATAATTATTGGACACAGTTAAAAACCCGGTTAAGTGCGAGTTGGACTAGCACACGAAGGGTTCCGTACCATAAACAGAAAAAAAAACAACGAAAACACGTTTCTAAAAACGTGTTTTTGTGGTATCTCATGATCTGTCTACCTATTACGGATGGTAAGATACAGCCCGCTGACAGAGTGACGGTCGTCGGAGTCTTAAGGTGCAATTATACGACTTTTAATGGTTTTTAATTGAACATCACGTCTAAACGACTAGACTTATTTCTTTGAAAAAAAATATATGTTACTCTAGAAAATTTCCGTCATAATTTGATCTCAGAATATTTGAAATTATATTTTTATAACATAGTGTAATTAATTTGTAAAATTATGTCTAACGCGGATAAAAAAATGAGAATCACGCAAAAACTATAAAGCGTATTTTTATGAAACCTTCACCATTTTAAAGATTATTTAATTATTTATAATTTAGTCTCAGTGTTTTAGTTTAATACCTGTTGTTTTATGTGTAATAAATTAATAATGTGTCTAATTTCGGACAGCGCTCCTTGATGGGCGAGTCCTATTACTGGGTGGACATACGACGCGTTACGCGAGCTCAGCGCAGAACACGCAAGCTAACCACTCAAGGTCATTGGCAGCTAATAGCGCCTTAATAGGGTCCCGTTGGTTACCCTTTGGGTACGGAACCCTAAAAAGAAACTCATCACCAAACTCATCGTGTTTAGATCCAGTGTGTGGGTTTAAAAAGTGTTCCTAGGGTATATCATTTTCGTATCAAACATTTTTATACATTGTAGAATGTAATTATGTAAATGAATGTATTATTAGAAGCTTATTAATACTAAATACTCACTTTTTTAGAAGACTGTGGGCCTTGGGCCCAATATTTATTAGCATTTTGACACACCCAAACCAACTATCCAGAACACCTGAAACAATCATAATGACCATATTAATAAAAAAAACCCGTCAAGTGCGTGTCGGACTTCGCATATTTAGGGTTCCTTACCATATGAGGGAAATCAATATTGTTATATTGGTTGGTAAAATATACGTAATAATAAACATTATCATTAAATTTCAAGTTTGGCAGGTTAAAAAATTCTTCGGAACAAAATTTCGTAACTGACGACGGACAGACAGACAGACTGCCAGACGGACCGCCGGACACGTGAGTGATAGAAATAGGGCTCCGTTTGGACCCCTCGGGAACGGAACCCTCAAAATCACCTAAAATATCTACGTAAATGGGTAAACTTATGTCATAATGTAAGTGAAGGTTTTTTTATGACTTTGTGTGGAACGCCCATTTTTGATCTGGGAATAGGGAATATGCATGTAATTTTTTTTTCACATATAGCAATAAAATACAGTACTTTAGACTCAATGTCATATATTAACTCACATATTAACTCAGTATTATATTTTTTTTTTTTTTTTATTACTTAATTATTGTAAATGTGAGCACTATGTGGGTTATTATTATTATTTTCTCCTCCTTTTTACAGTAATTTTTAACGTTGTCTGACAGTTTGAGTACTTTTGCGGCCTACCCAAATGTCGTTTCTTTGGTATTGTTCGTCATGTCATTGAGCTCCTTAGTGGTTTTTAAGTTGAGCTATTCGACTATTGACAAATGCTTGCACTGACTGGACAGGTCCACTCAAATATGTTTGGTTCTTTCTTCAAAAGACCACTACAGACACTAAGCTGCATGGTCCTCATATAGAATAATGTGAATGCGAGAACTATGTGTGTCGTCATATTCATGTAGATTTTATGATTGTCTGGCAGTTTGAGTATTTTTGCGGCCTACTCAAATGTCCTTACTTTGGTATTGTTCGTCGGTTCGTTGAGCTCCTCAAAGTTCTGAGTTGAGCTTCGCGATGACTGACAAATGCTTGCACTGTCTGGACAGGTCCACTCGAATTCGTGTGTTGCTTTCTTCATAAAGCTCATCCCAGACATAAACGTACATGGTTCTCATATGATTTAACCAGTACACACTTTAAAAGAGACTTTAACCTCTGAGTTTGTTTCGGTGTTTCTTCTCAGGGTAGTCAGCTAGGAAACACCGGCCTCATCTAGCTTAAACTGACAAAAACCATTGACGTGTAAAAGTGTTCCTTGTAACCTATTTACTGAATAAACATCATTAATATTATTATCATTATCATTATCAAGAAAATTATTTAAAAATAAATTCAAGTACTGCATGTCTCTCAAAAAAAAATTAATAACTCTTACAATTTTCTACTACACCTCAAACGTTTGTGACTGTCAAACAAAGCTGTGCTGTGACGTCACTTACCTCGGTACGCCTTGTTAACATCTTATTTTTTGTCTCTAAATAAATAATTTTACTAATTGTATGTGCTTTAATAAAGCAGAAATTGCAATTTCAATATTACTTATAATAAAAGTTTTAGTGAAATTTAAAGTATTTTTTATGAATTAAGTATTACATAAAATATTTTTTCGTCACTACCAGCATTATTGAAAACGATACGTTGACGTTTGACGTGAGTTTACGTTTGGTTTCATCAAAAACATGCAACATAAAATAATGATTTGTAAAATATATTATGAATTAAAAAATCAAACAAGTGCACCACAATGTTACTATGGTCCAATACAAAGTATATTTAAAAAATGTTATAAAAATGAATTACTTGCATATTCCAAAATGACTATGTCTTCCTTAAAGAATGTGGTTCATTTCCATGGGCAAAAGCAGAACCTTAAAAAATTACCACCCATTTTCCTAACACCCTGTAAATCAGGCTATTTCAAAAATCAATTTCTCAGTAAGGTTTCCTTATGCTGCGAGAAACTCATTTTCAAAATTATGTGGTTGGCACGTAGTAAAATTGCCATATCCTGCAATAACCACAAATTGTTAGAAAGCCATCGAGCCTTCGAAATAGCACGTAAAGGAAAAGATGTGTAAGGATACTCACGGGCTGATCTTAAAATAAATTAAAAGTAAAAAAATATTTTTAAAAACCAGTTTTTATCTGGGACAATGAACTAAAAAGCTAAAAATAAACTATAGTAAGTATTTGGTGGGTAAGAAGGGTACTTACTTATATTCATAAAGGCTTGAGGCACTACCCGTTACAGGATACAGGTTAGGTTATACGTAGACTTCTGTGGAATGTAGGTAAGTGCTACTACTATGTACCTCAGAACTTTTTTTCTAGGTGAACCGATTTTGATGATTCTTTTTTAACCGACTTCAAGAAGAAGGAAGTTTGTATCTTTTTTATGTACGTTCGGGCATAACACCGTCCATATTTATTCGGATTTGCAAATTTCTTTTTTTTGTTCTATAGGACTTTATTTCGAAATGGTCCCATTTAAATGTCAAATAGATCTGATGATGAGTTTTGGACACAGATAACGGAACTCTTCAAAAAATGACAGCAAATCAACTGCGATTGATGCGATCGCAGGTGTATGTAGTGTTAACACAATTTAATGGAGAACCACAACTAAAAAGTAAAAGATAAAAATATTTTTACAAAAAAAAGTAGAACCGACTTCCAAAAAAAGTGCAAAATAACGTTAATTTCAGAAGTCGGTGTCAAAAAACGAAGACAAAAAACCAGAAACACCAACTTCCGAAATTAAAGTTATTTTGCACTTTTTTTGGAAGTCTGTTCTAATTTTTTTGTAAAAAGTTGTCATTTATTTGAAAGCTGGTGCTTCTCATGTGGTCCCATTTAAATTAGTCGGTGTCAAATAACGAAGAAACAAAACTAGAAACACCAACTTCCGAAATTAAAGTTATTTTGCATTTTTTTTGTGTTTTTTTATGGAAGTCGGTCGTATTCTTTTTGTAAAAAAAGTTTTTTTTTTTAATGAA